>CM024521.1:51215116-51815116 GCA_014182375.1 Eucalyptus virginea
TCTTTTGGAAATGTGTTCTGCATGAAATATCTCTATTCATGTCTTCCCTACAACATATTTAAATTTCGTAATTTTTGTAGTTCATTTGCCTATTTAACCAAAAATGTTTCAAAAACTGTGCAAGTAGAGAATAGGAAAAGTAAATCGATTTTATCTTTTAATCCAGAACGAATTGGACTACGATTTCTTCATGAAACTTGTACCTCTAGGTCTTAAATACAACGTGTCCAAATTTCAGAATTTTCTGAGTTCATTTAAGGGTTTAATCGAAATTGTTTTCAAAACTTGTACTTCTAGACATTCTTGTTCTAGTGGTGTTTTAATTCTACTTTCTAGTTTGCTATTTGTTTTGAAATTTATAATTATATTCTATTATTGTTGTGCTGTGCGAAGTTAATGTATCAAGATAACATGTCAATGGGAAGTTACCGTGTAGTATACACGTACATTATAGTTTTTTTGGTAACATGCACATACGTTATATTTTTTTTTTTTTGGTAACGTGCTTGCACGTTATAGTTTTTTTTTGGTAACGTGCGCATACGTTATATTTTTTTTGGTAACATGCGCATATGTTATAGTTTTTTTTTGGTAACATGCGCGTACGTTATAGTTTTTTTGGTAACGTGCGCGTACATTATAGTTTTTTGGTGACGTGTTATATTTTTTTTTTGGGTAACGTGCGCATATGTTATAGTTCAAATCTGAAAATAACAAAAAAAAAAAAAAAAAGAACTGTTGGAACCCTGGGCAACCGACCCGGAACCCGTGACAGGGTAGGTTCCGGTTCTCGGTTCCCACGGGTAGGTTCCGGTTCCTCATTTTGAGGAACTCCGTACCGAGGGTAGGTTCCGGTTCCGGACGGAACCGAACCGGAACCCTAACCGCTCACCCCTACGTGGCGATCGGCATCCATGTCAACGATTTTTAGTCAAAATTGGCCAAATGATCTCAAATGGTAAAAAATAAAAAGTTTTAGGACTCAATTATTAAAATTAAAAAGTTTTGAATTGAATTAATAAAAAGTACAATAATTACTAATGACTCGCCATCGTGGGCAAGTACAGGCATCTTCTCGTGGATTGAGTTGTACTCGTGTAGCAAAGGGCTCTCGGGCAGTTCGTCAAGTCCTCATCGATATACTCGCACTTGACTATTTGCATTTGGAGAGCCATCTCAACTCGCCAATAGGGGTGATTGATTCCCGACAACTCTCGGCTCCAAATTTCAGAAGTAGGAACTGGATTGGACAGTTCTAGAACCGGGCAAACTACAGTTGTGCGCAACTTTATTTATTTTTTCTTTTTTTTTAAATGGTTTATTAATTTAATCCAAAAAAAATTAATAGAAAGAATTTTTTTTTTTGGTCATAAATAGAAAGATAACTCACTACTTTTTTCAGTCTTCGTGGGACCAAAGAAACATTTCCCTAGGCAAATGTGCACAGACGGAACCGACACGCTATTACGGAAATATTTTTATGGATATACCTTTTCATTTTATTATTAAAACACCCGCACCTCCCTGTCTTTACTTTCTCTCTACTCTCTCTCATCTACTTTAAGCACCAAACAGTTCCTCCACTGACGAAACTCTTTCAGCTCTCTTTCACCCTTATTAGTTTCCACATGATGAGCTTTAATCTCATCTAGTTTCAATATGATGGTGACTTTATTTTCGTCTAGCTTTGCTGTGATGGTGGCTCTACGAGACAGTCGTGGCTGTGTGAGAGAGGAAGGTGAGAGCGTCAATCGCAATAAAGGGAGTGAGAAGTTAAGGTCTAAAAGAGAGAAAGAAACAGGTGTAATCTTAATTTAGTGTCACCTTTGACCGATTCCATTGGTTCGATCTATTGGTCTGGTTCTGCACAAGAAACTAGGTACCAGACCGGTTATTCACAATTCCACATTTTAGGAACCGGACTAATTCTAGTGAAACCGCCCAAAACTGACTAGTTTGATTCAATTTGGGTGGTTGTCAATTCAATCCAATTCTTTTGTTCACCCCTACTTGCCAACTAAATGGGCTCCCCCATGCACCTAGAGAAGAAGGGCGAGGACACACACAGCCACCCACTTCTTTTGTGTCTTGAGCAAGTGATGGAAAGGAAATGGTGAATTTGTAACAGTGCAAGCGAGCCTCTATACACATGGCCATTCACTTCGTCCACATCAACAATTGTCGGTCAAAATTGGCCAAAAATATATATTGACAAATTATTAAAACGTTGAAAATTAAATTGATCAAATTAAAATATTTAAAATTGAATTGGCGTGCATATAATTATCCCAATGAATAAGTTTGCTTGATTCCACACATCATCAAGTGCAAATTGTCCTAGAGTTAACTTGCTCTAGATGGGATTTCCTATCATAAAAGGAAAAAAATAAATAATAAGTGAGAGGGTTCTTGTATTCATTTCATTGAAGAGGAAATTTCGTTGTGAGGAGGAAAGTTAGGTAAAAGATTGTACGGTTGGGAGACATTTGGGCAAATCGGATGAGGCCGAGCCTAACCAACTGAAGTAGATCTTCAAAAATTGACAGGTCATATCATATATATGCAATAAATGCCAATGCTATGCAGGCAAAATAATCTTTGCTCCGTTTCGATCCCCGTTGGGCATCTTTCTGGTTAGTCATAGATTCATGACCATTTTCAGATAGATTAATCTTGTCTTTTGACGTCATAGTCCCGATATAATGAAGAGAAAAGGAGTTGAATTTATTATACTTTTTGGGACAGATGACTACGACACCCCTTGATCTAGTTAAATTGATTACAGCGATAAGGCTTGCATAGTTGCTCTTATATGATCCTTTGCTTTTGCTAGACCTAGAAAATTCAGAAAAAAAAAATTTTATTTTGATTCAATAAACGAATCTCGTAATAACATCGTGGTGTCGTGTTGAAGCAAACAGAGATATTTTTTTTTTAGCCAAAAATGCCGTGGATGGACATGTAGATTAAAGTTATGGAATACTTCAGCTTCTTACGTGCATACGTCAAATAGGAAGTTTGGAAATATTTGAACCATCGATGATTCACAAGCCAAAGCATGGTCGGTAGAAGGATGTACAATGCGCTCCGACAAACTGTAGATGATGGCAACAAAAGCAAGAAATTCTTTCCCATGGGCCTTATACATGATCGCATCCGATCTATGGACTAGAAGAGGTCAAGATCGATTTCAGTCATTTGCCTCTTCTAGATAATGCATGCCCACATATTGATAAGTAGCTAAATATCATGCGTGTAAGGTCGAAAATGAATGTTTTCTTGCTTCTCTCAGCCGCCAAGCTTGAGTCGTTTTCATGGCTTTGTCATCGTATTTGCCCATAGGACAGACCAAACCAATCAATGATCAAGCGTCAATCTAATGAACACGACACAGTAAAATAAACACAGCTGAAAGCTTAGTAATTATATCTGCCATTCATTTACTAAGACCGCATGTAGTACACAAATTCAGAGGAAACCGGTGTTATTGCACCACCAAGAAGTTACCCGGCTCTTAACCTCACACCATAACGCGAACGCCTTCGAAGAACAAAATTCAAAACTTACTAATTGAGGAAGCGGTTCTCAAACATTTTTACACGAATCCTTTGATTTACCACCCTGCAATTCCTCTTAATTTCCCCTTGCGCCCCGGTAAGCACCTCGATCGAACCATGCGCACCATCCCGGCCTTGAACCTCCGAGCCCAAGCACTAGGGTGGTTCTCATTGTCCTTCACTAATCCCCTCGTCAATGGTGCATCCCACAGCACTTGGTCCGAATACAACAATCCCTTGTCGCTCTTTAAGTTGTGGTAGTAAGCATTATCAAGTACGTTCGGCGTCACGGGGTCGAATGGTACGATCGGGTCGGTGGGGCCGTTTCGCGGGCACTTGGTCTTCAAAAGATGGGCATAATTAGGATTAAGGGAAGGATCTTGTGAATACGTCGAGTTGAAGGAGTAGAGTCGCTTCGTGAATTCGGAGCAATGAGAGTCCCCGATGGAGTGAGCTCCGGAGAGAGTCACCATGCCTCGGAGCGAAAGCCCTTTCTTCGCAAAGTTCGCTTCGAGTTGCGCAGCGTCAAAAAATGCGCCGGGGAGGTTTTTGATCACCTCCGACGCGAGCGAGACTCTCCCATCCCGCCTCCCACTAGGGACGGCATAGTGTAAGCCTCTGACAGCTAGAACACCATCGCCAGCGGCGAAGGCTACAATGTCGGCACATGAGACGGGTCCAACCGAATATTGGTTTGGACTTGATGATCTCTCTAAAGGAGCTTGATTGAAATTCAGTAGGATAAAAGTTGGCAAGTCACACTAATTCAAATTGGTGCAAAAGGGTTACTACTTATAACGATTGCTAAAATAAGAAAACAAAAGTTTTTTTTTTTTTTTTTTTTTTTGCAGGAACCGGCTTGGAGGAACCGCGCCGTAAACCCCCAGGTGACACTTAAGCAGGTTTTTTTGGTACTGGAGGAACCGGCTTGCAGCCGACAACCGCGCCGTAAACCCCCAGGTGACACTTAAGCAGGAGGACCCACCACCCCTGAGTCACACTTAATACACCTAGCGCCTCCCCTGGGTTTTGAACCCTTCACCTCTTCGTTGAGGATCAGCAGAGCCTTATCCAGTGGAGCCACCGTGGCCGGTGGTTACAAAAGTTCATGATAGAAAAGTTAGTAAATCAAAAACAATAATTAAAAGTTGGTAAGTAACTCAAATAAGAGAAAAATTACCAAAATAGTCCAAACTTATTACACATGTGCTAACTCATTTATAAATCTTTCAATTTGATCAATTTAATCTCAAACCTATTACATTTATGTCGGTTCAATTTTAAACTTTCTAATTGTGTCAATTTAGTCCTAAATTTTTATGAATTTCTTACTTGTCATTTTAGTCATGTTGTTTAATTTGAGTCGAAAATCACCAATGTGGAACAGTCAACGATGACTTGCACAATTTTTAAAAATACTTAACAATTTTCTGAATTTTTTACTTGTCTTTGTTTATTCTCCTCCTTTTCTTTTCCTAACTTAGGCCAGCGAGGTTGTTGACCAATTTTCACCTGCCAGAGGCGAGACTTAGTCTAGGCAAGGGCTTTGTGGCTCTTGTTGGCCATGGGCAGGGCCTTCATGCCCTCGTTTGCCATAGGTGAGGGCAACACCCTTCACCCATGGTTTGTGAGGGCGTTAGATGAGGCAAGGGTCACCGGTCCTCGCTTATAGCTTGCGAGGGTCAATCGACAACCTTGTTGGCTTAGGGTTAGCCAAAAAAAAAAATAATGGAAAGAAGAAAAAAGAATAAAAAATTTAGAAAGATTTAGAAAAAAGTTCAACGTCATGTCATTGTGCCACATAAGACCGTCAGTACTAACTAGACTATTATGTTAGCAATTTCGATCAAAATTGGCCAAGAAGACAAAATTGGTAAATAGTTAAAATGTTTAAAACTAAATTGGCATAATTGATATGTTTAGAAACTAAATTGACATAAGTGCAATATGTTTAGGACTAAATTAATCAAATTAAAAAGTTTAGGACTGAATTGACACAAGTATAATAAGTTTAGGACTTTCTTGGTAAT
Organism: Eucalyptus virginea; assembly: GCA_014182375.1. Taxonomy (NCBI): domain Eukaryota; kingdom Viridiplantae; phylum Streptophyta; class Magnoliopsida; order Myrtales; family Myrtaceae; genus Eucalyptus; species Eucalyptus virginea. The sequence goes on from CM024521.1 coordinate 51,220,704, forward strand.
TTTTTTCTCAAATAGGCATGGGGAACCTAAAATTAGTTATTAATTTAATATGATGAAAGTCCGTACTCGATCTAATTTAGGTAAGTGATTTCATTCAAGAGTTAGTACTTTCGAAACATTTTATGCATATAAAAATTGATTTTTTAGTTCAAAATTGGTAAATGCGAATTATTAAAAAAAATAGTAATTTCATAAAAATGGAGATGAGTTACCATAAAAAATTATCTCAAAAACGATCTTTTTCTACCAGCAATTTTTTTAACACTATCCACATTTATTTAAATTTACCAGCAGGGAAAGAAAGTCCGCAGTTTGGGAACGGAATAATAGAATTCTGGCTTCTCACGCTGCACTATCTAAATTTCATTATACCCGTTAAAGGAACGAAGATTTCGTGAAAACTTGGTTATTTGCTTGTCTTGGGCTACTGCCACTTCTCTTCTTCCGATATAACTTTGATACAAAGTGACCCTTTTGCAACCTTCTTTTTCCTTGTCCAATTTTCAACATCAAATGAAGTTCCAATTTCATCCCCTTGATTAATTAAACTTAAAGAGAACTTTAATTGTTAAACCTCATGGCCACTAGGTGAGAATTGCAAAAGGCCCCATCGGCAATTGGCAAGGGTCACAACTCTCTGCCAGTAGCTAGGAAGGGTTGCCGGCCCTAGTCGATGGTGGCAGTCCCTTGTCATGCCTTAACAATAAAACAAGAAAAATATATAAAAAAAATGAAAATTATAGAAAAAAATTCACATTAGACTCAATTGTGCTACATGGGTATAGTGGGTGATGCAATGTATAACGACAACATCCTTTAGTGTTAAATTCAATGGCAAACAATTACATTATTTCCATCCAACACGAGGCCTTCGGCAGGGCGATCCTCTCTCTCCATATATATTCATCTTGCTAGCGAATGTCTTATCAAATCTCATTAACCAAGCTGTTAACATGGGACACATTAAGGGTATCAAGTTGAACAGGTGGTGTCCTATCCTCTCCCATCTATTTTTCACTGATGATGCAATTTTCTTCTTAGATGGTAAAATTCATGAATGTCAAAATCTCACCAAAATCTTGAATCAATATTGTTTAGCTACGGGACAGGCTGTTAATCGAAATAAATCTAGAATTTTTCTCAGTAAAAATTGCCCTTTTAGACTACAGGAAAATTTGGCGAGAGAGTTTAAAATACCAGTGCTTCAATGGACTAGTAAGTATCTGGGAATACCATCAAATTGGGGGCGTTCAAAACGGGAGATGTTTTCCTAGATATTAGGGAGAGTAAATGCTAAATTGGAAGGATGGAAAGAAAATTTAATTTCTAAGGGTGGTAAGGAGATCCTACTTAAGACTGTTGTACAGGCGATCTCATGGTATGCCATGTTTATCTTTAAACTTCCTATGTCTCTTTGCAAATCCATTGAACAGAGAATTGCTAGGTTCTAGTGGCAGAATGATAGTCGCAAATTAGGAATTCATTGGCAGAAATGGGAAGTACTTAAAAGTAGCAAGGACAATGGTGACCTAGGTTTTCGCGATCTCATAGATTTTAACAAAGCCATGCTTGGGAAACAGGCCTGGCGTTTACTCCAACAACCTCTATCTCTATGGAGTAAACTCTTCTAAGGCCTTTATTTTCATTCAAAGGACTTCCAGTTTGCGGATAGAGAAACTCGACCATCCTAGGGTTGGTAAAGTCTACTGCTTGGGAGGGATTCAATTTTAACTAATATTAGATGGTCAGTTGGAGATGGGAACATGATCAGCATCCGTGAAGATAGATGGTTACCTATAAGGATACTAGGTGGACCTGCTGCTAGAGAAGAACTTGAGCTGGTGGCTGATCTCTTTGATCTAGTCCACAACACCTGGAATGTTCCCCTTCTCCACTAGCTTTTTGATGATCAGGTCATAGCAGAAATCCTTGCCATTCCAGCAAGACCCCTCTATGCCACTGATAAACTAATTTGGACTGAAACAAAACATGGCCAATACACTGTGAAAAGTGGTTATCATGCTCTTACAAATATAGCTAACAACTAGAGCTGCAACAGGGCCTCGACATCATATCAGAACCCCAGGCTATTATGGCGAAGAATCTGGACAATGAAAACTGCCCCAAAAATTCGTACCTTCCTATGGTCTTTATGCCACAATGACACATTACCACAGATCCAGTTTGTACTCTTTGTCATCAACAAATGCCAGAAACCCTCGAACATCTATTTCTATTCTATCCATGGACTCAAGGCATTTGGTCTCACAGAAAGGGTTACAACATAGCAGCTCTTACTTGGTTTGGAGACCATTGCCAACGTTTTATGGCAGATCTAGAGGGTGCATAACAGCTTTATTTTCTGCCGTCAGCATCCTGACCCAACATATGTGGTGGAGGCAACTTTGGCCCAAATCCATGTCGCTTAGCTTCTACTCGAACCCAAACGAGAATAGGGCAACTTGTTTTGAATCCTAAACATCTTTGGAGGCCACCAGATCCGAGAGTTCTGAAGATTAATATAGATGGCACTTATCAGCCCGTCAGCATGGAAGGAACTATGGCTTGTATATGCTGTGATCATCATGGAAAACTTACTGATGGTTTCTCCAGACGTTTCCTAGCTTGTTCGGCCCTGCAGGCGGAGATCCAGGTGCCTACTCTCACTCTCCACCATCTGCTGCAACACGGCATCGACCACGCACAACTTTTGATCGAATCGGATTGTATCACTCTGGTTGAAACTATGCATGATTGCATATCGATGCCATGGGAAGATTGTGCCTTGTTTGCATAAGCCGCCACTTTGCTTTCATGTTTCCCTAATCTTCGTCTTCAACACTGCAAGCGAGAAGCGAATGTTGTTGCTGATTGGGTCGCCAAGGCCCACGGTAGTGTAGCCTTGACCCACAACTGGGCTATTTCTCCTCCGTTTTATTTGCTAGATCTTGTATATGCTGATGCAATAGCCTCGGGCTGTACATTTCCTTTCACTTGAATACATCTTTCTCTTTCGACCAAAAAATAAAAAACAATTAGTGTCCACGTTATTAATTTTTGGATAAAATTGGTCGAATGAACTATATCGGTAAATTATAAAAATGTTTACGTCTAAAATGGCTAAATTGAAATATTTATGACTAAATGAGTACAATTATGACTTCTTTGGTAATTTTTTTTCTGCAATTATAAAGATTTTCAGAAGTAAAACCTTTGAAAAATTAATTTCCCATATGAACAAGAACATATTACAACTGTCAATACATCTCTCCAGGTACAAGCACTCATCTGTGCGAGCGCATAAGGAGAGAAATTCGCACGATGACAAAACTCTCAAGTCGACTTGAAGAGATCGAGAAAACGTATGGATTCATGGACATTGCGAGACTCGACTGTACTGGGTGTGTGCAAAAACGTGACTAATTGCTGCAATTGAACCCTTTGCATATAGAGAGTCAGATTATCAGCACGAGAAGCAGCACGATCCCCAGCACGGCCAACTTGATCTTCATGTTCTGATACCACATCTTCCGCCGGATCTCTCCCCCTTGTATCTTGAATATCTGAGCCTGCATTAGACGAATGCGCGTATTTATAACTAAGAGGCCCAAGAAACATGTAAAGGCCGACCTGCGTCACGACAGGTAGGCTGTTTTCTCAATCGTCACTGATTTTACCTCGTTATGGAGACTCCCAGCTTTGTCCTCTAGCATTGTGCATTTTACTCCCCTATCCATTGCCTTAAAAACACAATTAGCAGATGGTACTGTGTGAATCATTCTCCCAGTTCAAGAGGTAAGCAATAGTAAGACTTTGATCTCAAAAAACCATCGACTTCTTCATGAGTCAAACCATAAATTTATGATTAGGTCATAAGAAAAAAAACAAGACAGAAAGGCACACAGAAGTTCAAGATGAGGGCTGTTGTTTTGATCACTCATTATGAGACACTTACAAGATTCTTCATGTAAAGGTACAATCTAGAGTACAAATCAAGAAAAGAATACCATGATATATAAGTAAAGGACATTGGCCACGCCTAAATCTCGCAATCTATCTATATTTGTTAAATTTATGATTGAAATTATTCATATCTTAACCTGTAACCCCAGATTTGCCAGGAGGTAATTTTACTGGAGCTTAAATGGCTTTCCAGTTGACCAAAAAAAAAAAAATGGCTTTCCAGTTACTGCATCGGTAACACTCATTTGCAGTTCTCATGAAGCAATTCTACACTATGTGAAATTTCAAAAAGCCATGCTACACGGTAGGACGAAAACAACTGCAGTACAAAAACAAGTGGAGATCACGGCTTTCTCAAGTACTGCCCGGAGAATTGGTAATGATTTCGGGTCCACATAAGATTGCGAAAATACAAACATTATCGAACATATGTTCAAGCTTAGCTAATGTACCTGGTCGATGTTATTCATCATTATGTTCTTGACTACTGAAACTTGAGCCTGCACTTTCATCAGCTTATCAATCTCCTCAGCATGGTCTATGGTGTACTTCATCTGCTCTTTCATTACAGGCCTGCAGATTCATATCTTCATTATTTCTTCGTTGAGCTTTCCCGTCTGTTGAAATTATGTTCCTTATATACTATACGTGGACGAATTGCAAGGTGAACTGAGATAGTTCTTGATGCCGACCGTACCCGAACTCCTTGCTGAGACTTTTGGCGACAGCTGTATCCGCTTTCCCGCCTCCGTATCTTTTCTTGAAGTCCTCTTTTAAGCGCTCCAAAAACGCAATCGGGATTTGCTTGCCCACAGATTCAGTAGCCACGACGCAGTAAGCTGCAAATACATTTACTGGAAAATTAGCAGGATTAGGAGATCCTAAAGTCTGCGAATCTGATATATGGTCGAGACCTCTCACTCCGACACCATTTCAAGCGATGAATTGTTCTAGTATAGTGTCCCGTGAAATTTCTTCTCCTAAGTTAAGATTGACCCGCCGTTAATTACTATAATCTCCACGAACTAAAATCGAGATAAACAACATATCTAGCGTTCTCTATTTGCTCTAATCAGCTAAACATCTTCACAAAGACTCCAACAAAATCAAGCAAAAGAAGAACAAAATAACTGAGACAAAGATTGAACATTTTTTCCCTTTAATTACCGTAGCCATCCTCGACCAGGAAATTAAAAGTGTGGCGGTCACAGGTGTAGGTGAACTTGCTGCTCCCGGAGGGAAGTCGCTGGAGGCACTCGGTGGCGACGTCCGGGAAGTTCCCGGTGAACCGTGTGTACTCGGCCAGCACCACCGTGCCCCGCGCCACGAAGCTGTATATCAACGATCCCCCTTGTGGCTGACTCATTTCGATCTCTGTCGCGTTTTCACTGAGACAGACAGACAGACAGACAGACAGACGACGAGAGATTGAAAAGAATTAAAGTATGCCTCGAAGTCATGTCATGCTTTTCATATATGTCTGTATGGCCTGGCGCAGGTGCTTAGCGTCGAAGGAAGCGTTTGGGATTTGTTTAACGAGTCTTTCATTGGGTTCGCATTGTACCGAGTAAAACAGAGCGTCTTCTAGTTGGTCTATGGCTGACTTTGGGCTAGGTATTTTCTTGATTTCTTTCCTGTCACTCTTGTTCAAGATGGACCTTGTCAGAAACAAATTCATACGCGTGCGTACATATAAAAATAAGTCAAAGCTAAGATGTATTTTTTTTCTATATAATTCATTTTGGTATGGTTACTTAAACGCGTTGAGCAACGGAGAATAGAACATGAGGTAAGCAAAAGACAAGAAAGGAGAGTGATTAGGTGGAAGACACAGGTTACATGAGATGGAAACTCTCCCCTTTGGTGGCATTAAATATTATCTCTTATGCGCTGTTTGGAATTACAAGAGCAGAAGATTAGAGGGAAAATTATTCAAATAAGCGTAAATCCATTGTATGGAGATTAATTCAGTGATGATTTTTTTTTTTTTAATTTTAGGTAATTTAGTCTTGACCCCTTTGACAAGTTATCAATATAGTTCTTCTGATCAATTTTGATCGAAAATTGTTGATGTGGATATTGATCATCTTACGTAATTTAATTGGCACTAACATGAATAATTTTTACAATATTTTAAATATATTTTTCTAAATTTTTTCTTATTTTCCTATGCCGATCCCCCACGTCGACAATGGCTAGTAAAAATCGTTGGCCACAAGTGAGGGTTGTGACACCCTCGCCTAGCCCAAATCTAGGCGAGGGAGTTGCCGCCCTCCCCCAATGTTTGCAAAGGCCGCAACACTCTCATCTGTGGCCATTGACCTTTGTCAATCATCAACAAGGCTATGGAATTGCATAGGGAAATAGGAAAAAAATAAAAATAAAATAAATAAATAAAAAGGAAAGGATAGAAAAGGAAAAGCAAGGGAAAAAAGAAAAAAAATCAGAACTTTTTTTTTAAAAAATTATTCACATCAGTGATTGTGTCACTTGGAATGACCGGTGTCCATATCAGAGATTTTCCATAAAAAAATAAAATAAAATAAAGTTGGTTGGAAGAACTACATAGCAAATTGTCAAAAGGTCTAAATTAGCAAAATTGTAAAATTTAGGACTAAATTAGTATTATATAATAGGTTTAGAATTTTTTGGACAATTATCATCAAAATAAGACATTTCCCCCCTTCGCATCCCCTTGTTCTTTCATATTAGTATTCTTGTAATCTTTGTTTTTTTTTTTCTTTATATATTTTAATATTGGTATTAGAGTACTCTCGATTCATGACCTTGGCTTCGATGGATCTAAAAGCCTAGAGTAAAGTTTTAAAATGACATGATGGGCTCCATGTGGTTTTTCTCGTTCCTCGATGGACGGTTTGGGTTAGTCGTGGCCCCACCTTTTGTTCTGTGTCTCATTAAAACAAAAACAAAAAAAAAATGGACGACAAAGTAGGTTGCAAATTACAATTATGTATTTTCATATTCTACCCGACATCCTATTGTTACCTAATCTACATCCACTCTTTTTTATACGAGTCGGGCAGCTAATTGATGCGCATCGTGTAAAAATTGTGTTATGAATGTTACATAAATAAAAATTGATCCTACAAACATTGATATTTGAGAAACCATTGGGATCGAACCTGAAATGGGCCCTATAATAATTAGAATCGACAAGCCAAAGCATTTAATTCTGTTCGGATGAAGACAAATCGAAATCGAAAAAGACACATCATATGCCATTTAAAAAAGGATTCGTATCTGGCCAACTTGAGCTGGGGTCGAATTTGAGCCGTACCTATTAGAAAGACATTGAAAAGTGACATAAACTGTCGTGAAATTTTTATACGGTACACAACCTATGTAACTTATGTTCGTCACACAATCCACCTCCTTCACCGGTGATGTAGGTATTAATACAGAAGATTTGACCAAAAGAGCCAAGTCAAGGGTAATGGACGTGGGTTATGTCGAAAAGAAAGAAGATTGCCTGGACCATGTTTGCCAATTTGCAATGAGAAAAGTGGAATGAGAACTAGATATCTGGCTTGTTCATTATCATGTTTTGGTCCTAGTATGACCTTAAACTGCTGCATCTAAACTCCGAGATGTAAAATTTAGGGATATTCCTTGAGGAGAAGGAAAAAAATTATTCTCCATAATTGAGAGAATAGAGGCATGCAAACACCAATACATTATGATAAAAAAATGCAGTCCTATTAGCCTATAAGAGTTGCCTAGCAAGCAATGTGGCTCCCAACAGAGCTCTCGGACTCCTGGGTTGTGGTGAGGTAAATCTTAACCTACACCAAGGATCCACAACACAGCCCAATTTAAGGTTAAAGTTAAGGTTACTCGAACGGTGTTTGCTAATTCGCAATGAGAGGAGTGGAACAAGAACAAGATCTCCGGCTTGTTCATCACCATATTCCGTGAGTTGTAAATTTGTAATATAAAGGTATTGACCAAAAAAAAAAAAAAAAAAATTTGTAATATAAAGGAGATATTGAGAATGAAAAAGGCTTCATTCTCATGACTTCATCCTAAACTTACTTTTTCCTTTCTTCCACGGTAAAAGACTTTTCTCCACTTCCCCTTTCATTGTAATTGTCTTGTTTTCTCTTTTCAAAAGATCATTGTCATCTTTCGTTGTTTTTTTTTTTTTTTTTTTTTTTTGCACGTATTTCAACAATAAACCTTAATAGCTTATTTTTTATCACGTGCATATATTGTAATTTTTATATAAAGCGTAGCAATATATAAAAACTTAAAATATTTTGCCAACCACTGGTGAGATTAATTCTCATTTGGTCTTTATGTCTGCCAGTCTTCTGGGAAAACCATCGCTCGTGGGATTGTACCTTTGGCATTGATAGTTGGAAGACCATAAAGCAGTTAAGTTTGACATCTCTTTTGGAGCTTTCTTCAGAGAATCCCTAGAATCTTTTATAAAGCAATCAAATATCAATCGGGTCACGCCGAAGCCAGGTCTGGTTCCATTCTCGATGCGTGCTAGAGAGAGAGAGAGAGAGAGAGAGACAGCGCCGTTCAGAACGTCCTTGGTGGAATGTGGCAACACCAGCGAGGCTGGGCACGGCTGGGCACGTAACCATGACTAGGCAGTCATAGCGGCAAGGGGAGAGAGGAGAGAGCTTAGGAACATTTGTTGGTGACTATAGTTGGGAAATCATTAGTGACGGAAAAGAGCGAATGATAATCATATATCCTAACAGCTTTGCAGCCTCACTGCAAAACCTTTCCTACATAATCTATTTCTTTGTAGATCATGTTTAACAAGTATCAAGGCTCGTTAGCATGAGATCTAGTTGTTATCTCGACCTAAACGTATTTCATTGTGCCGCTCCGCGCAAAATCTCTCGAGGTTAGCAAGACAATAGAAATAAAAAAGAAGAAGTACGTGATAGTTTCGTTCTTATTCGAAGGAGATAGAGACACCACAAACGTCACATCTAAGTGATGTCCGGATATGACTCCATCCTCCCAGGCCACAATATGCCCTCACAAACCCCTAAACCAGACTGGAAAACCATAATAACAACAAGCCAAAGGCGACCGACACCACCAATTCGATCCTCCTTTCTTGGCATGTGACTGCATGGGCCGAAAGAAAGTCCGAAATCGTCCCGGCTTGCCCGTAAAATCAAGCCGCCGGGGAGAAAGTCTTCCTCTTCCTCTGGAAGCGAGCCTTGAAGAAGGCGAAGAGTTGCTCTCTCGGAGGCAAATTTTCCTTGATGATGGGGAAGTTTTGGAACTCGCAGCACCACTTGCATAGCAGGGGGAACTTTTCCGGGGTCAGCAGACGGACCCCGGCCACTTCTTGGATCACTCCGATCCAGTAGCCGATGAAGTTGCCTGCGACATCCACGAACCCTATGGTGTCTCCTCCGAAGAACCTCTTCTGCTTGTCCCTGAGCTCGGCTTCAAGCACATTTAGGAGGGCACAAGCTTCCTCGAATGCGTTTTCTCGTTCAATACCCTCGCGCCGACAAGATCGCCATAGGGCTGGAGCGCACTGCAATCAAAATGGCACCATCCACCAAACTTTGTCTTCAGGATCACTTAATTCTCACTTTGCTTTCATGATATGCCACTGAATCATATAGTTCAACACTCAACAAGCGGTTCACTTAGCTTTAGTCTAATTTGTCAAACAAAAGAGGTTTTCAATGGCTTATCCGTGGCAAAATGAATTAAACCGATTTGCTGAAAGCGAGCCTAAAGTCGAGTGACCTGAGAAACGCAAGGACATACCTGAGAACAAACATGTCTAAGGGTGCAAACTCATTACTCTATAATCTCAAGACTGACGACTTTTGATGAAGCGAGTTCAAAACTTTCACCTCGTAAGAAATAAAGCCGAAGGCACCTGTTGTTGTCCATGCATCATAAAGAAAAAGATCCGATGAAAGCGGAGTCAAAGGTAGACATACGTTGTCATCCATGAACTTGGCCCAGAAACGTGCGATGGCTCGGTCGCGCGGATCTTGAGGCAACAAGATCACAGGGCGATCATTCCAAATCTCATCGATGTACTCGAGAATCACCAGCGACTCGGCAATGGGCTTGCCGTTGTGGACGAGCACGGGTATCTTCTTATGGACCGGATTGTACTCGAGAAGCAAAGAGCTCTTGCGGTTCATCAAGTCCTCGTCAAAGTACTCGTACTCGACTCCCTTCATTTTGAGAGCCGCCTCCACCCGCCAGCTAAACGGGCTCCCCCACGCACCCAGCAGCTTCACTTCTTCCTCACACATCTCGAGACTCTCTTCTTCTGTGGCCGTGGACGTGCGAGAATCCTCACAGCAACACACTTCTTTTGGGTGTTGAGCAAGTGATAGCGAGGCAATAGCGGATTTATACTAGCGTGAGTGAGTCTATGTACCGATCAATGATTGAGAAAATTGTTCAAAATATCCTAAACTTATTTCATTTTTACCAATTCAATCATAAATCTTTCAATTTCATTAATTGAGTTCTAAATTTTTTTCACATTTTACCAATTAAGTCTATCCAACCAATTTTAGTTGAACTCGTTGATGTAGATACTATTCATCCTACATAACCCGGCCACTACTAACATGGATAATTTTTAACAATATTTTAACATTTATTCAATTTGTTTATTATGTTTTTTTCCATGTTTCTTCTTCTTTCTTCTTCCCACCAGCCATAGCTAGGCAAGCTGGCCTCACTCACCACAGGCCAGGCTTGGTTAGGCAAGGGCAAGGCCGAGCAAAGGCAACGTCCCGATGAAGTCACCCTAGCCTAGGAGAGGCCAGCATTGCCAGATCTGGCAAAGGAAGTCCTTGCAAGGGCTCGCCCTCTCAAGCAAGGGTCAACCTCACCTAGGCCAAGGTGGCCTCGACCGACGTCGCGTTCATCCAATCGATGCCTAGGGAGGCCACCCTAACCTGAGCAAGACCGACCCACGTCAGGTCTCACCCTTGCCTAGATGCACCTCACTTGTGGCAGGCAAGGGCAACCATTGCCCAAGGGAGGCCAGTTGACAAAGCCACCAGCAAAAAGAAAATGAAAGAAATAAAAAATTAACAAAAAATATTAAAATATTATTAAAAATTATTCATATCAGCGCCAACCGTTCTACATGGCAGTGCTGGCATCCATGCCAATTTATCAGTCAAAATTGATCAAATTGACTCAATTGGTAAAAAATGAAAAATTTTAGGACTCAATTGTCAAAATTGAAATGTTTTGGAATGAATTAACAAAAGTGTAACGGGTTTATGGCTTTTTGAATAATTTTCCCAATTAGAGATGGTCGAGGACATTGTCACTATCTATAAGAGCCTAAGCTGCCAAGAACGATGATATTTTATATGCGGACAGTTGAAGCGAAAGAGAAAGGAGTAAATAGGGAACTTTCGGCTCACGATACATTTATCATCCCCTTTTTTTGGTACCCACATGCATAGGATCCAATAAAAATGAAGGACACAGTGCATTTGATCCGGAAGTCCCACCAATCTTATTTTATTTTTTTGAAAAATAGTTTCTACAATTGATCGGCACATGAGCGAGTGGATAATCCATCCAGGTTTGGTATAGTAATTGAAAAAAACGAGTTTGTGGATTAGATGCATAATACAGGTTGGCTTAATTCCGCACATAATCCTACAATCAATAACGACTTATCTAGCTCATCAGGCAAGTGCCTCCTTCACGAGCCTAGAGTCTACTTATTTAAGATGGGCTTTCTCGTTATAAAAGGATAAATGAGCAAGAGGGTTTCTGTCTTTCATTCCATTAAAGGAAAATACGGTTGGGAGATTTTTGGGCATCTCGGATGAGGCCCGGCCAAAGCAACTGAAGTGTATCTTCAAATTGACCGGGCATCATAACATGTCATAAATCTCATTGGCGTCGGAGCAAGATAACCCTTGCTCACTTGATATCCGTGTGGGGCATCTTTATGACGAGTCATATTCCCGTTATAATTAAGAAAAAAAAAGTTACAATTGTTATCATTCTTGGGCTAGATTACCATGACATCCCTTGATTTAATTAAATTGATTACAATTTCTTCAAATTTGCTCTTATAAATGTTTGCTTTGAGTCGCTGGAGTTAGAGAATATGGACAAAAGGCTATTTCGATTCAACAAGAGATTCTTGAAATGATATCGTGGCGTAGTGTTAAAGTATGAAGAGCTTCTTTTCCTTACATAAAATAAAAATGGATTGACCCATTTCGAGTGAGATCCAGTTGAAAGGGCTCTTTCTAAATACCAAGTTTGTAAAGTCAAAAAGTGGAAAACGAATGCTTCTTGCTTCGATCAACCACCAAACTCGAGTCATTTTCATGGCTTTGTCTTTATATTTTTTACAAAAGGATACACCAAACCGATTATTAGTGAGATGTTGATATAAGGAACGCATCAATAAGAAAACCAGTATTATTGCACCACCAAGATGACCCAGTTTTTTCTTTTTTCTTTTTTGTTAGTCATACTTTAACTCTCAACTCACTCTCAAACTTTTACTCTTCCATTTTGCAGGGCATGGGAATAGAAATCCACACCTAAAAACCGGTATTATTGCACCACCAAGACAAAACGGCTTCTTCTTCTTCTTCTTTTTGTGGATCATACTTTAACCCTCAACTCACTCTCAAATTTTTGCCTCATCTCTTTGCAAAGTATAGGAGTCGAAATTCACTCCTAAAACTAATCATCCCCACCCCTAATCTCCTAAAAAATGTGAGGATTCGAACCCCTCACATCTCTCTTCTCATATAAAAAAATGGCCATTTTAATGGCACAGCTTTTGACTTGACACAATAACATTGTGGTATCACGTGGAAGTACAGAGAACTTTTTTTAAACTAAACATGTCATGGATGGACATGTTTTCAATGAGAATCAGATTAACGGTATGGAATACTTCGGCTTCTCACGTGCATACATCAGATAGGGGGTTTGGAAATATTTCAACCATTGATGATTGACAAGTGAAAGCATGGTCGGCGGAAGTATGCACAAATGCGCTCCAACAAACTGTAGATGACGGCGACAAAAGCAATAGACTCATTCCCATGGGCCTTATACATGATTGCACCCGATCTATGGACTAGAAGAGGTCAAGATGGGAGTAACGAAAGCACTCCATTTTAGTCATTTGCCCCTTCTAGATAACGCATGCCCGCAGATTGATATGTAGCTAAATACCATGTGTGCGTGTGAAGTCGAAAATGAGTAGAAAACGAATGTTTTCATGCTTCTCTCCGCCGCCAAGCTTGAGTCGTTTGCATGGCTCTGTCATCGTATATTTGCCCAAAGGATAGACCAAACCAATCAATGATCAAGCGTCTATCTAATGAACACGAAACACGAAAATAAACACCGTCGAGAGCAATCATATCTGTCATTCATTTATTAAGACCGCATGTAGTACACAAATTCAGAGGACACCGGGATTATTGCACCACCAAAAAGTTACCCGGCTCTTAACTTCACACATCAGCGCGAACGCCTTCGAAGAACAAGATCAAAACAGAAGCAGTTATCGAACATCTACACGAATCCTTTAATTTATCACCCTGCAATTCTTCCTAATTTCACCTTGCGTGCCAGTGAGCACCTTGATCGAACCCATGCGCACCATCGCTGCCGTGAACCTCCGAGCCCAAGCGCTCGGGTGGTTCGCATTGTCCTTCACTAACCCCCTTGTCAATGGCGCATCCCACAGCACTTGGTCCGAATACAACAATCCCTTGTCGCTCTTTAAGTTGTGGTAGTAAGCATTATCGAGTACGTTCGGCGTCACGGGGTCGAATGGTACGGTCAGGTCGGTGGGGCCGTTTCGCGGGCACTTGGTCTTCAAAAGATGGGCATAATTGGGATTAAGGGAAGGATCTTGTGAATACGTCGAGTTGAAGGAGTAGAGTCGCTTCGTGAATTCGGAGCAATGAGAGTCCCCGATGGAGTGAGCTCCGGAGAGAGTCACCATGTCTCGGAGCGAAAGCCCTTTCTTCGCAAAGTTCGCTTCGAGTTGCGCGGCGTCAAAAAATGCGCCGGGGAGGTTTTTGATCACCTCCGACGCGAGCGAGACTCTCCCATCCCGCCTCCCGCTAGGGACGGCATACTGTAAGCCTCCGGCAGCTCGAACACCATCGCGAGCGGCGAAGGCCACAATGTCGGCACATGAGACGGTGTTAGGGCATTGGGCTTCGATCTTGGCCTTGGCATCGTCGATCACCTCAAAGCCCCCGATGCCGAGGTTTCCCATGCTGTCTTTCTCCGCGGTGTTCCCTTTGGTCGAGTTGAGAAGAATGGACCCGTCGCAACCCTGAGTACTAGAAGAACAGACGTCACACCATAGAAATATCCATTTTTTACATGATTATTTATAATTAGATATAGTAACATCTATGACAGATTTATTTAGATATCCATTTAGAGTTTGTGACATCAATCATGCAAACCCGACTTCTAAGTTCCTAGGATTAGTTATTCAAATGAAAGCTGGCCCATGTATGGGTTTTGCGAAAAAAGTGGATCAATATGCAAATATAATAGACATTGCAACAGAATACTTAAAAGGTGTGTTTAGTTCGATTTTTAAGAAATGTTTTTTGGGAAAATGCAAAGACCTTCGGGTTAAAAGGATTTTTCAAAATACAAGTACTGTTCGGTAAAGTGTATTTTAAAAACACGTTGAAAAGCAATTTTAATAGAAATACTGTATGGTACAAATTATACTTTGTAAATGGTTTTTGCTAATTTTTTTATAAAAAATCTCAAATTATTTGTTGGTGGAACTCAGTCACCACCATTGAGAGTGGTAGTGGCTCACCAACTACTCACCGATGGCGCGCCGGTTGCTTGTTGGTGGCTGAGGCAAAAATTAGAGCTTTCAAGAACACTTCCAGAATTATGAAAGTTGAGCAAGGGTAAAGTTGGAAGGAAAAATGTCTATTTGCATTTTGGAAACATAACATTTTAAAGTATCTCCAAAATTAATTTGCGTTAAATGCCTTTAAAGAGCTTTGAAGGTGCAAATTGCATCTCCTCAAAGTGCCCAAAAAATTTTGCCAAATAGTATTTGCATTTGCCCAAAAAGTTTTGCAATTGCTAAACCAAACACACCTGTAACGATGTTGCACATAAAATGCTTGAGTTAGAAAATTACCCTGACAAAACAGTCATGGAAATGGAGCCTAATGAGCGGAGCAACAGCTCCAGGGTCAGCAGCTAGAGCCTTCTGTACTGACTCTCTCACCATGGCCTCAGCAGATGGGCATTTCTTCTGATAAAATTCAACCTTCAATGGACCTGAAATTGGACCCAACCGAAAACAAAAAGTTATGACCAAGACAAGAAAATGAACAATATATCAACTCAAACGCACGTGTTGAAACTGCTAGCATAAGGGAAAATGAAATCGGACCTGAAATTGCAGGTGAAATTAAACAGATCACCAAAACAAAGCTCAAGTAAGCGCTCGAGCTTGCCATTGATACAGATCAGCCAAAAAAGGAGCAATTTCACTCAGAATCTTAGAACTACAATGACTAGGGTTCTTCAAGCAAGATAGAGAGGAGAAAATGTCAAGTGTGGATGACACGAGCCTTGGCTATAATGGCCCTTTTTATAGCGACCTAGTTGCAGACACTTTGACAGTGGGAAACCAAGGAAGATGCTCGAAGAGGAAAAGTCCATTGAAGCTTCGTGTCATGAGCTGTCTTTCAGAATTTCAAGAAAAAAAGTACGACAACATGCACTTATATTAGAGTTAAAAAGTGGAAGGCGTGTGGCCTCCACATGACTCCCTTTGCAAAAGCACACGCCTCGTATATTTTATAAGAGGGAAATGGGAAGCAAAGTTTGATTTGTGGAGTAATCTTACATATCGTCCCTTGGATTTTTCTCCTCAAATCTTATAGAAAATCGATTCATTCTAAGTTTACTCTTCCCAACTTACCTAAAGACGACGAAGGGTACATTTATTTATTCGTTCATTTAGCTAGTTCATCAAACATGTACGGACATTTCAGCTTTGTTTATTATCGTTTACAGTGCCAATTAGTCAAATTCAACTGGGGGGAGAGGAATGTTAAGACAGGGGGACGTATAATTGACCTTAATTACTTGCATGACATCTAGCTATGGACCATGGTATTATATTTTCAATCCATTGACTAGATGTTTCTAGAGAATTATCATGCTACTATTATTGAAATCCGCTAATGGTATGCTTTGATACCATCAATTAAGCGCTACCGAGGTTTGATAATATCCTTCTACTAGTTGTTGCAATGATGACATGACAGAAAGTCGATAGCTCATCTAGGACAAAACCTATGGGAGATTTCAAGTCCAATTCCCATCAACAAATCTAATTGAATATTTATTCACTCAAAAGGTTGAATCAACAAGTTATTAGCAAACCAAAACATATTAATTGTTCCATCTTACACCACATTCTTGATATGGGACTTCTTAAATTTATACTTAGAAAAGAATCAATAGGTTGGCTGGGCACTCTTTTCTTTGCGAGGTCATCGAGACAAGATTTTTATTTATCAAAATTTCTCTGAAAAATAAAAAGGTAATCATGTTTCGCTAAATAGGAGTAAATTCGAATTACGACAACACTGCATTACAAATTTAAAGCCCTAGCCCACAGAAAAATGAATATAACTCAACGTCAAACTTTTCGGCTGCGAATGGTGCGATGGGAAAGTGAATGTACCTTTGAAGGAAAGGCGTAATTAAGCTTTGAGAACTTTCAACGCTTTTTCATTCTTCACGACTGGCTTTCAAGCTTTTCTAACACACGACAATTTTCCAACCCAAAAGCTTAATTTAAGCGCAAGTCGCCCAAATATTGTAATGAACGAAGAATTGGCGATTGAAGAATGCGGAAATAAACTCTGATGATGTATGTGGAAATTTTCAATCCAAATTGTTAAAAGATTGTAATTCGATTATTTTCATTTTGTATTTGTTTGATCCATGCTACTTGTGTTACTGCTTCGACCGCATAAATTTGGTATCGGAGGGGAAAAGATCGTCGGAGAGCACAGCCAAGTTTAGTTGTGACGGCTCTGAAACATACAATACATTACAATCTCCAAAATTTACGTAGAGCTCTTCCGTAAGTACATTTATAAGGTCATATAAATCATACAATCTTGTAAAAATGTCAAAATTGTTTTAAAAGCTAACATCATTAGCCACTCATGCCAAACGAATATTTTACAGGGAGCCGACAAGGAATTCCATTAATAACTGGCTATTTTGACCCTTTGGAGGCAAAAGAAAATGATAAATCTCAAACCTTGGTGAAGGGCATCGCCACCTTTCTTTTTCTAAAGTACATTTAACAAATTGGAGACTTCTATAGGGCAATCAGCATCCTCAGAAAACTGAAAAACCTAATGCTTTTACTGCATAAATATAAGAGATAACGACCCTACCGTCCCAGAGCATGCCAGACGGATCATACCCGATTCAAAAGTAGCCAAAGATGTGACCAAAGATGACCGGCAATTGAAGCTCTGAAGGACAGTTTTGGCCTCTTGTTTGGAGACGATGCCTCAGCTGACTGCTGCTACAGCATGAGGCGATTGAATGGCCACTACAGGGTAGCATCGGCTGCAGAGTGTCGGGTGCTCCGGAAAAGAACCGACTTTGGGCGAGTAGTTCCAACATCTCTCGCATTTGGATCCCTCTGCTTTGGAGACACCAATCCAGACTTTCTTGCCATTAATCTCGCACTCTCCAGAGTAAGGAACATCAGCAGTCAGTTCATCACCCAGAGACGGAATTACCTCTGCCTGTATGTGCAAAATGTACTTTACTCTGAGTGTGGACGACAGCTCAAGTTTCATCGGTACAGGGATAGTGTACTTATGCACCGTCAGTCAAGCAATTTTTATCCCAAATGAAGCAGATCATTTGCCAATAAAATGGAAACCAAACACACAAATTGTGGCAACTGACCCACAAATCATCGATATCAGAGTTAAGATCAACAGAGTAAAGCATACCTGAGAAGTTATGAAGATGCGATGCAAGTTGTCTGCATCGTTCGTGGCTGTGCTCATTTGGCATAATAGGGAGGCAAGATTTACATCGGAGGTATGTAAAAGAACTTTAGCCTCTAAGCTCGAACCAATCAGTTTTCCACCCCGAGCAACTTCCAGAACTTTATTTACCTCTGTCCTTAGCTGGAGATTGGATGCAGAATAATATCAGAGGAAGAACTGAAGAACGTCTAGCTGGACATCTTAAAACATATCCTATTTGGGGAACTAATATTCCTTTCTCTCACTTCAGAAATTACTAATATTCACACACACGTCCTATTTGGGTAAAACCAAGATGCTGATTACCTCAAGAATTTCTGCCCAAAAATTGACTTCTTCAGGCAATAAAGCAAGCCATTTTTCATTTGCAGCAGGCCATCTAGAATCGAAAACAAATTTGGAAACAGAACCATCTTCATTGGTGTATGGGAACGGAAGGTTCTGCCATGCATCCTCTGCTAAGTGAGGCAATATAGGCGCTATAACTCTCACAAGGGAAAGCAGATGCTCTGCAAGAACTGTCTGACAACTTCTCCTCGTAAAACTCTCCATGCCCCTGTAAAATTAACCACTTAGAAAGAAAGACATTTATAGTCCAATGTCAAAAGTAATATGCAACCTTCAAAACCTAAGCATATGGTATAAATGAAAATGCTGAACTTCACATTGCCAAAAGCATGATATCCTTGCATATGAATCAAACTAAAATAAGCACCGTTATACAGTATCGTGGAAGGAATCAGAAATACATTGGGCTAAGTGCTGAAATCTTTCTTACAGAGAAAAAGAGGAGGAGGTTACCCAACATAAAGTCGATCCTTGGCAACATCAAAATAAAAGTTTGATAGGTCGACAATTACAAACCGCTGTATGATCTGAGAAATGGAAAATCAAAGACATTAAATCAACGATAAAAAATGTTGACACAGCACAAAGGATGATTTGACATCCTTAGGCATTAGTACTCATTCTAATAAAGATTTTACGCTTGCTCAATATCAAAGGCATATCAAACTAATAAAAAAAAATGCATCACTAAGAAGTTTAAGCAAAAGAAAATATCATTAAGAATCTAAAGTAGATTCCTGATAACATAACTCCGATATAAGAGTGGCTCAATAAGAAAGAAACCTGGAAAATTTTGAAGAACTGATAATTGTCATAACTCTCTTTAATGTTCTTCACAACATTTTCAAGCTGATATAATGCATGCCGGTCAATCATTGGAAGTTCATGGTAAGAAACAGCATCTTCAGCCTGGCAATGACACAATTCAGCCTGAGAAAATAGAACCAACTTAAAGGAGGAGATAAATGCTCTTTGAATGAGCATCCTATCCCGAAATGATGATATACTAGATATCAGATGACATACCAAGATTGAGATATACCTTCCAATCATGCAGATTCCCTAAGAGGTATCTCAATGTCCCCCGCAACTTTCTATAAATGTCAGACATTTGGCGGAGAATCTGAGGACCAATCATCACATCTCCTGTGTAATCTACACTAGAAACCCACAACCGCAGAACATCTGCTCCATATCCAGGTGCTTCCTGCCAACAGAAAATCAAACTCTTAGCTCAACAAAAAATAACAGGCATATCCAGGAAAAGACTTTGGAGACAAACCTTTTGGTTTTTCCCTCCTTCAATCACAGTGTACGGGTCTACAACGTTACCCAAAGATTTGCTCATCTTCAAACCTCTTCATCAAGCACAAACCCATGAGTTAGGACACTGTTGTATGGAGCCCTTCCTGTACATGCAGAAAAAAGTAATTCACACAGGCCTAATGTCCTTGACAGATATCAATAGAGGGTAATCAGTGTGAACTAGTAGCACAAAAAGATTCTGTCATCTAACTTCTCAACAGAAGCACATATATTTCGTAATTGAATGCATCGTAATTGAATCCATATAGAAGCCAAGATAAAAGAAAATTAAAGAACACTCCAAGAACGAAAGTGCATGTTCATTACCTTTCGTAGCAATACTTGTCAGTAAGGAACTCTGAAACCAGCCACGATGCTGATCTGTACCTTCAAGGTACAAGTCTGCAGGGAAGTTAAGGCCCGCCCTTTTCCCCAGTACAGCAGCCCATGAAGAGCCTGAAAAGGATACAAGGGATAAAGCATCATCATTTGCTCATGCGGAGAAGTATTCTACAATGAGTGTAGCATTTTTCAGTTGAAGATAAAGAACTAAAAAGGTACTGGTTGAGTGCTTCTCTTAAAAATAAGAGACATCCATGAATGCTTAGGGACATGTGGAAGAATCAGTTCAACCACTACACTATACTTAGCCAAATAATACTTCAGAAGCTTCTAAGAGCTACCACAGTTTGATCAGAATTTTCCAGATATGACCTCTATTACTTCACCCTATATATAAACAACCAACTCTAGTCCAACCCAAAGTGACCATTACACTTTTTATTGAAGTATTGTCTACTGTTTTAAGATCAACCTCTCACCCATCTCACTCTGCCACTAACATGAATGAGGTACCATCACCAATGTTTTCTAACTAATAATCATCTGGCAGAGGACATCAGAACCACAATGTTGGTATATCAAAATTGCTGAAGGTTCCTCAATGGAAAACACATGTTTAGCCTCCAATAACAAAGGTTAAAGTGGATAATCACTTCCATGAATCAACCAAAAGTTGAATCCTCCCATTTCTACCTCAATGCACTCCGATTAGCAACAGAGTAAATAAAAGAGAAATGTCACCAGCAAAATACCCGAGTCAAACCAGACATCCATTGTATCAGTGCCCTTTTCATAGTCCAATGCTTTATCACGATATCTTTCTGGAAGTA
The DNA here is from genome assembly GCA_014182375.1 of Eucalyptus virginea. NCBI lineage: Eukaryota > Viridiplantae > Streptophyta > Magnoliopsida > Myrtales > Myrtaceae > Eucalyptus > Eucalyptus virginea. The sequence goes on from CM024521.1 coordinate 51,241,561, forward strand.
GATCCTCTACTTTCATATACCACCATGCGTCGCTACCCTTTTGGGCTATTATGCCTGCAATCACACTTCATCTCATTAACCAACATTTAGAAAGACAGAAATGCATTGGCAGTAGGAATGAAAACCTTCAGTCTTGGCATAAAAAGTGGAAGGTTAATACATAGTACACAATAGTAATAAAAAGATCAGGCATAAACATATAAAGAAAGAGAGCAATCAATGTTGTCACTTTCATAGTTTCTTACATTTAATATGATTAATAGTCTCTTCATTCATTAGAGGCTCCTGGTTTGTTTATCATAAAAGACTGGAATGGGTACACCCCATGTCCTTTGCCGAGAAATGCACCAATCCGAGCGGCTAGAAGTCATTGCTGAAATTCTGTTCTCAGCCTGACAGAGTACCAGTCAAAGGATAAAAAGTTCGCACTGCAGAAGTTCATCTTATTTCAAAGCGATACAGAATAATCATGCAGAAAGAACCCTCTACGATCGCTACCTGAGATGGAATCCACTTGACATGCCCAATTGCATCCATAGCAGCCTGACGAAACCCTTCCACAGAAGCAAACCACTGCTCAGTTGCCCTAAATATAGTAGGCTTTTTTGTGCGCCAATCATATGGATACTTGTGTTCTGCACAAGAGAAAAGGGCAATATGCGAATTAAAAGTGTCCTTTGCAAACTTGTAACAGGAAAGTTTCCAGATTAGAATGATAAATCACTGTATTGGGAGAAGGAACATCACTTACGATATGATTCTTCCATGAGAATGGATAACTGTCCATCCAAGTGGTCCACAACAGCAGTATTACCATCCCCAAGTACGTCAAGTCCACTAAACCGTCCAGCTTCTTCAGTGAACTTCCCATCATCACCTACAGGGGAAAGAATAGGAAGTCCATATTTTACGCCAGTGACATAATCTTCTTGACCATGACCCGGAGCTGTATGGACCAGTCCAGTTCCAGATTCTGTTGTGATATAATCTCCTCCAATGACAACTGGGCACTCCCTCTTATCTATGGGATGGATATACCTGTATCCACATTAAGATATACTGTGTTAACATCCCCTTTGGTAGAGTCCTTATGCAGAAGTGCTAGTGTAGGACAATCCACTTTGAACTCGTTTTCATAGTTTACATATTTTTGTGTTACCTCTTCTTTCAGCCATGTATATGTTAATGCATTTTCTAATGATACATAAGCAAGGTATTTATAGTCTTTTATAGATAATATAGATTGTAGAGATTTATAATCGATCATTTATAACTTGAGAAGGAACAATAGTATTGCATTGCTACAAATGTGGGTAATAGAAAAGAATAAGACATGCATTTGGTTATTCATGAATCTACCAAATAAATAATTGGAGACACTCAATAGATTATGTTCCAATGTCTAAGATACTAATCCTTAAAATTCATTACCTAAATGTGAAGCTGAAATGATTGGCACTTTCTTGGATTTCAAAAATTATAATACTAAGATGAACAATATCCAATTCAAGACATAATCATTCAACAACCTGCAGTTTTCAAGATCAGAACCCAAAAGAACTTTCTTCACGGAAAGCTTCACACCCCATTTCACTTCTAATGCTGGCACAAGATTCGATGCCACAACAAGAAAAGGCCTCTTCTCTCCCTTCATAACCTGTCCAAGTCTGCGTCTTTTGTCTTCCTTAGGTACAGCAGTGTCCCCTAGAGGGGAATGTACTTCAACTATAGCATATTGAAGTTTACCATTCACAGCAACCGCTGCAAACAACAAGCATTCAGCATGTTCACCGATCAATGCAGAAATGGCATAAAACCAAGGGAACTATTGATGGCAGAAGAAGTTGACTTTAATTCAATATTTGCAGGATAAGAGAGCCAGAACAATTTGAGAACTTACAATCAAAATGGTGAAGCAAATCATCGAGTTTTGCATTAAACCATCATAAAGAATGATAAAAGCGATCCTGAGAGTAGAAGGTCATCACAAACCCACTTGACACGGTATAAAGTGCTGTCTGAACGGATCAAATTACTAAGACCCGTATGCAGCCGAGCAATTCCTCACCACCCCCCAAAAAAAAAAAAAAAAAAAAAACAACAACAACAAAAAAGAAAAAAAGCCAACCCCAAACCCCCTTCTCTCCCACCCACATGAAATCTAAATCGGTTCACAAATTAACCTGACATCAACTAGGGGAATTCAAGCAATCACCACATTGAGATAAACCCCAAGTATGAATCTACAACTCCAAGAAGTCCTCATCACTCCCTTTCTGCACCTTTAGAGTTGAGATTCATAACAGAATGCCCTGAGGGTACCTGCATTAGCTGGAATCGTCCACGGAGTTGTTGTCCAGATAGCCAAACCCAGGTCAGGAAGGAATTCACTGATTAAGTTACTGGATGATGGCGAGGCATTGACTAACTTGAAAATGGCATATATACTTCTAGAGACGTGCCTTCAGGATACTGCAAACATTTTCCAGTTTAGCTACAAAGCTGTCTCAGAAACATACTAAACTGAGAAGTTGGTGGTAGTGTCCATTCAATTGAGAACAATTACTATGAATAAATAGATAGATTATCTGAACACTGTTCACTAATAGCACAGAATAATTTTTTATAGATAACACCAAAGAGTAATGTTAAACCATCACTAGCTTTAGACATGAGGGTTTAAGGAAACTGTAGATACATCCATACTCCATGCTTGTGCCTGTGCAAACATGCAACACACACGTGCACATGCATGCACCCAGAAAGAGAGAGAGAGAGAGAGAGAGAGAGTTTTTACCTCCAACTCGGCCTCTGCAAGAGCAGTACGTGAAGACGGGCTCCAATGGACCGGTTTTCTGCCTCTATAGATGTAACCTCGAAGGGCCATTTGGCCAAAACTTCAATCTAGCAGTGAGGGAATGCAAGCCTTGTTAGAATCGGAATTATAGAGGAGAATAATTGGCTTATCCAATGCATTTTTTGAAAAGATAGTCATAGGAAGGAACATGTTTTTCCCTTTCATTTTCCAGGTAAATGTTGCAAGTTTGAGATTGTGACATTTCTCTAACCACACCAAGCTGATAGCAGTGGGCTTCCAAGACACTCGTGGTCTCAGTAATTTATAAACTGTCAAACTGCAGTGTGTCAGCTCAGCAGTACACACCAATCTAGATGTTTCAATCAAACTGGCCAATCACCAGCCAACCAACCAAGAATCATGACTACAGGATAGAGGTATCACGCACTAGAAGGCTAGGAATACAGACATATCAGCATAATACAGGTGATTTCTACATAAAAATTAGTCGATAGACTTAATTTATTAGCCTTATCATCAATAAGTGAAAAACCAAAGTAAGGATTGAACAAAACAATTACTTATGGTCATACTAATCTATTTAGGATTTGGAGACTAACATAGGTTCTCTCAAGTTCATTCTGGCCCTAGCCTTTAAGTTTAACCTCAGTGTCAAGCATAAAACATGTCCAAGCCAAAGAATCATTTGCACAGTGGCATCTGCATCAAGCAATTGTCGAATACTCCTTTACAGGCACAAACTGGTAGAAAAGTAGGATCAGCATAAGCCATCTACAAAGTGGACATGTGGATTAAGCAAAAAAATAATCCTAGCAAAAGGATACAGAAGATAAAAAAAGAACAAAGAAATTCAACAACAGAAACTGACAAAGAATCAGTTTGAATATCTACCTGAGAAGCTTCATACTCAGGATCAAGAGTAAGGTAAGGGTTATTCCAGGCAGCCCACACCCCATATCGCTGCAAATATGACATAAGATACATTTCATGAAAAAGCTTCTCCCACAATTGTGCAATTTCCTTAAGAAAAAGTAGCTCCTTTCCATCGAAACGTAAACTAGCTCCATCAGATAATGGATGAACAATCACAGAAAGAATTAAGCAGGGACTGAGCTTAAGGCTTCAGACCTTGAATGATGCCATCTGAGTTTTAACAGTGGACTTGGCAAATTTCGCTGCCTTTTCTCTCAACTTAATTGGAGTGAGGTCTTTCCTGGCATCTTTGTCTAATGACTGTAGCACTACGATGAAGGTATAAATGAATGCATGTCACTAGTCAGAAGTATTTCACATACACAAATACAAGGTTGTGCTCCACATATAACTGAAGTATACAGATATAACTTAAAAGTACATGCCTTTTAGTTCGATTGGTAGGCCATGGCAATCCCAACCAGGAACATAGTGTACTTTATAATTCTGAAGAAGCTGCAAAAGAAAACAAACAAAACTAAAATCATCACAAGTCCAATTGGAACAGAAATACAGGATCTTTGAACTTATGCAGAAACTAAAAGCAATGGGACGCAGAAGGTTGTTCTTCTTTATTTTTTTGAGATAAGACCAACATATCCTTCCACTCAAAATGATCTGATCCATCATAACGAACCATCATTTATGATGAAGTACTCATTGCCCATTTGATAAGACTAGTTAACCAGCCACCTAAAATGCTTTGTCAGAGAATCTCATTTATTTTCACTGTAATCTTTACTGGATGGGGCTCTACACAACCCAAACCTGACTGGGTATATTAATCTTGTAAATTTAAACTTTGCCAGATCTTGAGTAAGGCTATAAAAACTGAGTTTGAATCCAGGGATAGTACTTCCAGATACCGGAGATATAATTGCTTAGTTCCATTTTAAAGCTAAGCATCATGGTCACGTAAAAGAAAAAAGAAAAAGGACAACATATCAGTTTAGAAGATGAAAAACATAAGTTTGTGAAGCAATGAAACATACCTTATATCGATTAATTATGTCCTTCAAAATCTTATTTAAGGCATGACCCATATGCAGGTCACCATTTGCGTAGGGGGGACCATCATGAAGCACAAAACTTTCCTAATCAGGCAAGGAAAGGCAACCTAATAAGTAGAAAATAGAAAAGGGAGGGAGAAAACAATTCATGAGGAAGTATAGAACCCACCCCACTGTTTCTGCTGACAATCCTTTCGAACACCTGGTTTTCGTCCCACGATTTCTGTATTTCTGGCTCTCTAACAGAAGCATTTGCTCTCATCCCAAAACTCGTCCTAGGTAGAGCAACTGTGTGCTTGTATCTGCCCTCATCTTGCTTACCCCCTAAAAGATTCCAATTGAGGAAGAATAATTATAACTTGGAGTTGTATCTCAAAACTCAATAATAGCACAACTTAACAATCATGTGAAACTCATCCAAAGACTGCATATCACAGACCAAATGTTCAAAATGATTTCCAAGGTAAATCAATCCCGCAAATTTAAAATGCTCCAAGTACCTTCAGCAGCTTTCTTGGCTGCCATAACTGGCCCTCGAGACCTCCGCTTCGACGAAGGCACATCGGCACCGGAAAAACTACAAAATCTAATCCTGCCCAACAACGAAAAATCTTCGAGAGAAGAGTTGCTTCCCTCAAGTAAAACAAGTTGTTGACCGGAAGCCGATTTCCCCAAACAACGGCAAGTCCTTTGAGTGAGAACCTGACCGTACACAACAAGCCTTGTCAGTCGCAACAACAACAAACGCCACGCAGCAGCAGACCCAATCGCCACAACTTCAACAGCGGAAGCAAACTCCCCATGGACAAAACTCAGATACGACTAGCAATTTGCAACAGGCCGATGAATGATACGCGCATTATTCTTTAAAAGCATTAAAAGAAGAAACTTCATCACCAACATAGAAAATTTAATGAAAACCAACTGAACCCATCTCAGGGAGCAAGAAAAAGAACTCAATCCCTCCAACAATTTCACCTAAAGCAACCATCTTTCAACATCCCCAGCCACTACATAGAAAACCCAAATGCCGCGAACTCCAGACGGACCAGGCAAGTCGCACGAGCAACGAAGATTTCAACATCCCCAGCCACTACATATAAAACCCAAATGCCGCGAACTCGAGACGGACCAAGCAATTCGCACGAGCAACGAAGAAAAGAACTGACCTTGTAAGGAGAAGCATGAATCACGACCATCTTGGGCTGCTCTCGGATTGGATGAAGCGGAGTTGAAACGAGTGCTTCTAAAGCATTGAAGCATCGAAGCAGGACAGCCTTTCGGCTCTGGGATTGAGTCGGGGAAGTGGATAAAACGCTGAACTCAAACCTCAGACGACGCCACAGGACAGCCTTTCGGTCTGGGGTTCTTGGCTCTCAATTTCTCATAAGGGCTCCTACGCTGTCTTAGCGTCTTAGGTAGGTTTTGTAGAATTTGATTCCACAAGTGAAACTATCAACGCCAAAAAAAATTCAAAATTTACAGATATTAACCTATGGAAAATCATATACGAATTTTAATTTAACTTAAGGATTTCTTTTCATTTTTGATTTTTTGAGGAAAAATAAATTTTCTTTTAACTTAAGGATTTATTCACATTTTTGAATAAAAAAATAAAAAAGTAAGCAAAAAACTATTTTGATCAAATTATTTACACTATCTTTCAAAAGAAAGATCTTCCTTTTTTGTCTCCGGTTTTAAATTATTTTTCTTGTCAATTAATTTTTGCCAAATGCTATTTTCAAATTCAATCACCACCCATTAATTAAAAAAAAGGAAAAAACAAAAACTACTTGAAGACTCCTTTTAAAAACACGCATAAAGTGATTTGGTGCTATTGACATTCAATTTCTCGTAAGGACTCCTATGTTGTCTTTACTTCTTGTGAAGGTTTTGCAAATTTTGATTTCATGAGTGATACTATCAAAGCCTAAAAATATTCAAAATTTACAGATATTAACTAGTGGAAAATCATATGCGAACTTTCTTTTGACTTAAGGATTTCTTTCCATTTTTGAATTTTTAGAGGAAAAAAAAAATGAGCAAAGAACTATTTTGATCAAATTATTTACATTATCTTTCAAAAGAAAGTTCTTTTTTCTCCGGTTTAATTATTTTTCTCATCAATTAGTTTTTGCCAAATGCTATTTTCAAATCCAATCACCACCCATTACTTAAAAAAAAAAAAAAAAAAAAAGCTACTCAGTCTCCTTTAAAAAACACTCATAAAGTGATTTGGTGCTATTGACACTCAATTTTTCATAAAAGCTCCTACATTGTCTTTGCTTCTTGTGGAGGTTTTGTAGATTTTAATTTCACGAGTGAAACTATCAACGCCTAAAAAATTCAAAATTTACAAATATTAACTAGTGGAAAATCATATGTGAATTTTCGTTTAACTTAAGGATTTCTTTCCATTTTTGAATTTTTAGAGGAAAAATAAAAAAGTAAGCAAAAAACTGTTTTGATCAAATTATTTACACTATCTTTCAAAAGAAAGCTCTTCTTTTTTTCTCTAGTTTAAATTATTTTCTCATCAATTAGTTTTTGCCAAATGTTTTTTTCAAATTCAATCACCACTCATTGCTTTAAAAAAATAATAATAATAAAAACTACTCAAACTCCTTTAAAAATACGCATAAAGTGATTTGATGCTATTGACACTTAAAGTTGGTCATACTATCATGTGCCAATCAAGAGGGCTGATATAAGTCAGACGAAATTACATGTACGTATCATTGGGATATTAACATAGTCCGAAGATAAAGGTTCAATGATTGATAGCAAGTCACGAAGCTTTCCACATGATTAATTGTTGAAATATGATGGCAAATATTGGATTGCCACACAAATAAAGCTGGCAGCAAATTTTGAATGAAAACATTTAAAATATTCTAAGAAGCGTCAAGGAGCACATAGTTGAAAAAATGGTTTAACACCCACGTACCTAGTCATGGAATTTGTGTCAATAAACCAGGAAACATAGAGCTCAATCAAGGCAGTTACAGAAGAAATGGGCGAGTTTTACAAAGAAAAAGGGATGTGCCTAAAGTTGGAAGTAGTTAATAGAAGACGAACAACTGTTCGGCGATTTCCAAATTCCTTTATAAATATCCCACTAGTCCAACGAGAAATGCCCAAGAACAATACATCAAATGTTATCTCTTTATTTATGCATTATCTTAGTTTTCTTTAGTAGTAGCTTTTAGATTCTTGTCATCGATTAGATTTGGAGAGTGTCTATATACTGGCACAGCATCGTTAATTAAATTAGAACGTTATATCTCTAGCATAGTGTCGTCAATTAGATAGATTCCAGCGAATGTATATATATATTGATGCGGCATCGTTGATTAAATTTCTAACATTGTATCTCTAGCGCAATTTCATCGATCAGATTTAGATGTTGTGTCTTCGATCCAGCCATATTGTTGTTGATTAAATCCTAGCCATGTGTCATTTTATCTTAGAGTTGTGCCGTCGATTGGATTCTAGCATAGTTTGAGTTGGGTCCTAAAGTTGGTAGATCAATTGGTAAAGTTTTACAGTACCATTTGAAATTGGAAATTCAATATCTGTATTGCATTTGATATCCTCTATTCGGAATTAGCACAAAGCCTTTGTTCTTGTTAAATAAAAGCTGACACTAACATTCGGTGAAAAAAAGTTTGTTGTAGGATCAAAAGCGGCAAAACAATTGTTAAATACCAACACTTAACGAGACCTTATAACAAAAGCCGAAATGAAAACAAGGCTCAATGAACATTAGACATTACTTGTCGCATATGACACTACCATATTCAATATTCACGGATGTTAAGTTACTAAGAGCACCCCTAAATTAAATGGAGAATGAGCAAAACAAATTATCGCTTTCAACTAGGAGACTTACCATTTAAGAGGAGAATGAATGAAGAAACCCCACATAACCTAAATTTCTTACTATATATGCATCGTTGTCAAGAGGTTATTTTCCAATGGAGATTTCGGTGGAATTGGCCTGGCTTTTTATCATACTTGGTCTTGCTATGAATAAGAAAGGCTTTACAAGGACTAGGTTTGCTGTGACTAGTGATAAGATGTATCGTTCTGTGTCATTACAAAAGTTCGGCCTTGAGACGTTTCCTTTTTTATGTTTTGTAGCCTGGACATCATGTTACCAGATCTCCATCCGCCGTAAGAGTTCACCAACTTCTCACGTCCCCTTATTACATAATATTAAGCTGCAATTCTTGGATTTTAGGTTTCTTCAAACCTCATACGGGTGAGGCCCCTATCAATTCTTGGATTTTTCCTTCTCCAGTTGTTAATAATAGCCAAAACAAACAATCTTTGTGCTTGAATGTCCGGTCATCGAATAGTAAAATAAGTTCCATAAATTATGGGAACACCAGTGCTATCATCCTTAATTGAAAATGACAAGAACGATCAACCTACATTTACTAATGGTATCTCCTGCACGCTTTCGGACCCGACTGGGCTCCTCCCTATCGACACGTGACTGGGCTCTCCTCCCTGTCGACACGCGACGCCCTGTCGACAGGGCCCGCGGCCCATCTGACCAACGTTTGGAACTCACCAGGCTACCAACAATTTATACTAAGAATTGGAGGGGTGCGCCAGGCCGAGGGAGTAGTGCAACGCCAAGGCGACGCGCGAGAGACCCAGTAGCAAGCTACTGTGATGGACTCTCCCCCTAAAAAGATTAATTTAATATCATGTGGACCGATGGCCCACGTATCAGATATTAAACTGATAAGAACATATACTACACTTGATCTTAGCCAAAAGGCCGAGAAAGGTATGCTTTGACCCTTCTCATTCCTAGTATCTTATACTAGGCATCCCAATTATCAGCCTCTTCTATAGTCTGATGTGGGATTGATGAAAGCTCTTCATTATTGTCGCACACTCACTACACACCTCTGTCTCAGGTTGGGCGGGTGTTTGTTGCTCCACCGGAATTAAGTTCTCCTCCTGATCGAGCCTAATTGTCTTTTACTGATCGCATAGGATTGGATAAAAGCGAACACCTTTGGAGGTGAAGCACACTAAAAGAGTGAGATTTCAGGTTGGATACTTAAAGAGTTAAGACGAGGGCTTCTAAAGCATCGAAGCATCGAAGCATTGATGGCTTAGTGCTTTTTGGATTTGAGTCAGGGGAAGTGGATAAAACATGAAAGCTGAACTCAAACCTCAGACGCCGCGAGACAGCCTTTGCGGTCTTGGGTTCTTGTTCCTTTTTCTTCTCGCATATGATTCTTCGGTATTTTGTTCTATTCCAACTTTGACCCCCTCCAAAGTTTCGAAATTTCTCACAAGGGCTCCTATGTTCATGCTGTCTTTGCTTTTTATGAAGATTTTATCGATTTTGATTTCACGAGTGAAACTATCAAGGCCTAAAAAAAAAATTCACATTTTACAAATAATAACTACTAGAAAATCATATACATTTTTTTAATTAATATCATGAAAAACCCAAACCGACACACCGTGATGTATTTACCCAATACTAAGACTATCAAAAATCTCAAAATGACATACTTGTGATATATTTACCCTAAACTAATTTTTTTATCACAAAAAATAAATGGCCCACCGTTAGTTTCTATTAAATTTTATTATTAAATTTACTAACATGGATGACACAGGATGATGTGGTATCGCAATGTGATAAGTTCACATGGAAATTCATAAGGTAAATATTACAAAAAAAAAAACCCAAAATTAATAAACTTATGATAAATTTAATGGTACACTCATGACAAATTTGGGATTTTTCTTGGTATTAACCCTATGAATTTCCATGATCATCATACTACACCACCATGTGTTATCCATGTTAGCAAATTTAATAACAAAAATTTGACAAAAACTGACGAAAGATAAATTTATCACAAATATATTAATTTGATTTTTTTTTGTAGTTAAAAAATTTATTTGGGATAGATGTGTCACAGGTTTATCATTTTTAGGTTTTATGTGGTCAAAAAATTAAATAATAAATTTGTCACAAATATACCTGTTTGAGTTTTTCGTGAGACTAACCCAATTTTTTTAAAACTTAAAAATTTCTTTCCATTTTCAAGTTTTTAGAGGAAAAGTAAAAAACGAAGGAAAAAATTGCCTCAATGGAAATTATTTACACTATATTGCAAAATAAAGAAGATCTTCTTTTGTTTCCAACTTAAATTATTTTTCTCGTCAAATAACTTTTTTCAAAGGCTTTTTTAAATTCAATCACCACCTGCTACTCAAAAACAAAGAAAAGAAAAACTACTCAAAACCCTTTACAAATCATGCATAAAGTGATTTGGTGCTAAAAATACTAACACTTGATCAAGACCTTGTAACAAAGCCAAAATGAAATCGAGGTTCGATTATCATTAGACATTGCTTGTCATATATAACACTGTACCATATTTGATATTCAAAAGGATGTTAAGTTATTAAGAGCACCCCTAAATTAATATAAAGAAAAGAACAAAACAAATTATCACTTTCTGCTAAGGACCTTACCATTTAAGAGAAGAAAGAACAAAAGAACCCCATAAACCTAACTCTCTTACTGGATAAGCTTCGTGGTCAAGAGGTTATTTTCCATTTCGGTGGGAATTAGCCTGGCTATTTATCATGCTTGGTTTTCCTAGCAATAAGAAAGGCTTCATGTCACGCCCGAACCCCGAGCGCGCGCACATCCCACTGCGGTCGATCAAATATGCGACATCCCAGGATATGTTGCCGACCCATTCATTTTATTACGCATGCGGAAGCGAAACAAATCCCCTGACAACATTTAACTTGGAATAGAAAAGCAGGCAATCAATCACAATACCAAACACTCATTTACGAACACAAAGGGTTTAAATATAACATTGGACCGTCTACAAAATAGACCAGCTCAACAAAAGGGGAACTATCCTAAAACCAGCTAGCAGGACACGTTCACCAATACTTCAGTCTCCACCTTTCCAGACTTAAGGCTTCGGGTCCTTCACGACCGCCACCTAGGGACCTGAAATTTTAATCCCCAAACCGGGATGAGACAATGTCTCAGCAAGTTCAACCCCCAAAACACCTATTAGAAAGAAAATACGCCCCGGGTGGCCTAGCCACATCACACAGAGAACTTACCTCGCCTCAATTCCTTCCTGCAGGTTAGCACAATTCAAATCACTCAATCATTTATAGTAATAGGAACTTAAACAACCGGAACGCATTCACTTTCATATAACCAACAAACGCGGGGGTCCTGATTATAAGACTAAATCGTTATGACACGTCCCATTCCATGCTACACAATTCCGTCCCATAATCCGACACATCAACAACACTCAACATGCATTCCAATTGTTATTCACTGCCACACAAGGGCATAGCCTACTCGCAGTTCGGCTATCTACTAGCATATAGCCAGGCATCGCCTCCCCACCTTGGAGCACGGCTTCGTCAAGACGTCGACGGCATTCCCGAAGGAGCATGGGCCCGACCCATCGACCCGCAACCACCGCGTGGGCATCCCATATAGGGGCAAGTCCGACTCAACAGCCCAGGACGATTCCTCTTAATTATCACACAGTCAAATCATACTCGGCCCTAGGACACTTTGCATTTCACTCAACACTTCCACTTAAAATAGTGATCCCGGCCATTTTTCTTCATATTAAAAATATTCCGAAATTACTCACGTGTGTGGGGACACGCTAATTTCGAATCGAAAGCCAATATCTCACTTTTTCAAACCCCACTATTTAATATAATCATTAAAAATCCAATTTTTGCATTAAAACCCGACACTTTGATTTTTTTTGAATAAAATCCCTATTTATCACAATCAACACTCAATTTGCCACATACATTTATCAAATTCAAATTCTAAATGCACAGCAGCGATCGGCACGAAATTCTGAGAATTTAGGGTCCCAAAATAATTTTTCGGAATTTATTAAATAATTAAATTTATTCCGAAAATAATTAAATAATAATATCCATATTTTTCACAATCCACACTCAATTTATAATATCCAATCATCAATTTCAAAATCCGACTATACAAGAGCGACTCGGCACGAAAATTCGAGAATTTAGGGTCCTGACAAACTTTTCGAATTTAATAAATAATTAAATTTATTCCGAAAATAATTAAATAATAATATTTTAATCATTTCGAATAATAAAATATTATTAAATTATTAAACAATTTCGAAATATTTATTTAATCCCAAAAGTAATTCATTTATGTCAAATCACCATTATACTAATATAAACATCAATTTAACATTAACTAAATATACTTTAAGTTAATCCAACCTCTTAATCTAATTCACAATTAAATAAACTAAATTAACCACCTAAGCTTAATTAACTTAAGCTAAACACACCTAAAGCATAATTAACCCTCTAAGCGAGGTTTAGTGAGTTAAACTCACTAGATTAGCGAGCCGAGGACGACGCGAGGATCGACTTTCCTCAAGGCGGGCCGAGCATCCGGCTCGGGAAGGCGGCCAAAACGGGCCACGAGCGGGCTGCAATACCCATTTTTCCGCTCGCCGACGGCCGCTGGTTGGGGCGGATCCGGCGCCCGGTTGAGGCGCACAAGGGCCGAGATGGGCTGAGGGACTTCCGGCGGGCTGAGGCGGGGGCGCACGGTGGCTCACGGCGGCTGATCCGTGGCCTAGGCTGGCCGAACAGCCTCCCAAAGGCGAAGACGAGTGAGGGCGATGGTGGTGACGAGCTGGCACGGGCGGAGCGGAGCGGAGGGGCGAGGCGCCCGCGTGCGAGCGCGGGGCGTCGCGCGGTCGCGCGAGGCGGCGACGGTAGCGCGGCACAACGACGGTGGACGGCGGGGGAGCAGCGCACGGCTGGTCGACGGGGCTTGGTCGAGCGGGCGGACAAAGGGGAAGCGGCGAAGGGGCGGCGAGGCGTGCGTGGGCACGCGGACAAACGGCGACCGTGATAGCTCCGGCGACGGCGACGAACGGCCGAGCGAGCGGCGGAGGGGTGGCCGGTCGGGCGGTCGGCTTGGCTTCCGGTCGCACATCCTCCCCCTCCTTTCTCTCTCTTCTCAAGGTCCCAAGGAAGAAGATGTTGTTGATAGGTGAGAGGGAAAAAAACCCCACTTTATGAGGGCCAATGGGCTCTTGCCACTTGTCAACACCCCATTCGCTTGGCTTCAATCAGCATGACATCACCCGCATGATGTCATCTTCCACTATCTCCTCTCCCACAACATTATTCAATGGGTGCAATATCATTTCCGCCGGGGTCCAAATCCTTGTACATCCAATTTTTTCAATTTTTCTTTCAATTCTCTTCTAACTGAATCCAATTAAAATCCACAAAAATTATCCCATGATCCTAATAAGATGTGTGACATAACTGGGTTTCCAACTTCTAAATTCAATCCCAATTTTTACGGTTGAATTCAATATGGTGCGATTTCGAAGACGCCTAACCTACCGGTAGCTTTCGGAAATTTTCTTGCATCCGACCAGGGTGATCGGTCCCCAAGTTTGAAGCGTTAAAATCCCTTAATTGCTTCGTCCAATGCGCTAGTCCTCTCACGAGTGGCCAACTTAGAGACAAACTATATGCGCATGATGAAAACGCCCGACTCAATCAGCTGAAAATAGAATTAGAAAAATCGGGATGTCACACTTCATGAGGACTAGTTTTATTGGGACCGATAAGATGCATCGTCCATGTCATTATAGAAGCTCTGAGATGGAGAGCTGCTTCTTCAGACCAGCTTGCGATGTGATGTCAACCAGAGGGGCCTGGCGTGAAAGTTCCGCCTTGAGATGTTTCCCTTTCTGATGTTTTGTAGCCTGGACATCATGTTAGCAGACGAAATAAGAGTTTAGAAACTTTTCTCTTCCACGTATAATATAAATATAACATGCAATTCATGGTTCGCTGCTAAATTGGTAAATGGTGGTTTGGTTTTTATATTTCTTCAAATCTCATACGGGTGAGGAGGCCCCTATTTATAAAAAAACAATCTTTATATACTAAAGTAAATAAGTTTCATAAATTATGGGAACTTTATCCTTAATTGAAAATGACAACAAAGATCAACCCACACTTATTCATGGGCCATCTCCAGAACACTCTCCGACCACCAGACTGAAACCATCTGACCGACACCATCCCCCGCCCACCCGACCTACGAATAGGCCTGGAAAAAACACTAGCTGGGCCGGACCATTTATACTAAGAATTGGTGGGGTGCGCCGGGCCAAGGCAGCAGTGCAACGCCTAGGCGACGCGCGAGAGCCCCAGTAGCAAGCTACTGTGATGGACCCTCCCCCTAAAAAAATTAATTTAATATCATGTGGACCGATGGCCCACGTACCAGATATTAAACTGATAAGAACAGATACTACACTTGATCTTAGCCAAAAGGCCGAGAAAGGTATGCTTAGACTCGTCTCATCTCTCGCTTCTTATACTAGTGTCCAAGTTGTCAGCCTCTTCTATCAATTGATGTGGGACTAATGAAAGCTCTCTATTACCATCGCACACCCGCTCCCTCTGTTCTTAGGTGAGGGGTGGTCTTTGATTTTGTTTGGCTTGGTGGTGTTTCTTCGCACACTCTGGGCTGCCTTTAGAAAATTCAAAATATGATAAAATTTATCATATTTTGTATTTGATATGTGCCCAATATAAAATAAAGTCAGATATAAACGAGATATAGACAGTATAAAATTATCCTATAGAGAAAGTGGGATAAAAGCGAATAAGATTTTTAATGTTTACAATAGGAAAGTTTTTTCTCAAATAACAAATTTCTTAAATTAACAAATTAAAATTATATTCCAATATAAATAACATTTGAATTTTAATATAAGAAATTCAAAATAAAAAAATTAAATTTTGATTTTTTTAATTTAATCTTATTTTTATTTATATATTCGAATTTAATTTTATCTTATAATATAAATTCAATGTAAAAATCAGATTACAATGGAGCGGTATCATGCCGGTCGTAATTGAGTCTCCTGAAGGGGCCATATGAGCTTTGCAACTCCAAAACCTACTAATTAAGACGGCTAAAGCAAAAGTTAATATGACTCCAAGGTAAGGTTTGTCTTATATATCTTTGTTCTTGTTGATTTTTCTAGCCCAGGTCAAATGACTCATTGTGGATATAAGAATACCCATTTCTTTCTATGTTTCAAAAAAAATTAATCAAATGATAACGATTTTTTCCAACACTAGGAATTCAGCTAATTTTTCGAGGGTGGCCATGGAACAATGGTTCCACCCATCTTCGGACAAGCACCAAATTTATTGCATATTTAATAACAAATTACATTTCAAAAAACGATATATATCTTGTTATGTTGATATAGTAATCTCATCATACCTGTATAACATAATTACATTCTTAAATAATTATTGGGATAATTACATTCTTAAATAATTATTTGGAGTATGGAATAATAAAACACTGCGTTCGTCAGTAATCATATATGTCACGATGACAATAATCCTGACACTTCTGTTAATCTATCTATTGATTAATGAAACCAAACAGCCGTCCCTTCAACAAGGCCCAGCCCGGCGGCATTAATCATGATAAGATGGGCTCTACCCAACCTAGCCCATCTGACCAACTAAAGAAGCAATCCTCTCCTCAGTGAAGCCTGGCCCAACCCATCAAAGCCTACCACAGCCCACAATATTGTAAGACCCAGTCATCTTGAACAGACCCAGAGGCAGCAAACAATGATAATATTGGACTAGATTTGGTGGGGTGCGCCAGGCCAAGGCAGCAGTGCAACGCCTAGGCGACGCGCGAGAGCCCCAGTAGCAAGCTACTGTGATGGACCCTCCCCCTAAAAAAATTAATATAATATCATGTGGACCGATGGCCCACGTATCAGATATTAAACTGATAAGAACAGATACTACACTTGATCTTAGCCAAAAGGCCGAGAAAGGTATGCTTCGATCCGTTTCATCTCTCGCTTCTTATAGTGGCGTCTCAGTTGTCGGCCTCTTCTACCAGCCGATGTGGGACTTATAAAATCTCCCTATTCCTGTCACGCTCGCTCCTCCTGTTCTCAGGTGAGGGCACTCGTTGGGTGGTCTTGATTTTTTGGTTTGGTGGTGTTTCTTCACACACTTGATTCAGGAGCAGAATGGAAAATTTGCGACGGAGAGATGCTGCTGCTAGTTCATGAATGCCTCCCCCTGGGATTGCACTAATGGGAGCCGAGTTCGTTGCTCCCTCCTGATTTATGCTTCTTCTGATGAAGCCCAGTTGTCTTTTACCAATCTCACTTTCCCGGTCCCAAAATTCAGAAAATTTCTCCTTCTCATTCATCCCTTTGTTTGGTTTTCTGATCTTTTTACTCAAAAATTGATAAAGAGGACTTGAACTATCATGAAGCCGGTCATGAGGACCACCAAATCTGGTGGACAAAGTGAGTTGAAGGACAAAGTTGAGTTTGTATCCAGTAGAAGAACCACAACCCAAACTACTTCAAGAGACTGTGGGATCAGTAGAAGAACAAAGTTGAGTTTGTATCCAGTAGAAGAACCACAACCCAAACTACTTCAAGAGACTGTGGGATCAGATAAGTAAATATCTTCATCGGTACCATTTTATCTTACACAAACAAGAATGGGATTTAGTGAACTGCAAGAAATCCCATGGCTACTATATTCCAGACAATCTTAAATTATACAACTGAAGAAGACAATCATGTAAATGCCAATTTACATGATAAAACTTAAATTAGGACTTGTGATTTTACGCTAGGCTGCTTCTGCCACTACATCATCTACTGCTTCTCTCCCTGATCCTACTACTACTGAGAGGATGCAATTTTGATCATGGACTGAACATGAGCAGGAGGCAAACTGATCTGGCAAAAGCTTTGCCAAGATTCCTGCTTCTGTTCTTGGTTCTCTGTGACACACTCATACATCCACACCACGATGCTTCTTGCCGCCTCTCTCGCCTCTGGCAGCCTATCATTCAACAACTCCACAGCCATTTGAAGAAGCGACGCCAACCCGAATTCTTTCATCTGCTCTAGGCCCTATAAAGACCAAAACCCATCATCACCCTCAGATCTCAAACAATGAAAAGACCACAAGAAAGGGAAATTCTAATAAATTTACCATCTTGGAGACACAGTTGGAGATGGAAACAGCAGCTTTTGCCCGGACTCGGAGATTGGAGTGGCTGACATAGGGGCGGAGTTTATGAAGAAGAGGCAGAGGAGTCAGAGAGCACACCATTGCGCTCAGTGCTCGGTCTGCTTCTTCGCACACAAACCGCTTGTCCTGCAATGCCTTCAGTAACAGCTGCAGCAGCTGAGATGCCACAAAAGAAGGATCACAGTCAGATTCATCAAAAGGACCAATTAAATTAATCTAAATCACCCAGATTAGTAAAATGATATGACCCTTCTGGAGTTATACCATTTGGTCAAGAGCATTGGAATTTGCTGCATCGAGTAGCTTATCGCCGTAGGCCTTGAAGACATCCGACGCCGCCATGATGGAGGTCTTACACAAAGCACTCCTGGGGTTCTTCATGGCCTTCACCAGAACCAGCATCACCTTTTCCCTGCACAAATAATTCACATACATTAACGAAAACCCATCACAGTCAAATTACGCATTCGACGTCTTATGAACAAAGAATGAGCGAGAGAGAGAGAGAGAGAGAGAGAGCTTACAACAGAGGAAGCATGAGATCGGAATTGTACAAGGCGAACCGGCGGGCATTATTCAACCATTCGCAGACCTTGATCCAATCCTTCGACTCCAAACCCTCGATCAAGCACTGCACGAAAAACCCAATCACTCAAAACAACAGACCCAATTTGAGCGTTTCCTAATGCCGCAATAATTATCGCCAAGAAAGTTCGAAACTTTCGACAATCCGCAAACGCAGAGACGACCCTAAAATCAGGGCCAGGGGAGAAAGTGGGGCGGCTTACGTGGATCTTCGATTCGGGATCGGGAATCGCTGCAAGATCCTCCGAGGAGACGTAGTCGATGGTGGCATCTCCGGATGGAGGCAGCGGCAGCGGGGCCTTGTTCTCGTCGTTGACGGTGGTGGCCGCGGCGGCGGAGGGCGGTTTCAGGAGAGGGATCGCGGCCTTGGCTTGCTTCTTGGGCCTGTCTGGAGTAATGGGGAGAGCATTGTCGAGCGATCTCAACGCCATTTTTTCTGAGAAATCACAGAGAGAGAGAGAGAGAGAGAGAGAGATGAGGGGTTGATTTCAGGGAGATGCTTGAATTCATTTTATTCATTTCGAAGTCGTGGAAAGATGGAGGGGAGCGGTTCGAACGTTGCGGACGTAACGGTCACATTTTGGGACGGGCCGGGCGGGGCCGGGCCGGCTCCCTTGTTTTTCTCTTTTAATTTTATTTTTAGCCAGATATTGTTTTTTTTTTTTTCTATTTCTGTAAAACTTTGAGAATCTTTAAGTTATTATTGGTATCATTTGTCTCCCTATAAACGGGCTTTCTAGTTTCTTCAAACGCGTTAAACCTCCAGCTCTCGGGATAATTTGAGTGTACAAACTCTTAAAGAGACAACTCGTGAATTTTTAGTTAATTTGAGTTCACATCTTCAAAAATGACCTAACCCCAAAAATAGTACTTTACTAAATTGAATCTAAACTATTAAAGGAGACGATGCCTATCAAATTTGACTGATCTAGATGGAATTTAATATTATATTAGGATCAATTATTTTCTTCTCCCGTTCTTTTCACTTTAGGCCCTGTTTGGTTGGGCATTTGAAATGCACTTTTAGGCTCTAAAATCTCTTGGCTAAAATGCAAACGCGTTTGGTTCGTTTTTTTTGACGATTTTGGCAAACGCACCGCATCTCTAAATGGCTTTAGGGCGCTTTAGCCCGTGCAGTCAGTTTCCGGAGGTACTTTGAGAAGTTGCATCTTCGAAATACAAATCCCCGGTACTGTGTCGCCAAGGGTTGCGCGACCCAAGCAACGGTCGCCTGCGACCCGGCGATGCAACAATCTTCTAGGGGCCAAATTAGCCATCCGGCCGCCAGATCCGGTGGTCCGATGGCCGGACTTGAAAAAAAAATACAATTTTTTTTTTTAATTTAATAAAAGTCATTTACAAATGCAAAATTTACCAAACGATATTTTGACCAAAGTTGTTTCTCAATGTAAATTTTACCAAACGTTATTTGCATTTCGAAAAACCCGATTCTCTCAAAGATATTTACATTTTTACAAATACATTCCCCAAAAGCTAAACCAAACGGGCCCTTAATCCTCCTCCACATGATCACTTTTGGCATTTTCCTCCACATGATCACTTTTGGCATTTTATTATTCAATCAAGACGAGGAAAAAAAAACACACATTTGTCATCGGATGATTTGTTCACTTTACAAAACATTCTGGCAGCACAGAAATATAAGATACAATGAGGTTGGCAGAATGCCATATATTTCAGTGAATAAAAGAAACACATTCTATCTTTTGAAAGTTGTCTTTCCTTTCAAGGAAAATATTTTCAAATTCCAATCGCCAGACAAACGGCAGCCGAAGGCCCTCGTGATTCACCATACACAGCAAAGAGAGCCACCAGACTTGTCCAAAGATACAGTCGACAACAACATATACCCACAATGAGCAGTCGATAAAGCAATTCTCGTCACCACCACCTTTCACTAATGCAAGTCCGGTCGCGATTGGCATTTGGTCAATAATCAACTGCTGCAATTCCTTCCCATGAATCGCCACCAACACAATACCTCCCTTTGCACCAACGCAGCACGAATTAAGTACAATCATGACCCACTGACCAGTACCTGTGTCCATCAGTCAATACAGATGAAAGGGGAATGTTCAATTGTGCGGCTTTAATATCCTCAATACAAGATGAGTCATTGGTCGTATAAGAAATAGCAAGTAACTAGCGACAGAGATTACATTACAGTCAGCTGTGCCATCGCCAGTGCAGAACTGTGGCTCCCTTAACGAGGTACCCTCTTACGACTAAGTATCTCTTGCTCTTTCAGTCGATGCTGGAACCTGGCAAGACGAGCTTGAAGACTCACGAGACTTGCTGCCTTGCGTGAAAGCACAAAGCTCAACTGCGTCACATAGTTGTCAATGAGGCTACCTGGTTGGTCCACTTCTGCCAACAACTTCATTTCCTGACCACCAGAGAGTATCATTATATGGTATTGGTAATATGGACAAACAAAATATTAGATCACATCTAAAATAGTGCACAACAGATTATGGTTGATATCTGACAGATATCCATCCCATGAAAGATGCAACACGAACCAAAGCAGTTTGCACTATCACAAGCGACTCTCACTACCCAACTATGATTTCACCCTTGACTCACATTACTGGTGCCATTTGTTATCGCCCTAAAAGTGAGGAAGAGAACTGTTCTAGTGTAGACAACAGACTAAGTCATCGTGCAGAGCATCACCAAAACCAAAGAGAAATCTTGATTATGAGCTTACTTCGCGAACAATCTCCATAGTATCCTCAATTTCCTTTCTGTGAGCTGCAATTAGAGCCTCTTCCTCCTGGAAGAACAGTTCAAAAGCTAATGAGAACAATGAAAGGGAATCTGAGAAATTTTATAAGTTAAAGGAAAGTGCCTTGATAGAAACAAACCTCAAGGATTGCATTAATATTCCCATCAATCAATTCAGATTCATATCTCTTAGAACCAGCATTACTTTGACTATAGCTGCCTGCATTCTGCTGAGGGAAGCTTGAGGTGGGGAGATCAGATCCCACGGCATCTTTCTTTGTCCAGTTCCCAGGCTTCTCTTGTTTCTCATCCCTAGGCCCTTTTCTACGTGGAGGTGACACCTTTTGAACCTTCTCTTCTGCATCAGCCGAATTTTGGTAATAATTTGCTCTCTGACTTGTGGAACTGCCATGAGTGTTCTTCAGGTCAACTCTGTCCCTGTCGACCGGGGGAAAGGTCACACCACCACTTTCCTCCCTCCCATTGGATGTGTAGTTTGATGAAAAAGTCGAAGGCAGCTTTTCATAATCAGTAGCAGAACTGTGAGAAGCATTTTCTTTTTCTACAACCCTTCTTCCCAAATCAACTGCTTTAACCTCTTGGTCCTCCAGGTCAGCAGAATTCGGCAACAGTGACACTGATGAAGAATCCTTACTACCGGGGCTGAATTTACAGCTTGATCCTTTCTTGAGTTTCCACTTTTGGAAAGACTTTTGACACTGTTCACAAGTAATTAAATCTAGTTAAAACAAAACAAACTTGGGAGCTGAGGAAAACCATAGCAGCTTCCTTCCAAATGTCACAGAAGAGAGTAGCATACCGATCAGCATATCGCAAGGTATTGAGTGTGTGCTCACAAGAGCCTGCATTTGGTGATATGCAAGATATCATAACAGTCCTTGAGTTGCCAACAAAAGAGTCCCGGAGCACCTCGGTGAGTTTGCTTCCGCGAAATGGAATGTGAATCTGGTCATTGTCCAAAGCACGAATGCACTCCTTGAGAGCCAAAAGACTCTTATTAATTTCTGCACCCTCAATCCTACAATATCATGGGAAAGGGCCAGTTTTAGAAAACCAGAAGATGAACCGCAACTTTTCCATTGGCCTCCTAGCAGAAGGGGCCACTGCTGTCTAGGAAATAGGCAAACATACTAATATGTATGAAGTACCCCTTCTGATAAAGGGAAGCAAGGGCAGACATAGATGTGTTCCTATTCAAGGTATAAGACAGACATGACACAGGGGGTGAACCTTTTCAATTTAGCATTAAAACATGAAGACATCATCAGTATTAACAAGTTAGGTGTAAATATACTAATGTGAGAACCATACCGTGTTTGTCGATCATTGTCAGTGGTATCAGCACCTCTTTCACTACCAGCAAGATCAATAAAAGATATCTTGCCAACAACCTTCCCGTTTTTAGACTCATTTCCATCATTGTTCCTCCTCGATTCTTTCACCTCATTGTGCTTCTTTACTACCAGTTGTAAAATAGCATGAGATCTGGAGGACTCTTCATTGGCACCAGTTGAGCCAGTACTTCTCGCAGCATTTCCTCTCTCAATAAATTCTTTAACAATTTGCACATCTGAAACTTCAAATTCTTGCAGCCCAACAATGCAAACCTGCTGCCGTCCATCCTCTCTCATACAAAGTTTCCTATAATGAAAATAAAGCCATGTGAAACAAGTGTGTTTATACATTAACAATCAGCAGACTGCAAAAAGGAACTGGCACCGTATAGATTAAATACCATATGAAGCATTAGCCATTACCATGTTTATACATAAACAAGCATATATATTTACCATGCATGTTGTCATTTGCAAATTACCATAAACTCAGTCTTATTCATGTGAAATGAGCTTATTCAAGTGTATCTGATTGTTTTTAAGAATGCATCTAGCCCCAAGCCCGGTGCTATGACAATGTGTACATCCTAAAATTCGGGGTTCCAGGATTACACAGCATGCACGAAACATGCTGGTGAGGATAAAGCCAGCCAACAGCATAATTGCCAATGGAAAGAATTGGTTGATACAGTGACAAAGGAAAGAACTAGTTGATACAGTGACACCAATTTTCATGCATTCCGAATCTGAGCGATTAACAAGATCAAGGACATGGCTCCAAGGTCCACATGTGAATTAAAATCATCCAGTTTGCAGATTGTGAAGGTCCTGAGGTACACAGAATAATCAAAATATGAATGTGTGTGGGCATGCGGGTGGGTGGGTGCTTGTGTCTACAAGATAGAGAGAGCCTCATGATTGATAAGAATCTTAAGAATCTTTCAAGAACATCAATAACCGAAGGTTACTCAAAAGAATTATAAAAAATCTGCTCAATTCACGGCATAACAGGTGGAAAAGTTTCATTCTTCTGAAATGCATCAATATGTGGTCATCTTGTGTCAGAAATTTAAAATTGCGCTATCATTAGCCAATCAAGTATGTACATCAGTTACAATATTCAACTGTAAAATATACACACACTTTACCGGGTGAAAACGTGTGATGCTACAACATGCCATATACAATCAGCAATACAAAAAAAAAAAAATGTTCTCTTCAAGTCAGAGCAGGCCTCCTTTCTTTCTAGCCTCTAACAAAAGAAAAAAAAGAACACTCACGCAAAAATAAAATAAACTGTAACATCTGATGATATCAGTCAATTGAGTACAAAGCAATAATCCATTGTTGTGCAGCATATATTCCTAAAATATACTTACCTTCTGTCACTGAGAAGATCATAAAGCTTTCCTCCATATATTTCAAAATAGCTAAGCCACAACTTAAATCTTTGACTTCGGTAAACAGGTTGATGCAACAATCTGACAAGGTCTTGGACAGCTCTTAGAGGTAATGGTTGCATAGTGTAGGTCTTCCCACTACCTGGATATAATAAAATTATTGGCCATACATCAGTCAAGGAACACAAAAATATATGCACATATATATGGAGAGAGAGAGAGAGAGAGAGAAAAGAGAGATGCTGATCATCCAGAAACATGTGTAGCCAGAATTATATATATTTATGTACGTAAGTGTTTGTGTGTGTGTGTGAAATGTAGAGGCTTTACATTTCAAGATCCCATAACATGCAGGGAGCTTTTTCCAACAAAGAAAACTGGATCAGAAACAGTTTGTAAAGATCGGTAGATGTTAGTGGATCAGCAGCAAAATTTAGTAAGGAAAACAATTCCATGTACCTGTCTGACCATAAGCAAAACAAGTAGCCTTGGTTCGCTGAAATATGATGGGAATTATTGGTTCTACAGTTTCCCGATACACCTGCAAAAGCAATTATATCTTTATAAGAATATTGTTAAGAAACTAGAAAATGTTACTAATGCATGTTAAGAAGGACAACACAAAACCCTTCCACATCGAAATTCAGCAGAATGAATTATCAATACTTAAAAAGCATATTCAAACTTCATATGAATGTAAGCATGTTACCTCATCATTGGTGACATGCTCATTGAGAACGGCATCGAAACAAAACTCATGCTTCTCAACGTATGCGGTCAAGTCCACCTTAAACATCAGAATTAAAAACCATATAATCAGAATAAATAAAACAAAAGGCGGAAAAAAAGAAAAACAAGAACCATACAAATTTAGCACAATCCCATGCACACATCCGAAAATTATCTCAGAAAAAGTTCTGTCCTTGTAAGTTCTACTTTTTCTAAAGGAATGTTCATAGAGGCATTGCAGCTTCAAGGCAAGGGCCCGAACTTCAAGAAGAAAGATCTTAAGTACATTCAGCATACTACTGATGTTTTCCTACTCCAGCCACTGTCAAAGTAATATAAGTGAAAAGTTGGGAGCGATTGAGCAGACTCAAAAGTATAAAAAGGTACAACAGAATCTGCAGACATAGTTTCTCCTAGGAGAGAGATTTGTAAACCTTTAGCTTGGGCTCGTGGACAGCCAAATAAGCGTTGTCAGACACAGTGACAATGTCGTCCTCCTTCCTTGAAAGCTCCTTCTTGTTTAAAGGTCTTTTTCGAACCTAAAATAATAATAAAAATAATATCACATATATAAGAATATTGTTAAGAAACTATGCATAATCTACATCTCTATTTAATTAAAGGAAAAACAGAATGGCTATCTGTATAAAATGCCACAGAGTGATAACAATGCCACATAAATATCCTAATTGCCACAATTATACCGATAAAGGAAAGAGATTCCACAGGTTGAAAAATGCATTAAATTCGTATATTTCTCTTCCAATAAATTAATTAATTTATTAAGCATATGAAAACTCAAAAACAGGTAAAAAAAATTCTTTAGCTCCTCAAGAGATTTGAAGGCACATGCAAAAATGACTTTTCAGCTATAATAAATATCCAGTTTCGACGTTCTCTTAAACTTTCTTTAGCCGAATCTGTCATTCTCTTTGACAGTCAGAACTTCAGCTGCGGAAAGACAGCAAACTAAACAACAGACAAGCAGCAGAAGGCCGACACATATTCAAATAAAAGTGTGTCCAGCAAGGCAGCATACCACAACTTTAATCTTAGCCACATTATTTTCCCTTGTGGTGCTTTCCTTCTCGTTCGTGGGAAAGGAAACTGATGCATCAGCATCCATTTGTCCTCTTTGCTGAGTGTCAGCTCTCAGATTTAAGTCATTCTCGAAACCTCTAGGGCCACTGGTCATGAATGGCGATGGCTCAAAGGGTTCATCAATGACATGCTGAAAAAGAGATCAAATAAACATCTTTTATTGGGTCACATGAATAGGAAAAGGTATTGGATGAGATACAAAATCAGAGAATGGCAAGTGCAGAATCATCATGAGCATTATGAGAACGCCAGCAGCTTATGGTTGGTCTATTTTATTGGGGAAACAAGGCAAATTCCATGGGGCATGAAACTAGAAACAGGTGTCACAGATCCACAGCCATTACCCCATGCTTGAAGGATTAAACAGACAGTCAAAACATCACTCTATAGACATCTATCCCCAACTCAAGTATGGAGACATAGAGAGAAAGCAAATTAAATGAACCCCTTTCAGGAATGCAGAGAAAAATCAGCTCACAATAAATTTCATTCATGATTTTTCTTTTGGACACCCCAAGTACTCCCTTAAGTATTGAAAATGGTTCTTTTCCAGTAATACGAACAAGAATTTACACATAGAAACACTGAGATAGATAAATTATGCCAAAGGGAAATTATTCTTCCGGGAATTGCTGGAACAGCGAGAAGGATGATATAGATGGCAACTAACTGCTAGATGGCATTTGATAAAAATTATATAATGAAAAGAGAATAATTAGGGTTATCAGTAATGCAGGAAACTGCGCCATTAGTCATTGTGCTGTTTAAAACACTATAATCAAACTATGGATTAGTATAGTTTCTGTTGAGGTTAGAGAATCAGAAGACTCTGCATTATCAAACTTTTGGAGTCAGGCACAGTGGAATGCTGCTTTCTGGTTAGATACATTAATAAAGCTTGAACTCCATTGCTATAAATGGCTTCTAAAGCTGTTATTTTCCTTCATATATTGGGTAAGCTGTAAATGTAATTATTATAGATGAATCATGAAAATTTGAGAACTTTGATGGAAATTTAACCCGATAACTCTCCAACTTAAAGCACATGACACTAATATATTTTCATATCTTCTAGATATCCACTTCTATCTAGCACATGATGAGAATCATACCTCAGACAAAAGCTCTGTGTCATCCATAGCATGAAGATCCAAAAGCCCAGCCCCAAAATCACCCCTGAAGTCAGGAGAGTAGAAGCCATCTGATTCACCCACCCCTCCATATGTCTGAGCTGTGGGTGTATATGTCTCTGATCCAGATTCCCCATTGAAATTGAGGTTCCTCATCAGCTTAAATAGCCTCTGCTTCTCCTCAGCAGATTGTGCTCCATATCCCTGTAACATGTCACCATAGCACCTATCAGCTGAATTTTCTGAACAAAATAGTAAAACCATGACCATAAACCACAACAATCCTGAGCTGCATTTAAGTATAGAAAATAACTACCAAACTTCCCAAAAAATCGTGCACTCCATGGTTGCCGAGTAAAAGGTTGAACTTACTCTACATTTGTTCCTAATAACCTCGAATTTGGACAGATGCCCACGACTGAAAAATCATCACCCCTCCAAACTAGCCAGTGTAACGATCAATCAAAAGTGGAAAGAAATTGACACGTCACTGGCATGATCATCGAGAACAGGAAAACAAGATGAAATAAGGGAAGAGTACCTGCATGAGGAGATTGGGCAGGAGACGGTGATCCACTCCCGTAGATGCCGAAGGCGAGGCCAGATGCTGCAACCCAGCAGACTGCAGCCATCGAGCCATGACCGCGTCGCCAGTGTCGCTCGGCAGGCCCGCATTGTGCAGGGACCCGTCGTACAGAGCAGTCGCAGCCGCGGCGTTGCTCTGCTGCATCTGGCCACCCATGTGGCGCTGCGAACGTCTTTGGGGAGCCAATTTTCAAGATCTGTAATCAACTCTTGGCACACACAAACACACAAAAAGCGAAATTCAAAATCCATCCCTCCCACATCAATCCAACTCGCATTTCTCAAACGCCCAACGATCGCACACGCGCATCTACGATCCGGCGATCCGTCAAACAAAAAAAATAAAAAAATAAAAACAAAACAAAAACAAAAACAAAAACGCAATCGACTTACAATGAGGAGAGAATTCGGATTCGACGCAAAACATGAAAGGCGGGCGACCGAGGCGGACCGAGGGTCGATTCCAGAAGAAATCTGCACGAATTCAAGCGGGACCGATCGGCGCGTGAGCAATCTTCAAACCGCGGGGGCGGGGGCCGGGCCAGCAATCCGAGCCCTGCGGCATCGTTTCATCGGGGCTCGAATGCATGCTCCGCTAGAGAGAGAAAGAGAGAGAGAAAGAGAGAGACAGAGAGAGAGACTGTTACCAACCAGGATGAGTCGGGGACAAGCAATCGATTCGAGATCTGCGCCCCGGCGGATCTGGAGGAAGGCCGAGGGGCCGGCGGCCGGAGGAACCCTAACGGACGATCGGAGCCTCGCCGCCGCCGGAGGAGGAGGTGGAGAGCATCAATGCCGCCTCTTCTTCCTTCCTGTAGCAAAGCACGCCAGAAGATGATCGCGAGCCGAGAACGCCAGAGAGAGAGAGAGAGAGAGAGGGAGGGAGGTTTTCGCGATGAAATGTAGAGAGAGAAAGAGAGAGGGGGAAGATAAATTGACGTTATTTTGGAGTGTAATCGCGATCTTCGTCTTCCCCTATTTTCTTAGTATTTCGAAATAATATTTTGATTAAACGGCTAATTGGGAAGAAAAGAAGGAAAAAACCGATGGCAATGGCGACGTGGTAATTATGCGATTTTGTTAAATTCTTTCTTCTTTTTGCTTTTTTTTGTTTTTTTTGCTTTTGGCCGAATGTAATTTTGCCAACGTCTCGTACGGACGGGAAAACGACGAGGCGGTTCGGACAGGCGCCATCTGCTTGCGGTTTGGAGTCGGAGGAGAGACGCGACGGGGCCCCACAGTTTGGAGAGAAGAAGTTGCTGCTGGACCAGCAAATTACCACGTTCGTTTCCCCCAAAATTTGAAATTTCATTGCATTCGCGTGGTGATTATTTTGCCAACAAAGAAAAAGGTTTATTTGATCCGTCTTTGGAAAATTATTTATCAATGGTGGCATAAGGGATGATTTTATGATTTCGATAGCACAAACATCAATCTATTAATATCGTTGATGGGAATTTCTTTTTCCACAAAAGATGAATTTTGAAAGTTAGAATTATAAATTGAGTATTTTTTTTAAATACTTGTTATGTAAAGAATTGTTGCCTATCAAGAAAACATTGGTTATACAAATTCATGGTCTAATGTGTTGAGGTAATTCGCCATAAGAAAAGAATAACAAAGTAAAGTAATATCATAAATTCTACATCAATTTAAATTAGATAGGTTAGTGGAATTCAAATGTGATCATCCAATTTAAGATTTAAGCCGAAACAAAAGGGCAATTATATCACAGGTGTTTGACCTTTAGGTAACGTTTGTTGTTGTTCGTAGTGAGGTTATTCCTTGGAACTAAGTATCACCATATTTTGTATATAGAGTGACATATATAAAATAATTAAAACTTAGTAACAAACATCGTTGGCTTAATAAAAAAAAATGGATTATTTAAATAAATAAAAAAGCACATCTTTTTTTTCTCTTTTTCCTCTTCCTTTTATTTTTATTTTTATTTTAAATTTATACAACGCTACACACAACCGGGGGTACAAAGTTAGCCTACGGTTATGTACAATGCCGTAAGGCATGCTAGCTTTGTAGTGGGCTTTTCACCCACTCTCACTCACCTCAAACGCGGGTAGTTATTATACCAACCTACCCAGTGATAGCTAGTGCAAACAAGCTTGCCTTGGCGTAGAGTCTACCTTCCTTACCGTACGATATTCTAATTCTCTATTTATATTTGTCTTTTCGACAAAGAGGGAATACGAAGGATAGTGTAAGGTATTCTATCTTAGGGCAGTTCTCTCGCCTATTTCCTCTTTAAGCCTTTTAAAGACCTAATCAGGTCCATTATATTGGTTTATATGAGAAATTTCTTTCAAAAAAAGATGGGAATATACTTTTACCTCTCATGAGTCAACAAACATTACACATCTAACAAAAATATATAACGGAAGGTTCACAGCCACTTAAATGAAAATTCAATTCGATCCACAATTGGTGAAAGTTTATAGGCAAACATGTACTGTCCCAAAATTTGAAGTTATTAAACCCTCCCTCACAGGTTATATTGTCGATTTTTTGTAACTTTTTAGGTGGCTTCCTTGAAAATCATGTTAGATTTGCCTATTTAACAACCGCATGGTAGAAAATGTGGGGTCCTATGGTGAAATTTACGCACCGAAGCAGCACGAATCCGATGCAATTTTTCCATGAGGCGTGCGCATCCAAGTAGACGTGCGGGCGTGATTGCTTGACGTCATTAAATCCTACTTCTCCAATTTAACATGGATAAACTCTCAAATTCAAAGCCAAAAACAAAAAAAAACACATACGAGCTTTGTTTCTAGAAGAGTAATGCAAAAAAAAAGAAGAAGAAATGTCATGTCCTGACGTCAAATTCTACAAGTCAGTTGAATGATCAAATCAAATGGAATCATGTGAAGTAATTCAACTTTCATATTTTCAATTAAAAAAAAAGAAAAGAATGGTTTCCTTGAAAGTGAAGTTGGGGCTTCCAGGACAGCTAAGTCCGTACAGATCACTCCAAAGCAAGCAAATATAAGTGTACAGAAAATGATGCAGTTCCTTTTCGGGGACAGCAAGTCTTGCGATTTTTAAGTTAAAAATACAGATTAATATCACAAAAAAAAAACTTGAATTGATATAAATTTATGATAAATTCACTCCAAATATCACTAAAAAAATTGATACAATTATGACAAGTTTATTCAAAATTAATATGAATTTCCAGGTTAATTGAGTTATTATCATGTATCATATAATTTAGTAATTTCACAATAAAATTTGACGAAAGTTATTAAGAGGTAAATTTATCATGAGTGTATTGATTTTGAGTTTGTTTTTATCATAATTATATCAATTTATGAATTTTATAGTATCAACCCTAAAATGATAGTAACATCACTCACGCCATTTCTTCCTCACTCCTACAAATTGTCTATCTCAAAAGAAAATCGAGATCAGTCGGCATTCATGATAAGAATATGGAAGTCATTTCAAAATTACAAAAATTACCTGATTATAAAAATCAAGACACAAATCAGTAACGCATGGCCGAGGAACATGAGAAGCAACAAGAGATGTGACAAAACTTGTTTCGGTTAGGGCCTAATGCTCGTTTTCTCCGTGGTATAATTATATAACGTTGATTGTTTATTTTAAGAGGTAACATGTGCATGGGAGGACGGCTCTAATCTTGGGAAACGCTTGCATAAATGTGCGTCCCCTAGATATATAGGATTTCACGAAAAAGTGACAATACGGAAACAAGTGTCTCCGTGCCCACAAACAAAAGTCAAACGTAATTTTATATCATACGGAACGGGACAAGCGCATGTGGGGCTTCTTTTTCTTCTCATTTTTTGAGATTTGGAAATCCAATTTCCAATTTATCATAATCTTTTTTTTTCATTTTATTAATTTATCAGCATTTGTGGGCTGTCATTTTTTGGTCAAAACATTTCGTGTACCTACCTACCACTTGGCAGGGCCCCGGGGGGGTGGTTTATATTAAATATAAAGCCGAAAGTCGGAATTTCCATGGGCGTATGGGATATCCCGAAGAAGAAGGGGGAGAAAAAATTAATTTATTTGGATAATTAGCTTATCTTGTAAAATAAAGAAAACGATACAGAAAATGATTTTTTGGTAGGTTTGATATTTTTAGATCTTTTTTTTTTTTTTTTTTCTGTTGGTGTGTTGAATTAAACTAGGAATTGCGTGCAAGAGAGACAGCGTGGAAAGCCCAGAGAATCTGAGTCCTTAATCATCTTAACACGTGATTCGAGTAGGCTTTATAATTATAGATAACTGCAACTTTTTATAGCCTTTTTATAATATAAATATCTGGAATTATAATTTTCCGACCAAAAAAAAATCTAGAGTTATAATTCCACTATATATTTCAGTGAATTTATTTTGCAGAAAAGGGACAATTCAGCTATATAGATAGATGAAGAAGTTCAACATAATGTCCTCTGTGCGGTGTATTTTTCTCCATTAACATTTGAAGCGTTTTCTATTTAATCTCGATGGCAAGTGTGCAAGACCAAAGTGAAACAATTTCAAGTGGGGGCAAGCATCAGGTCCAATTTGTTAACATACACAGATAACAACATAACTACTTGACTCGCACATGAAATCATATTAATTTATTTTTTATACTTAATTATAATACTTTCCTTTTTTTTGCCTAAAATATAAAATAGACTGATTTTTTTGATAGACTTGGGAACCGGACTGAAACCAATAGTTTTAGAAACCAATTGTTTGGGGTCCCCAGATTCATTGGTAACAAAATTAGTCTAAGTTGGGATTTCGGAAATTGTCCACTTTCAAATCGATTACTCCCGATTTCGAGGTAAGGAGATACCGTGCACAACTCAAAACCGCCCATGTCAACCAAAAGCAAGAGGCCAGCACAGAAGATGAATCGACCGTGTTAGGCTGGGTGGGGCCACATGGATGGGAAAATGATGGACGATGGTGATCGGTGGGGGGAGGGGGTATTTTATAAACGTAGCCTTCCTTAACCTATCATATCTTGCGTTACACTTCTGTTGAAATAGAGCCTCGCTTTAACTTAAAGCATGTGAGTAAGAGCCTTGAGTAATGAGGTCCAACTAATTAGAGATTACAAACTTGAAATTAGGGCATTCATCCCTTGTGTTTTAAAGTTCACATTTTTGGAATGGAGAGGCATTTTTATTCAGGCCTTGTTCGGTTAGTCTTGGTTGGCCAATTAGGGCTATGAATGAAGGAGTTGGATGCAAAAGGGAGATGACACAAATGATCTCTAAATTTTGGTCCATTTGATTTCTGAATTTTTAATTTATTTAATTTGATTCCTGAACTGTGTATTGTCCATTAGCCTGGACTTTTGGTACATGTTCAATGTAATATCTGAAGTATATGAAAATGTTCAATATTGTCCCTAAACTTATTAATAGAAGGATTATATGGAATATTTTTATATAGTTTATAGACTACATTTAATATGTACCAAAAGTTTATGGACTGCATTAAACAAATTAAAAGTCCATAAACGACATTGCACATTAGGATAAAATTCAAGCCACATTGAACAAATTAAAAATTCAATGATCATATGACATATCGGGCTTAAATTTAAGAACCATTTGTGTTATTATCAAAAAAGAAAGTCATAATAATGGATACTTCTTCACTCTATTTCTGCTACGACAACTCAACGATTGCTTATGCGATTAAGATATTATTGATACATTGTAACGGGCGTAATGCTACAAGAACTGATGATCCGGTCTCATATAATACAAGCTCGTCTGATGCTCAGTGTACAAGCGTCAATATACGTTACTATTTTAGAGTCAAAAGCGTGATCATTGATCCTCCAAAAAAAAAAAAAATCTTTCGATCAATACCCTCATTTACCTTGCCCCTACCAATCATTCTACACAACGATCTGCAATTCCAATTATCATATCGAGATTTGAACATCTGCGGGACAACTTGACTCGCTTTGCCGGTTCGGAGGACCATTACAAAAACCAAATGTGACTATGCGTACATCACCTAAAACCCGTAGCGATGTCCTTTTCTTGCCCGTAGATTCTCTACACGGAGACGAGCTTCGTCCTTGCGGAAGCGGGGGCAATCAATGCACTGATCTCGCGGGTCCAAGTCCTTCACGACGTTATTCAATTTGGGAAGTACCAGGGTGTCTCCTTTTCTGGACCACCTCCAAAGCTCTTCGGAAGTGGCGTTTTGGGAGTTGTTCCATGCATCGTCATGATTAACTTGATTATGAATCTCCATCTACTAGTGAGGGTTGGCCAAGTTTTGGACTGTCTAGGTTTGTTTATTACTTCATTACTAGGCCGGCGAGAGACACTGGTGATTAGAATGGTTGATGGCCCGGACGGAAAGCGAAATTAAGTTGGGTTTACTTTTTTGCATGGTAAAATTGCTGCTTTCTAGATCAATTGATCATTGTATTTGGTGTTTTGTTCGAGTAGATCTTTCAGAGATGCGTGTGATTGAACATTCTTGTTGAATCATTCAATAATGATTTGGCTTGTTTGCTCGATGAATAATTTATCAACAATTAAATTACTAAAGTTGGAACACAAACAGAGATTACTCTGAATGTGGTTTTTTTTTTCCTAATCATGTATCTTCAAGTATCCATCTTTTTGCAATAAGAGAGTAGAAAGATTGGGATCGGACCAAAGTCCCAATTAGAATATTTCCACCCTTTTAATTCAAAACCTGATTTTGATGACTCAAATGTAAGATTGTTTGCTATTAGTGAATTAAACAATCGAATTTATACCATGTGCCTGATCACATTAGTTCCGCCAAACTCAAGACGAGTTCACCTCATCAAATTTGAGCCTATACAACCAAAATATCATCGCTCGTCTATGAACAGTCCACACAGAACACCTATTCTCAAACCATTACCTCGCTTTCCCTTCTGCTTCTTCTTTCAATTCCACTCTGACCACAAAAAGAACCTTATCCTCCCAATCGCACCTCTGAATTAAGTCGCCCCAGTATTCGGTCGAGTGGTGGCGAGCGAAGAGAAGAGGCCGGCGATGGCAGTGGGAGTGGACGAGAGCAAGCTATGGCTTGTACGCCCTTGAGTGGACTCTCTTGATTGCTTTTTCACTCATCAGGAGCCAAGGTAGCCCTGCCCATGTCATCATCGTCCACATCAAGCCCTCTCCTTCCTCGGTCCTCCATATCTCCAGCCTTGGCGCGACGGCTGTTTTTCCATGTTCCGCATGTTCATATTTTTATCTTCGATGCACCGCGGCAATATGTTGGAAGTACTAATTGAGATTTTTTTTGTCCCTAATGTTGGAAATTTCCTATCATATAGGCTTACTTTAATTGATTTTCTATTTTAAATAATCGGATTAATAGATATTCCAACATTTGTTAAACACTTAAATGATCTAATTGAATTGGGTTTTAGCATTTATTAATAATAAGCCTAGTTGAGTAGGTAATTGTGTTTAACTAAAACCCGTAATGGGAGGGGCCCGGTTGACACGCTATTGATTAGAGTTTGCTAGGTCCCCCTTTCTAGCTTATAAAAGAGTAGGTTATGTCTATCAATTGCTTAATCCCATTAAAAGTTGCTATATTTAAATAGGTCATAGAGAGAAAAATCTGGCATTCTAATAGATTTTTGATTATTGGGTTAATCTATTTTTCTTCGAGTGAAGTAATGGTTTAAACAGATATGTTTTAATTTCGTTGTGCTTATCGATTTCGGTGTTTTACAGTCATATATGGATCCGATTATTCTCGATCAATTAATTATTTATGTGAATAAATTTCTACATGTGATATCAGAGTACATCATATATTGTATGTACAAATTCGAAATTTTCCTCTTTGAGCCAAATATTGTCTTTATTTTTTCGTGTGGATTTTTTGCTCGATTAATCTCGAAACCTTATGGCTTTTGTTCTACATGTTGAGATCTTTTCAACCATATATAATTTATATAATTTTGTTGAGAATTAAGTGAGAATTTTGAATTTGAAATTCTAGAGTTTATACATTGAAAAAGTTCTAGAATTTTAAATTACATGCAATTGATTGATGTTTGTTATAAAGTGTTGCGTGGGTATTATTTTATATATGTTTTAGCATCTTTCGGTTATATTAAGGTAAGTTTTTTGGCTTAAACAAGAGAAAATCGAATTTCGGCCATGGAGGTGTAAAATCCGAAATTTTAAATCTTGAATATGGTTCATTATTTCGTTTGTTCTTCGTTTAATTAATTATAGTCAATTATATTAATATTAGATGTAAGATCCATGAAAAAATTTCATTAAAAATCAACTATTATATGTGTTTTTTGACCCGGCTGGAGGTTGAAGAAGACCTCCAGCTGGGCTGAGTCAATAAATTGGGCTCACGCCCATTAAGAAAAAGAAAGGTTATGGGGCCCAGAACCAAGAATAAAATAAAGGTTCTGGGCTCACGCCCATGAACCAAGGAAAAGAAAGGTTATGGGCGTGATACCAAAACCAATAATAAATGGGTCTAAGCCCTTTCTTTTTTATTCATGGGTGGGAGCCCAATTCTTCTAGACGGGCTTGGGCCAAAATATGGGCTTTTGCCCATTTTCTATTCAAAATTCGGATTCTGGGCTCACGCCCAGAATCTTGGGGCTAT
Organism: Eucalyptus virginea; assembly: GCA_014182375.1. Classification (NCBI taxonomy): domain Eukaryota; kingdom Viridiplantae; phylum Streptophyta; class Magnoliopsida; order Myrtales; family Myrtaceae; genus Eucalyptus; species Eucalyptus virginea. The sequence continues at coordinate 51,277,807 of CM024521.1, forward strand.
AACTCACTTGGGTCGGGGCCAAATAAGCCCATATTTCTTTAGCTTCTGAGCATGGGCTCTTGCGGGTCTGGCCCCGCGATCTTATCTGGGCTACTCGCGGGTCAAGGCCTGTGGGAGAGTCCAAAATATTAAAATAATAATAAAAATAAAGAAATAAAAAATATTTAAAAAAATTGTGGCAAAAATTGTCGCTTGATAAATGCAATATAATATTGGGAAGCACATGTTGTAAATCGCTTTATATTGTTAAATGAATTTTGGGCATAAATATTTGGAGTTCCCTATTGACAAAAATTAGTATATATAATAACTCACCCAAATGGGGTTATTGTGTATGTTAATTTGGAAAATAGCATGAAGATTAATTCTCAAATTTAAAAGATGGAGATATATAATTGAAAAATATTTATTTGTGTAAAATGGATAAATGTTTTGAAAATTATATATAATTCTTATTTATATTGATATTATGGAGATGTATAATTTAATGGATTTGTTTGCCCAAAGGGGTTGGATTTTTGACAATTATATGTAATTCTCCTTGTTGTTGTTTTATAAACTTCATGCTGTAGAAAATAATGGCACATTATACACTCTACCCAAAGAGGAGTTTAAAATGTACTAATTATTTTTGTTGAATTGCTTATTGCCCATAATTGATTTTATTGCATTATGTGTGACAAACAGTTATAAACAACAACAATGTCACGGTTGAAATGTTAATTGGATCAAATATTATACTATTAAAGACTTGGTTAAAAAGGGAGATATTGTGATTGGGAATATCAGAGCTGAATTCATGTTGGCTGATCCTTTAACAAAAGGCTTACAACCCATTTTATTTAAAGAACATGTGAAAAATATGAGTGTTTTAGATTCTTTTAATTTCTTTTGTTAGTGAGAGTTATATAATTTGTATTTCTGGATATTATAGTTATATGCAAACTGATAATACTTTCGTGATGTCTATTAAAGCATTTATTCTCAATAATTATTATTGTTGATTTTATCGTTATCCTTTCTTCTGTTGACTAAGAATGAAAGTATAAAATAGTATTCTTAAATAAATTTTAGTTTAAAGATGACTGAATGTCATTAATTATGAGATCTCATGTTGGATTGTGACTTAGTCGTGTAATTTTATGTTGTTTAGAAATTGCGCTAATACAGTTTCACGTCGTTGAGAAATTGCATTGAGAACTGATAAGAAATAGTGTATATTTTGATCACATGGTGGCACTATTTCTTACTACACTATTAAGCCCATAATCTATGAAAATATAATGCTTATTATATGTGATTATAGAAGGTTATGTGTTGTGGTATTTTTTTAACACATTGATCCACATAGTCTTTTACTGATGTTATATAGGATTAGATTGATTTTGAGATGTCGTTATTGGAATATTATTTTTTAAAGTTGTGGCCACATAAAACAAAATTTTCAATTATTAACCCGATAGTTTCGTTTTCAATATAAAATCTTTTTCAAAACACAAATAAGTTAATTAATGTAATTCAAGTGGGAGAATGTTGGAAATTTCCTATAATATGGGCTTACATTAATTGATTCTTCATTTTAAATAATTGGGTTAATGGATATTTCAATATTTGTTAAACCCTTAAGTGATCTTATTAAATTGTGTTTTGGTATCTATTAATAAGGGGCCTAGTTGAGCAACAAAGTGTAGGTAATTGTGTTTAACTAAAGTCCGTAATGGGAGGGGTCTAGTTGACACGCTATTAATTAGGGTTTGCTAAATTCCCTCTTTAACTTATAAAAAAGTAGGTTATGCCTATTAGTCGCTTAATCCCATTAAAAGTTGCTATACTGAAATAGGTCATAGAGAGAAAGATCTGGCATTCGAATAGATCTCTGATTATCTGATTGATTTATTTTTTTTCGAGTGAAGCAATGACTTAAATAGGTATTTTTTAATTCCGCCGTGCTTATCGATTTCGGTGTTTTACATTCATATATGGAAATGATTGTTCTCGATCAATTAATTATTTATGTGAATAAATTTCTACACCTAAAGCATGTCCATCATTTGAGGTGGCGAATTTCAATTGGAGGCCGAGCATCTTATGTGCAGCTTCTTCATTTGATCTATGTGAGTTGTATTTTGTACGTCTAACATTATTCCCAATGATTCTCCTTATTTTCTTTGCTTGGGCCTCTGGTTGTGTAAAATTATCCTTGTACCGATGGACCTAACCATGAGGCCCATTTATAGTTTGAGATGGGTGCGAGCAAGAAGCCCGAATAATTATATCGATAAAGTTGGAGGGATAATTTGTCCTTTTTTCTTAAAAAGTGATAATTTTATGAATTGCTTTTGGAGGGGGATTTTTGGATTAACTGAGGATTTGGGTCATTACACAAGTAATTCAATGTGATTATTAACTTTCCATGACTAATAGTGAGTTTTCCTTACACTTCATAGCTCGAAAAATGTCATCACTTTGTAATTATCGGATGATATTCTAATTTTTCTTGATTGGGCATAACTTGTAGCTCCCATAGTATTATAACTCCAATAATTGTAATTTGTTTAACGTTGTCGCAATTCCATTGCGAATCAACCATTTGAAGCTCACGAGCCTCCTGTAGATCAATCACTTGGCCGTACAAGAAGAATTGAAGACACTCGTGCTCCATTTCTCCAAGTCCAGCAGATTCAGAGGTTTATCATAGGCATTTGAGTTGTTTAACTAAATAATTGAAGTTTCAAGCAACACTTCCAAGGAATAAGAAAAATGAAACCTTATAAAAGAAAGTATTTGATTGGTTACACCGGAACGACATGGTTTGTTTGGGGGTTTAGAGTGTAGATTTAAAATGATTATGAGGATGGAAATGCTCTAGCTTCTGGACCCCAACTAAAGTATAGATCAGATTCGAAATCAATAAACAAATCATAACAAAAAGAAGAAGCACGCAAAGATAGTATCCATTCAACAAATGCCAACTAAAGTATAGATCAGATTCGAAATCAATAAACAAATCATAACAAAAAGAAGAAGCACGCAAAGATAGTATCCATTCAACAAATTGTAAAGACAACGTTAATGTCTACGAAATTTCTCTTAATTTCCTGCCAATAACCGCTTGATCCACCTTTTTGCCCTATTCCCTTAATAACTTGTCATGACTAGGAGAAGATAACTCACACCACTTAATCGCCCGTGCTTATACTTGTCACATTAGTTTCCATATGTAAGCTTTTTTATCACCCTTATTGTAGCAACATTAAATTCCGACTTCTCCTTCTACAACTGCTTTCCTCGCCGCCTGAGCTTACTTTTTATCAACTCTTGAACTTTTTTTGGTCGATGAAGGAATTAACTTTGAGTTGAGAATCCTTACCAAAAAAAAAAAAAAAAAAAAAAAAAAAAAAAACTTTGAGTTGAGAAGTAGGTAGAGCTTCGCCCTTCTCCGTTGAATTCTTGGTTGAGTACTTCTACGTCGAGGTGTGAGTTTGAGATCACAATCTCACGTAAGAAGTGTTTGGTCAAATCTAATGCAATCACGACATTACATGACTTAGATACTAATTTTTGTTTCAAAGGATCCTTAACAAATTATGGGCTAAAATTGGGTGCCAACGAAATGACACTTTGATTTTCTAAGAAAGAAGAAGAAAGAGATCATGTTTTGATATACGGGGCGGTTTGTCCATGATCTAAATCTGTATCCTCTAAATCTGTATCCTCCAAATCTTAAAAGATCATGGACTCCAGTTTTTCTGGAAAAAAAATGAATAAAGGAAATGATCATTCGTTATCCTGTGAATTTGAAAATGGTACTTTAACAAACAAATTTCAACATGAAATGTCACCTTTTGCTATCAAGCAGCAAATTATTGCATGGAGGAATCAATATCTAGACATTAAGCCAAGAGGCAATTGTCTAGGCATAAGAATAGTAGGGGCAACAAAACTTTCGTACGTCGCTCAATTGAGTGTTAAAACTGTTTTTTTTACTCTCTTGAGTGCCACATCGAAGAAAAGTCAATCACTTGAGTGCCAATTTCGACCAAATGTCTTATATAGATTTTTTTTTTAATTTTTAATTGTATTTTGTATTTTTCTGTAGGGCCAATGAGGGTAACTGGTTTCCCATCCAAAAAAAACAAGTCAAGTCAAAGTGTTAGTTGGTATTCATTTCATACTGGGAAGAATTGCTGGAAATTGTTTGATAACAAGGATCCCTGTTTCTTAATGATATCCGACGATCAAGATGACCCTCGCTGGTCACGAAGGCCTTAGGCAAGGCCGCAAAGGCCCTCACGGGCCGCTAGGTGGCCGTGGGCAACGTTGCCCAAAGTAGGCAAGGGTCGTCGCAAGGCCTCGCCCAAGACCTTCGCCCCCAGATCTAGGCGAGGTCATTAGGGCCTTGCTGTTATGATTATGAGTTGGCTATGCCATGCTAAATGCAAAATTTGGCATGGGGGCTAATACCAAAGCTCAAAATTTAGGGCCTGTTTGGTTCAACTTTGGGAAAATGCAAAGCCATTTCCCCAAGTATCTTTGAGTGAAGAGGCATTTTGTGAAAGCAAGTGTGTTTGGTTGTGTATATTTTGTAAAGTAACTTTAAGGTGAAAAAAAAAAAGGAAAAAAAGAAATGAAAAGGGAGGAGGAGATGGAGCTGGAGAGGGGAAAATCGTGGGGGAGCGGCTAGTGGCGACGGCGGCAATGGTGGCAATGGGGGGAGGCGGACGCCCTGGGTCGCACAACCCAGCCGCCTGGGTCGCTCGACCTCAGGCCTCGTGACGCCAAGGTTGCACAGCCTCAGGTGACACCGCTTGAGGTCGAGCAACTCAAGCGACGTCACCTGAGGCCGCTTGAGGTTGCGTGGCCTCAGGCGACGCTCGAGGTCGCCCAACCTCAGGCAAGGCTTCCCGGTGGCCAGATTTGGCCCATAGTGACCAAATCTGGCCACTCACGACGTCGACTGGTTTGCGCGCGCCAGGCGACGCCACCTGAGGTCTGCGCTACCTCAGGCGGCGTCACTTAAGGTCCGCGCGACCCATGCGATGCCACCTGAGGTCGTGCAACATCGCCTAGGTCGCGAGTCACGCCACCCTGGGCGGTGGTCACCAGGGATGCGCGACCCCAGGCGGCGGCGGCGGCTGCCGGAGAAGCGCAACTCTCGAGCGGGGAAGAAGATGAACAATGAAGTGATGACCAGTGAAAATTGTATCTCAAAAATGCCAATGCTCAAAGCATCTCTTCCCCAGCATTCAGCTTTCAACATTGGGAATGCTCACATTTGGCAAATGAACTTTAAAAAATATTTGTCAAACACAAAATTTTTCCCAAGAGGCTCTGGGGGCCCAAAGCCTATTGAGAAAGTCGAACCAAACGAGGCCTTAGAGCATTGGGGTGGTGTATGGTGATTTAGGTTTTGGAAATTTTTTATAATATGAGCTTACATTAATTAATTAATTTTTCGATTTTAAATAGTCAAGTTAATGGATATTCCAATATTTGACACGCGGACCCCTTTTGTGCCATAACTTGACACAAATGGACACTTAAGTGCCATAAAGTGACACTTGAGTGCCAAGATCGGAGAGAAATGGATCACTTAAGTGCCACTCCGGCCAAAATGCTGACGTGTCAATTTTCCGGCGAAGCAAATGCAAAACGATGCCGTTTTGCATGCTAACGTGGCCAAATAATACAAAAACGACATCGTTTTGGGCTGACGTGGAATAAAAATAATATAAAAATTAATTAAATTAAATTTAGTTAAAATATTTTAAAATAATAATTTTAATATTAAAAAAATTTAAAAAAGGGGGGGGGGGGGGAGGCGGGCGAGGGGTCCTCGCTGTCGCCCGGTCGTCGGGCCTTGGCCAAGGGCCGGCGACCTCGGTCGGCCGATCGGTGGTGAGGGCTCGCGAGTCCTCGCCCCGGATCGGGTGAGGGTCGCCGACCCTCGCCGGATCTTGGCAAGGGCCGCGAGCCCTTGCTACTCGCCATAGATCTAGGCGAGGGCCGTTGACCCTCGCCGGATCCGGGCGAGGGCCGCAACCCTCGCCCGATCCGGGGCAAGGGCTTGTAAGCTCTCGCCGTCGGTCAGTCAGTCACCGCCCTTGGCTAGGGCCCGTGACCCCGGGCCGACGCCGACTCCCCCTCCATTGCCGGCTCTTCCGGCGACCGCGGGAGGCGGCGGGCGGGCGAGGGTCTCCCCCTTTTTTTTTTTTTTTTTTTTTTTTTTAATTTTTAATTTTTAATTTTTTTTTTTTAAATTTTTTAATATTAAAATTATTTTTTATATTTTAACTAAAATTAATTTTAAATTTAATTTAATTAATTTTTATATTATTTTTTTACCATGTCACCCAAAATGACGCTATTTTTGCATTATTTGGCCACGTCAGTATGCAAAACAAAGTGTTGTTTTGCACTCGCTTCGCCGGAAAATTGACATGTCAGCATTTTGGCCGGACTTTGGCCGGAGTGGCACTTAAGTGATTCGTTTTTTTCGAATGTGGCACTTAAGTGGCACTTAAGTGGCACTTTCATAAGTTATGGCACTTTAGTGTCCATTTGTGCCAAGTTATGGCACTTGAAGCATTCTTTTGCCTCCAATATTTGTTAAACCCTTGAGTGATCTTATTGAATTGGGTTTTAGCATCTATTAATAACGGACCTAGTTGAACAGCAAAGTGTAGGTAATTGTATTTAACTGAAACTCGTAATGGGAAAGGCCCATTTAACACGCTATTGATTAGGATTTGTTAAATCCCCTTTGTAGCCTATAAAATGGTAGGTTATACCTATAAGTCGTTTTAATTCCATTAAAAGCTGCTATACTGAAATAGGTCATAGAGAGGAAGATCTGACATTCCAATAGATCTCTGATTATCAGGTTGATTTATTTTTCTTCAAATAAAGTAATGGCTTAAACAGGCACGCTTTAACTCCGCTGTGCTTATTGATTTCGGTGTTTTACAGTTATATATCGATCCGATTCTTCTTGATTGATTAGTTGTCTATGTAAATAATTTTCTACATTAGGCACATCGTCTATGTTTGGGCAACAAGTTCCCCCCATGGGGTAAAACACGGCAACAATGTCCTCGGAACATTGTCTCTAATCTTTTACTTGATCATTGTCATTGGCTTGATCAAGTATGTCTTCAATGTTCTAATGACAAACGACAAAGGTGAGGGCAACCCATTTGTCTCTCACCATTTCACAAGCAAGTTTTATTTTTATCTATATCAATTAACGTACTTTTGTGTTAGGTTTTTGGCTATGACAAATATCAGAGGAACGTTTGCTTTGTACTCTCTAATATGCAGCTATGCCAAGGTGAGCTTGATTCCTAATTAGCAAGCCGAAAACAAGAAAGTTTCAAATTCTTGCCTTAAATTGCTGAGTCGCCGCCTCGGGTGGGCCTTTGCCATGAAGTCGTTGCTCGAGAATGGTAAAGCAGCCAAGCACATGCTCTTTTTTGACCAAGTTAGGCATCGTCATGGTCATTGGAGATAATATCCTCACACCATGCATATCAGGTAGTAATTATGGTATCGAGATTTTTCTTTAGAGCAAACATTATCTACATTCATGAAAATAATTGTGCAAGGAAAATGGGACATTAATTAATGAAATCTCCTTGCAAACAAATTGTTAAATTAATGTCTCGAGTTTGAATTCATATGACGATTTATTATACCGAATTTTGTTGATAAAGATTTCCCAAGTAGAAGTAATTCGCTAAACTTCTTAAAGGTGCACAAAAGAGAAAATAAAATAGAATAAAAAAAAGCAGCAAAATTTTATTCGTTTATCTACGGGAGGTTTTCAACGTGGGGCTTGTAATGTGGGGCCCAGGCACATGTAGGAAGTCTCCCACGTGAAGCCAAGGTTTTCAACGTTGGGCCCAAAGTCAAATATTTGACTTTGGACACACATGTTCCACGCCGAGGGAAGGAGAAACGCATGTAGGAAGTCTCCCACGTGAAGCCAAGGTTTTCAACATGGGGCTTGCAATGTGGGGCCTAGGCACACATATTCCATGCCGAGGGAAGGAGAGATGCACGTAGAAAGTCTCCCACGTGAAGCCAAGGTTTTCAATGTGGGGCCCAAAGTCAAATATTTGACTTTGGGCACACATATTCCAGGCCGAGGGAAGGAGAGACGCTTGTAGGAAGTCTCCCACGTGAAGCCAAGGTTTTCAACGTGGGGCCTGCAACGTGGGGCCCAGGCACACATATTCCACGCTGAGGGAAGGAGAGACGCACGTAGGAAGTCTCCCACGTGAAGTGAAGGTTTTCAACATGGGGCCCAAAGTCAAATATGTGACTTTGGGCACACATATTCCACGCTGAAGGAAGGAGAGACGCACGTAGGAAGTCTCCCACGTGAAGCCATAAGTGATGGTGGGCCCAGGTCAAAGTTTGACCTGGGCACACGTAATATAATAGAAGTATTACGCAGGGTTTTTTTTTTTTTTTTCAATGAGTGGTTGCTGCACCCTTACGAAGCTGCGTCGTCCACGATCGTTGCAGCTACAAGCCGCGCGAAGCTTTAAAGAGATACACGAAGCCGTACGTAGAGCGTATTGTTTTGAGCTTGAACATGTGATATTTTTGTGCCGTGAGTTTATGTCCAAATGAGTTATTTATTTATAAATACTTTGGGTTTGGGGTTACATCTAGGTGTGGGAAACACTTGAGAGTGTGAGTGATTGTAAACTCTGATTCTCCGATTATAGTGGATTATTTGCTGCTGACTCTCCCCGTGGACGTACGTATCGATACTCGGACCGAACCATGTAAATTTCTGGTGTCCTTATTATTTCTCGTTTATTTCTCTGGCGATTTTGCGTTGACGTAAATTGCAAGATCGCGTATTATATCCCAACAATTGGTATTAGAGCTTGGGGTTGAGTTTCTTGATTGCGATTTGGAGCTTTTGCTTGTTTGATTATTATCTGAAAATTCTATTATTGCAATTATGTTTGCGACGAAATCTGAAATTGAGAAGTTTAACGGAAGCAACAACTTTGTGTTATGGAGCATCGAGAATTGTCAGCCATCAAGAAATCCTTAGATTATATAAATTCATGGTTCAATGTGTTGAGGTAATTCGTCATAAAAAAAGGGACAAAGTATGGTAATATAATAAATTCTACATCTATTAATATTATATAGCTTAGTGGAATTCAGATGCGATCATCCAACTTTAGATTTAATTTGAAACATAAGGGTAATTATACTACAAGTCTTTGAACTTTTAGGTAATGTTTGTTGTTGTTCGCAATGAGGTTATTCCTTTGAACTAAGTATCACCATATTTTGTACATAGAGCGATATATATAAAATAATGAGTAAAACTTAGTAACAAACATTGTTGGCTCGATAAAAAAATGGATTCTTTCAAAAAATAAATAAATCAGAAAGCACATCTTTTTTTCTCTTTTTCCTCTTTTTTCCTTTTTATTTTTATTTTAAATTTCTACTGGTTTATATGAGAAATTTCTTTCAAAAAAAGATGGGAATATACTTTTTACCTCTCACGAGTCAACAAGCATTACGCATCCAACAAAAAATATAACGGAAGGTTCATAGCCACTTAAATGGAAATTCAATTCGATCTACATTTGGTGAAAGTTTGTAGGCAAACATGTACTATCCCATAAATTCCAAGATCCTGTCGTTTCTCGTTTATTGGATTTCTTTATAATTATAGATAAATGACTTTTTATAACCTTTTTATAATTTAACCATCTGGAATTATAATTTTCCTACCAAAAAAAAAAATATCTAGAGTTATAATTCCAATATATATTCAGAAAAGGACAATTCAGCTATCTAGATAGATGAAGAACATAAATTACCCAGAACCCTGAAGGACTGTCCCTCTTTATTGTCTCGTCAGTGCTCCTCGAAGCCCAACAATGGCCGATAACCAAGAACGCGAAGGGCGCGATCAAGAAGACGAAGTTTGGAAGCTGGCGGCCCAGCTGGTCGGCACGGTGGTGCTTCCGATGACCCTCAAGTCGGCCCTCGAGCTCGGCATCATCGACGCCCTCATCTCTGCCGGTGGGTTCCTCTCGCCCACCGAGATAGCAAGCCGGGTCGGCGCCAAGAACCCGGGGGCCCCGGTCCTGGTGGACCGGATGATGCGCCTCCTGGCGAGCCACAGCGTGATCGAGTGGCGGTCGAGGAGGGGCGACGGCGACGGAGATGGAGGGGAGAGAGAGTACGGTCCGGGACCCGTGTGCAGGTTCTTTGCCAAGGACGAAGAAGGTGGAGCTATTGGTCCTCTGTTTCTGCTAACTTACGACAAGGTCTTCATGGAGAGTTGGTAATATTATTTTTATTTTTGGACTATCACCAGTCAAAAAAGTAGTTTCTATGAACAATGGCCTCTGTGCTTTTGTTCGGCGATTCCAATGGTGAATATTGGGCTACTTGTTGAACGGCTGAAACTAAAATATGATCGCAGCGCTTGATGGCGACAAGTCGCACAGTGTCGTCGATTGTGATTTTTGGAAAAACGCTCAATTCAATGAAATATTTACGATTTTTTTCCGAAGATTATGGATTTCTACTTGTACAGATCTACGGCTGCTTCATTTTTCATGGACTAATCTCAGGTACCACTTGAACGATGTCATCATGGAAGGAGGGGTTCCATTCGAGAGGGCATACGGGATGACGGCATTCGAGTATCCTGCCATTGACGATAGGTTCAATCAAGTTTTCAACCGGGCCATGGTGAGTCATACTTCCCTCATCATGAAGAAAATACTCGATGTCTACAGAGGGTTTGAAGGCATCGAAGTGCTGGTCGATGTGGGAGGCGGAGTCGGGTTCAATCTCAAGATGATCACCTCCAAGCATCCCCACATCAAGGGCATCAACTTCGACTTGCCTCACGTCTTGGCCGATGCTCCTTCTTATCCAGGTAAATCAAATCCAGGACTCCAGCACCCTGCAAGAACACTGAACTCGTTGTTTCTAGTCACATCATCCGACAATATCTTGGTTCTCTTCTTGTGATTATGTGTTGATGTCTCGTGTTTTAGGTGTCGAGCATGTTGATGGAGATATGTTTGAGAGTGTTCCTAGAGGAGATGCCATTTTCATGAAGGTAACGACGTCAACTTATCTAATGTTCATCCAGCTTGTGATGCGTGAGGCCTTGTAGTTGTTTTTTTCATCACTTTGCGAAATTCCTCTTTCACTCCTCAAACCATTTTAAGGACAATAATCTGTTTTTTCCTAAATAGCCTCCACAAATCTCGCTAGGAATCCAGAGAAACCTTAAGGCGACGGAACAATAGTAAAATTCCCATTACTTGAAAGAGTTGCACCATATCCCTTGGGATTAATTCGTACTCTGATTTCAAGATTTTTTTCAACATCAAAGCTCATTGGCCTTCACAATCACATTACTTCTTTACAATTCTCTAATCTATGGACATCTAAGTGCAGTGGATACTCCACGATTGGAGTGATGAGCATTGCTCGAAACTTCTAAAGAACTGTTTTGAGGCTTTGCCTGCCAATGGGAAGGTGATCCTCGTCGAGGCGATTCTCCCCGTGGTTCCAGAGAGAAATGTCCCTTCGAACATTGTGTTCCAGCAAGACCTCTTCATGTTGGCTCAAAATCCCGGCGGTAAAGAGAGGACGCAGAAGGAATATGAGGCCCTGGCGGTGCAGGCAGGATTCACCGGCTGTGAAGTCAAGTGCTGCGCTTACGACAGCTGGGTGGTGGAGTTCCCCAAAACGGCGGGTCATTAAGTCTTTCGAGGTCTATTCCTAATTTTAGGATGCGTGTTTAGCAAAAAACTCAATAATAAACGAAAATGTTTTCTTAGAGAGCATTTTCCATGAATAAGATTTGTTTTCCTTTGTTTGGTAATGTATAATTGAAATGTTTCCTGTTGTTTGGATCCTAGTAGAAAATAATTTCATACTTTATCTCAACAACAAAAAAAATTAAAAAACTTTTAATTTAAAAATTCGTATTATTTATTTATTTATTATTTTTTGTTTCTCTTTCTCTTTTCCTTCTTCTTCTCCTTCGCTCCTCTACTTCCTCATGCTATCCCTTCTGCTTCCTATGGCGGTTCGTCCCTAGCCAGCTTACGAGTGGCGAGCTCGAGTTGTCGCTAGAGGCTACGCACTTGCCTATTGGGTGAGGCTCGAGGCTTGTCATCAAAGGCCGCGAGCTTGCCAGCGTTAAGCGAGCTTGAGCCTCACCACCCAAGGCCGTGAGCTTGCCCGATCTAGCAAGGCCCTAGGTTCGCCGGCCTCTGGTGGCAAGGCTTGAGCCTCACCAGCTCGCTAGCAGAGGTTGCGAGTTCACCCAATTTGGCGAGGCTTGAGACTCGTCATCAGAGGCCATGAGCTTGCCCGATATGGCGAGGCTTGAGGCTTGCCGGCCTCGAGTGAGCTTGAGCCTCGCCATCGAAGGCTGTGAGCTCGCCCAATCTGGTGAGGCCAAAGCTCGCCAATTGTCTCCATGGCCGGTGACAGGTGCAGAAGAAGCAAAAAGAAAAAGCAAAGAAAAGAAAAAGAAAAAAATAAAAATAAATATTCGATTTTTCAAAAACAAAAAAAAAGGAAATACGAATTTTTAAAAATATATTTTTTATAAGAATATATATATATATATATATTTTGTAAACCAAGCACCAAATCTAACCTTTGGTAGATTTAGAGAATGTTTTCCGGTTCTTTCAAATGGGAAATCATTTTCCTGAATTTAAGCTTTAGTAATAAATTTTTTCTTGTTGACTAGGAAGACGTTTTCCGCTGACTCATTTTCCTAAACGAATCAAACGCCGGAAAATGAGAAAAATATTTTCCTTGAAAATGTATTCCATTAAACAAACACACCCTTAGTTCAAACTCTGATAGATGTGGAACCAAGTGTTGGATTGAATTCTGTTTTTATCGTCCCGTTGGTGGTGCGAATCAGATCATTGTCTTCTGTAATATTTAAAACGTGACTCTTCAAAATGTCATCCCCTACAAATTGGCCAATAAGTACTTCACACTCAATCCTCTTCACATTGTCTCCCACTATACCATACCATAAAGATAGGTGATAACATCTAATGTAAGCAGGGCCATGAGAAATTCCCAATGTTCTGTTGCAAAAGAGAAAATGAAAAGGCCTAGTTGACACGCTATTGATTAGAATTTGTTAGATCCCCTCTCTAGCCTATAAAATGGTAGGTTATACTTATCAGTTGTTTTAATCCCATTAAAAACTGCCATACTGAAATATGTCATAGAGACGAAGATCTGGCGTTCCAATAGATCTCTGATTATCAAGTTGATTTATTTTTCTTGAAGTAAAACAATGGCTCAAACAGGTATGCTTTAACTCCGCTGTGCTTATTGATTTCGGTGTTTTACAGTCATATATGGATCCGATTCTTCATGATTGATTAGTTGTTTATGTAAATAATTTTCTACATTAGGTACATCGTCTATGTTTGCAACAAGTTCCCCCCATGGGGTAAAACATGGCAACAATGTCCTCAGAGCATTGTCTCTAATCTTTTACTCGATCATTGTCTTTGGCTTGATCAAGCATGTCTTCAATGTTCTAATGACAAACGACAAAGGTGAGGACAACCCATTTGTCTCTCACCATTTCACAAGCAAGTTTTATTTTTATCTATACCAATTAACGTACTTTTGTGTTATGTTTTTGGCTATGACAAATATCAGAGGAACATTTGCTTTGTACTCTCTAATATGCCGCTATGCCAAGGTGAGCTTGATTCATAATCAGCAAGCCAAAAACAAGAAAGTTTCAAAATCTTGCCTTAAATTACTGAGCCGCCGCCTCGGGTGGGCCTTTGCCATGAAGTTGTTGCTTGAGAATGGTAAGCAGCCAAGTACATGCTCTTTTTTGACCAAGTTAGGCACCGCCATGGTCATTGGAGACAATATCCTCACACCATGCATATCGGGTAGTAATTAATGAAATCTCCTTGCAAACAAATTGTTAAATTAATGTCTTGAGTTTGAATTCGGATGACGATTTATTATACCGAATTTTGTTGATAAAGATTTCCCAAGTAGAAGTAATTCGTTGAACTTCTTAAAGCTGCACAAAAGAGAAAATAAAATAGAATAAAAAAAAGCAGCAAAATTTTCTTCTTTTATCCACAGGAGGTTTTCAACGTGGGGCTTACAATATGGGGCCCAAAGCACACATATTCCACGCCGAGTGAATGAGAGACGCCTGTAGGAAGTCTCCCACGTGAAGCCAAGGTTTTCAACGTGGGGCTTGCAACGTGGGGCCCAGGCACACATATTCCACGCCGAGGGAAGGAGAGACGCACGTAAGAAGTCTCCCACGTGAAGCCAAGGTTTTCAACGTGGGGCCAAAGTCAAATATTTGACTTTGGGGACACGTATTCCACACCGAGGGAAGGAGAGACGCTCGTAGGAAGTCTCCCACGTGAAGCCAAGGTTTTCAACGTGGGGCTTGCAACGTAGGGCCCAGGCGCACATATTCCACGCCAAGGGAAGGAGAGACGCACGTAGGAAGTCTCCCACGTGAAGCCAAGGTTTTCAACGTGGGGCCCAAAGTCAAATATTTGACTTTGGGCACACATATTCCACGTTGAGGGAATGAGAGACGCACGTAGGAAGTCCCCCACGTGAAACCAAAAGTGATGGTGGGCCCACGTCAAAGTTTGACTTGGGCACACGTATAAAACATAAGTATTAGGCAAGGTTTTTTTTTTTTTTTGGATGGTTGCTGCACCCCTACTAAGTCGTGTTGTCCACGATCGTTGAAGCCACAAGCCGCGCGAAGCTTTGAAGAGATACGTGAAGCTGTAGGTAGAGCGTATTGTTTTGAGCTTGAATATGCGATATTTTTATGTCGTGAGTTTATGTCCAAGTGAGTTGTTTATTTATAAACACTTTGGGTTTGGAGTTACATCTAGGTGTGGGAAACACTTGAGCATGTGAATGATTGTAAACTCTAATTCTCCGATTATAGTAGATTATTTGCTGTTGACTCTCCCTGTGGACGTAGGTACCAATACTCGGACCGAATCATGTGAATTTCTGGTGTCCTTATTATTTCTCGTTTATTTCTCTGGCGATTTCGCGTTAACGTAAATTGCAAGATCTTGTCGTTTCCATGTACTATATCCTAACAATTGGTATTAGAGCTTGAGGTTGAATTTCTTGATTGCGATTTGGAGCTTTTGCTTGTCTAATTATTATCTGGAAATTCTGTTATTGCAATTATGTCTGAGAGGAAATCTGAAATTGAGAAGTTTAATGAGAGCAATAACTTTGTGTTTTGAAGCATCAAGATGCGGGCATTATTGACAACACAAGGTTTAGCCAAGGTACTGGATGGTGAAGATGAGTTGCCGATTATAATGAAAGCCTCAAAGAGGGTAGAGTTGATGGAAAGAGCAAAAAGCACAATCCTATTAAATTTGTCGGATGAGATCTTAATAGAAGTTGCTGAGGGGAAGGATGCCATAGTATTATGGGCAAAACTTCAAGCACTCTATGTGAAAAAAGGTTTGAACAATCGCTTATACATGTTGAAGAAGATGTGTGACATTCAGATTTTCGAGTTTTGATTTCGATTAAATAAATTGAGCATTTCATTGACGCGACTACAATGTTTTTCTCTAAGTTGGCCACTCACGAGATAACTAGACTAGTTGGGTAAGCTATTAAGGACTTTATAGCAGATAGACTTGAGAATTCGACCATGAATCGATTTCTCGACCGTGCTCATCTTTAGAGGTCATTACGCCACAGTTAAAAATGGAATTAAGATCAGAGATAGGTCGGTTCGATTGAGATGAATGACCAATCATGGGTGACTCCACTAAATTGGAAAACTCTTATCGATTGGCACTAATTTGATTTTACTGTCGTTTTGGCACCCTGTGTTTGTATTGAATAATTGGAATTTTCACGACAACCGAAAATTGCCAATGGGTCGAGTGGATTTATCGTGGCTTGAAGAAAATCGACAACGGGTCATTTGTCCTAAAAAGTTCTGAAAATTACCCGGTAGCCTAGGTTATACTAAAAACGCGCTTGAGTGAAATTAAATGCCAATCTGAGTCCGATTTCAAAAATTGAAGATTCTGTCTTGTCACAATAAATTTTAGGAACGTCGACTCAGTCTTAGAAAATTTTTCTGACAACCGAGACTTTTTGGGAAAAAGTCAGTTTATGGCCATTTTCGTTCAGTTGAAGCCGATGATTAATTTAGGTTGTGAAATTGAGAAGCATGAGGGATTTTTGGATGAGGAAAATAATCAATTTGATGAGTGAGACATCATTTGATTTTTTTTTAGAGTCATTTGAGAGAAATTCAAGAGAGAAATTTGATGTAGAAATGCAAGTGGGGACAGAGTACTCTAATCTGAAATTTCTTTTGGGAATCTATGAGCTTATTAAAAAGAAAATGGGATGAGAATTTTCTACTCTAGGAAATTCTTTTGTTTAATCTTCTTGCCATTTCCCTTTTCTTTTTCCATTTTTGGGCCAATCACCTTTTCTCTTTCCCCTTTTCTTTTGGCCGAAAGCCCCCCTCTCTCTCTCTCTCTCTCTTTTCTCTTCGTGTGAAATGCCCCCCACCAACTGCCCTCTTCCGTTTCTCACTTTGCTTCTCCTTTTCACTTTTTACTTTTTGACTTTTCAAACTTCTTTCTCTCTTATCTTCTTCTCTCTCTCTCTCGGTACCCCCTCACCCGCTCAACACTCTCTCTCTTCTTCTCCCTCTCTCTCTGTTCGTTCGAACACAGCAAGAGCAGAAACAGAGACAGTAGCCATCGAGAAAGGAAGATCGGATTAGCTTGCCGTCGCCACCCGCGCCTCGCCACCCGCACGTCGCCCGTGCGCTCCGCTGCTCACCCTTCGCCCTCCGTCTATTGCTCGGGCTCCTAGATCTAGGAGGACGCCGGAGCAGAAGCAACAGCCGACGTCGCTTGGACCGGAGCTGCCGTCGTCGCCGGTCACCCGTCCCCGCGCGAGCACATGTGTAGCTATGCTTGGCCGCGCCATCTGCCCTCGTCCAGTCGAGCTGCCGTCCACAACCCCGCCTGGCCAGTTGCTATTCGGTGGTCATGAGGGACGGTAGAGGCCCTCCGGAGCTCCCTCCGGTTATCGTACGACACCACCTCGACCCGCCAGAGCTCTACCCACCCTAGCCACCCTTGGCCACCTCAACCGACGCCGGATCCGCCCCCAACTAGCAGCGAACAGAGAGTGCAGAAATGGGTATGGCAGTAGCTTCGTGGCCCGTTTTGGCCGGCTTCCTGAGCCCAAATGCTCGGCCCGCCTTGAGGAAAGTCGATCCTCGCGTCGATACCATCGCTTTGTGTGAGTTTTGCTCACTAAGGCCTTCTTAGTTTGCTAATTATACTTAAATGTTGATTAGTGTTAGTTAAGTGTAATTAGGTGGTTAGATTATAATGGATTAGCGATTATTAGTTGATTGCATTGCATATTACTTAGGTGGTTAGTGTACTTAGATAGAGAATTGCCTATTGTATTTATTGGATGCTTCTTGGGATTTTTTCCGACCCTTATCGGGTGTTAATTAGGCAATTCGGGCCTAAGTGGATTTTTTAGGAATTAAATATTAATTTTCGAAATTAGTTATTTAATTATTTATTTTCTGGAAGTCTGACTGGGATGGCCAGTGATCGAGATTTTATGCTGATGATCATGGTGCAGTCCATTCATTTAATTGAGCTTTATATTGTGCTAAATTGAAATTATTGTATTTATTTATTTATTTTTCAAAATTAATTATTTAATTATTTATTTTCCGGAAATTCAACCGGGATGGCCGGTGACCGGAATTTCGTGCTGATTGTCGTGGCGCATTCCGTTTATTTAATTGAGCTTCAATTTGTATGGAATTGATTTAAATTGTGAATTTTAGGATATGTTCCTATTGAGTTGATTTGATTATTTGATTGAGAAATAATTGAGTATCGATAGTAGATTGGCGAACTATAGAGAGAGGTGCTGTTTCATAGTGGAATCATGGTAGAAAGTAAATCACCTGGAGAAGGGTACATGGCTTGGTGATTAAGTATTAGCATCTAAAAAGGGCACGTGGCTCAGTGATCTGATGCGTCACTTTGGCGAGCTAGTGCCTTAGAGAATGCACGTGGGCCCAATGTTTCGGAATGGCATCTAAAAGGACACGTGGCTCGGTAATTTGATGCGTTACTGTCATGTCCTGAACCCCGAGCGCGCGCACATCCTACTGCGGTCGATCAAATATGCGACATCCCAGGATATGTCGCCGACCCATTAATTTATTATTGCGCAAGCGGAACGTATTATAAAACCCCTGACAATGAAATACGGGATAGAAAAGCAGGAAGCAAAACCACAACATAACACTTTCACAATTCAACAGAATTACAAACAGAAGTCTACAGCCAAAAGTCTACAAAAGACCGGCTCTTGAAAAAGAACTGTCCTACGACCTACAAGTCGGACATGCTCTCCAATCCTTACGATTTCACCTCTGCAACTCCTCAAGGCCAATCAAAGCTATCTAGCCGCTCCGTCCACCAGGGACCTGAAATTTTAAATCCCCAAACCGGGATGAGACAATGTCTTAGCAAGTTCAACCCTCTAAACCCTTATTAGAAAGAAAATACGCCCCGGGTGGCCTAGCCACATCACACAGAGAATTTACCTCGCCTCAATTCCTTCCTGCATGTTAGCACAATTCAAATCACTCAATCATAGATAGTAATAGGAACTTAAACAACCGGAACGCATTCACTTTCACATAACCAACAACCACGGGGTCCTAATTATAAGATTAAATCGTTATGACACGTCCCATTCCATGCCACACAATTCCGTCTCATAATCCGGCACATCAACCACACTCAACATGCATTCCAATTGTTACTCACTGCTACACAAGGGCATAGCCTACTCGCAGTTCGGCTATCTACTGGCATATAGCCAGGCATCGCCTCCCCACCTTGGAGCGCGGTTTCGTCAGCACATCGACGGCGTTCCCGAAGGAGCATGGGCCCAGAATCAACTGCGACCCGCAACCACTGCGTGGGCATCCCATATAGGGGCAAGTCCGGCTCAACAGTCCAGGATGATTCCTCTTAATTATCACACAGCAAAATCATACTCGGCCCCAGGACACTTTGCATTTCACTTAACGCTTCCACTTAAGATAGTGATCCCGGCCATTTTTCTTCATATTAAAAATATTCCAGAAATTACTCACGTGTGTGGGGCACATTAATTTCGATCCAGAAAACCAATATCTCACTTTTTCAAACCCCACTATTTAATAAAATATTGAAAATCCAATTTTTGCATTAAAACCCGACACTTGGATTTTTATGAATAAAATCCCTATTTATCACAATCAACACCCAATTTACCACATCCATTCATCAAATTGAAATTCTAAATACACAGCAGTAATCGGTACGAAATTCTGAGAAAATAAGGTTCGAAATAATTTTCAGAATTTATTAAATAATTAAATTTATTCCGAGAATTAATTAAATAATAATATCCATATTTTTCACGATCCACACTCAATTTATAATATCCAATCATCAATTTCAAAATCTGACTACACAGGAATGATTGGCACGAAATTCTGAGAATTTAGTGTCGACAAAATTTTCAGAATTTAATAAATAATTAAATTTATTCCGAAAATAATTAAATAATAATATCCATATTTTTCACGATCCACACTCAATTTATAATATCCAATCATCAATTTCAAAATCTGACTACACAGCGGTGATCGGCACGAAATTATGAGAATTTAGGGTCCGACAAAATTTTCGAATTTAATAAATAATTAAATTTATTCCGAAAATAATTAAATAATAATATTTTAATAATTTCGAATAATAAAATATTATTAAATTATTAAACAATTTCGAAATATTTATTTAATCCCAAAAGTAATTCATTTATGTCAAATCACCATTATACTAATATAAACATCAATTTAACCTTAACTAAACATACTTTAAGTTAAACCAACCTCTTAATCTAATTCACAATTAATTAAATTAAATTAACCACCTAAGCTTAATTAACTTAAGCTAAGCACACCTAAAGCATAATTAACCCTCTAATCGAGGTTTAATGAGCTAAACTCACATGATTAACGAACCGAGCGGACTAAAACGACGGGGACGACGCGAGGATCGACTTTCCTCAAAGCGGGCCGAGCATCCAGGCTCGGGAAGGCAGCCAAAACGGGCCAAAATCGAGCTGTGTGACCCACTTTTCTTGGCTGCTAGTTGAGGTCGATGGAGGGCTGCACGGCGGCGGTTCAGGCGCAAAGCCGGCGGGGATGGGTGGCAGCAGCTCAGGCGGGTTGAGGCGGCGGTGCACGGCGGTCGGAGGGAGCTCCAACGGCTCCTAACAGCGACCAAAATGAACGGAGAAGCAGGGACGACGCGGCTAGAGACTCGGGCGGAGGCGGAACGGTGAGCTGGCCTGCGTGGGGTGCGCGCGAACGAGCAGCGACCGTGACGGCGAGGAGCTCCGGCTAGCGACGTGCGACGGCCATGGCTGCTCGGGTTGCTGCTGGGACACGAGCAGCAACCGAAGAAGAAGAGAGGGCTTCGACGACGCAAGGGTAGAGGGAGAGAGGCGGAGGAGCGAGCGCCAAGGCGCGGCTGCGATGGCGGCGGCGAGCGGCGGCGAACGGCGGCGGCTCCGGAGGCGTGCAAGCGTGCGTTGAGCGAAGGAGAGGTCAGTCGGTCGATGGTTTTCCTCCCCCTTTTTCCCTCCCATCCGGTTCTCAAGGAAGAAAAAGAAGATTGATGGGAGAGCCCCACTTTTTAAGAGCCAATTAACACTTGCCACTTGTCAAGCTCTCATCACTTGGCTTCAACCACCATGACATAAGGTGATGTCATCTTCCACTAACTCCAATCTCTTATAACCTTAGTCCAATAGGTTCAATTTTATTTTCCGCTGGGGCATAAAGTCTTGTATAACCAATTCTTCAATTTCACTTGATTCTCTTCCAATTGAATCAAATTGAAGATCATAAAATTAATTCGAGGTCACCACACTTCAACTCACATCTTCACATGTCCATAGAACCAACTTAAATCCCAAAAGCACAACCAAGGGCGGACCTACTAATTTTCCGAACCAATTTAGTCATTTTCTGATTAATTTGCCGAAAAACTTGGCTTGCATGAAAAATCTTCCAAAGATGAGTCAATATTCCTAAAATGATTTGTGACACACCCAGACTTTCAATTTCTGAATTCGATCTCAATTCCACGGTTAATTTCACTTTGGCACGATACTAGCGCGGCCCAACCTACCGGGTAGCATTTAGAAATTTTCATGCATTTAACCTGTGGTTGATCATCTCAAGCCACAATGTACATTTTTGAAACATTGGCGACTTTCGATTGTCGGGGTATCTCAAGGTTTCAAATACGAACACAAGGTACCCAATCGACAGAAAAGTCGGTCCAGTGCCGATCGACAAGAATTGTGTGATCCGATGGAATTACCCACACTTGATCACATGCCTCTGTCGAGTCGGCCTATCTCCGATCTCTAATCGATTTTTAATTGTGCCGTAATGACCATTGTAGATTAACTCGGTCGAAAAGTCGTTTCTTGGTCAAATTCTCAAGTCTGATGCATTACAATTTCTTAACGGCTTCACCTGATAGATTAATTTTCACATGAGTGGCCAACTCAAGGAAAAGAACTATATACGTGCCAACGAAATGCCCGTCTCAATTTATTGAAAATAGAATTGGAAAATCGGGATGTCACAGTTACTTTGGTGAACTAGTGCCTTTAGAGAATGCACGTGGGTCTAGTATTCAAGAATGACATCTAAAAGGACACGTGGCTTGGTGATATGATGCGTCACTTTGGTGAACTAGTGCCTTAGAGAATGCACGTGGGTCCAGTATTTGAGAATGGCATCTAAAAGGGCACGTGGCTCGATGACTTGATGTACCACTTTGGCGAAGAGGTCACCTTAGAAAACGTACATGGGCCCAAGGTTTGAGGCACGTCACTCGGAGACTTGGTATGTCGTCCTGGAGAATGCACATGGCCTGACTTCTAGATATTTCACCATGGGGAATGATTTGGATGACATGTAATCGACTAGGTCGATTGATCGATGATTCGATTTGAGTGTGATTTGATGTGATTCATTGCTTTAATCTGATGTTGTGAATTGATTGATTGAATGGAATGATCGATGAATGGTTGATTGAGACGTAATCGACTAGGTCGATTGATCATTGCCTTGAATTGATGTTGTAAATTGGTTGGAAAAATGGAAATGGCCGTGAGTGATCTTATTGGCGTGTAATCGACTGAGTCGATTTGATCGATGCTCTGATCAGTGATGTGATTGCTTGGGTGCCTATTTGATCTGTACTAATATGCAGGTGGAATTTGAGGTTATGATAAGTCATCTAACTCATGTTGTGCATAGGCAGCCCTAAGGTGTATTAGTTTACTAATCGGGTCTTAGGGGATAGAACTTGCTGAGACGTAGTCTCATCCCGGTTGTGCAATCTGAGGAGAAAGAACCCGAAGAGGAGTACCAGAAGGAGAACCCCGAGGATGATCCAAAGTAGGATCCTGATGAGAATTGAGCCTCCACTCCTATATGATGACTTTTGTTGTAGAATCTATTTGAGTATAAACCGACCTTTTTAACTTGGCTTGTATATGTACATGTATGACTGAGTTGTTATATATGTACATAAGGGTGTGGTTTTTAGGTTCAAGTTTCTAATCCTACTTGTATATCCCATTACTTTATTGTCTGGGGATTTTTATAACTGTTTCCGTATGTGCTATTAAAAAGGAAAGGGTAGGTGATATGTAGTCCTGGGATATCACATTTTAAAATCGATTAAGGCAAGGGATGTGTGCGTGCTTGAGGATCGGGGTGTGACAAGATGTTTCAATTTAGATATACTGAAAGTACGTCTATCAGAACCCACCTAGATGAATTTAATAAACTCATGATGGAATTGAAGAATGTCGGTAAGATACTTGATGATGAAGAACATGGCATGATGTTGTTAGCCTCTTTACCAGAGTCATGGGAGCACTTTACTGATTCACTATTATAGGGGCATACTACAATTACCTCAGAAGAGGTAAAGTTCGCCTTATTCTCTAAGGAGTGGCAAAGAAAGTTACGAGATGACGGTCTGGCGCAAAGGAGTAGTGCAAGCACTAACAATTTGAGGTAGAGAACAACATCGAGGGCCTAGTAGTAGTAGAGGTAAAAGCAAATCGAAATCACGCTATAGAAAATCCAAGGGACGCATGAAGTGCTTTGAGTGTCACGAGGAGAGGCACATCATGAGAGATTGTCCAAAGCGGAGGAATAAAGCTGATAGGCAAAATGCCACAAGCAATGTGGCAAACGTTGCCGATGGGAGCATGTAAGAGTTTTTTTAATGTGGACTAAATTAATTGATATTGTAATTTATTTTTTTTACAGTTACCGTAAAACAGAGTTGGTTAAGGTGAGATAGAAGGTTTCTTAATTAGTCTAATATGGGATTGGCTAGTGTGGGCTAAGTTGAGCCTAGTCCGTAATGAGGGGGCCTAGCTGAAAACTCTATAAATAGTACTCAAGTCTTTCCTCTAACTCTAATTCTCACATGTATCCTCACATAAGGAGCGTTTACCTAATGCTAAACATGAAGATGGTTGCCTCATTGAGCCAGTGATACGGAGGGCAATAGAGGAGAAGGACTTGCGCGTGGAACATTGTGTTTCCGTTTCCGCTTCAAGAACGATGGATCTCAAAACAGGTGCGTTAATCTTTCTACTCAATTATGCATGTTCTTGTTCTAGTTATGGAGATCTTGGGATGGCGTAATTTACATTCAACATGTGGTATTAGTGTAGCCATAACTCTAGAACTTGAACGGATAGAATTTTTGCCATAATTTGTGATTTTCGGGATTTTTTGTTCAATAAAAATAAAATTAAATCACAAATTCGGACTGAGCTTGACGAGTCGAGTAAGACAGTCGGTGGCGCGTCACTGGGGGAGGCGTCACGCAACCCCACGCGTTGCCATGCGCTGCTAGGGTGTCGAAGATGTGATCCACGCGCCCCCACGTGCGGGGCACAGCTTGCGCGTGTGCTCCACGCGCCACGCACTCAGGCAGCGCGTGCGGGCGCGTGGAGCGTCAGATCGGCGCGTGATTGGCGGCGTTGGATTCGTATGGCCGCCTTCTATCTTGTGGTGTATTTATTTTACATATTTGATGATTTTATGGATATGAAAAATACATACAAAAGCCTAAATACGTGCATTTTTAGTATTTTTGCGTATTTTTCTTGTATTTTATGTGATTTTGAAAATACAAGTGTTGGGTTATAGGTATGTTATCACATAAACATTATAAATGTGTGATTCATTAATAAAAAAATTAAATTTTATTGTAAACTAAAGCTGGCTTAATGAATAAAACAATTACAATTAGTCTTAAAATGTTGTCAGGCTTAATAGTGGTCGTGAGTATTTTTGCAAGTATGACAATGCGAAATAGCTTAAATGGTCATTTGTCAAATACTTGGTAGATTATGGGGTGGTAACTTAATTACTATGCCTGAAAATCCTGACAAAAAGATTTGGTCGAAAGGCATTAATGCACCATATTGAACATGGTGATGAGTATGATTAGTAAGATTAATTTATCCGGTCTTCTGTGGGCTGATATTTGAAAGCAACCTTTTCACATACAAAATGCGTTTCTTATTAAAGTTATTTCATAAATTTCTTTTGAGTTATAGACCTAACATAAATTACTTGAATCATATTAAATTTAGAGGTGTCATGCAGAAGTGAGGTTATTTAATCCAATATTAAGTGCGTTGGAATTTAGATCCATTTGGAATTATTTTATATCTTACCCAAATTATTAAAAGGGGTATCAATTTTATGACCCTAAAAGAGGTACAAGTATTATGGAATCACATACTGTAAAGTTTCTACAGTTCGATGTAATTGTAGGAGATAGCTGCTCTCAGACTATTAAGGATAATAGTACGATGGAAAATCACTATGTCTTTGTCTTTGCCTATACAGATAATTGTGGTACAGACAATTATGGAATCTCCTATACCATAGACTAAACTTGTTGAGATTTAAGTACTATTTTTGATATAGTTTATGATAATTTTTTTTTAAATTTCTCAAGTATAGAATGAAGTGGTTGTAGCTTTACTCAGAAGATTTGTTAGGGAAAGACGATTAGTTATTCCATTAGACTATATAGTCTATTTGTGATAGCATGACTACAATATTTACTACATGATTGATTTAGCGACATAAGTAAATGTTATTTTTTACCTTCAATCAAGTATGTGATTAGATGCCATAAAAGACGATATACAATCTATGAAACATCATAGTGTTTAGAAACTTATTGACTTGCCTAAAGATCACAAGTTCATTAGTTGGAAATAGGCGTATAAAATTAAAATGATGTTAAAGAAAGATTGTGGAATTTAAATCCAAATTGGTAGCTAAAGTTTTAACTTTGAAAGAGGGATGGATAGGTAGTGAAGAAATAATTATTTATTTATAGTATTTTTTAAATATTCTTTCAGAGTGAACGTGGCATTAATAGCTCTTTTTGATTTGGAGTTACGTTAAATAGATACAAAATTTATATAGTGCAACTGGAGGATTTTGCAGCAGATTTAAGTAAATTTGTTTGTAAACTGAAAAGTTTTATTCATAATTTTTAAGCAAGTTTCTAGACACTATTATTAAAGCATCACAGTGTTGTTATTTTGTTCAATTGAGAACAAAATAATTCAATATACTGCAAGGTCAGTGGGAGGAAATTTATTTTTCTCATACCCTATGTATATGATATTTTATTTACAAGTAGTGACCTTGATGCATCTTTTGTCTTTTGTATTGAGATTCGTAAGGATTGTTCTCGCCATATAAATATTGGATTTTATTAGATTTATCTTAGAGGACATTTGCTGATTATATTTTGGAAATATTCAATATACGTCATTACAAGTCAGGAATTGTTCTTATCGTTAAGGGTGATGGACTGAATCCATTACATTGTCATTATTTAGATATTGAGATAATCTAGTTAAAAGTGTACATTGTGTTAGTGCACTTAAAAGTACAATATATGCTTGAACTTGCACTAGATTAAATATCATCTTTACGACGAGACTTTTAGGTAGATATCAGTCAAATCTAGGATGCGATTACTGGGTTGCTGCCAAGAAGGTTTTAAGGTACTTAAAGAGGACAAAAGATTATATGCTAATT
Organism: Eucalyptus virginea; assembly: GCA_014182375.1. NCBI lineage: Eukaryota > Viridiplantae > Streptophyta > Magnoliopsida > Myrtales > Myrtaceae > Eucalyptus > Eucalyptus virginea. The sequence continues at coordinate 51,304,145 of CM024521.1, forward strand.
TACAGATATGTTCAATTCCTGCAGCTAGTAAGGTATTCAGATGTAAACTTTGATGGCTGTTAGGATGACATGTGATCAATAACGGAATACATATTTATGTTAGTAGGAAGTGCAGTAAATAAAGTTCTATGTTATCTTCTACTATGTAAGCAGTGTTAGTAACATTCTTTTAAGCTATTACTTGGGTTATTAGGCTCCAGAACCTCATGAAAGAGTTGATTGTTGTAACTTTATGGATAGACCAATACGGTTGTATTGAAATAATAAATTTGTAGTATTATTTATTTACTACAAATGTTTCAAGAGGTCTAAATATATGACGGTCAAAGATTTTTTTGACCATAAGGAAACAATACAGAAATGTGACGTAATAATAAAACATATTTTCACATATGATGTGATGATAGATCCACTAACTAAAGGCCTACGCCCATGTGTATTTGAGCAATATGTCATTAGCATGGGCCTAGGAGCATCATAAGATGCTGTTATTTAGTGGGAGCTATTTTGGCTTTACTCTGATAAAGATTTCATCTGTGTTCGTTACACTTTGTGACGGTTTGATATTTATCAACTTTTGTATTCAATAAAATATTTTTGGATGTGTTGTTATTATGTTGAATACATATTAATAAAGTCTCAAGGTACTGTATAAACCTTAAGTGAAGGCTAGGGGCATTTGGTTATTAGCCTTGTGCATATACTTTGTTATATATAAAGAAAGGTTAATCATAAGGATAAGGCATATGTGGGTTCATTGGATCCATAAAAACATTCTTTAGTGGCATAAGTTTTGTGTCGCTTAAGGTAAGAGAATTGTGACTGAAAAATGGGATCTCTCTATGAGAAATGTTATCCATTTGGCATACTACCATATTGAATCCATATCAATAAAGTTGAGAGTACTCATGACCACGGAAGGCTCTGTGTGTATACATGCAATTACTGCCATGATTCGGTGTTTAAGACTTTATGGGATATGATTGACTATTAAGAATTATCTCTAGACTAAATGTGTGCACATATGGTACGATTTTAATTAATATAGTCCAAGTAATGTAAGAGTTTTCCTAATGTGGATGAAATTAATTGATATTGTAATTTACTGTTTTTATGGTTACCGTAAAACATGGTTGGTCTAAGGTGAGATAGAAGGTTTCTTAATTAATCTAATATGGGGCTGGCTAGTGTGGGTCGAGTTGAACCTGGCTCGTAATGAGCGGGCCTAGCTGGAAACTCTATAAATAGTGCTCAAGTCTCTCCTTTAACCCTAATTCTTACATGTATCATCACCTAAGGAGCGTTTACCTAATGCTAAACGTGAAGGGAGCTGCCTCATTGAGCTAGTAATACGGAGGGCAATAGAGGAGAAGGGCTTGCGTGTGGAACATTGTGTTTCCGCTTCCGCTTCAAAAACGATGGATCCCAAAATATGTGCGTTAATCTTTCTACTCAACTATGCATGTTCTTGTTCTAGTTATGGAGATCTTGGGATGACGCAATTTGCGTCCAATAGAGCAATGATGATGCAGAAGCTGTTTTATGTGTGACTGCTACTTCGTCAGAAGATGAATGGGTGCTAGATTCGGGGTGTTCTTATCATATGATGCCTCATAAAAACTGGTTTACTACTTATCGGACTGCAGATGGTGGTAGGGTTCTTTTGGAGAATAATGCAGTCTGTAAGGCTATGGGGATAGGGACAATTCAGATTTGGATGCACGATGGGGTGGTGCGCACATTGACAGATGTGAGGCATGTATCAGAGTTCAAGAAGAACCTTATTTCTCTGGGGACACTCGATGACATCGGGTGTAGGTACACCGCTGAAGGTGGAGTACTGAAAATCTCTCGAGGTGCCATGACAGTGATGAAAGGGAATAAAGTGAATACTCTCTATCATCTAGTGGGAGAAATCGTGACCGGAATCGCTGCAGTTTCATCAGGTGAGTCAGACTCTAACTTGACTTAATTATGGCATATGCGATTAGAGCATATGAGTGAGGCAAGTATGACGATGCTGAGTGAAATGGGGTTGTTGAAGGGTCAGAAATCAGGGAAGTTGGACTTATGTGAACACTACATCTTTGGGAAGCAGCACCGAGTTAAGTTTACTACAGCTATTCATTCGACCAAACGATCAATTGAATATATTCATTTAGACATCTGGGGCTCGTCTTTGGTTCTTTCAAAAGGAGGTGTCCGATATATGCTGACATTTATCGATGATTATTCAAGGAAGGTATGGGTATACTTTTTGAAGCACAAATATGATGTGTTCGATCGGTTCAAGAAATTTAAGGCATTGATTGAGAAGCAGTCAGATAAACAAATCAAGTGCCTGAGAACCGATAATGACATGGAGTTCTATGGTAAAGATTTTATTGAATTCTGCGAGAAAGAAGGTATTGTGAGACATTGCACAGTACGTGGGACACCATAGCAGAATGGCGTGGTAGAACGGAAGAACAAAACTTTGCTTGAGGGAGCTCGATGCAAGCTTTCGCATGCAAGACTTGGCAAGGAATTTTGGGCCAAAGCAGTGAACATGGCATGTTACTTGGTTAATCGATCTCCATCATCTGCTATCGAGTGGAAGACTCCTGAAGAAGTATGGTCGGGGAAACCTGTTGATTATTCCGGATTACGTATATTCAGATGTCCTACGTAATCTCATGCAAGTGATGGTAAGTTTAAGCCAAGGCCGAAGAAGTGCATATTTCTGGGTCTGCACATGGGGTGAAAGGCTATCGGCTGTAGTACACTGATCCAAGATCACCTGATTTTCTAATCAACAGAGATGTGATCTTCGATGAGACTGCAATGCTTAAACAAAGGAGTTCTAAGACACAACCAGCAGAGAAGACATATCATGGTGTCATTAGTGAGATGGAGTTTCAAGTGGAGACTCCGGAGACCTCAAAGGTAAGAGAAGTTGAGACTGCAGATGAAGCCGCAGTTCCTAAAGTCAGTGGTAGTGAACAACCAGCAAAGCCGCAGCACATTATAACCGCAGATAGACAGAAAATGTAAATTAAATCATCGGTACATTATAGTTATACATATATTGCTTATGCATTAACTGTCGGTGATGAGGTGGAGATAGATGAGCCTTCGTCTTACTCTGAGGTGATGACTAGTTCGGAGTCATTGCAGTGGCTAGGGGCTATGAGTGAAGAAATTGAATCACTCCATCGAAATTAGACATGGGAGTTGGTCAAAGTACCCAAAAGCCAAAAGATTGTCGGAAGTAAATGGGTCTTTAAACGGAAAGAAGGCATTCCCGGTGTTGAGACAGCGAGATATAAGGCGAGACTTGTGGCGAAGGGATATACACAGCATGAGGGCATTGACTACAATGATGTGTTATCTCCTATGGTAAGACATACTTCTATTCGTGTTTTACTTGCTTTAGTTGCTTTGCAGGATTTCGAGTTAGAGTAACTAGATGTGAAAATTGTGTTTCTTCATGGTGAGTTGAAGGAACAGATTTACATGAGGCAGCCAGAGGAATTTGCTATTCCAGGTAAGGAAGATCATGTTTGCTAGTTGAATAAATCTTTGTATACGCTAAAATAGTCTCCTAGGCAGTGGTATAAACGTTTTGATATTTTCATGGCTAGTCAAGACGACACAAAAAGTCAGATGGATAGCTATGTCTACTTTAGGAGATTGGAGAATGATTCTTTGATTTATTTACACTTATATATTGATGATATGCTAATAGCAGCTAAGAATATGTTTGATATTGATGTGCTGAAGAGGCGGTTAAATGCTGAATTTGAGATAAAAGATTTAGGTGCTGCAAAGAAAATTTGGGTATAGAGATTTTGCGTGATAGGATTGCAGGAGTTTTACGTCTATCTCAAAATAAATATATTAAGAAGATTGTTGCACGTTTTAATATTGTAGTCAGCAAAATCTGTAAGTACACCTTTAGCGAAGCACTTTAAACTTTCAGATAAATTATCACCGCAGATTGAGGAGGAAGAGGATGAGCATATGTCCCGTGTTCCTTATTCTAGTACCGTGGGTAATATTATATATGTTATAGTGTGCACTAGGCCTGATATTTCACAAGCTGTGAGCATGGTTAGTCGCTATATGAAGCGTCCTGGTAAAACTCATTAGGAAACTATGAAGTGGATTATCAGATATTTGAAAGGGACAACAGATGTGGGTATAATGTATCGGAAGGACATCAATGGCAGTGAGACCACTGGTTTTGTGGGTTTGGATCACGCTGGTGACTTGAATGATCGCAGATCTTTAGTAGGGTACGTGTTTATGCCAGCGGGTGGTGCAGTTAGTTGGAAAGCATCCTTACAGGATCACATTGCATTGTCTTCGATTGAGGCAGAGTACATGGCACTAACTTTTGTAGCGAATGAGGTGATATGGTTACAAAGTTTACTCTCGGACTTTGGGTTAGAACAGAAAAGTGTGGATATAAACTGTGATAACTAATGTGCGATATATTTGGCGTATAATCTATTTTATCACGAGCGAACGAAACATATCAACATTATGTACCACTTCATCCAAGATGTCTTAGCTAATGGTAATGTTATTGTAAAAAAGATTGCTACAGCAGATAATTCGGTAGACATGATGACTAAGTCTGTTCCTTTGGCGAAGCTCAAGCTCTATTGGCGTCTGTGGAGAGTGAGCGCCCATCAGGGCGTTGGGAGAGTAGCAATGGCTTCCTCTCTCTCCTCACCTCCACTAGCAAAGTACCTTTGCTTTCCCTACTAATCTCCGCCACTAATGTCTAGCTCAACCTGATCGGCAATTTAGTTGCCTTTGATTGGGCTCGAACAAAATTCGGTTTGATTAGCTAATCTACGTCAAAAGTGCAGTGATAATTGATTTGTTACCATTTGTCCCTAAATTTAGCTTGCTCGATTGAACTGAATGGTAGCTATTTGATGCTGCCTATGATTTTATTTTTTCTACCATTACAGATGTTTCTTTTATGTGCTTTTGGTTGTAATACTTTCCATGATTGAGCTTGTTTTGAGTAGATTAGTCCATGCTGTGATTGATGGTTGCATATACGATAGGTAATGCTGTATGATGATATCAAGCAACAGTTGGAAAATAGGATTTTGAAGATTGATGAAGTTATTTATTCCAGTGAGTCAGTGATGTTCAATAGTTATTTGGTTGATGTTGGAGAGCCTCCAGATGATACTTATATTCATAGCTTGATTACTGTTGGACAATTGGATTTATAAGTTCCCTTTGCTTAGGGTATTGCTTGCTTGTCTTCTTTGTCATAGTTGTTTTGTTGGGTGAAATTATTAGTAGGTGCAATGTGATGAATGCGAAGTTCTTGGGTTTGGTTTGTTAGAAGTTCGAATGGGTTTATATTAGTTCTTGTTTGTCTTGGAAAACAGTGTGTTGCTCGCATATATATGCGCATAGATCCTCCTTTGTGATGCTTTGCTTGTTGTTCTTCTAGAAAATTAAATATTGTTCTTTTGCTTGCTTAGAACAGCTTCTTGGGTACGATTCAATATATATTTGATTGATTTAGAACCTGGATGTGAACATTTGCAATTGCTCTACTATTGCTTTTGTTCAATGTGCAACTAGTCTTTTGAAACTCCATATTTTTTTGCTAACCTTACTTTCAACTGATGCAGAGTATTGGTTGAGTTTCTGGTGTGAGGTTTACTATGATCCCCTCTTTGCAATACAAGGTGTGTTTTCCTTTTGGCTACTTAAATCCCCTGGCATGGAATATAGAGTTGTATTGCCTACATAACTTTTCATTTTCTACGGGTGCTCCAATTCCTTAGAAATCGGAAAAGAAACATTGGTTATTTTAGAAGTTGGTGGCTCATGATGTTGCAACCTATAGGAAAATGGGAACCAAATATATACCGTCTTTATACCTCACATGTATTGATTTTGTATTCCAAATAGCATAGCTTGCTTTAAAATGCATCATAAAGACTCCTAACGAGTAGCCTTCCAGGACTGAAGTCATGGAGGAACTGGAATCAATAGAAGCTTCCAGTGCTAATAGAATACTACGAGATGATGCTTTAATTCACTTACTATGTCATTCTTACTTCATGTGATGTAACCAAAGTCTGTTGCTCCACACTTTTCCAATTTTCCCGGGATGAATCTTGGGCTTCGAATGTTCATTTTCATTGTACCCAACAGTTACTAGGAGTTGTCTTCCCTTGTAAGTTCTTTGGAATATGCATGACATGTATATCAATACGCGCGTTGGCTTGTGAATTGAGACGTTGTGATTGTACTATTATTTAAGAGAGGAACAATTTTTTTAATGCTAATCCTCAATTTTGTCAACAATATGAGATTCACAAAAGAAGCCCATTGCTCTTCAAGAGTTCGAGCTCTTTAATTTTCTTGCATGATAAGGCTTTGAACATGAGCGGTAGCTCATTATTGTTGCCATCACGAATGTGTTCATGTGGTGCTTGCTTTGCAATCATTCTCCAAGAAATATTATGTTGTTCGGTTCATTCTAAAGAGTCTGAAACACCTAGAGTGCTAAAATTTGGCACGAATGGATACTTAAGTGTCAAAAGTCAGGAAAATGACACTTAAGTACCAAAATTGGAGCACATAGATTAGTTAAGCGCTAATAGTAAGAAAATCCGGCCAAACAATGATGTGGTGATTTTCCGGTGAGCCAAGTGCAAAATGACGTCATTTTGCATGTTAGCATGGTTAGACAAGTAACAAAACAGCGTCGTCTTGCTACTAATGTGGATAAATAATTAATATAAACATTTATTAAATTTAATTTAAAACCAAAATTTTAAAAAAAATTTAAAAAGAGAGAGAGAGAGAGAATGAGGTTCAACTGGTAGCTGAAGACTGAGCCCTCGCCGGGGGGCCAAGTGGCCGGCAATCGGAGGAACCCTAACGGAAGATCAGAGCCTCGCCACCGTCATAGGAGGAGGGGAAGAGCATCAATGACGCCTCTTCTTCCTCCCCGTAGCAAAGCACGGCAGGAGATGATCACGAGCCAAGAAGGCCGGAGAGAGAGAGGTTTTTGCGATGAAATGTAGAGAGAGAAAGAGAGAGGAGGAAGATAAATTGACGTTATTTTGGAGTGTAATTGCAATCTTCGTCTTCCCCTTTTTCTTAATTTTTCGAAATAATATTGATTAAACGCCTAATTGGGAAAGAAAAAAAAAGGAAGAAAAAACCGACTGCAACGGGACGTGGTAATTATGTGATTTTGTTAAATTCTTTCTTTTTTTTGCTTTTGGCCGAATGTAATTTTGCAAACGGGACGTGATAAAAAGTTTATTTGATCCGTATTTGGAAAATTATTTATCGATGGTGTCATGAGGGACGATTTTACGATTTCGATAACACAAACATCAGTCTATTAACATTGTTGATGGAAATTTATTTTTTCCACGAAAGATGAATGTTGAAAATAAGAACTATAGTTTGGGCATTTTTTTTTTTTAAACTTGTTATGTAAAGAATTGTCACCCATCAAGAAATCCTTGGTTATATAAATTTATGGTTCAATGTGTTAAGGTGATTCGTCATAAGAAAAAATGACAAAGTAAGGTAATATAATAAATTCTACATCTATTAATATTATAAAGGTTAGTGGAATTTAGATGCGATCATCCAATTTAAGATTTAAGCTGAAACAGAAGGATAATTATACTACGAGTCTTTGAACTTTTAGGTAATGTTTGTTGTTGTTCACAATGAGGTTATTCCTTTGAACTAAGTATCACCATATTTTGTACATAGAGCTATATATATATATATATATATATATATATATATAAAATAATGAGTAAAACTTAGTAACAAACATTATTGGCTCGATAAAAAAATGGATTCTTTAAAAAAAAAAATTAGAAAGCACATCTTTTTTTCTCTTTTTCCTCTTCCTTTTCTTTTTATTTTTATTTTAAATTTCTTCTGGTTTATATGAGAAATTTCTTTCAAAAAAAGATGGGAATATACTTTTACCTCTCATGAGTCAACAAACATTACGCATCTAACAAAAAATATAACGGAAGGTTCACAGCCACTTAAATGAAAATTCAATTCGATCTTCAATTGGTGAAAGTTTGTAGGCAAACATATATCGTCCCAAAATCGTATCGATCTTACGTAATTAAACCCTCCCTCTTGGGTTATATTTTCGATTTTTTGTAAGTTTTTAGGTGGCTTCCTTGAAAATCATGTTAGATTTGCCTATACAACAATCGCATGGTAGAAAATGTGGGGTCTTGTGGTGAAATTTACACACCGAAGCAGCACGAGCCCGATGCAGTTTTTCCATAAGGTGTTGTGCATTCGACTAGACGTGCGTGCGTGATTGCTTGACGTCATTAAATCCTACTTCTCCAATTTAACATGGATAAACTCTCAAATTCAAAGCCAAAAAAAAAAAAAAAACACATACGAGCTTTGTTTCTAGAAGAGTAATGCAAAAAGAAAGAAGAAGAAGAAATGTCATGTCGTGACGTCAAATTCTACAAGTCAGTTGAATGATAAAATCAAATGGAATTATGTGAAGTAATTCAACGTTCATATTTTCAATTAAAACAAAAAAAAAAGGAATCGTTTCCTTGAAAGTGAAGCTGGGGTTACAAGGACAGCTAAGTCCGTACAGTGCACTCCAAAGCGGGGCAAATATAGTGTACAAAAAATAATGCAATTCCTTTTTGGGGATGGCAAGCGATTTTTAAATTAAAAAAATAGATTAATATCACGAAAAAACTTGAATTAATATAAATTTATCACAAATTCACTCCAAATATCACTAAAAAAATTGATACAATTATGACAAGTTTATCTAAAATTAATATGAATTTCCATGTTGATTTGCCATGTTAATTGGGTTATTATCGTGTATCATCTAATTTAATAATTTCGTGATAAAATTTGACGGAAATTAGTGAGGGGTAAATTCATCATGAGTGCATTAGTTTAGAGTTTGTTTTTGTTATAGGTATATTAATTTATAATTTTTTGTGGTATCAACCCTAAAAGGATAGCAACATTGCTCACACCATTTCTTCCTCACTCCTACAAATTGTCTATCTTAAAAGAAAATTGAGATCGGTTGGCATTCATGATGGGAATATGGAAGTCATTTCAAAATTAAGAAAATTACCCGATTACAAAAATCAAGATAAAAATCAGTAACGCATGGCCGGGGAACACGAGAAGCAACAAGAGATGTGACAAAATTTGTTTTGGTTAGGGACTAATGCTCGTTTTCTTATTCCTATACGATCCCTTGTTGGTCCGAGGGACGGAGGAGGCTAGGTTAGCCGAAAGATGGTTATCGGTTCGCCGCACCTTCTAGTATGGCTATCTTGTTACGGTTGGCGCTTGCAAATAGCTTGATGCACTATCTCCAATGTTGATTGTTTACTTAAAGAGGTAACATGTGCATGGGAGGACGGCACTAATCTGGGGAAACGCTTGCGTAAATGTGCGCCCAACGAGTGTCTCCGTGCCCACAAACAAAAGTCAAACGTAATTTTATATTATACGGAACGGGACAAGCCCATGTGGGGCTTTTTTTTCTTCTCATTTGTTGAGATTGGAAATCCCAATTTCCAATTTATCATAATCGTTTCTTTTTTTCATTTTATTAATTTATCAGCATTTGTGGGCTGTCATTTTTTGGTCAAAACATTTCGTGTACCTACCTACCACTTTGGGGAACAAAACATTTCTTTTTTTTGTTGGGCGCACGGGATATCCCGAAAAAGAAGGGGAAAGAAAAAAATTACTTTATTTGGATAATTAGCTTATATTGTAAAATAAAGAAAACGATACAGACAATGATTTTTCGTTAGGTTTGATATTTTTGGATTTTTTTTTTCTTTTGGCGTTTTGAATTAAACTAGGAGTTGCGTGCAAGAGAGACTGCGGGGAAAGGCCAGAGAATCTGACTGACGAGTCCTTAATCATCTTAACACGTGATTCGAGTAGGCTTTATAATTACAGATAAATGTAACTTTTTATAACCTTTTTATAATTTAACTATCTGGAATTATAATTTTCCTACCAAAAAAAAATTTTCTAGAGTTATAATTCCACTATATATTTCAGTGAATTTATTGCAGAAAAGGGACAGTTCAGCTATATAGATAGATGAAGAAGTTCAACATAATTACTCCCAAGCCTTAAGAATTGTCCCTCTCTATTCTCTCGTCAGTGCTCCTAGAAACCCAACAATGGCCAACAACCAAGAACGCGAAGGGCGCGATCAAGAAGACGAAGTCGGGAAGCTGGCGGTCCGACTAGCCGGCGCGGTGGTGCTTCCGATGACCCTCAAGTCGGCCCTCGAGCTCGGCATCATTGACGCCCTTGTCTCCGCGGGTGGGTTCCTCTCGCCCACCGAGATAGCGAGCCAGGTCGGCACCAAGAACCCGGGGGCCCCGGTCCTGGTGGACCGGATGATGCGCCTCCTGGCGAGCCACGGCGTGATCGAGTGGCGGTCGAGGAGGGGCGACGGTGACGGAGATGGAGGGGAGAGAGAGTACGGTCCAGGACCCGTGTGCAGGTTCTTTGCCAAGGACCAAGAAGGTGGAGATGTTGGTCCTCTGTTTCTGCTAATTCACGACAAGGTCTTCATGGAGAGTTGGTAATATTATTTTTATTTTTGGACCAACACCAGTCAAAAAAGTAGTTTCTATGAACAATGGCCCCTGTGCTTTTCTTCGGCGATTCCAATGGTGAATATTAGGGGGTGTTTGTTAACATTCTTTTTTTTTTTTTTTTTTTATGAACAAATTTTCTTTTTTTTTTTTTTTTTTGTTTCGGGTAACAAAAAAAAAAAAGAACAAACGCGTTTGTTTGCGTTTTTATTCCAAATCTATTTTTTGTTCCCGAAACACATTTGAAACAGAAATAAGAAAAAGAAAAACATGTTTCTTGTTTCGAACAATTTTTAAGAATAAATTTTCTCTCTCCTCTCTTTTTCTTCTTTTTTTCTTTGACCGGTCGCTGGCCTCGGCCATGGCCGGCGATCGCCGCCGAGGGCCGATGACCTCGACGGAGCTTCGCCGGCCCCCGCGAGCTCGGGCTCGCCCGGATCGAGCCGGCCCGAGCTCGCCCGGCCACCGGCAAGGCTCGCCGGCTTGGCGGTGGCACAGGCGAGGTTGTCGGCTCTCGTCGGCCGATCGCCGCCATGGCCGAGGCCGGCGGCGATCAAAAGAAGAAAAAAAGAAAAAAATAAAAAGAAAGAAAAATAAGAAAAACAAAATAAAAATATTAAAATTAAAAGAAACAAAAAAAAAAAAGAGTACAGATTTACCAAACGTGTTTCTGTTTATTTTTTATTCCGGAACAAGTTTACTAAACGTCTTCTTCTGTTAAAAAATTGTTCCCCGGAGCAGAAACAGTTTTTTCTATTTTTGTTCCCTAAAACAATTTTTAAACAGAAACGTTACCAAATGCGCCCTAGGTTACTTGTTGAACGGCTGAAACTAAAATATGATCGCATTGCTTGATGGCGACAAGTCGCATAGTGTCGTCGATTGTGATTTTTGGAAAAACGCTCAATTCAATGAAATATTTACGATTTTTTTCCGAAGATTATGGATTTCTACTTGTACAGATCTACGGCTGCTTCATTTTTCGTGGACTAATCTCAGGTACCACTTGAACGATGTCATCATGGAAGGAGGGGTTCCGTTCGAGAGGGCATACGGGATGACGGCGTTCGAGTATCCTGCCATCGACGATAGGTTCAATCAAGTTTTCAACCGGGCCATGGCGAGTCATACTTCCCTCATCATGAAGAAAATACTCGATGTCTATAGAGGGTTTGAAGGCATCGAAGTGCTGGTCGATGTCGGAGGCGGAGTCGGGTTCAATCTCAAGATGATCACCTCCAAGCATCCCCACATCAAGGGCATCAACTTCGACTTGCCTCACGTCTTGGCCGATGCTCCTTCTTATCCAGGTAAATCAAATCCAGGACTCCAGCACCCTGCAAGAACACTGAACTCGTTGTTTCTAGTCACATCATTCGACAATATCTTGGTTCTCTTCTTGTGATTATGTGTTGATGTCTCGTGTTTTAGGTGTCGAGCATGTTGGTGGAGATATGTTTGAGAGTGTTCCTAGAGGAGATGCCATTTTCATGAAGGTAAAGACGTCAACTTATCTAATGTTCATCCAGCTTGTGATGCGTGAGGCCTTGTAGTTGTTTTCTCCATCACTTTGCGAAATTCCTCTTTCACTGCTCAAACCATTTCACGAAACAATAATCTGTTTTTTCCTAAATAGTCTCCACAAATGTCGCTAGGAATCCAGAGAAACCTTAAGGCGAGGGAACAATAGTAAAATTCCCATTACTCGAAAGAGTTGCACCATATCCCTTGGGATTAATTCGTACTCTGATTTCAAGATTCTTTTCAACATCAAAGCTCATTGGCCTTCACAATCACATTACTTCTTTACAATTCTCTAATCTATGGACATCTAAGTGCAGTGGATACTCCATGATTGGAGTGATGAGCATTGCTCGAAACTTCTAAAGAACTGTTTTGAGGCTTTGCCTGCCAATGGGAAGGTGATCCTCGTCGAGGCGATTCTCCCCGTGGTTCCAGAGAAAAATGTCTCTTCGAATAATGTGTTCCAGCAAGACCTCTTCATGTTGGCTCAGACTCCCGGCGGTAAAGAGAGGACGCAGAAGGAATATGAGGCCCTGGCGGTGCAGGCGGGATTCACCGGCTGTGAAGTCAAGTGCTGCGCTTACAACAGCTGGGTAGTGGAGTTCCCCAAAACGACGGGTCATTAAGTCTTTCAAGGTCTATTCCTAATTTTAGGATGCGTGTTTCGCAAAAAACTCAATAATAAAGGAAAATGTTTTCTCAGAAAGCATTTTCCATGAATAAGATTTGTTTTCCTTTGTTTGGTAATGTATATTTTTATAAGAATAATTTTTTTGTAAACCAAGCACCAAATCTAACCTTTGGTAGATTCGAAGAATGTTTTCCGATTCTTTCAAATGGGAAATCATTTTCCTGAATTTAAGCTTTGGTAATAAATTTTTTCTCGTTGACTAGGAAGACGTTTTCTGCTAACTCATTTTTCTGAACGAATCAAACGCCGGAAAATAAGAAAAATGTTTTTCCTGAAAATGTATTCCATCAAACAAACACACCCTTAGTTCAAACTTTGATAGATGCGGAACCAAGTGTTGGATTAGATTCTGTTTTTATCGTCCCGTTGGTGGTGCGAATCAGATAATTGCCTTTTGTAATATTTAAAGCGTGACTCTTCAAAATGCCATCCCCTACAAATTGGCCAAGAAGTACTTCACACTCAATCCTCTTAGCATTGTCTCCTACTATACTTTACCATACCATAAAGACAGGTGATAACATCTTGTAATCAGGGCCATGAGAAATTCCCAATGTTCTGTTGCAAAAGAGAAAATGGAATATCTTGTAATCAGAGCTTAAATAGCATTAAAGAAGAGAAAAAAAAAATAGAGAGCTATTTAAAACCAGAATTATAGCAAGTTTTTTAATCTCTGGAAGGTGTGTAAACGCCTACAGACCCAAGAAGAATCCGTAAATGCGATATGGGAACAAGCATCTTTATGCGGGGGGGAACCATTCCCTGCTACAAGTTATGGGATCGGTTCCCAGAAAGACCTACAAATAGAGCAGTTCAAGCTAGCGGCTACATCCACTAGACACTCAGAGACTTGCCTTTATTTTCGCCGAACATTTGTTGAATTTTAGTAAGGCAATCAAAAAAGAACACAAGGATTACGAGGTTCAGCAATGTGCCTACGTCCTCGGACAAAACTCTCGACTCTCTTATTGTTTGTCATAACATTCTTCTGCAATTTGTACATGGGGTTCACCGCAACAAAAAGGAAAATTTCAAAAATAGGAAACTCAAAAATAGGAAAACTATCAATGTAGAGATATGCCCACAATATGTCCTTTCCTTGAATAGGAGAGCAAATCTCGCCAATATCGCCAATAACATTTAGAAGAAAATTTACATATGAGTAGCATTTCCAAACAATTCTGTACATGGTGATTGAAGAACTCAGAGCAGTAAGAGTAACCAACACGAGAAGATATGGATCCGCGTCTACTGATTATAAGTAAAGAAAGGGGATTAGGGAAAGAAACAGCACGGACACGAGAAATACTGTGGGTTACGGGAAGAACGAGTGATGCTAGACAACAAAAACACGAATTGAACTACAAAGTTGGATTGCTTCATTTCTTCAAATCACTAAGCAACACCAAAGAAATGACAAAAACCGAGGTCATCGTCAGATCAATTTCATCAAACGGTTCGTGGGCATAACAAGGAGACACGTCCAGAAACAGAAAGAGAGGACAAAGAAGGGTTTCGACAACGGACCGAGACGTAAGAGCAGGTAGGGACGACGGACATGGAGTTGGTCTTGGCGTGTCGGAATGCGGAGACGCAGAGGTGGGAGGCCAAGCCCAGGCCGCTGCTTCGAGGGCGGGACGAAGGTGTGGACGATGTCCATCACCCTGCCCCCGTCGCGGAGCGCGTACCGGAGGTAGGCCTTCTTGTCCTCCGTCTCGAACCTCTGCTGAGGCTGGTTCCACACCATCTTCGGGCCCTCGCCGGAGGTTCCGCCTCCGGTGGTGGTGGTCGCCGCCATCTCTCTCTCTCTCCCTGTGGGACTTCCGCTTCCTCGGTCCGGTGAGCGTGGAACTGCAAGAATGCGGTTCCACGGCGGTTCCACGGCGGTCAGGAAGACTGGATCAACGAAGGTGACTCGGTCAGTTTTCGGGAGACAGGACATGCACCCCACCACGTGAGCATGCGTGGGCACCGTAAATAGCAATATAAATTATTTTTTCCTTTTTCACATTATATTCTAGATTTTTATTTTTTATTTTCGAATATCTTGGCTGAAAAATTGAAGAAAATAGTAAAGGAAAAAAATCATAAAAAACCTAACATATTTATCTTATTTTTTTTTATAACTTAAAACATCTCAAACTTGTATATGTAAGACATATTTACTTTTCGTTCAAATTCCATTAGTAAATACCTTTAAAAAAAACCTACCTATGTAAACGTTGGAACACGGTGTTGACATAATGTCCATGTGAGTTAAGTGAAATTAAAAAATATTCGATTCAATATTGATGGAGGATAAATGTTATACATAGACATAAATTTTGGATTTTTTTTTATATTACAATAAATTAAGTTAGGGTAAATGTGTTAGTATGTGTACACTTGAAGGTTTTTTATGTCATAAAAAAGTTTTGGGCAAATTATATCTTATAATTTGAAATTTTTTGTGACTTTTTTTTTTTTTCTAAATAATAATTGGCATACATATATTTGCTCTTATGCGAGATTATGGTAACGATAACGAATGAAATAAAATAAATGGATTCATCCCGTATACAAAAACATTTGGCGATGAAGAATATCTTTTCCTATTTTTCATCATGTATTGATAGGCGAGAATCATGTTAATCATATTCCATAACATCCCTCGCCTTTCTTTTGTTAATCCAACTTATTTTTCAAAATTTTTAAAATTTATCGATAAAGTACAATTAAGCTCTAAAATTCTAAAAAAAATAATCAAATCCTATAGTTATTTAATTAATACAATTAAGTTCTTTATCTCTGTCTAATTTGACTTACAAAAAAAATGCTTACAGTGGTCTTTTTTTTTTTTTTTTTTAGTTACCTTCTCTCAACGTGACCATGCCAATGAAGAGCCCAGATAACGAGAACGATGTTTTTGTGCTCCTATTATAATTAGAGTTAGGTTTAAAACAAATTTTAAAAAAAAAGAGAGACTAAAAATTAAACCAATAAAATTACAAAACACACCTCAACAAAATAGAGAGCGAACGCCGAGGGGGGATTAAGGGATAAGGATCAACAAGGGTCGGCCACCTCATCAGCCACAAATAATGTCCTTTGTCTGGTGTTTTCTTCTCCATTAACATTCGAAGCGTTTTCTATTTAATCTTGATGGCAAGCGTGCGAGATCAAAGTGAAACAATTTCAAGTGGGGGCAAGCATTGGGTCCAATTTGTTAACATACACAAATAACAACACAACTACTTGACTCGCACATGAAATTATATTATTTTTTTATACTTAATTATAATAATTTTTTTTTGCCTAAAATATAAAATAGACTGATTTTTTGATAGATTGGGAACCGGACCGAAACCAGTAGTTTTAGAAACCAAGGGTCTCCATGACAACGTTTCTTTTTCCTAATTTCTGTTCTTTTGTTCTCCTGAACAAAAAAAGGAACATAAATCTATTTGGTAAAACTTTTGTTCTCGGGAACAATTTGTTTATTTTTTTGTTCCTAGGAATAATTTTGGAATAGAAACAAGAAACAACAAAAAGTAATTTCTTGTTACCAGAACAATTTCTATAAATAAGTCAATTTTCTTTTTAATTTTCTTTTGTTCCTCTCTCTTACCGCGGCCACCTCCACACCGCCCGTAGCCGCCGCCATCGACCGTAGGCCTTCATTGCCAATTGCCACCGTTCGCCGGCCGCCGCTGCCTCTGTCCGTCGGTCGTCGCCGATCGCCGATTGTCGGCCGCTGCCACCGACCAACGGTCGGCTGCAGCGCGCCGCCGCATGACCGTCGGCTGCTAACCATCACCGCCGATCGCCGCCACCTCCCGTGGCTGGCGCCGGCCGTTGGGCTTTGCGGCGGCGGTCGGTGGTGACGGTCGGGGGCCAGCAGTCGTGCAGCGGCGGCGGCAAGCGGCGGCGGCAAGCGGCGACGGGCAGCGGTTGGCGGCCGGCAATCCGTGAGCAAGAATAAAAAACGAATAAATAGAAAAAAGAAATTGTTTTGTACCAAACGTATTTCTATTCTTTTTCTATTTCTGGAGTATAAGTTTTGTGTAATTACCAAATACTTTATTTTACTCAGAAATTGTTCTCCGGAATAGAAATAGAAAAGAATTATTTCTGAAAAAAAAAAACTCTTCTCCAGCCAAGAAGCGTTGTCATGCGCAGCCCAATTGTTTGGGGTCCTGTAGATTCATTAGAAACAAAATTGGTCTAAGTTGGGATTTCGGAAATTGTCCACTCTCAAATCGATCACTCCCGATTTCAAGGTACGGAGATACCGTGCACAACTCAAACCGCCCATATCAGCCAAAAGCAAAAGGCCAGCACAGAAGATGAATCAACCGTGTTAGGCTGGGTGGGGCCACATAGATGGGAAAATGATGGACGATGGTGATCGGTGGGGGGAGGGGGTATTTTATAAACGTAGCCTTCCTTAACCTATCATATCTTGCGTTACACTTCTGTTGAAATAGAGCCTCGCTTTAACTTAAAGCATGTGAGTAAGAGTCTTGAGTGAGGTCCAACTAATTAGAGATTGCAAACTTGAAATTAGGGCATTCATCCCTAGCGTTTAAAATTTCGCATTTTTGGAATGGATAGGCATTTTTATTTAGGCTTTGTTCGGTTAGTCTTGGTCGACCAATTAGGACTACAAATAGGAGTCGAATGTAAAAGGGGATGACACAAATGATCTCTAAATTTTGGTCCATTTTATTTCTGAATTTTTAATTTATTCAATGTGGTCCATGAATTGCGTATTGTCCATTAGCCTAGACTTTTGGTACATGTTCAATGTAATCCCTGGAGTATATGAAAATGTTCAATATTGTCTATAAACTTAAATTAATAAAATGATTATATGGAATATTTTTATATAGTTTAGAGACTACATTGAATATGTACCAAAAGTTTATGGACTGCATTGAACAAATTAAAAATCTTGGACGACAATGTACATCAGGATAAAATTTAAGGGCTACGTTGAACAAATAAAAAAATTCAATGATCAAATGACATATCGGGCTAAAATTTAAGAACCATTTATGTTATTATAAAAAAAGAAAATCATAATAATGGATACTTGTTCACTCTATTTTTGCTATGATAACTCAACGATTGCTTATGTGATTAAGATATTATCGATACATGGTAATGGCCATAATGCTGCAAGAACTAATGATCCGATCTCATATAATACAAGCTCGTCCGATGCTCAGTGTACAAGCGTCAATGTATGTTTCTATTTTAGAGTCAAAAGCGTGGTCATTGATCCTCTAAAAAGAAAAAAAAAAACTTTCGATCAATACCCTCATTTACCTTGCCCCTACCAATCATTCTACACAATGATCTGCGATTCCAATTATCATATCGAGATTTGAACATCTGCGGGATGACTTGACTCGCTTTGCCGGTTCGGAGGGAGAATGAACTCCGACCATTACAAAAACCAAACGTGACTATGCGTACATCACCTAAAACCCGTAGGGATGTCCTTTTCTTGCCCGTAGATTCTCTCCACGGAGACGAGCTTCGTCCTTGCGGAAGCGGGGGCAATCAATGCCCTGATCTCGCGGGTCCAAGTCCTTTACGACGTTATTCAATTTGGGAAGTACTAGGGTGTCTCCTTTTCTGGTCCACCTCAAAAGCTCTACGGAAGTGGCGTTTTGGGAGTTGTTCCATGCATCATCATGATTAACTTGATTATGAATTTCCATCTACTAGTGAGGGTTGGCCAAGTTTTGGACTGTCTAGGTTCGTTTATTACTTCATTACTAGGCCGGCGAGAGACACCGGTGATTAGAATGGTTGATGGCCCGGACACGATGGAGAGCGAAATTGAGTTGGGTTTGCTTTTTTCCATGGTAAAATTGCTGCTTCCTGGATCGATTGATCATTGTATTTTGTGTTCCGTTTGAGTAGAGCATGTAGTTGAACATTCTTGTTGAATCATTCAATAATGATTTGGCTTGTTTGCTCGATGAATAATTTATCAACAATTAAATTACTAAAGTTGGAACACAAACAGAGATTACTTTGAATGTGGTTTTTTTTTTTCCTAATCATGTATCTTCAAGTATCCATCTTTTTGCAATAAGAGAGTAGAAAGATTGGGATCGGACCAAAGTCCCAATTAGAATATTTCCACCATTTTAATTCAAAACCTGATTTTGATGACTCAAATGTGAGATTGTTTGCTATTAGTGAATTAAACGATCGAATTTATACCGTGTGCCTGATCACATTAGTTCCGCCAAACTCAAGACGAGTTCACCTCATCAAATTTGAGCCTATACAACCAAAATATCATCGCTCGTCTATGAACAGTCCGCACAAACACCTATTCTCAAACCATGACCTCGCTTTCCCTTCTGCTTCTTCTTTCAATTCCACTCTGACCACAAAAAGAACCTTATCCTCCCAATCGCACCTCTGAATTAAGTCGCCCCAGTATTCGGTCGAGTGGTGGCGAGCGAAGAGAAGAGGCCGGCGATGGCAGTGGGAGTGGACGAGAGCAGCTATGGCTTGTACGCTTTTGAGTGGACTCTCTCGATTGCTTTTTCACTCATCAGGAGCCAAGGTAGCCCTACCCATGTCATCATCGTCCACATCAAGCCCTCTCCTTCCTCGGTCCTCCATATCTCCAGCCTTGGCGCGACGGCTGTTTTTCGATGTTCCGCATGTTCATATTTTTATCTTCGATGCACCGTGACAATATGTTGGAAGTACTAATTGAGTTTTTTTTTGTCCCTAATGTTGGAAATTTCCTATAATATGGGCTTACTTTAATTGATTTTCTATTTTAAATAATCGGATTAATAGATATTCCAACATTTATTAAAGACTTAAATGATCTAATTGAATTGGATTTTGGCATCTATTAATAACATGCCTAGTTGAGTAGGCAATTGTGTTCAACTGAAACCCGTAATGGGAGGGGCTCAGTTGACACGCTATTGATTAGGGTTTGCTAGGTCCCCTTTCTAGCATATAAAAGAGTAGGTTATGCCTATCAATTGCTTAATCCCATTAAACGTTGCTATACTGAAATAGGTCATAGAGAGAAAAATCTAGCATTCTAATAGATTTTTGATTATCGGGTTAATATATTTTTCTTCGAGTGAAGCAATGGTTTAAACAGATATGTTTTAATTTCACTGTGTTTATCGATTTCAGTGTTTTACAGTTATATATGGATCCGATTATTCTCGATCAATTAATTATTTATGTGAATAAATTTCTACATGTGATATCAGAGTACGTCATATATGATTATAGAACCCAAAATTATTTTCTTTTTATGTACAAATTCGAAATTTTCCTCTTTGAGCCGAATATTGTCTTTATTTTTTCGTGTGGATTTTTTACTCGATTAATCTTGAAACCTTATGGCTTTTGTTCTACATGTTGAGATATTTTCAACCATATATAATTATATAATTTCGTTGAGAATTTTGAATTTAAAATTCTAGAGTTTATACATTGAAAAAGTTCTAGAATTTTAAATTACATGCAATTGATTGATGTTTGTTATAAAGTGTTGCATGGATATTATTTTATATATGTTTTAGCATCTTTTGGTTATATTAAGGTAAGTTTTTTTGGCTTAAAAAAGAGAAAATCGAATTTCGGCCATGGAGGTGTAGAATCCGAAATTTTAAATCTTGAATATGGTTCATTATTTCGTTTGTCCTTCGTTTAATTAATTAGAGTCAATTATATTAATATTAGATGTAAGATCCATGAAAAAATTTCATCAAAAATCAACTATTATATGTGTTTTTTGACCCGGCTGGAGGTTGAAGAAGACCTCCAGCTAGGCTGAGCCAATAAATTGGGCTCACGCCCATTAAGAAAAAAAAAAAGGTTATGGGGCCCAGAACCAAAAATAAAATAAAGGTTCTGGGCTCACGCCCATGAACCAAGGAAAAGAAAGGTTATGGGCGTGATACCAAAACCAAGAATAAATGGGTCTAAGCCCTTTTTTTTATTCATGGGCGTGAGCCCAATTCTTCCAGCCGGGCTTGGGCCAAAATATAGGCTTTTGCCCATTTTCTATTCAAAATTCGGATTCTGGGCTCATGCCCAGAATCTTGGGGCTATAACTCACTTGGGTCGGGGCCAAATAAGCCCATATTTCTTTTAGCTTCTAAGCATGGGCTCTTGCGGGTCTGGGCCAGAATTTTGGCCTCGCGGGTCTGGCCCCGCGATCTTATCTGGGCTACTCGCGGGTTAGGGCCTGCGGGAGAGTCCAAAATATTAAAATAATAATAAAAATAAAGAAACAAAAAAGATTTAAAAAAATTATGGCAAAAATTGTCGCTTGATAAATGCAATATAATAATGGGAAGCACATGTTGTAAATTGCTTTATATTGTTAAATGAATTTTGGGCATAAATTTTTGGAGTTCCCTATTGATAAAATTTAGTATATACAATAACTCACCCAAATGGGGCTATTGTGTATGTTAATTTGGAAAATAGCATGAAGATTAATTCTCAAATTTAAAAGATGGGGATATATAATTGAAAAATATTTATTTGCGTAAAAGGGATAAATGTTTTGAAAATTATATATATTCTCATTTATATTGATATTATGGAGATGTATAATTTAATGGATTTGTTTGCCCAAAGGGGTTGGATTTTTGACAATTATATGTAATTCTCCTTGTTGTTGTTTTATAAACTTCATGCTGTGGAAAATAATGGCACATTATACACTTTGCCCAAAGAGGATTTTAAAATGTACTAATTATTTTTGTTGAATTGCTTATTGCCCATAATTGATCTTATTGCATTATGTGTGACAAACAGTTATAAACAACAACAATGCCACGGTTGAAATGTTAATTGGATCAAATGTTATACTATTAAAGACTTGGTCAAAAAGGGAGATATTGTGATTGGGAATATCAGAACTGAGTCCATGTTGGCTGATCCTCTAACAAAAGGCTTACAACCCATTTTGTTTAAAGAACATGTAAAGAATATGAGTGTTTTAGATTCTTTTGATTTCTTTTGTTAGTGAGAGTTATATAATTTGTATTTCTGGATATTATAATTATATGCAAACTAATAATACTTTCGTAATGTCTATTAAAGCATTTATTCTCAATAATTATTATTGTTGATTTTATCGTTATCCTTTCTTCTGTTGACTGAGAGATGAAAGTATAAAACAGTATCTTTAAATAAATTTTAGTTTAAAGATGACTGAATGTCATTAATTATGAGATTTCATGTTGGATTGTGACCTAGTCGTGTAATTTCATGTTGTTTAGAAATTGCGATAATGCAGTTTCACGTCGTTGAGAAATTGCATTCAAAACCGATAAGAAATAGTGTATATTTTGATCACATGTTGGTATTATTTCTTACTACACTATTAAGCCCATAATCTATGAAAATATAATGCTTATTATATGTGATTATAGAAGGTCATGTGTTGTGGTATTTTTTTAACACATTGATCCACATAGTCTTATACTGATGTTATATAGGATTAGATTGATTTTGAGATGTCGTTATTGGAATATTATGTTTTAAAGTTGTGGCCACATAAAACAAAATTTTCAATTATTAATCCGATAGTGTCGTTTTCAATATAAAATATTTTTCAAAATACAAATAAGTTAATTAATGTAATCCAAGTGGGATAATGTTGGAAATTTCCTATAATATGGGCTTACATTAATTGATTTTTTATTTTAAATAATCGGGTTAATGGATATTTCAATATTTGTTAAACCCTTAAGTAATCTTATTAAATTGTGTTTTGCTATCTATTAATAACGGGCTTAGTTGATTAACAAAGTGTAGGCAATTGTGTTTAACTAAAGCCCGTAATGGGAGGGGCCTAGTTGACACGCTAGTACTTAGGGTTTGCTAGATTCCCTCTCTAACCTATAAAAAAGTAGGTTATGCCTATCAGTTGCTTAATCCCATTAAAATTTGTTATACTGAAATATGTCATAGAGAGAAAGATCTTGCATTCGAATAGATCTCTGATTATCTGATTGATTTATTTTTTTTCGAGTGAAGCAATGACTTAAACAGGTATTTTTTTAATTCCGCTGTGCTTATCGATTTTGGTGTTTTACAATCATATATGGAAATGATTGTTCTCGATCAATTAATTATTTATGTGAATAAATTTCTACACCTAAAGCATGTCCATCATTTAAGGTGGCGAATTTCAATTGGAGGCCGAGCATCTTATGTGCAGCTTCTTCATTTGATCTATGTGAGTTGTATTTTGTACGTCTAACATTATTCCCAATGATTCTCCTTATTTTCTTTGCTTGGACCTCTGGTTGTGTAAAATTATCCTTGTACAGATGGACTAACCATGAGGCCCATTTATAGTTTGAGCCGGGTGCGAGCAAGAAGCCTGAATAATTATATCGATAAAGTTGGAGGGATAATTTGTCCTTTTTTCTTAAAAAGTGATAATTTTATGAATTGCTTTTGGAGTGGGATTTTTGGATTAACTGAGGATTTGGGTCATTACACAAGTAATTCAATGTGATTAGTAACTTTCCATGACTAATAGTGAGTTTTCCTTACACTTCATAGCTCGAAAAATGTCACCACTTTGTAATTATCCGATGATATTCTAATTTTTCTTGATTGGGCATAACTTGTAGCTCCCATAGTAATTATAACTCCAATAATTGTAATTTGTTTAACGTCGTCGCAATTCCATTGCGAATCAACCATTTGAAGCTCACGAGCCTCCTGTAGATCAATCACTTGGCCGTACAAGAAGAATTGAAGACACTCGTGCTCCATTTCTCCAAGTCCAGTAGATTCGAGAGGTTTATCATAGGCATTTGAGTTGTTTAACTAAATAATTGAAGTTTCAAGCAACACTTCCAAGGAATAAGAAAAATGAAACCTTATAAAAGAAAGTATTTGATTGGTTACACCGGAACGACATGGTTTGTTTGGGGGTTTAGAGTGTAGATTTAAATGATTATGAGGATGGAAATGCTCTAGCTTCTGGACCCCAACTAAAGTATAGATCAGATTCGAAATCAATCAACAAATCATAACAAAAAGAAGAAGCATGCAAAGATAGTATCCATTCAACAAATGGTAAAGACAACGTTAATGTCTACGAAATTTCTCTTAATTTCCTGCCAATAACCGCTTGATCCACCTTTTTGCCCTATTCCCTTAATAACTTGTCATGATTAGGAGAAGATAACTCACACCACTTAATCGCCCGTGCTTATACTTGTCACATTAGTTTCCATATGTAAGCTTTTTTATCACCCTTATTGTGGCAACATTAAATTCCAACTTCTCCTTCTACAACTGCTTTCCTCGCCGCCTGAGCTTACTTTTTATCAACTCTTGAACTTTTTTTGGTCGATGAAGGAATTAACTTTGAGTTGAGAATCCTTACCAAAAAAAAAAAAAAAAAAAAAAAAAAACTTTGAGTTGAGAAGTAGGTAGAGCTTCGCCCTTCTCCGTTGAATTCTTGGTTGAGTACTTCTACGTCGAGGTGTGAGTTTGAGATCACAATCTCACGTAAGAAGTGTCTGGTCAAATCTAATGCAATCACGACATTACATGACTTAGATACTAATTTTTGTTTCAAAGGATCCTTAACAAATTATGGGCTAAAATTGGGTGCCAACGAAATGACACTTTGATTTTCTAAGAAAGAAGAAGAAAGAGATCATGTTTTGATATACGGGGCGGTTTGTCCATGATCTAAATCTGTATCCTCCAAATCCTAAAAGATCATGGACTCCATTTTTTCTGAAAAAAAAAAAATGAATAAACGAAATGATTATTCGTTATCCTGTGAATTTGAAAATGGTACTTTAACAAACAAATTTCAACATGAAATGTCACCTTTTGCTATCAAGCAGCAAATTATTGCATGGAGGAATCAATATCTAGACATTAAGCCAAGAGGCAATTGTCTAGGCATAAGAATAGTAGGGGCAATAAAACTTTCATACGTTGCTCACTTGAGTGTTAAAATTGTTTTTTTTTACTCTCTTGAGTGCCACATGGAAGAAAACTCAATCACTTGAGAACCAATTTCGACCAAATGTCTTATATAGATTTTTTTTTAAATTTTAAATTTTTATTTGTATTTTGTATTTTTCTGTAGGGCCAATGAGGGTAACTGGCTTCCCATCCAAAAAAAAAAAAAGTCAAGTCAAAGTGTTAGTTGGTATTCATTCCATACTGGGAAGAATTGCAGGAAATCGTTCGATAACACGGATTCCTATTTCTCAATGATATCGATGATGAAGATGACCCTCGCCGGTCATGAAGGCCTTAGGCAATGCCGCAAGGGCCCTCACGGGCCGCTAGGTGGCCGCGAGCAACTTGCCCAAAGTAGGCAAGGGTCGTCGCAAGGCCTCGCCTAGGACCTTCGCCCCCAGATCTAGGTGAGGTCATTAGGGCCTCGCTGTTATGATTATGAGTTGGCTATGCCATGCTAAATGCAGAATTTGGCATGGGGGCTAATACCAAAGCTCAAAATTTAGGGCCTGTTTGGTTCAATTTTGGAGAAATGCAAGCCATTTCCCCAAGTATCTTTGAGTGAATGGGGCATTTTGTGAAAGCAAGTGTGTTTGGTTGTGTATATTTTGCAAAATAACTTTAAGGTAAAAAGAAAAAAGAAAAAGAGAAAAGAAAAGGAAGGAGGAGATGCAACCGAAGAGAGGAAAATCGTGGGGGAGCGGCTAGTGGCGGTGGCGGTGGGGGGAGGTGGCTCGCCTGAGGTCGCACAACCCAGCTGCTTGGGTCGCTCGACCTCAGGCCTCGCGACGCCAAGGTTGCACAGCCTCAGGTGACACCGCTTGAGGTCGAGCAACCCAAGCGACGCCGCCTGAGGTTGCGTGGCCTCAGGCGGCGTCGCCTGGGTCGCTCGACCTCAGGCGTGACCTAGGGCATCAGCTAAGGTCGAGCGATCCAAGCGACGCTTGAGGTTGCCCGACCTCAAGCAAGGCTTCCCGGTAGCCAGATTTGGCCCCCAGCAACCAGATTTGGCCACTCGCGGCGTCGACTGGTTTTTGTGCGCTAGGTGTGGCACCCCTCGACGGCCCCCGATCCGTTAGGGTCGCCACAGTTCGCTTACCTTTCACTTTCCTTATTAACATATCACTCTGATACCATTTCAATTGCAGCGGGTCCATACAACCATGGGGGTTTACATCTTTTATTAACGGTCCCTTGCGCAATTTACATAACGGAAGCATATCCAACAATTCCCTTCCCTACATTCAGAAATCGATGCACACCTACTAAACATCTTATATAAGTTAAAACCGAACACGTTTATTTACATAGAGCATATGGACATCTTTAGTCGGTACATCAAAATGCCGTAGTTTTCTATACTCGGCTACACTTCAAAGGATGACCGACATCTTCTCCAACAGTTGAATACTTAAAGTCCATCGACTAGTGTCGGCGTCCAAAAGTTCCCTCCTTTGCTATCCTTCTCCTCGCGGTCATATCCAACCGCTCAATTCATCTACTAATATGAAATGTTGGTCCCCAAAAGGGGTGAGTATAACCACTCAGCAGGTAAAGGAATCCAATAACCACTCATTGCATCATACAAGTCATACATGCATTGCAGGCGTTACTTACCTGGAAGCCATGCATATACTATCATGCATCATCACCACAATCATAACACATACATGTGTATCATCATGTCATACTCATATCATCGTCATCATGACATTATTATATCACACACATGTCATCATCATCATATACATGACACCATCATACCATACACATGTCATCATCATCATGACATCATCATATCACACATGTCATCATCATCATGACATTATCATATCACACATGTCATCATCATCATGACATCATCATATCACACATGTCATCATCATCATATTATACACATGTCATCATCATCATGACATCATCATATCACAACATATATGCATGTCATCATGCCATATCATATATCATCATCATATCATGCATATCATCATGCCATGGATGATCATCGTCATATCACATCATACATCATCATCATCATGCATATCATCATGCCATGGGTGATCATCATCATATCACATCATACATCATCATCATCATGCATATCATCATGCCATGGGTGATCATCATCATGTCATATCATATCATGCATGGTTCAATTTCCACTTTTAACTTTCAATTTGATCACCACATCACCCTTCCTCGGATCATCAATTTCATCTCATATATTACACCCGCATCCCATGCGAGAAAACCTCCGGCATTCGGCCATTCCAGCCACCGGGCATCCGGCCCCCACATTCCGGGCATCTCGCATCCCAACTGGCATCACGAGGCATTCCCCTCGGGCAAAGACCTCCGACAGGGCTTCCGGCATTTACACTCCCTGGCCGGGCATCCCGCACCCCAATCCTGGCATCGCGAGGCATTCCCCTCGGCAAAGACCTCCGACAGGGCTTCCGGAATTATGTACCGACATACCACCAGGCCTCCCCTGGAATTACGTACCGTATACCACCGGGCATCCCGACACTCCCGGGGCATTATCATCCGCCACATCAATCTCCTCATTTAACATTATTCATGTTCACCAATTTCGGTCTCAATTTAGCATGGCATATGATGCAATGGCAACCAAAAATCATGATCAACATTGAATTCACACATGCATCTCAATGCATACATCAAGACCTCACCACACATACTACATGGTGCAATTATTTATAAAATAAAATTCATGGAATTTATGCCAATTAAAATAATCCATTTATCATGCCCTTTTTACATTTATTTAAATTCCAGCTTGTGCCATTTTCAAAAATATTAAATTTAATTATTTATATAATCTCAAAAATCATAAAATTAAGGCAAGTAATAAATAAGACAATAGGATAATGATTTCATGCAAAATACACGGCCAATGAGAATTCCACACAAATCCATAATTCACACAAAACAGCACATAATTTTCGGATGAAAACAGAATGCACAGTCTCCGAAGAAATTCGATTAAAATATCCATACGACCTCCTAAAATTACGAAATTTTACCGAGTTATAGCCAAGACATTTTCGTACATCTTTCATGAAGACTTTCAAGCCAGATTATTTCTAGATTATTTACTACAGTCTCACGAAGCTTCTGGATCCATCACCGAATCGTCCAGTACATGCTTCTCCGAAATACTGAGTTTTCACCTACCTATTCTCTTTCGTTTTATCTGAAATTTGGATATGTTATACATAAATATTTCCTCTACAAGTTTCATGAAGATATCTAAGTCAAATAACCAGAGTATAGTCGTCATTTAAGTCCATGAAGTCTCGGGTGTCCCGAAATACATCTCCAGAATTACCGTCTTCAAGATCTAGTCGATTTACTAGGCTATACTTGTTCATTCACTTCAAATTTAAGTATGTTGTAGTTTAAGATGTCCCCTAAAACTTTCATGAAGAAATCGAAGAGAGATTCTTAGCACAAATCAACATGCAACCACAAATTCATCAAGATGTCAGTGAAATCGTTCCAGATCTGAGGTCTTCGTAGAATGAGAGTTTAACCCCTCAAATATCCATCATTTTCCACGAAATTTCAGTATGTTGTAGTTTAAGATGTTAGCTACAACTTTCATGAAGAAATCGAAGCCAAAATCGGACTCTAAACATGCATGCAAGCTCACACAACATTCTGACTCCAACTGTTCAAGCGAAAACAGCAATACCACTCAAGAACAAGCCATCCAAGCTTCGGTTTCCCCCTTCCAATCACTCAAATTCGACACTATACCAAACATACATGTAACACACACACATGCAAGAGCAGCAAAGGACCCCAACTTGCCTCAAAGACCAAGCGGACAGCGACACACGAACGGCACACCGGCGACGGACGGACGGACGGCGTGCGAGCGGGCGAGCTCCTTCCTTTCTCTCTTCCTCTCTTTCTCTCTTCCTCTCTTTCTCTCTTTCTCTCCTCTCTCTCGGCACCTCTCTTGGACGACAGCCCTCAACCATCAGCCACTCACTCTCTCTCTCTCTCTTCCTTTTTGGTGGCTTTTATATTGCATGTATCCCCTCTTTGCATGGGGGACACTTGTCCCTAAGAAGGAGACAAGTGTCTCCTTGGCCGAAGACACTTGGAGGCCATGCGGCTGCTCCTCCTCCCCCTCCATGCACCGACGGCCCAATGGGCTCTATGGGCCGGGCCTATGGCCCACTTTAGGCCCATCTCACTTGGGCCTAAGGTCCAAACTTAAATGGCCCAAGTTTATTTTATTTTATTTTTATAATATATCTTAATCATCATTTAAATAAATATCTAATTGCATAAATAATAAGGCCATTAAACTTATAGTCACAAATCCATGAATTCCAATTTATGATGCACATGGCCAATGATAGAATTTTCTTTCCTATCACATAATTATCCCTTAAAAGCTTGGCCATATATCTTATTGCAAATTATGGATTAAATGGCCATAAAATAACTTGATAGTATTTCCATCACCTATTCATAGACTTTAATGTAACTAGACATAGACTTTAATGTAACTAGAGGTCATTATGAATTTTGGGATGCCACACTAGGTGACGCCGCCTGAGGTCCACGCTACCTCAGGCGGCGTCGCCTAAGGTCCATGCGACCCATGCGACACCACCTGAGGTCGTGCAACGCCGCCTGGGTCGCGGGTTGTGGCATCCGAAAATTTCGACAACCCTTGGATGTACGGCGGTTCGTGATTAAGTGACGAAAGTATCGTCAGATTATGCCGTTGGTGCTATACACGATCATTGGCTCGCATTATTGTTGGACCAATGCATTTCTTTTAGTGATGGTCTAATTGCCGACTAAGCCATAGTCTTGTCAGAAAACTTTCATAGGTGTGAGTGAGACCAACCTCATTCGTATACTTTTGTCAATATCAAAAAAATAACGACACATTGTGAATTGATGAATTTATTTTCGGACTTCATCGTCAGCACCGATGTTAGACCCCGTCAATTTATGTACACATTTTCTCTCGATGACACGACCCAACTAGACCACCTAAGTGAATAGGAATAAGAGAAGAATTTGGATTTTTACCAATTGAATTTTTGAGAATTGAGAGGACGGAATTCGGCCGTGCGTGAGAACACGCAAGCCCACGCGGAGGGAAAGAGTCGGCCAAACATTGTCGGCCCAAGCTGCCGTGTTTCCTCTCAATTCGGTCGGCAAGTGAGTCAACTAAGTTAAGTAGTGTTGACTGAAGCTTTGCTGATGATGGCCACGTGGTTTTGGTGTGGGGGTGCCAATGGAACTCAGGCAATCTTCAGCTGAAGACACGTTCCTCACTTAGGGAAGCAAAGTGTCAAGCGGCTAAGAGGAAAGTTGAGCATGCTGGACACATGTACTCCAGCTGCCTCTCGCCTGATTAAACCACCGAAAATTCCTCTCTTAAGTTGACTGGTTTTCAACAAAACCAGTGACCAGAAAACAGCAAACAGTCGAGCAAAACAGAGAATGAGAGAGAAACTGAGAGCAGAGAGAGAGAGACCAAACGAGCGAGCGAGCAAGCAAGAGAGAGGGAGAAGGACCAGCCCTCTGCCATTACTGATCGTCCGACCTTTGTTGCTACTGTTCGCCTTAGCCGTGTCTCACCTCACGCCGTCGAGCCGCATCGCCGAACCGAGCCCCTGTTTTGCTTGCAACCGAGTAGAAGAGTTAAAGGCAAGTGAAAGTTCATCAACCTATGTCTTTGCATGCTGTTATTATCTAGTGAGGAGTTGGTAGATGTGAGAAAATGTGAAATTGAAAGCTGCATGTTGATTTTGACATATAAGATGAAGCTAGATCTAGAAGCTAAGTAAAAACGGGGCATGTATTGTGGATTTCGAATTTTAAATTGGAACAAGAATTTAAAGATCTAACTATGGTGGATTTTTGGAAGTGAAGAGGGTGTGTTGTAGTGTAATAGACTTGTGTACACTTAATTGTGGGCATTGGATGCCGAGATTCAAGGGTAGGAATAATTCTCTTTAGGTTAGTATACTGTTTTGTAGAGAACAGCTTGACCTTTGGTGACTCCATGAATTTTCTGTAATTATCTAGCCGGAATTGGACTTCGAACCCCTAATGAAAGTTGTAGGACATATCCTTAGGAATAATATATCAAAATTTGAGAATAAATGGACAAGTTTTGGTCGGTGAAATGATTTTTCTTGTAAATGTTAAATCTGGAAATTATTACAGAGTGTTAGTAAGGAATATCGAAATTATTGCTCTTGATATACAATGAATCTGACTTAGTATACTTCATGAAACATTTTCCTTTAGGTCTTGTTTACAACATATCCAAATTTCAGAATTTTTTGAGTTCATTTAGGGGTTATTTCGAAATTTTCATTAAAGCTGCACATTTTGGTTTTTAAGCAGTTTTACTCCGACTTTGCTCAACTGATTTCAAAAGTGAATGCATCTTGAGCGGTTATGTGACATGATGATACTGGCATTGGCATATCATGCAATATTGAGATGTGACGAGACTCAAGAGACATTTTGTCATTGCATTGAAAAGTGTTTTTCTGAAATTAAGATGTAAATTGTTGCTGTTCGACCCTTGGGTCAACGATGCCCCAGGAGTCGGGATGCCCAAAGGTTCAAATGAGTCAATGCCCTTTGGATGCCTGGTTGTATTTTGAATACATGCCCAGAGGTTTTCCCCGGGAGTTTCGGGATGCCCGGTGGTATGCTTGTCGGTACGTAATTCCGAATGGCCAGGGTAACCATTTTCATTTTCCTCGTGATGCCAGGTGGTGTGCAAGAAACCCAGAGGTTCGAATGAGTCGATGCCCTTTAGATGTCCGGTTGTATTATGATACATGCCTAGAGGGTGAGGGGTTGTATTATGATGCATGCTCGGAGGGTAGGGGTAACCATTTTCATGGCGAGCCCCAGTGATTTCTTGTGATGTCAGGTGGGGTGTGAGATGCCCAGAGGTTCGAATGAGTCGATGCCCTTTGGATGCCTGGTTGTATTTTTAATACATGCCCGGAGGCTTCCGCGACGCCAGGGATGGGTGCGGAATCCCAGAAGGACGCAAACGTTGGTCCTTTGGGGGGATAAAACCGTTTGAATGATTAAATCTGATGATTATATTAAGTGTGAGTGTGGTCTGGTTATGGGACTAAATTGTATGGCATGGAATGTGACGTATCATTATAGTTTGGCCCTATGATCGGGACTTGTGTAATCTGGACATGATGCATCTGAATCTTTTAAAATTGCATTTGTCATTGCATTAAAGAATTTCATGATTTTGATGTATAATGATCCCTTGACTATCTGATCTTGTCTATCCGGCATGAGTCTAGATATTGATGGTACTGCTTGATATAGCTTGATGAATCTTTTACTGCTGAGTGGTTGTACTCACCCCTTTTGGGGACTAACATTTCAGACTAAATAAGATGTCTCTGCCACCACCGCCACCAGCAGATGGATTGAGTGGTTGGATATGGCCGTGAGGAGGAGAACAGCAGAGGAAGGAACTTTTGGACGCCGACACTGATCGATGGACTTTAAGTATACGATTGTTGGAAAAGATGTCGGTCATCTTTTGAAATATAGCCGAGTATAGAAAACCTTGGCATTTTGATGTACCGACTAATGATGTCCATCAAGTTATGTAAATAAAAGTGTTCGGCTTTAACTTATAATGTGTTTAGTTCGTGTGCATCGTTTTCTGAATATAGGGAAGGGAGTTGTTGGATATGCTTCCACCATATAAATTGCGTAGGGACCGATCTAAAAGATATAAACTGCCAAGATTGATAGACCTTCAGGTCAAGTAAGAGAAATGTAAGCGAACTGTGGCGACCCCGACGGATCGGGGGTCGTTCGGGGGTGCCAGACGGGTCACGCCACCCTAGGCGGTGGTCTAGTGGTCACCAGGGACGCGCGACCCCAGGCGGCGATGGTGGCTACCGGAGAAGCACGACTCTCGGGTGGGGAAGAAGATGAACAATGAAGCGATGAACAGTGGAAATTGTATATCCAAAATGCCAATGCTCAAAGCATCTCCTCCCCAGCATTAAGCTTTCAACATTGGGAATGCTCACATGTGGCAAATGAGCTTTAAAAAATATTTGCCAAACACAAAATTTTCCCCAAGGGGTCATTGGGAAAGTCGAACCAAACGAGGCCTTAGAGCATTAGGGTGGGTGTATGGTGATTTAGGTGTTGGAATTTTTCTATAATATGAGCTTACATTAATTAATTAATTTTTCTATTTTAAATAGTCAAGTTAATGGATATTCCAATATTTAACACGCGGACCCCTGGAGTGCCATAACTTACGAAAGTGACACTTGAGTGCCAAAATCGGAGAGAAATAGATCACTTAAGTGCCACTTCGACCAAAATCCGGCCAAAACACTAACGTGTTGTTTTGCACGCCAACGTGACCAAATAATGCAAAAAGGCATTGTTTTGAGCTGACGTGGAATAAAAATAATATAAAAATTAATTAAATTTAATTTAGTTAAAATATTTAAAAATAATAATTTTAATATTAAAAAATTAAAAAAAAAATTTTAAAAAAAGGGGGCGGGGGAGGCGGCCGAGGGCTCCTTGCCGTCGCCCGAGGTCGCCGGGCCCTGGCTAGGGGCTTGCGACCTCGGTCAACCGGTGGCGAGGGCTTAAGAGCCCTCGCCTCAGATTGGGGCGAGGGTCGGCGGCCCTCGTCCGACCGGGCCAAGGGTCACCGCCCGCCGGGGGGTCGCCGACCCTCACTGGATCTGGGTGAGGGTTGCGAACCCTCACTACTCGCATCAGATCTAGGCAAGGGCCGCCGACCCTCGTTGGATCGGGCGAGGCTGCAACCCTTACCCCGATCCGGGGCAAAGGCTCGCGAGCCCTCGCCGCCGGTCGGCCGGGGTCGCCGGCCCCCAGCCGCGCTGGTGACCCCGGCCGACCCTCCCCCCCATCGTCGGCCCTTCCCGCGACGGCGGGGAGGCGGCAGCGGTGGCTGAGGGCCCCCCCTCTGTTTTTTTTAATATTAAAATTATTATTTTTTAATATTTTAACTAAAATTAATTTTAAATTAAATTAAATTAATTTTTTTACCACGTCAGCCCAAAACGACGCCGTTTTTGCATTATTTGGCCATGTCAATATGCAAAACGAAGTCGTTTTGCACGAGCTTCGTCGGAAAATTGACACGTTGGCGTTTTGACCGGACTTTGGGCTACGGAGTAGCACTTAAGTGTCACTTTCATAAGTTATGACACTTTAGTTTCCCTTTGCGCCAAGTTATGGCATTTGAAGCATTCTTTTGCCTCCAATATTTGTTAAACCCTTGAGTGATCTTATTAAATTGGGTTTTAGCATCTATTAATTACAGGCCTCGTTGAACAGCAAAGTATAGGTAATTGTATTTAATTGAAACTCCTAATGGGAAAGGCCCAGTTGACATGCTATTGATTAGGATTTGTTAGATTCCTTCTCTAGCCTATAAAATGGTAGGTTATACCTATTAGTCATTTTAATCCCATTAAAAGCTGCTATACTGAAAGAGGTCATAGAGAGGAAGATCTGGCGTTCCAATAGATCTTTGACCGAACTATGTAAATTTCTGGCATCCTTATTATTTCTCGTTTATTTCTCTGGCGATTTCGCGTTGACGTAAATTGCAAGATCCTGTCGTTTCCACGTATTATATCCCAACAATTGGTATTAGAGCTTGGGGTTGAATTTCTTGATTGCGATTTGGAGCTTTTGCTTGTCTGATTATTATCTGGAAATTCTGTTATTGCAATTATGTCTGAGAGGAAATCTGAAATTGAGAAGTTTAACGAGAGCAACAACTTTGTGTTATGGAGCATCAAGATGCGGGCATTATTGACAACACAAGGTTTGGCTAAGGCACTGGATGATGAAGATGAGTTGCCGATTATAACGAAAGCCTCAAAGAGGGTAGAGTTGATGGAAAGAGCAAAAAGCACAATCCTATTAAATTTGTTGGATGGGGTCTTAATAGAGGTTGCTGAGGGGAAGGATGCCACAGCATTATGGGCAAAACTTTAAGCATTCTATGTGAAGAAATGTTTGAACAATCGTTTGTACATGTTGAAAATGATGTGTGGCATTCAGATTTTCGAGTTATGATTTCGATTAGATAAATTGGGCATTTCATCGACGCGACTATAATGTTTTTCTCTGAGTTGGCCACTCACGAGATAACTAGACTAGTTCGGTAAGCTATTAAGGACTTTATGGTAGATAGACTTCAGAATTTGACCAGGAATCGATTTCTCAACCGTGCTCATTTTTAGAGGTCATTACGGCACAATTAAAAATCGAATTAAGATTAGAGATAGGTCGGTTTGACTGAGATGAATGACCAATCGTGGGTGACTCCACTAAATTGGAAAACTCTCGTCGACTGGCACTACTTTGATTTTACTGTCGTTTTGGTACCTTGTGTCCGTATTTGAATCCTCGAAATTTCACGACAACCAAGAATCGTCAATGGGTCGAGTGGGTTCATCGTGGCTCAAAGAAAATTGACCACGGGTCATTTGTCCTAAAAAGTTCTGAAATTACCCGGTAGCCTAAGTTACACTAAAAACACGCCCGAGTGAAATTAACTGCCAATCTGAGTCCGATTTCAAAAATTGAAGATTCTGTCTTGTCACAATAAATTTTAGAAACGTCGACTCAGTCTCAGAATTTTTTTTTGACAATCGAGAGTTTTTGGGAAAAAGTCAGTTTAGGGCCATTTTCGTTCAGTTGAAGCCGATGATTAATTTAGGTTGTGAAATTGAGAAGCATGGGGGATTTTTGGATGAGGAAAATAATCAATTGGATGAGTGAGAAATCATTTGATTTTTTTGAGAGTCATTTGAGAGAAATTCAAGAGAGCAATTGGATGCAGAAATGCAAGTGGGGACCGAGTACTCTAATATGAAATTTCTTTTGGGAATCTATGAGCTTATTAAAAAGAAAATGGGATGAGAATTTTCTACTCTAGGAAATTCTTTTGTTTAGTCTTCTTCCCATTTCCCTTTTCTTTTTCCATTTTCGGCCAATCACCTTTTCTCTTTCCCCTTTTCTTTTGGCCAAAAGCCTCTCTCTCTCTCTCTCTCTCTCTCTCTCTCTTTTTCTCCTCATGCGAAATGCCCCCCACCGACCGCCCTCTTCCGTTTCTCACTTTGCTTCTCATTTTCACTTTTTACTTTTTGACTTTTCAAACTTCTTTCTCTCTTATCTTCTTCTCTCTCTCTTTCGGTACTTTCTCTCTCTCGGTACCCCCTCACCCGCTCGACACTCTCTCTTCTCTTCTCCCTCCCCCTCCGTTCGTTCGAACACAGCAAGAGCAGAAACAGAGACAGTAGCCATCGAGAGAGGAAGACCGGATCAGCTTGCCATTGCCGCCCGCGCCCTGCCACCCGCACGTCGCCCGTGCGCTCCGCTGCTCACCCTTCACCCTCCGTCTGCTGCTCGGGCTCCTAGATCTGGGATGACGTCGGAGTTGAAGCAGTAGCTAGCATCGCTTGGACCGAAGCTGCCGTTGTCGCCGGTCGCCCATCCTCGCGCGAGCACGCGTGCAGCCGTGGCTGTGCCATCCGCCCTCGTCCAGTCGAGCTGCCGTCCACGACCCCGCTTGGCCAGCTACTATTCGGTGGTCATGAGGGACGGTAGAGGCCCACTGGAGCTCCCTCCAGTCATCGTACGCCGCCACCTCGACCCGCCAGAGCTCCGCTCGGCCCTAGCCGTCCTTGGCCGCGTCAACCGACGCCAGATCCGCCCCCAACCAGCAGCGAACAGAGAGTGCAGAAATGTGTATGGCAGTAGCTTCGTGGCCTGTTTTGGCCGGCTTCCCGAGCCCGAATGCTCGGCCCGCCTTGAGGAAAGTTGATCCTCGCGTCGATACTGTCGTTTTGTGTGAGTTTTGCTCACTAATGCCTTCTTAGTTTGCTAATTATACTTAAATGTTGATTAGTGTTAGTGAAGTGTAATTAGGTGGTTAGATTAGAATGGATTAGCGATTATTAGTTGATTGCATTGCATATTAGTTAGGTGGTTACTGTACTTAGATAGAGAATTGCCTATAGTATTTATTGGATGCTTCTTGGGATTTTTCCCGACCCTTATCGGGTGTTAATTAGGCAATTCGGGCCTAAGTGGATTTTTTAGGAATTAAATATTCATTTTCGAAATTAATTATTTAATTATTTATTTTGTGGATGTCTGATTGGGATGGCTAGTGACTGAGATTTTATGCTGATGATCGTGGTGTAGTCCGTTTATTTAATTGAGCTTTATATTGTGCTAAATTGAAATTATTGTATTGTATTTATTTAATTATTTATTTTTCGGAAATTCAACCGGGATGGTTAGTGTCCGGAATTTCATGCTGATTGTCGTGGCGTAGTCCGTTTATTTAATTGAGCTTCAATTTGTATGGAATTGATTTAAATTGTGAATTTTAGGATATGTTCCTATTTAGTTGGTTTGATTATTTGATTGAGAAATAGTTGGGTATCGATAGTAGATTGGCGAACTATAGAGAGAGGTGTTGTTTCATAGTGGAATCATGGTAGAAAGTAAATCACTTGGAGAAGGGTACATGGCTTGATGATTAAGTAATGGCATCTAAAAAGGGCACGTGGCTCGGTGATTTGATGCGTCACTTTGGTGAACTAGTGCCTTAGAGAATGCACGTGGGCCTGACGTTTCGGAATGGCATCTGAAAGGACACGTGGCTTGGTGATTTGAGGCGTCACTTTGGTGAACTAGTGCCTTAGAGAATGCACGTGGGTCCAGTATTTGAGAATGGCATCTAAAAGGACATGTGGCTCGGTGGTCTAATGCGTCACTTTGGTGAACTAGTGCCTTAGAGAATGCACATAGGTCCAGTATTTGAGAAGGGCATCTAAAAAGACATGTGGCTCGGTGACTTGATGTACCACTTTGGCAAAGAGGTCGCCTTAGAAAATGCACATGGGCCCAAGGTTTGAGGCACGTGACTCGAAGACTTGGTATGTCGTCCTGGAGAATGCACATGGCCTGACTTCTAGATATTCCACCGTGGGGAATGATTTGGATGACTTGTAATCGACTAGGTCGATTGATCGATGATTCGATCTGAGTGTGATTTGATGTGATTCATTGCTTTAATCTGATGTTGTGAATTGATTGATTGAATGGAATGATCGATGAATGGTTGATTGAGACGTAATCGACTAGGTTGATTGATCATTGCCTTGAATTGATGTTGTAAATTGGTTGGAATAATGAAAATGACCGTGAGTAGTCTTATTGGCGTGTAATCAATTGGGTCGATTTGATCGATGCTCCGATCAGTGATGTGATTGCTTGGGTGCCTATTTGATCTGTACTAATATGCAGGTAGAATCTGAGGCCAAGGTAAGTCATCTGACTCATGTTGTGCATAGGCAGCCCTAAGGTATATTAGTTTACTAATCGGGTCTTAGGGGATAGAATTTGCTAAGACGTAGTCTCATCCCGGTTGTGGGACAACATTTTAGGACCCTGATGAGCAATCTGAAGAGAAAGAACCTGAAGAGGAGTACCAGAAGGAGAACCCTGAGGATGATCCAAAGTAGGATCTTGATGAGAATTGAGCCTCCACTCCTATCTGATGACTTTTACTGTAGAACCCGTTTGAGTAGAAACCGACCTTTTTAACTTGGCTTGTATATGTACATGTATGACTGAGTTGTTATATATGTACATAAGGGTGTGGTTTTCAGGTTCAAGTTTCTAGTCCTACTTGTATATCCGATTGCTTTATTGTCTGGCGATTTTTATAACTGCTTCCGCATGTGCTATTAAAAATGAAATAGTCGGCGATATGTAGTCCTGAGATATCGCATTTTAAAATTGACCAAGGTAAGGGATGTGCGCGTGTCTGAGGATCGGGGCATGACAAGATGTTTCAATCTAGATATATTGAAAGTACGTCTATCAGAACCCACCTAGATGGATTTAATAAACTCATGATGGATTTGAAGAACGTCGGTAAGATACTTGATGATGAAGAACATGGCATGATGTTGTTAACCTCTTTACTAGAGTCATGGGAGCACTTTACTGATTCACTGTTGTAGGGGCATAGTACAATTACCTCAGAAGAGGTAAAGTTTGCCTTATTCTCTAAGGAGTGGCAAAGAAAGTTACGAGATGACGGTCTGGTGCAAAGAGTAGCGTAAGCACTAACAATTCGGGGGTAGAGAACAACATCGAGGGCCTAGTAGCAGTAGAGGTAAAAGCAGATCGAAATCACGCCATAGAAAATTCAAGGGACGCGTGAAGTTCTTTGAGTGTCACGAGGAGGGGTACATCATGAGAGATTGTCCAAAGCGGAGGAATAAAGCTGATAGGCAGAATGCCACAAGTAGTGTGGCAAACGTTGCCGAGGGGAGCATGTAAGAGTTTTTCTAATATGGAATAAATTAATTGATATTGTAATTTATTGTTTTTATGGTTACCATAAAACATGGTTGGTCTAAGGTGAAATAGAAGGTTTCTTAATTAGTCTAATATGAGGCTGGCCAGTGTGGGCTGAGTTGAGCTTAGCCCGTAATGAGGGGGCCTGGCTGGAAACTCTATAAATAGTACTCAAGTCTTTCCTCTAACTCTAATTCTCACATATATCCTCACATAAGAAGTATTTACCTAGCACTAAACGTGAAGAGGGCTGCCTCATTGAGCCAGTGATACGGAAGGCAATAGAGGAGAAGGACTTGCGTGTGGAACATTGTGTTTCCACTTCTGCTTTAAGAACGATGGATCCCAAAACATGTGCGTTAATCTTTCTACTCAATTATGCATGTTCTTGTTCTAGTTATGGAGATATTGGGATGGCACAATTTGCGTCCAACATGTGGTATTAGAGCAGCCATAACTCTAGAACTTGAACGGATAGAATTTTTGCCATAATTTGTGATTTTCGAGATTTTTTGTTCAATAAAAATAAAATTAAATCACAAATTCGGACTGGGCTTGATGAATTGAGTAAGACGGTTGGCGGCGCGTTGCCGGGGGAGGCCTCACGAGCCCCCACGCGTTGCCATGCGCCGCCAGGGTGTCGAAGACGCGCCCCACGCGCCCTCACGCGCCCCCACGCGCAGGGCACGGCTCGTGTGTGCACTCCACGTGCCACACACTCAGGTGGCACGTGCGGGCGCGTGGAGCGTCGGATCGGCGCGTGGCTGGTGGCATTGGATTCGTATGGCCGCCTTCTATCTTGTGGTGGATTTATTTTACATATTTGATAATTTTATGGATGTGAAAAATACATACAAAACCCTAAATACGTGTATTTTTAGTATTTTTGTGTATTTTTCTTGTATTTTATGTGATTTTGAAAATACAAGTGTTGGGTTACAGGTATGTTATTACATAAACATTATAAATGTGTGATTCATTAATAAAAAAAATTAAACTTTATTGTAAATTAAAGCTGGCTTAATGAGATACAACCGCTGTGGGATAGTAATTGAGCTTTGTATTGAGGTGATCGGAAACAGTAAAGGTTGTGAAACTTTTGTTGTTCAAGCATACTCCTTTATACGCTGGTAACTTTTGAATGATGAACATTTTAAAAACCTGTGACCAAATTAATTGTATTAATTAATATATCTGCTGAAAGTGGGTAATGCATATTAGTTAAGTTATTGCATATTGTACCTAAACTCATCTTGTCACTGGTTAATGTCTATTAAGTTGAATATTTTTTATGGTTAAGGAGTGTGACAATATTTACGTAGAGTAATAGAATCTACTGTTAAAATTTAGATATTTGGTTCTCTGGTTTGACTCAATTAATAGGTCACTGGTTGATTATAATGATAATTTATTACTTAAAAATTGGCTAATAAATCAGTTGTTGGCCTTGGAGTCATTTTTTGCCTTATGAAACTCATGAATGATAATGGATTAGCTGTCAGGCTTGTCGATTTGATGTACCCCGTATTACTATTGATGTTAATTTGTGAGAAATCTTCTAGATCAGCATTCTTTTTATGTTTTTCTAGTAATCTGTAATCGGTGTGCATAAGAGATGCTTCTTCTCTATTATGAAAAGTTTCTTGTGTTGCTGTGATCAGTGATCTCATTAGAATCTGTCTTCCATGTTCGCTATATATGTGTGTGTGTGTGTGTGTGTGTGTGTGTGTGTGTGTGTGTGTGTGTGTGTATTTATATATATGTATGATTAATTTTTATTAATGAATAAAGCAATGTAATTAGCATGATATGTGATTTAGCGATTTACTGCCCCTATCACTGAAGTTAAAATCACATGTATATAATGTATGTGAGAAGTAAAGTTTATATTCATAGTATTAGAGAGTTTCAAGGATTCAATTAAGTAGTGACCGCCAAAGTGACACACTTGATTGGGTTTGAGAAATTTCGGTCTCGTATGATGATTGAGATGTCTTCTGGTCTAATGTGTAGTTATACTCCCAAATGAGGTGATTATGTATTAATTCATGAAGGGATACATGATGGTGTGGTGGAGGAGTGACTAATCCTAGTGGTTCATCTGCCCAAATGTGATGAATTCACAAAAATTGTAATATATTCTCATAACCGCTATCATATAGAGAGTGTACAACTGCATGTCATGTATTTTGCCCAAATGTGATTATATGATTATGTGTGTAACTCTCTGGATGTGTACTTGTACATCAAGTTACACAATGCTCACATGATGCTAATTATATACATTACTTGTCTTTCAGTCACCTTTTCTGTAAACGGTAACTCCATCACTATTGAGGCTCTTGCTGGTTCAAATTTTAAGAAATGGAGAGAAGATTTTCTGTTTGCTATGGAGATGACAAATATTCATATGACTCTTACTGTCAATTGGCCGGCATATCTTACTGCTGAGAGTACAGAAGCTCAGAAAGCTCATTTTACTGCCTGAGAAAAAAGCAATAGAATTTGCTTACTATCCATGAAGCGTTCCATTCTAGAACACTTGAAAAGTGGTTTACTTGCGAACTGCACTACTATAAGATAATGGAAGTCTTAGTGACTTGTAATTATGTCTTGTCTAATATCGAATTTAGGACACATCTGCAAAGATTGTGTTTAAGTTCTAATGGCATATACATCTCGTATATGGATGAAGAAGTTTCCAAAAATTTTCTATTTAAGGAATAATCTCACAAAT
This sequence comes from Eucalyptus virginea, assembly GCA_014182375.1. Taxonomy (NCBI): domain Eukaryota; kingdom Viridiplantae; phylum Streptophyta; class Magnoliopsida; order Myrtales; family Myrtaceae; genus Eucalyptus; species Eucalyptus virginea. Next base: position 51,346,188 of record CM024521.1, read on the forward strand.
GTCTAAAGGAAGAGTAGAAAAGTTGACAATGTTGATATTTTGTCTACTCTTAACGGTTATCTAAAAACTTCTATAAATTATTGTGGAAGTAAAATTATCGAGATAAATAATAAAACAATTAAAATTAGTCTTAAAAGGTTGTCAGGCTTAATAGTGGCCGTGAGTATTTTTGCAAATATGACAATGCGAAATAGCTTAAAGGGTCATTTGTCAAATACTTGGTAGATTATGGGGTGGTAACTTAATTACTATGCCTGGAAATCCTGACAAAAAGATTTGGTCGAAAGGCATAAATGCACCATATTGAACATGGTGATGAGTATGATTAGTAAGACTAATTTATCCGATCTTCTGTGGGCTGATATTTGAAAGCAACCTTTTCACATACAAAAGGCGTTTCTTATTAAAATTATTTCATAAATTTCTTTTAAGTTATAGACTTGACATAAATTACTTGAATCATATTAAATTTAGAGGTGTCATGCAGAAGTGAGGTTATCTAATCCAATATTAAGTGCATTGGAATTTAGATCCACTCGGAATTATTTTTGTTCTTACCCAGATTGTTAAAAGGGGTATCAATTTTATGACCCTAAAGAAGGTACAAGTATTATAGAATAACATACTTCTACAGTTCGACGTAATTGTAGAGGATAGCTGCTTTCAGACTATTAAGGATAATAGTACGATGGAAAATCACTATGTCTTTGTCTTTGCCTATACAGATAATTGTGGTATAGACAATTATGGAATCTCCTGTACCATAGACTAAACTTATTGAGATTTAAGGTACTATTCTTGATATAGTTTATGATGAAATTTTTTTAAACTTCTCAAGTATAGAATGAAGTGGTTGTAGCTTTACTCGGGAGATTTGTTAGGGGAAGACGATCGGTTATTTCATTAGACTATATAGTCTATTTGTGAGAGCATGACTACAATATCTACTACATGGTTGATTTTGCAACATAAATAAATGTTGTTTTTTTACCTTCAATCAAGTATGTGATTAGATGCCATAAAAGACGATATACAATCTATGAAATATCATAGTGTTTGGAAACTTACTGACTTGCCTGAAGATCACAAGTTCATTATTTGCAAATAGGCATATAAAATTAAAAGGATTTCAAAGAAAGATTGTGAAATTTAAAGCCAAATTGGTAGCTAAAGTTTTAACTTTGAAAGATGGGTGGATAGTTAGTGAAGAAATAATTATTTCTTTGTAGTATTTTTTAAATATTCTTTCAGAGTGAACGTAATATTAATAGCTCTTTTTGATTTGGAGCTACGTTAAATAGATACAAAATCTATATAGTGCAACTGGAGGATTTTGCAGCAGATTCAAGTAAACTTATGTGTAAACTGAAAAGTTTTATTCATAGTTTTTAAGCAAGTTTCCAGACACTATTATTAAAGCATCATAGTGTTATTATTTTGTTCAATTGAGAACAAAGTAATTCAATCAGTGGGAGGAAATTTATTTTTCTCATACCCTATGTATATGATATTTTATTTACAAATAGTGACCTTGAGGCATCTTTTGTCTTTTGTATTGAGATTTGTAAGGATTGTTCTCGCCATATAAATATTGGATTTTATTAGATTTATCTTAGAGGATATTTGCTGATTGTATTTTGGAAATATTCAATATACGTCATTACAAGTCAGGAATTGTTCTTGTCGTTAAGGGTGATGGACTGAATCAATTATATTGTCCTTATTTAGATATTGAGAAAATCTAGTTAAAAGTGTACATTGTGTTAGTGCACTTAAAAGTATAATATATGTTTGAATTTGCACTGGATTAAATATCGTCTTTACGACGAGACTTCTATGTAGATATCAGTCAAATCTAGGACGCGATTACTGGATTGCTGCCAAGAAGGTTTTAAGGTACTTAAAGAGGACAAAAGATTATATGCTAATTTACAGACATGTTCAATTCTTGCAACTAGTAAGGAATTCAGATGTAAACTTTGATGGCTGTTAGGATGACATGTGATCAATATCGGAATACATATTTATGTTAGTAGGAAGTGCAGTAAATAAAGTTCTATGTTATCTTCTACTATGTAAGCAGTGTTAGTAACATTCTTTTAAGCTGTTACTTGGGCTATTAGGCTCCAGAACCTCATGAAGGAGTTGATTGTTTTAACTTTATGGATAGACCAATACGGTTGTATTGAGATAACGAATTTGTAGTATTATTTATTTACTACAAAGGTTTCAAGACGTCTAAATATATGACGGTCAAAGATTTTTTTGACCATAAGGAAACAATACAGAATTGTGACGTAATAATATAACATATTTTCACAGATGATGTGATGATAGATAACTAAAGGCCTACGCCCATGTGTATTTGAGCAACATGTCATTAGCATGGGCCTAGGAGCATCATGAGATGTTGTTGTTTAGTGGGAGCTATTTTGGCTTTACTCTGATAAAGATTTCATCTATGTTCGTTACACTTTGTAACGATTTAATATGTATCAACTTTTGCATTCAATAAAATATTTTTGAATGTGTTGTTATTATGTTGAATACATATTAATAAAGTCTCAAGGTACTGTATAAACTTTGAGTGAAGGCTAGGGGCATTCGGTTATTAGCCTTGTGCATATGCCTTGTTACACATAAAGAAAGGTTAACCATAAGAATAAGGCATATGTGGGTTCATTGGAACCATAAAAACATTCTCTAGTGGCATAAGTTTTTGTGTCGCTTAAGGTAAGAGAATTGTGACTAACAAATGGGATCTCTCTATGAGCGATGTTATCCATTTGACATACTACCATATTGAATCCATATCAATAAAGTTGAGAGCACTCATAACCATGGAAGGCTCTGTGTGTATACATGCAGTTACCGCCATGATTCGGTATTTAAGACTTTATGGGATAGGATTGACTATTAAGAATTATCTCTAGACCAAATGTGTATACATATGGTACGATTTCAATTAATATAGTCCAAGTGGGAGAATGTAAGAGTTTTCCTAATGTGGACGAAATTAATTGATATTGTAATTTATTATTTTTATGGTTACCGTAAAACATGGTTGGTCTAAGGTGAGATAGAAGGTTTCTTAATTAGTCTAATATAGGGCTGGCTAGTGTGGGCCAAGTTGAGCCTGGCCCGTAATGAGGGGGCCTGGCTGGAAACTCTATAAATAGTGCTCAAGTCTCTCCTCTAACCCTAATTCTCACATGTATCATCACCTAAGGAGCGTTTACCTAACGCTAAACGTGAAGGGGGCCGCCTCATTGAGCCAGCAATACGGAGGGCAATAGAGGAGAAGGGCTTGCGCGTGGAATATTATGTTTCCGCTTCCGCTTCAAGAATGATGGATCCCAAAACAGGTGCGTTAATCTTTCTATTCAATTATGCATGTTCTTGTTCTAGTTATGGAGATCTTAGGATGGCGCAATTTGCGTCCAACTGAGCAATGATGATGCAGAATCTGTTTTATGTGTGACTGCTACTTCGTCAGAAGATAAATGGGTGCTAGATTCGAGGTGTTCTTATCATATGATGCTTCATAAGAACTGGTTTACTACTTACCAGACTGCAGATGGTGGTAGGGTTCTTTTGGAGAATAATACAGTATGTAAAGCTGTGGGGATAGGGACAATTCGGATTTGGCAAGCATTACATCTTTGGCAAGCAGCATCGAGTTAAGTTTATAATAGCTATTCATTCGACCAAACGATCAATTGAATATATTCATTCAGACATCTGGGACTCGTCTTTGGTTCCTTCAAAAGGAGGTGCCCGATATATGCTGACATTTATCGACGATTATTCGAGGAAGGTATGGGTATACTTTCTGAAGCACAAATATGATGTGTTCGATCGGTTCAAGAAATTTAAGGCATTGAATGAGAAGCAGTCAGATAAACAAATCAAGTGCCTGAGAACCGATAATGACATGGAGTTTTGTGGTAAAGATTTTACTGAATTCTGCAAGAAAGAAGATATTTTGAGACATCGCACAGTACGTGGGACGCCATAATAGAATGGCGTGGCAGAACGGAAGAATAAAACTTTGCTTGAGGGAGCTCGATGCTTGCTTTCGCATGCAAGACTTAGCAAGGAATTTTGGGCCGAAGCAGTGAATATGGCATGTTACTTGGTTAATCGATCTTCATCATCTGCTATCAAGTGGAAGACTCCTAAAGAAGTATGGTCGGGGAAACCTGTTGATTATTCCGGATTACGTATATTCAGATGTCCTGTGTAATCTCATGCAAGTGATGGTAAGCTTGAGCCGAGGGTGAATAAGTGCATATTTCTGGGTTTGCACATGGGGTGAAAGGCTACCGGCTGTGGTACACTAATCCAAAATCACCCAATTTTCTAATCAACAGAGATGTGATCTTCGATGAGACTGCAATGCTTCAACAGAGGAGTTTTAAGACACAACCAGCAGAGAAGACAGATCATTGTGTCATTAGTGAGGTGGAGTTTTAGGTGGAGACTCCGGAGACCTCGAAGGTAAGAGAAGTTGAGACTGCAGATGAAGTCGCAGTTCCTGAAGTCGGTGATAGTGAACAACCAGCAAAGCCGCAGCACATTATAGCCGCAGATAGACAGAAAAGGCAAATTAAATCACCGGTACGTTATGGTTATACATATATTGCTTATGCATTAACTGTAGGTGATGAGGTGGAGACAGATGAGCCTTCGTCTTACTCTGAGGCGATGACTAGTTCGGAGTCATTGCAGTAGTTAGGGGCTATGAGTGAAGAGATTGAATCACTCAATCGAAATCAGACATGGGAGTTGGTCCAAGTACCCAAGAGCCAAAAGATTGTCGGAAGTAAATGGGTCTTTAAACGGAAAGAAGGCATTCCCGGTGTTGAGACAGCGAGGTATAAGGCGAGACTTGTGGCGAAGGGATATACACAGCATGAGGGCATTGACTACAATGATGTGTTCTCTCCTGTGGTAAGACATACTTCTATTCGTGTTTTACTTGCTTTAGATTCTTCGTAGGATCTCGAGTTAGAGCAACTAGATGTGAAAACTGCGTTTCTTCATGGTGAGTTGGAGGAGCAGATTTACATGAGGCAACCAGAGGGATTTGCTATTCCAGGTAAGGAAGATCATGTTTGCTTGTTGAAGAAATCTTTATATAGGCTAAAACAGTCTCCTAGGCAGTGGTATAAACGTTTTGATATTTTCATAGCTAGTCAAAACGACACAAAAAGTCAGATGGATAGCTATGTCTACTTTAGGAGATTGGAGAATGGTTCTTTGATTTATTTACTCTTATATGTTGATAATATGCTAATAGCAGCTAAGAATATGTCTAATATTGATGTGTTGAAGAGGCAGTTAAATGCTGAATTTGAGATGAAAGATTTAGGTGCTGCAAAGAAAATTTGGGTATAGAGATTTTGCGTGATAGGACTGCAGGAGTTTTACGTCTATCTCAAAAGAAATATATTGAGAAAATCGTTGCACGTTTTAATATGGTAGTTAGCAAAATCTGTAAGTACACCTTTAGCGAATTAAACTTTTAGATAAATTATCACCGCAGATTGAGGAGGAGGAGGAGGAACATATGTCCCGTGTTCCTTATTCTAGTATCGTGGGTAGTATTATGTATGCTACGGTGTGCATTATGCCTGATATTTCACAAGCTGTGAGCATGGTTAGTCGCTATATGAAGCGTCTTGGTAAAACTCATTGGGAAACTATGAGTGGATCCTCAGATATTTGAAAGGGACAACAGATGTGGGTATAGTGTATCGGAAGGACAGTAATGGCAGTGAGACCACTGGTTTTCTGGGTTCGGATCACACCGGCGACTTGGATGATCGCGGGTCTTTAGCAAGGTATGTGTTTATGCCAGCAGGTGGTGTAGTTAGTTGGAAAGCATCATTACAGGATAACATTGCATTGTCTTCAATTGAGGCAGAGTACATGGCACTAACTTTTGTAGCGAATGAGGCGATATGGTTACAAAGTTTACTCTCGGACTTTGGGTTAGAACAGAAAAGTGTGGATATACACTGTGATAACCAATATGCGATATATTTGGTGTATAATCTAGTTTATCACGAGCGAACGAAACATATCAACATTATGTACCACTTCATCCGAGATGTCTTAGCTAATGGTAATGTTATTGTAAAAAAGATTGCTACAGTAGATAACTCGGTAGATATAATGACTAAGTCTGTTCCTTTGGCGAAGCTCAAGCTCTATTGGCGTCTGTGGAGAGTGAGCGCCCATTAGGGCATTGGGACAGCAGCATGGATGATGAGCACTATAACTTGGTTTCAAATATCGAGCCAATGTGGAGAATTGTTAAATTAATGTCTCGAATTTGAATTCGGATGATGATTTATTATACCGAATTTTGTTGATAAAGATTTCCCAAGTAGAAGAAATTCGCTGGACTTCTTAAAACTGCACAAAAGAGGAAATAAAATAGAATAAAAAAAAGCAGCAAAATTTTCTTCTTTCATCTACAGGAGGTTTTCAAAGTGGGGCTTGCAACGTGGGGCCCAAAGTCAAATATTTGACTTTGGGCACACATTCCATGCCGAGGGAAGGAGAGACGCACGCAGGAAGTCTCCCACGTGAAGCCAAAAGTGATGGTGGGCTCAGGTCAAAGTTTGACTTGGGCACACGTATAAAACAGAGGTATTATGCAGGGTTTTTTTTTTTTTTTTCGATGAGTGGTTGCTGCACCCCTACGAAGCTGCGTCGTCCACGATCTTTGAAGCTGCAAGCCGCGCAAAGCTTTGAAGGGATACACGAAGCCGTACGTAGAGCGTATTGTTTTGAGGTTGAACGCGCGGTATTTTTGTGCGGTGAGTTTATGTCCAAGTGAGTTGTTTATTTATAAACACTTTGGGTTTGGGGTTAAATTTAGGTGCGGGAAACACTTGAGCATATGAGTGATTGTAAACTCTGATTCTCCAATTATAGTTGATTATTTGCTGCTGACTCTCCCCGTGGATGTATGTACCGATACTTGGACTGAACCACATAAATTTCTGGTGTCCTTATTATTTCTTGTTTATTTTTCTGTTGATTTCGCGTTGACGTAAATTGTAAGATCATGTTGTTTCCGCGTATTATATCGCAACACAAATGATGGAAAATATATAATTTGCGATTTCATGTTTTCCTTTTGTACCATATGAAGACATTTTTCTGTATGATGCATATATCACATGACAGTATTATTCCATCACAAAGACTAAAAGGACCTAACTCTTTTGTCTTTGGTTGCCTACTTATTAAGGTTAAGGTGATAGTTGCAAAAATGTCCCATGGCAATAAGGAGGGCCATTCTTTCGAATCCTCGCTGACCTGTTTGAAAATTGTATTGGATATGATAATCTATTCCAACTTCTCTGGCTACTTTTCTGTCAAGTTGGTGTAATCACTCGATCATGAATTGGGAGGATGATTTAGTTTTAGAGTCCCATATGATACGTGGAATCCTAACTAGAATGTAGAATATTGATATGACTAGTTGCTTTTAAAATTCTCCCTTAATTCAAAAGAGATATATATATATATATATATATATATATATATATATATAATTCTAACTAGATGCATAATACTAATGTTTGATAAAAGAGTAAAATGAGATCGAGTAATTCTCTAAATTATTTGGACATGGATGGATCTCTTTATCGTTGCTCTAAATCTACTGTTGTGAGGCTTGCGCTCGACTCAGCATCACTGTGCTTAGGGTCTGGTGGCCTCGGAGCCGTTGCTTGGGCTTTGAACATATCCCTAGAAATCTTTTTCATCCCAAATGCAACGACCATGGAAGCTCCAAAGTAATAGAATATTACCTTCATGAAGCACCTGAAGTAGAAGCAGAAGCTGAAGTACAAGGTCTATCACAATGGTTTCCTCTCTCTCCTCACCTCCACTAGCAAAGTACCTTTGCTTTCCCTACTAATCTCCGCCACTAATGTCTAGCTCAACCTGATCGGCAATTTAGTTGCCTTTGATTGGGCTCGAACAAAATTCGGTTTGATTAGCTAATCTACGTCAAAAGTGCAACAATTGATTTGTTACCATTTGTCCCTGAATTTAGCTTGCTCGATTGAACTGAATGGTAGCTATTTGATGCTGCCTAGGATTTTATTTTTTCTACCATTACAGATTGTTTCTTTTATGTGCTTTTGGTTGTAATACTTTCCATGATTGGGCTTGTTTTGAGTAGATTAGTCCATGCTGTGATTGATGGTTGCATATACGATAGGTAATGCTGTATGATGATATCAAGCAACTGTTGGAAAATAGGATTTTGAAGATTGATGAAGTTATTTATTCCAATGAGTTAGTGATGTTCAATAGTTATTTGGTTGATGTTGGAGAGCCTCCAGATGATACTTATATTCACAGCTTGATTACTGTTGGGCAATTGGATTTATAAGTTCCCTTTGCTTAGGGTATTGCTTGCTTGTCTTCTTCGTCATAGTTGTTTTGTTGGGTGAAATTATTAGTAGGTGCAATGTGATGAATGCAAAATTCTTGGGTTTGGTTTGTTAGAAGTTCGAATGGGTTTATATTACTTCTTGTTTGTCTTGGAAAACAGTGTGTTGCTCGCATATATATGCGCATAGATCCTCCTTTGTGATGCTTTGCTTGTTGTTCTTCTAGAAAATTAAATATTGTTCTTTTGCTTGCTTAGAACAGCTTCTTGGGTACGATTCAATATATATTTGATTGATTTAGAACCTGGATGTGAACATTTGCAATTGCTCTACTATTGCTTTTGTTCAATGTGCAACTAGTCTTTTGAAACTCCATATTTTTTTGCTAACCTTACTTTCAACGATGCGAGTATTGGTTGAGTTTCTGGTGTGAGGTTCACTATGATCCCCTCTTTGCAATACAAGGTGTGTTTTCCTTTTGGCTACTTAAATCCCGTGGCATGGAATATAGAGTTGAATTGCCTAAATAACTTTTCATTTTCTACGGGTGCTCCAATTCCTTAGAAATCGAAAAAGAAACATTGGTTATTTTAGAAGTTGGTCGCTCATGATGTTGCAACCTATAGGAAAATGGGAACCAAATATATACCGTCTTTATACCTCACATGTATTGATTTTGTATTCCAAATAGCATAGCTTGCTTTAAAATGCATCCAAAAGACTCCTAATGAGTAGCCTTCCGGGACTGAAGTCATGGAGGAACTGGAATCAATAGAAGCTTCCAGTGCTAATAGAATACTACGGGATGATGCTTTAATTCACTTACTATGTCATTCTTACTTCATGTGATGTAACCAAAGTCTGTTGCTCCACACTTTTCCATTTTTCCCAGGATGAATCTTGGGCTTTGAATGTTCATTTTCATTGTACCCAACAGTTACTAGGAGTTGTCTTCCCCTGTAAGTTCTTTGGAATATGCATGACGTGTATATCAATACGCGCGTCGGCTTGTGAATTGAGACGTTGTGATTGTACTATTATTTGAGGAACAATTTTTTTAATGCTAATCCTCAATTTTGTCAGCAATCTGAGATTCACAAAAGAAGCCCATTGCTCTTCAAGAGTCCGAGCTCTTTAATTTTCTTGCATGATAAGGCTTTGAACATGAGCGGAAGCTCATTATTGTTGCCATCACGAATGTGTTCATGTGGTGCTTGCTTTGCAATCATTCTCCAAGAAATATTATGTTGTTCGGTCAGGAAAATGACACTTAAGTGTCAAAATTTGGCACGAATGGATACTTAAGTGTCAAAAGTCAGGAAAATGACACTTAAGTGCCAAAATCGGAGCAAAATAGATTAGTTAAGTGCTAATAGTAAGACAATCCGAAACAAACAATGATGTGGTGATTTTCCGGTGAGCCAAGTGCAAAATAACGTCATTTTGCATGCTAGCATGGTTAGACAAGTACCAAAACAGCGTCGTCTTGCTACTAACATGGATAAATAATTAATATAAACATTTATTAAATTAATTTAAAACCGAAATTAAATAAATTAAATTAAAAAGAGAGAGAGAGAATGAGGTTCAACGGCGGCTGAAGGCTGAGCCCTTGCCGAGGGGCCAAGTGGCCGGCAATCGGAGGAACCCTAACGGAAGATCAGAGCCTCGCCACCGTCATAGGAGGAGGGGAAGAGCATCAATGACGCCTCTTCTTCCTCCCTGTAGCAAAGCACGGCAGGAGATGATCGCGAGCCGAGAAGGCCGGAGAGAGAGAGGTATTTTGTGATGAAATGTAGAGAGAGAAAGAGAGAGGAGGAAGATAAATTGACGTTATTTTGGAGTGTAATTGCGATCTTCGTCTTCCCCTTTTTCTTAATTTTTCGAAATAATATTGATTAAACGCCTAATTGGGAAAGAAAAAAAAAAGGAAGAAAAAACCGACTGCAATGGCGACGTGGTAATTATGTGATTTTGTTAACTTCTTTCTTCTTTTTGCTTTTTTTTTTTTTTTTTCCTTTTGGCCGAATGTAATTTTGCAAACGTCTCGTACGGACGGGAAAACGACGAGGCGCTTCGGACGGGCGCCATTTGCTGCGGTTTGGAGTCGGAGGAGAGAATCACTGGGGGTTCGCCCCAGTGGCCACCCTTCCAACATATAAGGGGGAGGTGAGGGATTCAAATCCCCACATTCTCAGGGGGGAATGGGGTGGGGACGCATAAGTTTCAAGAGTGGGTTTCGACTCCCACGCCCTGCAAGAGGCAGAGCAAAAGTCTAAGAGTGAGTGTAGAGTAGGAATAGAGTAGGACTGACAAAAAAAAAAAAAAGGAGTCGGAGGAGAGACGCGACGGGGCCCCACCGTTTGGAGAGAAGAAGTTGCCGCTGGACCAGCAAATTACCACGTTCTTTCCCCCAAAATTTGAAATTTCATTGCATTCACGTTGTGATTATTTTGCCAAAAAAGAAAAAGTTTATTTGATCCGTATTTGGAAAATTATTTATCGATGGTGTCATGAGGGACGATTTTACGATTTTGATAACACAAACATCAATCTATTAACATTCTTGATGGAAATTTCTTTTTTCCATGAAAGATGAATGTTGAAAATAAGAACTATAGTTTGGGCATTTTTTTTTTTAAACTTGTTATGTAAAGAATTGTCACCCATCAAGAAATCCTTGGTTATATAAATTCATGGTTCAATGTGTTAAGGTAATTCATCATAAGAAAAATTGACAAAGTAAGGTAATATAATAAATTCTACATCTATTAATATTATAAAGGTTAGTGGAATTTAGATGCGATCATCCAATTTAAGATTTAAGCTGAGATAGAAGGATAATTATACTTCGAGTCTTTGAACTTTTAGGTAATGTTTGTTGTTGTTCACAATAAGGTTATTCCTTTGAACTAAGTATCACCATATTTTGTACATAGAGCCATATATAATAATAATAATAATAATAATAATAATAATACTAATAATAATAATAATAATAATAATAATAATAATAATAATAATAATAATGAGTAAAACTTAGTAACAAACATTGTTGGCTCGATAAAAAAATGGATTCTTTAAAAAAAAATTATAAAGCACATCTTTTTTTCTCTTTTTCCTCTTCCTTTTATTTTTATTTTTATTTTAAATTTCTTCTGATTTATATGAGAAATTTCTTTAAAAAAGATGGGAATATACTTTTACCTCTCATGAGTCAACAAACATTACGCATCTAACAAAAAATATAACGGAAGGTTCATAGCCACTTAAATGAAAATTCAATTTGATCTTCAATTGGTGAAAGTTTGTAGGCAAACATGTATCGTCCTAAAATCGAATCGATCTTACGTAATTAAACCCTGCCTCTTGGGTGTTTAGGGACACCCGGCCCGACCCAAAAAACCAGCTCCGCGACCCGACTCCCTGGCGAACCCTACCCAGATCCGATCCGAATTGCGACCCGGTCTTCCACCGCCGCAAATCGCGCAAAACCCTACCCAGTTGCTGGCTCGGGTTTGACCCGACGACCCGGAAAATCGGGAACCCTAGGGTTCCCGATTCGCGGCGCCGAAGGGGGGAACGAAGCATCGCCGGGGCAATGGCGGCAACGATTGCGACGGTGATGATGGCGACGGTGGCGACGGTGGTGACGGTGATGACGACGACCCTTATTACCTGTGGCGAGGTGGCGGCAAGCGGCGGAGACGGCGACGACGTCAGAGGGTGCGCGACACGCCTCTGCAGGGGTCTCGGCTTGCGTCGGACAGCGTCGGAGGACGATGGCGAACACGGTGGCTGGCTGGAGCTTCGGCGTGGGCGGTCGACAACGACGGAGATGGCGGTGGTGACGCGGTTGCGCTAGCGACAACGAATCCCAGATCTGGTCAGATCTGGGCTTTCATCGGCCCTCCTCGTCGCTGCGCTCTCCCCTCTTCCAGAACTCCTTCGCCTCCTCCGACCTCGCTTCTCTCTCACTCCAGTCAGATCCGAGCCTCCACCGGCCAGATCTGACCTCCTCGGACTCGCTCGCCGGCGGCCTCCCCTGAAGTCTCTTAGTGGGAGGTTGGCCGAGCTCGCGACCCGATTTCTCTCTCGCTCGCTCTTCGATTCCTCCCCCGAAGTCTCTCAGTGGGAAGATCTCGGAGCTCGCTCTCCTGTTCGTCGTCGATATCGGGGGCTATTTATAGGCGAGGGGGTGGCCGGTCGACGGAACTTCGACCGCCGGTCCCCTTCGCACACCGAGCGGCCCTCGACGGCCAAACCGGTGTCCCATCCGACGCCAGCTGCTCCCCGCACGTCCTTATCCGATGCCAGCCACCCCCTGCTCCACGTGCGTTGCTGTTCCTCCACTTTGCTCCGGCGTCGCGCGCGTCCTCCTCTCCGGCGCGTGCTGCTTATCCGGTTTGGGAAGAAGACAGGGGAGGAAGAAGACAAGGAGAAGGGGCCGGGCTGAGCCACGCGGCTGGGCCTCGCGGGCCTGCGAAGGAAAAGAAAAGAGGGAGGGGCTGGGCTTTGAAGGCATAGCCCTTGTGGCTATTGGCTTCTGCTTTTCTTTTCTTTTTTTTTTTTCTTGTTTTTATTTGTTTTTTGTTGTTTTCTTTTATTATCTATTTATCCGAAAAGACAAAATAAATAAAAATTAATTAATAAAATAAACCTAATTAAAATTGAGGCGTCAACACCCCTCTTTGAAGGTGAGCTCGCAGAGGTTGCCTTCAAAGGCAGACTGATGCCTAAATTTTATCCATGCATGCGTAGCAGATTATATTTTATTTGGGACTTATTATTCTATGCGGAAAAAAAGCAATATAACATTACATATACTAAGACAGATAAGAAGATACCTGTAGTTACTTACCGGGAGTGAGTGAGATAGGGTGTGAACCCCGAGTTTGGCAAGTATCAAGGCGTCATCTTACTTGGTGATATGAGGAGGTTGCTTTTCCAGGACCCGAACCATTATTCGGTCGCCTATTAAAGCAATAAGTGATTTGTCTAGGACCCGAACCTTTCTTCGGTCGCCTTGACGGGGAATTGCCTTCCCAGGACTCGAACCTTTCTTCGGTCGCCTGTTAGAGTAATAAGTTGGTTTGTCTAGGACCCGAACCTTCCTTCGGTCGCCTTGATGGGGAATTGCTTTTCCAGGACCCGAACCTTTCTTCGGTCGCCTGTTAGAGCAATAAGTTGTTTTGTCTAGGACCCGAACCTTTCTTCGGTCGCCTGTTAGAGCAATAAGTTGTTTGTCTAGGACTCGAACCTTTCTTCGGTCGCCTTGACAGGAGATGCGACGACCTTTCTCAGGGCATCTGTTTGTTGGGGGTGCCTGACCTCAATCAAGGACACCGGTTGGTTCCCAACCTTTCTCGGGAGATGCGCCGATCTTTATCAGGGCATCGATTTGTTGGGTGTCTGACTTCTATCGAAGACACCAGTTGGTACTCGACTTTTCTCGGGAGATGCGCCGACCTTTCTCAGGGCATCGATTTGTGGGGTGTCTGACTTCTGTCGAAAACACCAGTTGGAACTCGACCTTTCTCGGGAGGATGCGCCGACCTTTCTCAAGGCATCGATTCTGGAAGATACCTTGGATATTTGTGAAGGTGTCCCACCTCCTGGCAATTGGGAAATATCGAGGACGTATCTTGGATATTTGTGAAGGTCTCTCGCCTCCTAGCAATTAGAAATATCGAGGACGAACCTGAGATATTCGTGAAGGTCTCTCACCTCCTGGTAATGGGAATATCGAGGACGTACCTCCTGGTATGGGGAATATCGAGGACGTGCCCCAAATATTCATGAAGGTCTCTCACCTCCTGGTAATTGGGAATACAGAGGGCGTACCTTAGATATTCATGAAGGTCTCTCACTTCTTGGTAATTGGGATTATTGAGGACATGCCTCGCATATTCATGAAGGTCTCTCACCTTCTGGTAATGGGAATATTGAGGGCGTGCCCCGCATATTCGTAAAGGTTTCTCACCTCCTGGATGGCGGCGCCAAGCAAAGCAATGGAATGCTTGAACAACTGCTATATTTGGGGACAACTCGGGCATGAGTGTCATGAAAAGGAAGTACCTGGACAACGGTGGGTACTTGACGATATGTGGATACCTAGACAGTAGTAGGTATTCAATGATAAAGGGATACCTGGTCAGTCACAAGCATCAATACTTTGGGGACAACTCGAACAGGTCGAGTGTCAGGAAAAGGGAGTATCTGAACGGTGGCCGGTACTCAAAGATAATAGGGATACCTAGACAGCAGTAGGTATTCAATGATAAAGGGATATTTGGTTAGTCACAAGTATCAATACTCTGGGGACAACTCGAATAGGTCGAGTGTCAGGAAAAGGGAGTATCCGAACGGTGGTCGGTACTCAAAGACAATGGGAATACCTAGACAGCAATAAGCACCCAAACTCAAAGGATGACTCAAATAGGTTGAGTGTCAATAAGAGAGTACCTGGACAGTGATAGGTACTTTAAGACAAATGGGGATAGAGATATGCTTACTCGGCAATATCTTTGATCTCTGAGAGTATGTCTGCTATTTGCACAATATGCACACATGATTGTATATGCTGTAAATTCATGAGTTCAAATGAGATTCATGCATGATAATTTTGTCAGTTTTGCATCCTTTGATTTCCACTGGGGAAGATTTTGAAAGACAACCTTCATTTAGAATGTAGATGTCTTGAGCATGCCAGATGAGGGACTTTCAATCTGAAAGGACTTTCCGCTCATTCTCATGGAAAAGGCTATCCTGACCATTGATGCAGGATTTATAAGGACCACACTATCTCACTGTCATCATGTCAGCAGGGGTCCGAGTATTCTCGTAAACAGTACGACTTTACCAATGTGAGAGGTCTTTGTTGAAATTGTGATGAAGTCTTGGTCAGTGGCTCATCGAAGGGGACCATCAAGGTCAAGGCTTATGAATGGAGTGCCACACGATCGTCTCCGGGTTTGCAAGTCAAGAATCCTACGAAAAGAGATAGAGTAATCTTGCTCGTACTTCTTCGAGCGATGTTTATAGACATATGAAATCCTACGTTAATTGAAGTGCCATAGTCTGAAGAGACTTTTACAATGGGATGTAACGTAGACTTGGTTCACATGTAAGAGGGTGAGAATTGGTGACTGTCTTGGCATTTGTCACTAGTCTTTCTTGTCAAATGGAGGTTCTATGGACCACAACAACAACTTTTCTTGGCTGTATTTTTGACTGGGGGGCATTGGCCTTGCTTTTACCAGGCACACTACTTTTTTCATGCCCCTATTTTTATTCCAGTTCTTCTTTTATGGGCATTGACCTTGCTCTTACCAGGTACACTGCTTTTTTATGCCCCTGTTTTTTCATTCTTGTGGTTAGAGGAACTAGCCTAGGCAAGTTCAATCACGACACTGTTGTTAGACTCTTGAGTCTTCGTTTTCAGCTAGCGCTCCGAGCTATGCTGTTTAAATGGTAGTAACTTCTGTTTTGTCTCAATGTGAGGGTAAAATTACAGACTCACTTGAGTTCTACAATGAATACAAGTGCGTAGAGAAAGAATTGCTCTTTGTCATTCTAGGGCACTTAAATTAACGCAAGTGTTCATATGCAATAAAGACACCCGAAGATTGATGCAAGTGCGAGCAGTAAAATTTCTATCTCTCCTCTCACCTTGTGATGCTGCTTTGCCTCCGTTCTGCCCCAATGTGGGGTGGTTCTTGATGGGGGTATGAGAGAAGCTTCACCGGTGTATGGGGCTCAATGGGGTGAGCGATGAAATGCCTCTCACTATTTTGGTTATCGTACCATTCGCGAGAGAACTCTTTACCCTACAGCCATGGAATCTTCTGCACTCATCTCACAAGTGTATAGATGGGGGGGATTGTGTGTAGGATATGGCTTGCCTTTCATCATTCTGACACGCCTCATCCAGCATACTCGATTAATCTTGTATTCTTCATTTAGCTGTCTATTCTAATAGTCCTTGATGGAATCAGTGATCTAGATAGACAAAATCATCATGCAAAAATCCATTTGGAAAAGGCATGCAGTATTTTAAACATGAGAGAGTTTGTATTCTCAAAACAAATGAATGGTTTTGGCTCAAAAAGGCCTTCTTGGTAGCTTTAAGGGTCAACAGAATAGTATTGTTAAATTTTGAACATCAAAAGGGTTATTCACAAAGGGGTGTTCACAAATGGGTGTCGGTGGTTGTCCCTATTGATTAGGGATATGACACATGAATGATCAGCCAAGGATTAGGAATTTGATCGGGCATCTCTGCTTTTGCCCCTGTAGAAGAGAAGATGTACAAGTAGGTCAATTAGTTTGGCCAAAATCAAATGTGGGTTGAGGCCTGAAGATTTTCTATCATTTGCTTTGGCAATTACTCAGGACGCCATTTCGCTTAGGAGAGTTTGTCATGCCT
The DNA here is from genome assembly GCA_014182375.1 of Eucalyptus virginea. Classification (NCBI taxonomy): domain Eukaryota; kingdom Viridiplantae; phylum Streptophyta; class Magnoliopsida; order Myrtales; family Myrtaceae; genus Eucalyptus; species Eucalyptus virginea. The sequence goes on from CM024521.1 coordinate 51,363,039, forward strand.
CTCATTGATTTATTATCCTTGTCAAATGATCCTGCAACAAGACATGCTTCTCATTGATTTGTTATCCTTGTTTTTGACAATCAGGTGATCCTGCAACAAACAAAAGGGAATGTGTTAGTCATGAATTTTTTTAGAAATCAAACAACTGGAAGCGATACAACATTACCCTTCACTGGTTTGCAAACGATTAAGTGGACCTGGAGTACAAGGAGGACATAAAGTCTCGTGTCTTCCACTTTGTCGGGTCAATTATTCTCCTTAATTGGCTTATGGATGGCACGTCCCTTTACACGAAGTCAAGTGAATTCGATGCAGGTCATTTCTATATACTAGCTTGGCCAGTATTGATTTGTCAAACCTAACCATTGAGTTTGGTTCTTGAGTTGTAATGCTCCCTGTCAAATAGGGAAAATATGTCAAAAGCGGGTTCAGATAGTGGGAGTATTGGAAACGATACCAAATTACCCTTCCCCAGAGTTTGTCTGTGCTAGCTCCTAAGGATATTTGAATGTCGCTGATGGCCTCTTTATCTTGGCATAGTTCAATGTTTCCTTTCAATTGGCCTTCCTCATTTGTGGCCACGTATGCATGATTGCTGGTCGTTGATTCATCTTCAACGCCTTCCTTCTGTGGAATTTCTCCTTCTGTCTTTAACTATAGCATCATTGGGCAAAAGTCATGTACCTCAAGCTTCTATGGAATCTAAGATCAAAAATCTCAAGCTTTCTGATGGCAATTACTCCTTGGAAGAATATACGTCTGGAGTGAAGTTTCTAGATTCCAAAGTCATTGTCCAGGGTGTGGGGCTATAGATCGCTTTGACTGTCTAGATTTTCTCCCTGTTAACAGTAATCACTTTAAAAGAAGAGAAAGAACTTCTTCATTATGTTGAAGTTGAAATTGTAACATCTAGCTGTTTGGGCGCGTCGTGCGACAAGATAGTCCTTTGGCTTAGGATGGAGCTGGGCAGGAGTGAGGCATGTCATGGATGCTTCGATTTCAACTGTATGCCTGTACCTATTACGTCTCACCTTTTGTATCCTGTAAATAGAAGAGAGGGGTTGTCATTCTCAATATTATGTTAAGGGAATAAGACTTACCCTTTTTTGAAACGGGATGCTCCTTTCTGTTTGCCCCCACTTTCTTGAAAATGTGTTCTCGAGTTTGGTCTGTTCACACGATGTGCTAGTTTCAAATATCTTTTGTTACACAAAATCAAAGGGGATGATGTTCTGAAACATAAAGTGAGAGGGTTAGAAAGACAAACGTGCTTAAATTTATCATCTTGTTTTGACAAAAGCTTTTGGGTGATGAAATATTTTTTATTTTCAAAATACGTCTTTGGGGGAGAAAAAGCATGAGGAAGCCCAGCTCTCAGTATTCTCCTTGGATGATATTTTTTTCATGGTTGGATAACATCACTGGGCAGGTTTGGAGTACCGCCTCATGCTCTTAAAACAAAATATTAGAATTGTACAATAGAGTACTTGGAATGGAAAATACAACAGTAGCACATTAGACAAGATAAGAAACATGAAATTATAAAAACAACTAAAACCCATGAAAACTCCTGTGTAAAGGAGTGCTTTGATAGTGTTGGTTCCGAAATCAAGCGCCTTTGAGTTCCTCGCCTCCAGTAGACTCGAAATATTCGCATGAGAGAACCACTTCATTGAAGCTATGGAAGTGCAACCCATGCAACCAACAACGATGCTTACGAGGTAAAGCCCCTATGAACAGCTTTATCATTTCTTCTTCGGCCAGTTGAGGGTAAGTTTGCATCATAAAAGCCTCCCACCTCCTTGCATACGCTCGGAAATCCTCCATTGGTCTTTTTCTGAAGTGAACCAAGTTCTGACAAGGCACTTCAGTCCCAATCTGGCTTTGATACGGAAGCAGGAATGCAGAAGACAGCTCATTCCAATCTCTCGTGAGATAGATATCTGCTGTGATGAACCATTGTAATGCAGACCCCGTAAGACTTTCTTGGAAGGCCTGAGTTGTGAATGACATCGGGCTATGGTACTGACTCATCAGCGTGGAGATATTGCAAATGAGCCATGGGGCAAGTTGTGCCATTATACTTACGGAGATTAGGTATCCACATTTCTCCAGGGGTCATGATCCTATGAGCGCAAGACGGGCTTGATGTATCCTGGTTAGGCCACTGGTTTTCCCACTGCATATTTGTTGTAGTGGTGAATTTTTCTGTTTCAGGGAAGTTAGATTCTACCGAGATTACCCCATTGCTTTCTTCTTGGTCAAAATTTCCGAATGAGAATGAAGTATTGAAGCTATCTTCATGGTCAGAGGACGAGCTTAGTACTTCGTTAGGATCGTAGCGGATAAAGACGTATGATTCCTCTTCTGATGGGCCTTCACCCTCGGATGAGAGTAGGAAACAGTTATACAATGAATCGTCAGTTTCATTGTCGAAATAACGCTGGAAGTCCTTGGGATTGTATTCTAGGGCCGGGAAGTCTTCAGGGTTGTATTCTAGGGGATGGTAGCCTTCAAAGCTGTATTCTTGGGAATGCTCGAAGCTTTGGTGCGGTGGCTCGTCGGTAGATGCTGAATTGATCTGCTTAGGCTTTCTTTTCTTGGCCCCTAGTCCAGACCTTTTGGGTAAGGCCCTTCGTTTTGCCAGCTCGCTTCTGTCAAGGGAAGTGAGAGATATTAAAGTTTCACTCTCTGATTCACTTTCTAGGTTGATAGGGGTCGGTATTCTCTGAACCCTAGCTCTTGCAGTAAGCTTGGGGAGTTGACTTATCGTGCCCTGGTCTTGAACATGCTCTGTGTCTTGGATCTCGTACAAAGGCTCCTTGCCTTTCCTAATGGGAAACTTTTCAGTAATAGGATGCTGCTCAACTGCCCACTCATTATGCAAGGCTTCATCAACACGTTTCTTTCCTATCTCAGCAACTAACGGTTCCTCGTGTTCCACGATCATCAGTTCTTCATAGGGCAAAGCTATGTCAGGGCTGATGTCAATATCATATTCTTGATGGAAAGCATGAATTAGTTCCCTCCAGATTTTAAGGGGACTAATCTTCCTGACAATGTACCATCGCAAGGCAGGGCCAGTCAAGCTCGATTGGTACGATTGAATCATCCTTCGGACCAAGTAGGCCTACAAGTAAGTCTCTGGGCGGGAGGTATCATCATACCTTTTGCATTCAGGTGCTTTGAGTTTTTCAGGGATCTCGATGCCAGCGTAATTGGACAGGTCCATGGGATTGTGCTCTTGTAGCTGGCTTAACTTTTTCATGATCCTTTCAAACTGTCTATGGTACTGGCTATTTTCTAGCAAATTTGCGGGTGTCATGACGGTGTTTGAGGCAACTATAGAGTTGGGCTCAGCTTGAGTGGATTTCATTTGTCTCGAGAGTTGTTGAAGGATAATGGACATCTGTCCTATGCCGTCTTCAATGTTAATGAGGCGGTTTTGTACATCATTCTGATCGGGCCCTATTGCATGAGGCCACTCGCGGGCGATTGGTGGCCGGCGATTCATAATTACCTGTCGTTGCGAAAACAATGAATGAGCACAAAAGTAAACAAAGAGTGACCCATGGCAATGGTCTAACTGCTTTTTATTTATCAAAAGAGTATTTTATAGACCGCAAATTTCTAACATCTAAAACTTGAAATTGAAATACTAGATATTAAACAAAAGTCCCTAAACAATGGGACAAAACTTTTCACAATATTAACACTAAGGGGCACACGATTGTCAATTTATATGCGATGGGGAGCCTTGTTCTTGCGAGGATGCCTGCTTCCTTGGACTGGCTTTGAGGTGTGCATCCAGTCCATTCCCAAATCCCTCTGCATAAGCTCAGCTTGCTCGTGCGGGTTGCTCTCTCTGATCGAGCGAGGGGCTGATGGTTTCCACCTTGTTGGGATGTGATGATTGTGGATGTAGGACATGGAGGCGTGGTGGGCTTTTTCTTCTCCCTCAAGCCCTTCAGGTACCACGATCCTTTTGCGATGGCACTTGTCCCAGGTTTCCTCAGCGATAGAAATTTCGACCGCGTAGTCACGGCTTGTGTTGAAAAGAACTGGAGGGATCATTCCATTGAAAGACGTTGGAATCTCCTGAAGGGCTCCATATTGTCGTGCCACCCGATATGGGTAATAGGGAATGGCGCCGGTGAGGCCGAGCAACGGAATTGGGCGGTTGCGTTTGTAAGCGAAGCGAGCTCTCTTTTCATGGAACCAACCGGCACACCATTGGAATGCCTCAAGAGCTGGATCTCTTAGGAAGTCAACCCAATTTAAACAACTTTGATTGGGAATATACGGTCCTAAAACCATAAATTTTTGTAACGGATTTTCAAAAGCATTTGTTTCTGTTTCAGCCGATCGCATGAAGTCTCGGAATTCGCTTAGGTGAGAAAAGAACCAGACTTGTAAAATTTCAGGAGAGGCTCGCATGATTTTCTCCATGTTGTCTTTAAAACGATTAAAGGACAAGAATGTTTCAGTTAAAATCATGTTGACATAATTCCCCCTCTTAAGATCTGATCAACTATCCATGCCATCTTAGGACTTATGGCATTTCTTTGATGAGGGAAGACGATGAGCCCGAAAAAGGCCAGGAGGAAAATCTCACTTTTTTGGGTCATAGGCTGATTTTGAAAACATGCATTTACGAATTCTAGTAGGCAGGTATTATGATTGTCCTCAAGATTATGTCTCATGACATGGATTTCAGTTCCTAAAAGTCGCGCTAACCCGCGCCACGGGAGGGCGCCTGTCGATGGCCTGACAAGCTTTTTCTCAAGAGGCATTCCAGTGATGATGCCGTATTCTTCCAGGGTTGGAGTTAGCTCAAACTTACCAAACATAAAAGTAAGTGTCTTCGGGCACCAGAAATGTGCCATGGCTTGTATGACTTCAGGGCGAACAGTGATTTGGATCAACGATAGGAGATGACCGACTTTGGCCTTCACACGCTCTTGGGTAAACTGATCTAATTGACCCCACCATCTGAAGAGCTCCGCCTTGGGAGTAGGAATGAACTGGATATCGTCTTTCCCCATCGCATATAAACTGGGACTTGAAAAGCTTATCCTAAATTGTCATGGGCCAAATAAAAAGATTGAGTAAAAGTAAAGAAATTACTTTGCTTTTAAAGAAAAATGGCAAGCACAAAGACATGTGCATGGGACGTGCGGCTCGATTTCTAATTAAGAAGGTTTGTTGAGATTAAAAGGATATCCGCCCGTTGCAGTCTCGCGTTAGTAGCATACCCTCCTAACCTCGGTTAAGAAATTCGGGGAAAAGAAAGGCAATCTCTACATCGCAGTTTCGCGTTCAAGGTCGTATCTTTCTTGACACCATCCTAGAAATCCTATGGCGGCCTAAGTCCGGCGGCCGGGTTGTGTGTGCCATGTGTAGTGCTAAAACATTTAAGGATGCACAACAGTTTATAATCACAAAACATTTTATTTTAACAGAATTAAAAAAAAAAACTTTAAGCTATTACCCTGCACAAAAAAAAAAAAAAAAAAAAAAAAAAAAAACCCAAGTCAGCAAAGCATTTAAACAAAGATAAAATGGCCTAAGTCCTCAAAAATGATCCCCAACGGAGTCGCCAAGCTATCGCGACCTCTTTTTTTCGGCGCCCGCAATCGGGTACGGGCGCCTAAGGAGGCTAATGGCTCGGCTGAAATTAGTTATGCCCAGACTCTCCCAAGTCCACCAATTCACGACTTTAATAATCTAAATTTTTAACCTGTAAATCAATTTTTAAAATGGAGTCGCCACTAATCGATTTGGGGTGGGTTGATTAGAAATCCAAGTGAAGTATCGGGAGAAATACTCACTCTTGCGCAACTGAGAAATTAGGATCGGGGACTTGATTACACTAGTTAATCACTAATGCCCTTTCGGTACCTAATCTTGTTTAAACCTTGAGGTTTTTTGGATGTTTGAGGGATTTTCCATGCATTTTTGGGAGGAAAAACATTTTTGAGTCTTTTCTAATTTTTGGACACAAAAGGGATTTTTTGGTATTTTTGGAAAAATACAAGTCTTTTTGGCTTTTTCTGAATTTTTTTGGCTTTTTCATGAATTTTTGGCCTTTTTGGATTTTTGGCATTTTTTGGAAAATATGAAATATATTTTTTTTTTTGGAAAATAGATATTTTTTACTGTTTTTTAAATATTTTTCGAAAATAATTTTTTTTTTTTTGAAAATAAATTATTTATTTATTTATTATTTATTTAAAATATTATTTTATATTAAAATAATATAAAAACTGACTCGGGTCGGATCCGCGGGTTGGGTCCGACCTGGGTTGACGACCGGAACGCGGGCCCAACTCAGATTTTTCTCCTTTTTTTTTTTTTTTAATGAAACGGCGTCGTGGCCGGGTGTTTAAGGACACCCGGCCCGACCCAAAACCAGCTCCGCGACCCGACTCCCCGCGAACCCTACCCAGATCCGACCCGAATCGCGACCCGGTCTTCCGCCGCCGCAAATCGCGCAAACCCTACCCGGTTCCCGGCCCGGTCCGACCCGACGACCCGAAAAATCGGGGAACCCTAGGGTTCCCGATTCGTGGCGCCGAAGGGGGGGAACAAAGCATCGCCGGGGCAATGGCGGCAACGACTGCGACGGTGATGATGGCGACGGTGGCGACGGTGGTGACGGTGATGACGACGACCCTTATTACCCGTGGCGAGGTGGCGGCAAGCGGCGGAGACGGCGACGACGCCGAGGGTGCGCGACGCGCCCTGCGGGTCGCGGCTTGCGTCGGACAGCGTCGAGGGACGATGGCGAACATGGTGGCTGGCTGGAGCTTCGGCGTGGGCGGTCGACAACGTCAGAGATGGCGGTGGTGACGCGGTTGCGCTGGCGACAACGAATCCCAGATCTAGTCAGATCTGGGCTTTCGCCGGCCCTCCTCGTCGCTGCGCTCTCCCCTCTTCCAGAACTCCTTCGCCTCCTCCGACCTCGCTTCTCTCTCACTCCGGTTAGATCCGAGCCTCCACCGGCCATATCTTACCTCCTTGGACTCGCTCGCCGGCGGCCTCCCCCGAAGTCTCTCAATGGGAGGTCGTCCGAGCTCGCGACCCGATTTCTCTCTCACTCGCTCTTCGATTCCTCCCTCGAAGTCTCTCAGTGGGAAGATCTCGGAGCTTGCTCTCCCGTTCATCGTCGATATCGGGGGCTATTTATAGGCGAGGGGGTGGCCGGTCGACGGAACTTCGACCGCCGGTCCCCTTCGCACACCGAGCGGCCCTCGACGGCCAAACCGGTGTCCCATCCGATGCCAGCTGCTCCCCGCACGTCCTTATCCAATGCCAGCCGCCCCCCTGCTCCACGTGCGTTGCTGTTCCTCCACTTTGCTCCGGCGTCGCGCGCGTCCTCCTCTCCGGCGCGTGCTGCTTATCCGGTTGGGGAAGAAGACAGGGGACGAAGAAGACAAGGAGAAGGGGCCGGGCTGAGCCACGCAGTTGGGCCTCGCGGGCCTGCGAAGGAAAAGAAAAGAGGGAGGGGCTGGGCTTTGAAGGCCCAGCCCTTGTGGCTATTGGCTTCTGCTTTTCTTTTTGTTTTTTCCTGTTTTTATTTGTTTTTTTGTTGTTTTCTCTTTTATTATCTATTTATCCGAAAAGACAAAATAAATAAAAACTTAATTAATAAAATAAACCTAATTAAAATTGAGGCGTCAACATACAGACAATGATTTTTCGTTAGGTTTGATATTTTTGGATTTTTTTTTTCTTTTGGTGTTTTGAATTAAACTAGGAGTTGCGTGCAAGAGAGACTGCGGGGAAAGGCCAGAGAATCTGACTGACGAGTCCTTAATCATCTTAACACGTGATTCGAGTAGGCTTTATAATTATAGATAAATGTAACTTTTTATAACCTTTTTATAATTTAACTATCTGGAATTATAATTTTCCTACCAAAAAAAAAAATATCTAGAGTTATAATTCCACTATATATTTCAGTGAATTTATTTTGCAGAAAAGGGACAATTCAGCTATATATATAGATGAAGAAGTTCAACATAATTACTCACAAGCCTTAAGAATTGTCCCTCTCTATTCTCCCGTCAGTGTTCCTAGAAACCCAACAATGGCCAACAACCAAGAACGCGAAGGGCGCGATCAAGAAGAGGAAGTCGGGATGCTGGCGGTCCAGCTGGTCGGCGCGGTGGTGCTTCCAATGACCCTCAAGTCGGCCCTCGAGCTCAGCATCATTGATGCCCTCGTCTCCGCCGGTGGGTTCCTCTCGCCCACCGAGATAGCGAACAGGGTCGGCGCCAAGAACCCGGGGGCCCCGGTCCTGGTGGACCGGATGATGCGCCTCCTGGCGAGCCATGGCGTGATTGAGTGGCGGTCGAGGAGGGGTGACGGTGATGGAGATGGAGGGGAGAGAGAGTACGGTCCGGGACCCGTGTGCAGGTTCTTTGCCAAGGACGAAGAAGGTGGAGCTATTGGTCCTCTGTTTCTGCTAACTTACGACAAGGTCTTCATGGAGAGTTGGTAATATTATTTTTATTTTTGGACTATCACCAGTCAAAAAAGTAGTTTCTATGAACAATGGCCTCTGTGCTTTTGTTCGGCAATTCCAATGGTGAATATTGGGTTACTTGTTGAACGGCTGAAACTAAAATATGATCGCAGCGCTTGATGGCGACAAGTCGCACAGTGTCGTCGATTGTGATTTTTGGAAAAACGCTCAATTCAATGAAATATTTACGATTTTTTTCCGAAGATTATGGATTTCTACTTGTACAGATCTACGGCTGCTTCATTTTTCATGGACTAATCTCAGGTACCACTTGAACGATGTCATCATGGAAGGAGGGGTTCCGTTCGAGAGGGCATACGGGATGACGGCGTTCGAGTATCCTGCCATTGACGATAGGTTCAATCAAGTTTTCAACCGGGCCATGGCGAGTCATACTTCCCTCATCATGAAGAAAATACTCGATGTCTACAGAGGGTTTGAAGGCATCGAAGTGCTGGTCGACGTGGGAGGCGGAGTCGGGTTCAATCTCAAGATGATCACCTCCAAGCATCCCCACATCAAGGGCATCAACTTCGACTTGCCTCACGTCTTGGCCGATGCTCCTTCTTATCCAGGTAAATCAAATCCAGGACTCCAGCACTCTGCAAGAACACTGAACTCGTTGTTTCTATTCACATCATTCGACAATATCTTGGTTCTCTTCTTGTGATTATGTGTTGATGTCTCGTGTTTTAGGTGTCGAGCATGTTGGTGGAGATATGTTTGAGAGTGTTCCTAGAGGAGATGCCATTTTCATGAAGGTAAAGACGTCAACTTATCTAATGTTCATCCAGCTTGTGATGCGTGAGGCCTTGAAGTTGTTTTCTTCATCACTTTGCGAAATTCCTCTTTCACTGCTCAAACCATTTCACGAAACAATAATCTGTTTTTTCCTAAATAGTCTCCACAAATGTCGCTAGGAATCCAGAGAAACCTTAAGGCGAAGGAACAATAGTAAAATTCGCATTACTCGAAAGAGTTGCACCACATCCCTTGGGATTAATTCGTACTCTGATTTCAACATTTTTTTCAACATCAAAGCTCATTGGCCTTCACAATCACATTACTTCTTTACAATTCTATAATCTATGGACATCTAAGTGCAGTGGATACTCCACGATTGGAGTGATGAGCATTGCTCGAAACTTCTAAAGAACTGTTTTGAGGCTTTGCCTGCCAATGGGAAGGTGATCCTCGTCGAGGCGATTCTCCCCGCGGTTCCAGAGAGAAATGTCTCTTCGAATAATGTGTTCCAGCAAGACCTCTTCATGTTGGCTCAGACTCCCGGCGGTAAAGAGAGGACGCAGAAGGAATATGAGGCCCTGGCGGTGCAGGCAGGATTCACCGGCTGTGAAGTCAAGTGCTGCGCTTACAATAGCTGGGTAGTGGAGTTCCCCAAAACGGCGGGTCATTAAGTCTTTCGAGGTCTATTCCTACTTTTAGGATGTGTGTTTTGCAAAAAACTCAATAATAAAGGAAAATGTTTTCTCAGAAAGCATTTTCCATGAATAAGATTTGTTTTCCCCTGTTTGGTAATGTATAATTGAAACGTTTCCTGTTGTTTGGATCCCATTAGAAAATAATTTCACACTTTATCTCAATAACAAAAAAAAAATCAAAATTTTTAATTAAGAAATTCGTATTATTTATTTATTTATTTATTTTTGTTTCTCTCTTTCTCTTTTCCTTCTTCTTCTCCTTCGCTCCTCTACTTCCTCATGCTATCCCTTCTGCTTCCTGTGGCGGTTCGTCCCTAGCCAGCTTACAAGTGGCGAGCTCGAGTTGTCGCTAGAGGCCGCAAGCTCACCTATTGGGTGGGTGAGGCTTGAGGCTTGAGGCTTGTCATCAAAGGCCGCGAGCTCGCCAGCATTAAGTGAGCTTGAGCCTCACCACCCAAGGCCGTGAGCTTGCCCGATCTAGCAAGGCCCTAGGCTCGCCGGCCTCTAGCGGCAAGGCTCGAGCCTCACCAGCTCGCCGACAGAGGTTGCGAGCTCACTCAATCTGGCGAGGCTTGAGACTCGCCATCAGAGGCCATGAGCTTGCCCGATATGGCAAGGCTTGAGGCTTGCCACCTCGAGTGAGCTTGAGCCTTGCTATCGAAGGCCGTGAGCTCGCCCAACTGGGTGAGGCCAGAGCTCGCCAATTGTCTCCATGGCCGGTGATAGGTGGAGAAGAAGCAAAAAGAAAAAGCAAAGAAAAGAAAAAGAAGAAAATAAAAATAAATAATCGATTTTTTAAAAACAAAAAAATAAATTCAATTTTTAAAAATATATTTTTATAAGAATAATTTTTTTTTATAAACCAAGCACCAAATCTAACCTTTGGTAGATTCAGAGAATGTTTTCCGGTTCTTTCAAATGGGAAATCATTTTTCTGAATTTAAGCTTTGGTAATAAATTTTTTCTTGTTGACTAGGAAGACGTTTTCCACTAACTCATTTTCCTGAACGAATCAAATGCCAGAAAATAAGAAAAATGTTTTCCCTGAAAATGTATTCCATCAAACAAACATGCCCTTAGTTCAAACTTTGATAGATGTGGAACCAAGTGTTGGATTGGATTCTGTTTTTGTTGTCCCGTTGGTGGTGCGAATCAGATAATTGCCTTCTGTAATATTTAAAGCGTGACTCTTCAAAATGCCATCCCCTACAAATTGGCCAAGAAGTACTTCACACTCAATCCTCTTAGCATTGTCTCCCACTATACTATACCATACCATAAAGACAGGTGATAGCATCTAGTAATCAGGGCCATGAGAAATTCCCAACGTTCTGTTGCAAAAGAGAAAATGGAATATCTTGTAATCAGAGCTTAAATAGCACTAAAGAAGAGAAAAAAATAGAGAGCTATTTAAAACCAGAATTATAGCAAGTTTTTTAATCTCTCTCGAAGAATCTGTAAATGCGATATGGGAACAAGCATCTTTATGCGGGGGGAACCATTCCCTGCTACAAGTTATGGGACAGGTTCCCAGAAAGACCTACGAATAGAGCAGTTCAAGCTAGCGGCTACATCCACTAGACACTCAGATACTTGCCTTTATTTTCGCCGAACATTTAGAAGAAAATTTACATATGAGTAGCCTTTCCAAACAATTCTGTAGATGTTGATTGAAGAACTCGATGCAGTAAGAGTAACCAACACGAGAAGATATGGATCCGCGCCTACTGATTATAAGTAGAGAAAGGGGACTAGGGAAAGAAACAGCACAGACACGAGCAATTCTGTGGGTTACAGGCAGATCGAGTGATGCTAGACAACAAAAACAGGAATTGAACTACAAAGTTGGATTGCTTCATTTCTTCAAATCACTAAGCAACACCAAAGAAATGACAAAAACCCAGGTCCATCGTCAGATCAATTTCATCAAACAGTTCGTGGTCATAACAAGGAGACACGTCCAGAAACAGAAAGAGAAGACAACGAAGGGTTTCGAGAACGAACCGAGACACCGAGACGTAAGAGCAGGTAGGGACAACGGACATGGAGTTGGTCTTGGCGTGTCGGAATGCGGAGACGCAGAGGTGGGAGGCCAAGCCCAGGCCCCCGCTTCGAGGGCGGGACGAAGGTGTGGACGATGTCCATCACCCTGCCCCCGTCGCGGAGCGCGTACCGGAGGTAGGCCTTCTTGTCCTCCGCCTCCGGTGGTGGTGGTCGCCGCCATCTCTCTCTCTCTGTGGGGCTTCCGCTTCCTCGGTCTGGTGAGCGTGGAACTGCAAGCATGTGGTTCCACGGCAACTCCATGGCGGTTAGGAAGACTCGATCAACGAAGGTGACTCGGTCAGTTTTCGGGAACGGTGACATTTGACAGGACATGCACTCACCACGGCGGTTAGGAAAACTTGATCAACGAAGGTGACTCGGTTAGTTTTCGGGACGGTGACATTTGACAGGACATGCACCCACCACGGCGGTTAAGAAAACTCGATCAACGAACGTGACTCGGTTAGTTTTCGGGAACGGTGACATTTGACAGGACATGCACCCACCACGGTGGTTAAGAAGATTCGATCAACGAAAGTGACTCGGTCAGTTTTCCGGAACGGTGACATTTGACAAGACATGCACCCACCACGTGAGCATGCGTGGGCGCTGTAAATTGCAATATAAATTCTTTTTTCCTTTTTCACCTCATATTCTAGATTTTTATTTTTTATTTTCGAATGTCTTGGCTGAAAAATTGAAGAAAATAGTAAAGGAAAAAAACCATAAAAAAACCTAACATATTTATCTTAAACTTTTCTCTATGACTTAAAACATTTCAAACTTGTCTCTGTAAGACACATCTACTTTTCGTTTGAATTGCATTAGTAAATACTGTTAAAAACCTACCTATGTAAATGTCGGAGCACAGTGTAGACATAATGTCCACGTGAGTTAAGTGAAATTAAAAAAATCATTCGATTTAATATTGATGGAGGATAAATGTGATACATAGACATAAGTTTTGGATTTTTTTATATCACAATTAAAAAATTAAGGTAAATGTGTTAGTATGTGTATACTTCAAGGTTTTTTATGTCATAATTTTTTTTTTGGGTAAATTATATCATAAGGTATATAATTTGAATTTTTTTGTGTGACTTTTTTCTAAATAATAATATGCATACATATATTTGTTCTTATGCGGGATTATGGTAACGGTAACGAATGAAATAAAATAAATGGATTCATCCTGTATATTAAAATATCTGGCAATGAAGAATATCTTTTCTTATTTTTCATCATGCATACATATATTTGTTCTTATGCGAGATTATGGTAACGGTAACGAATGAAATAAAATAAATGGATTCATCCTGTATATTAAAATATCTAGCAATGAAGAATATCTTTTCTTATTTTTCATCATGTATTGATAGGCGGGAATCATATTAATCATATTCCATAACATCCCTCGCCTTTCTTTTGTTAATCCAACTTATTTTTCAATTTTTTTAAAATTTATCGATAAAGTACAATGAAGCTCTAAAATTTTAAAAAAATAATCGAATCCTATTATTATTTAATTAGTGCAATTAAGTTCTTTTTTTTTTTTTTTAAATTACCTTCTCTTTCAACGTGACCATGCCAATGAACCTAGATGACGAGAACGATGCTTTTTTGCTCGTATTATAATTAGAGTTAGATTTAAAAAAAAATTAAAAAAAAAAGAGAGACTGAAAATTAAACCAATAAAATTACAAAACACACCTCCACAAAATAGAGAGCAAGCGCCGAGGGGGGACTAAGGGATAAGGATCAACGAGGGTCGGCCAATAATGTCCTTTGTGTGGTGTTTTTTTCTCCATTAACATTTGAAGCGTTTTCTATTTAATCTCGATGGCAAGTGTGCAAGACCAAAGTGAAACAATTTCAAGTAGGGGCAAGCACCGGGTCCAATTTGTTAACATATACAAATAACAACATAACTACATTTTTTTTTTTTTTTTTGGTCTGAACATAATAATTGACTCGCACATGAAATTATATTATTTTATTTTTTATTCTTAATTATAATACTTTCCTTTTTTTTTTGCCTAAGATATAAAAAGACTGATTTTTTTGATAGACTTGGGAACCGGACCGAAACCAATAGTTTTAGAAACCAATTGTTTGGGGTCCCGTAGATTCATACGTAACAAAATTAGTCTAACTTTCAAATCGATCACTTCCAGTAGATACCGTGCACAACTCAAACCGCCCATATCAACCAAAAGCAAAAGGCCAGCACAGAAGATGAATCAACCGTGTTAGGCTGGGTGGGGCCACATAGATGGGAAAATGATGGACGATGGTGATCGGTGGGGGGAGGGGGTATTTTATAAACGTAGCCTTCCTTAACCTATCATATCTTGCGTTACACTTCTGTTGAAATAGAGCCTCGCTTTAACTCAAAGCATGTAAGAGTCTTGAGTAATGAGGTCCAACTAATTAGAGATTGCAAACTTGAAATTAGGGCATTCATACCTTGTGTTTTAAAGTTCACATTTTTGGAATGGAGAGTCATTTTTATTTAGGCCTTGTTCGGTTGGTCTTGGTCGGCCAATTAGGGCTACGAATGAAGGAGTCGAATGTAAAACGGAGATGATACAAATGGCCCCTAAATTTTGGTCCATATTATCTCTGAATTTTTAATTTATTCAATGTGATCCCTGAACTGCATATTGTCCATTAGCCTAATGAACATTGTCATCCCTAGACTTTTGGTACATGTTCAATGTAATCCCTAGAGTCTATGAAAATGTTCAATATTGTCCATAAACTTAAATTAATAGAAGGATTATATGGAATATTTTTATATAGTTTAGAGACTACATTGAATATGTACCAAAAGTCTATGAACTGCATTGAACAAATTAAAAGTCCATAGATGACATTGCACATTAAGATAAAATTCAAGGACCACATTGAATAAATTAAAAATTCAATGACCAGATGGCATATCGGGCTGAAATTTAAGAACCATTTGTGTTATTATCAAAAGAGAAAGTCATAATAATGGATACTTGTTCACTCTATTTCTGCTAGAATAACTCAACGATTGCTTATGCGATTAAGATATTATCGATATATTGTAACCGCCGTAATGCTGCAAGAATTGATGATTCGGTCTCATATAATACAAGCTCATCTAGTGCTCAGTGTACAAGCGTCAATGTATGTTCCTATTTTAGAGTCAAAAGTGTGATCATTGATCCTCTAAAAAAAGAAATCTTTTGATCAATACCCTCATTTACCTTGCCCCTACCAATCATTCTACACAACGATCTGCGATTCCAGTTATCATATCGAGATTTGAACATCTGCGGGACGACTTGACTCGCTTTGCCGTTCGGAGGGAGAATGAACTCCGACCATTACAAAAACCAAATGTGACTATGCGTACATCACCTAAAACCCGTAGCGATGTCCTTTTCTTGCCCGTAGATTCTCTCCACGGAGACGAGCTTCGTCCTTGCGGAAGCGGGGGCAATCAATGCCCTGATCTCGCGGGTCCAAGTCCTTTACGACGTTATTCAATTTGGGAAGTACTAGGGTGTCTCCTTTTCTGGACCACCTCCAAAGCTCTACGGAAGTGGCGTTTTGGGAGTTGTTCCATGCATCATCATGATTAACTTAATTATGAATCTCCATCTACTAGTGAGGGTTGGCCAAGTTTTGGACTGTCTAGGTTCGTTTATTACTTCATTACGAGGCCGGCGAGAGACATCGGTGATTAGAATGGTTGATAGCCCGGACACGACAGAGAGTGAAATTGAGTTGGGTTTGCTTTTTTGCATGATAAAATTGCTGCTTTCTGGATCGATTGATCATTGTATTAAGTGTTCCGTTTGAGTAGATCTTTGAGAGATGCGTGTGATTGAATACTCATGTTGAATCATTCAATGATGATTAGGTGTGTTTGCTTGATGAATAATTTATCGAGAATCAAATTACTAAAGTCGGAACACATAAAGAGATTATTGTGAATGTGGTTTTTATTTTTAATCATGCATCTTCAAGTATCCATCTTTTTGCATTAAGAGAGTAGAAAGATTGGGATTGGACCCAAGTGGCCAAAGTCCTAATTTGAATATTTCCATCCTTTTGGTTCAAAACCCGATTTTGATGACTCAAATGTGAGATTGTTTGCCGTTAGTGAATTGAAGGATCGAATTTATGTCATGTGCGTGATCACATTAGTTTTGCGAAACACAAGACGAGTTCACCTCATGGAATTTGAGCCTATCTAACCAAAATATCATCGCTCATCTATGAACAGTCCACACAAACACCTTTTCTTAAGCCGTGACACACTCGCTTTCCCCTTCTGCCTCTTCTTTCAATTCCCCAATCACACAAAAAAAGTTCTTCGAACCGAGTCGCCGTCGCAGTATCCAGTCGAGTGGTGGCAAGTGGAGAGAAGAGGCCGGCGATGGTAGTGGGAGTGGACGAGAGCAGCTACGGCTTGTACGCCCTTAACTGGACTCTCTGGGTTGATTCTTCACTCATCAGGAGCCAAGGTAGCCCGACCTATGTCATCATCATCCACGCCAGGCCCTCTCCTTCCTCGGTCCTCTAGATCTCCAGCTTCGGCGCGACCGCCGTTTTTCCTGGTTCCAAATGTGCACATTGTTATCTTCGATGCAGCACGACAAAATGTTGGAAGTACTAATTAAGATTCCTTTGAGCCTAAAGCACGTCCTTCATGTGATGTGCCGAATTCCGATTGGGCGCCGAGCATCTTATGTGCGGCTTCTTCATTTGATCTACGTGAGTTGGGTTTTGTACGTCTAACATTATTCCGAGTGATTCTCATTATTTTCTTTGCTTGGGCCTTTCGTTGTGTGAAGTTTTCCTTGTACGGATGGACCTAACCGTGAGGCCCATTTAGAGTTTGAACGTGGCCCGGGTGCGAGAAGGAAGCTCGGTTGGCCTTTCTATATCGATAAAGTTGCAGGGATAATTTGTCCGTTTTTCTTTAAAAAGTGATAATTTTATGCATTGCTTTTGCAGGGGGAATTTTAGATTGACTGGGGATGTGGGTCGTTACACAAGTAATTCAATGTGATTAGTAACTTTCCATAAGTAATGGTGAGTTTTCCTTACACATCATAGCTCGAAAAATGCCATCATTTTGTAATTATCCGAAGATATTCTAATTTTTCTTGATTGGGTATAACTCATAGCTCTCGTAGTAATTATAACTCCAAGAATTGTAATTTGTTTAAAGCTGTCGCAATTCCATTGCGAATCAACCATTTGAAGCTCATGAGCCTCCTGTAGATCAATCGCTTGGCCGTTCAAGAAGAATTGACGACACTCGCGCTCCATTTCTCCAAGTCCAGCATATTCAGAGGTTTGTCATAGGCATTTGAGTTGTTTAACTAAAAAATTGAAGTTTCAAGCAACATTTCCAAGGAATAAGAAAAATGAAACCTTAAAAAAGAAAGTATTTGGTTGGTTGCACAGGAACAACATGATTTGTTTCGGGGTTTCAAGTGTGTATTTCAAGCTGCAAAAATTTGAAACCGGTCTCGATATGATAGATTCCAAATTCCAGGTCTGAAACTGCTTATTGTTAGTTGATAGTTTCTTTGTTTTTAAACTTAAGAAGTACTATAGTATTTTATAATTTCATGAAGGAAAATAAAGAAAAAAAAATTGAGTAAAGACATTTTTATGAAGGAAAAGAATTAAATAAAATGATTATGTGGATGGAAATGCTCTAGCTTCTGGTCCCCAACTAAAGTGTAGATAAGATTCGAAACCAATCAACAAATCATAACAAAAAGAAGAAGCACTCAAAGATAGTATCCATTCAACAAACGGTAAAGACAACGTTAATGTCTACGAAATCTCTCTTAATTTCCTGCCGATAACCGCTTGATCCACGTTTTTGCCCTATTCCCTTAATAACTTGTCATGATTAGGAGAAGATAATTCACACCACTTAATCGCCCGTGCTTATACTTGTCACATTAGTTTCCAGACGTAAGCTTTTTTATCACCCTTATTGTGGCAACATTAAATTCCAACTTCTCCTTCTACAATTGCTTTCCTCGCCGCCTGAGCTTCCTTTTTATCAACTCTTGAACTTTTTTTCGACGGAGAAGTTAACTTTGAGTTGAGAAGTAGGTCAAGCTTCGCTCTTCTCGGTTGAGTTCTTGGTTGAGTACTTCTACGTCGAGGCGTGAGTTTGAGATCACAATCTCCCATAAGAAGTATCTGGTCAAGTCTAATGCAATCACGACATTACTAGACTTTTTTTTTTTTTTTGACAGAGACATTACTAGACTTAGATACTAATTTTTGTTTCAAAGGATCCTTAGCAAATTATGGGCTAAAATTGGGTGCCAACAAAATGACACTTTGATTTTCTAAGAAAGAAGAAGAAAGAGATCATGTTTTGATATACGGGGCGGTTTGTCCATTATCTAAATTTGTATCCTCCAAATCTTAAAAGATCATAGACTCTGGTTTTTTTGGGGAAAAAATAAAGAAATGAATAAAGAAAATGATCATTCGTTATCCTGTGAATTTGAAAATGGTACTTTAGCAAACAAATTTCAACATGGAATGTCACCGTTTGCTATCAAGTAGCAAATTATTGTATGGAGGAATCAACATCAAGACATTAAGCTAAGAGGCAATTATCTAGGCATAAGAATAGTAAGGGTGTCAAAACTTTCGTATGATGCTCACTTGAAGTACTAAAACTGTTTTTTTCACTCACTTGAGTGCCGCATCAAAGAAAAATCAATCACTTGAGTATCAATTTCGGCCAAATGTCCTATGTAGATTTTCTTTATTATTATTTTTTTAATTTTTAATTTTAATTTGTATCTTTTTTTTTTTCTTTAGGGCTGGCGAGGGTCACTGACGACCATTGTTGGTCACAAAGGCTTTAGGCAAGGTTGCGAGGGCCCTCGTCGGCTGTTGGCGGCCATAGGCAACGCTGCCCAAAGTTGGCGAGGGTCATCACGGGGTCTCATCTAGAACCTTCGCAGCCAGATCTGGGCGAGGTCGTCGGGTCTTGCTGATCGCTGGCCAGGCCGTGAATGGCCCTCGCTCGCTTTGGCAGCTTCACTAACAACCACCCAAAGTTGGACATCACGTAGAGCGAGCAAGGGCCGTTGAGGTCATGAGGCCCCACTAGCTCTGCCTAGGGCCTTCATAGCTGAGAGCGAGGCGACCCTCGCCCAATCAGGGTTAGGTGACTGTGGCTAGTGAGGGTCGTCAGTGACTCTTGTTGACCCTAAAGAAAAAAAGAAAAAATTCAAATTCAAATATATAATAATAAATATTAAAAATATTAATATGATATTTTCCAATAGTCATGTCGGATGACTGGTGACCACATCAGCTTTTCCAATGGGGCAAATTGAAAATGGCACCCAAGTGATCGATTTTTTAAATTTGTGGCATTCAAGTGAGTGAAAAAAATTTTAGCACTCAAGTGAGCGCTATATGAAAGTATTAACACTTATATTGTTGTTACCCCCAATTATTTACCACTCCACCTGGTCGTAGTAGTGACAACTATTTTAATTCAAGAAATTTGAAAACTCTAGCATCTCTTCACTTCACCGTTTTCATACCTATTTTAATGCAAAACCGGTCATCTCCATTGTGGAAGTTAATTAGGAGACCAGCATGTCATACCTATATTTCGTGTTGGGAAAGTAAGCGATTAAACAATAAAATACATAAAATAAGAAAATATAGTGAATACTAGATTTACGTGGTTTAGTCAATATGAACTATGTTCATGGGTAGAGCAACAAAGAATTTCACTATAGATTAAGCGATACAATGGGGAACCACACTTGAATTACTCAAATACTCTCATTGTTTCCTAACCTCTGGATACATCCAATAACTCATAGAGTTTAGCTCCACAATTCATTACAAAATAACCTCTCAATATTACAAAGAATTAATAAATCTTACTCACGAGAATTAATTGGCTTCAAACATTTGGGATATAATTCAAAAACAGAGGTTCCTCTTTGATACTCTTCACAATGAAGACACTACTTGCACACACAAGAGTAGGACCTAAATTGGAAACTTCCTTTTAGAAAATCTTATCGAGTTAGGAAACCATTCAACTAGGCAATCTATTTAAATTATGGAAGTTTCCTTTTTTTCTAGCTCAAACTTGAGACATATTTTTAACCGTTCACGTGGCATTGGACTTATCTCATTGGCCACTTGGATTTCGATATATCTCATCTTAATATGGGTCCTTTTTGTCAATATGAGTGCTCTTGAGATTCTTCTCCTTTCTACCAGATTCCCCAGGAAGTAGAAGCTACTTAATACTCTCATAAACAGGCAAGCATTATGTCACACATCTTCAAGCGAAAAGTATCTCCTATACATCTGTATAATGTAAAGGTGTGTATGGTTTAGCATTTGCAAAGACCTTTGGGGCCCTAAAGCCTCTTCAGCAGCCTTTTAGAAAATTTTTTGAATGTGTAAAGGGCTTAAGCTCGCCACCCTTGCAAGCTGGCTAGTAGCTGATTTGGCTGGCGGTCAAGTTCTATTGGCAAATAATTTGAGATTTGTAATTAAAAAAATAGCTAAAATCCTTTATAAAGTATAGTTTTTACCAAATGGCATTTACGTTAAGATTGCTTTTTAATGTGTCTTTAAAATACATTTTACCAAAAACTACTTGCATTTCGAGAGACCCTTTTAGCTCAAAGGCTTTTGCATTTTTCTAAAGTCATTCCCCCAAAACCGAACCAAACATACGTTAAGTGCATCAAAAGCATACAATTTTTCATGATGATATTATCCCATCACAAAGACTAAAAGGACCCAACTCGTCGGTCTTTGCTCCCCTACTTATTTAAGTGAGTTGTTTTACATAGGACTTAAAGCTTAAGGGATAAAAGATATGATATGATATATATATATATATATATATATATATATATATATATATATATATATATATATATATATTGTTGTGAACACCATGATGGTGAGGACTATGACGAAAGTCCCTAGAATAATAATGTAGAAGACAAGATTGTGTTATTTTTGTATATTTCGACATATATACTGATAAAATATACATCAGCCTATTTACAAACTTTAGGAGATAATTATTCTAAAATAATATCTCAATGAAGATATGCATAATCAAATAGAGATATACGTGTAATCTACGTGCAAATATAGAGAGATGTGGATAACCAACATAATTATCAAAGGAATCTATAATTTTCTCTAATAGTTGTGGAATTCTTATAAGTAGACAAAATGCTGTTTTCGCTCATATAAAGATAGATATATAGTTAGATAGTACAAAAAAATTCCAAAGCAAATTAATGTAAAACTGTTCATGTTCGAGGACATTAATCATTCTAGAAGTCAAGACTAATGAAGTAACTCATTAAAGGATACAGAAATGCGTGAGATTTGTAATTAAAGTGTTTGAAAAATGGTACTGTTAGTGAACAAACTTTAGATGGAAATCGTATAAGCATATATTAATTAAGTTAATTATCTCAACTTTTCTAGATTTCAATTTTCCTACGACAACAGTAGACTATTAAATATCTCGACTTCTCTAGATCTCGATTTTCCTATTATAGTGATAGACTATTAATTTGAAAGTCCTGGCATCTCTTCACTTCACCGTCTTCACGTTTCAATGAAAAATACGCCATCATTGTCAATAGAAATTTATTAGAAGACGTGGATCGGACCCACGTTTCACATGACACTGGACTATCTACGTTTCACATGACACTGGACTATCTGAATGACGGAAAAGTTAAAAGAAATCCAGCTATCCTAGGAAGGAGAGAAGCTGTTTCAGAGTCCCATAAATGGGCAAATATCAGAAATCACATTTGCAAAAGAAAAGTTTCTCCTACATCAACATCACGTACGATCTTTCATTTATTTCTTTAGAGCAAACATTGTCCACATTCATGAAAAGAATTGTGCAAGAAAAATGGGATATTGATTAATGAAATCTCCCCACAAACAAATGATGGGAAAAATATAATTTGCGAATTGATGTGCTTTTTTTTTGTACCATAAGGAAAATCCATCACAAAGGCTAGAAGGACTAACTGTTCTGTCTTTGGTTGCCTACTTATCAAGGTTAAGGTGGTAGTTGCAAAAATGTTCTATGGCAACAAGGAGGACCATTCTTTTGGATTCTCGCTAACTTGTTTGACAATTGTATTTGATATGATAATCTATTCCAACTTCTTCAGATACTTTTCTGTCAAGTTGGTGTAATCACTTGATCATGGATTGGGAGGATGATTTAATTTTAGACTCCCATATGGAATGTGGAATTCTAATTGGAATGCATAATATTAATATGGCTAGTTGCTTTCAAAATTCTCCCATAATTTAGAAGATTTCCTTATTCTAACTGGAATGCAGAATATTAATGCTTGCTAAAAGGGTAAAATTAAATCAAGCAATCCTCTAAATTATTTGGACATGGATGGATCTCTGTACTAGAAAAGTGAGGAAAAGGCAAACTTCCTATCTTACAAAAGCTGTTCCAGACTACGGAGTATTTTGACTTTCAGAGGGCCAACACACGCAAGTACTTTGCAGATTTTCTGCGCACCATGTTGACTAATTGTTACTTCTGCAAGTTGAGAATGACAAGTTTTCATTTTCAACAGCGTTTGAAGGCCAATGTTGTTCCGAAATGTATCGATATCGGTGCTCCTTTTTGCCAGGATGAGGGAAGACAAGAGGAGATGGACAAATGAGCTAAACCCCAATGTTTTTCCAAAATGTCAATAATGATTGGGGTGAGGGGTGTTAACTGACATAAATGTTTTTCTTCATCACTCTATCTCACTATAATTTTCCCAGTGGAACACAATTGTATAACAGAAGAAGAGAGGCCAAAGATCATAGAAGTTGACTCACTTGATGGCTATGATGGTCGAGATCAAGATCAAGATGATGATTGTGCAAAGGAAACAAAAATCAAGGAAAATCAAGGAGATCGATTCATTTGACATAAAGACTATCCGATTCAAGGTAGACCAAGGCCATTCATCAAACAAGGCAAGAGTTTTTCCTTTTTAATAGGAAAACAAGAAGAAAGAGGAGTTTTTCAATTACTACTTTGGACACTTACATACGTTTATATAATATTGTTCGTAGTTTTTTTTTTTTTTCTTTTGGATGAACTTGTAAGTAAATAAAATAGTTAGAAGTCTAAAAGAGAATTTTATTCCTAGTCAAACGGATTAAGAGAAATGATGTGCAATTTATTCTAATAGATTGTAGTAAGAGTGAAATTACAATATACTGTTATGAATATGACTTAACTATGCCATGCTAAATGCAAAATTTGGCATGGGGGCTGATAGTGAAGCTCACGATTCAGAGCATTGGGGTGACGTATGATGATTTAGGCACATTGTCTCTCCATGTTTTGTCAACAAGTTTCCTCCACGGGGTAAAACACGGCAATGATATCCTTGGAGCACTGTCTCTAATCTTCTACTCAATCATTGTCATTGGCTTGATCAAGTATGTTTTTATTGTTCTAGCGGCAAACGACAAAGGTGAGGGGAACCCATTTGTCTCTCACCATTTCACCAGCAAGTTTTATTTTTGTCTATACCAATTAATGTACTTATGTAGTTAGGTTTTTGGCTATGACAATATAGGAGGAACATTTACTTTGTACTAGCTAATATGCCGCTATGCCAAGGCGAGCTTGATACTAACCAACAAGCCGAAAACAAGGAAGTTTCCAATTTTTGCCTTAAGGTGCCGAGCCACCGCCTCGGGTGGGCCTTTGCCATGAAGTCGTTGCTTGAGAATGGCAAAGCAGCCCAGTACTTGCTCTTGTTGTGACCATGTTAGGCACCGCCATGGTCATTGGAGACAGGATCCTCACACCATGCATATCAGGTAGTAATTATGGTATCGAGATTTTTCTTTAGAGCAAACATTGTCTACATTCATGAAAGATATTGTGTAAGGAAAATGGGACATTGATTAATGAAATCTCCTTGCAAACTAATGATAGAGATTATATAATTTGCGAATTCATGTTTTCCTTTTGTATTGTATGAAGACATTCCTCTATATGATGCATATGTCACATGACATTATTATTCCATCACAAAGACTAAAAGGACCTAACTCTTTTGTCTTTAGTTGCCAACTTATTAAGGTTAAGGTGATAGTTGCAAAAATGTCCCTTGGCAACAAGGAGGACCATTCTTTCGGATCCTTGCTAACTTGTTTGAAAATTGTATTGGATATGATAATCTATTTCAACTTATTCGGATACTTCATCGTCAAGTTGGTGTAATCACTCGATTATGAATTGGAAGGATAATTTAGTTTTAGAGTTCCATATGGTACGTGGAATTCTAACTGGAATGTAGAATATTAATATGGCTAGTTGCTTTCAGCATTCTCCCCTAATTCCAAAGATTTTTTTTATTCTAACTAGAATGCAGAATATCAATGTTTGATAAAAGGGTAAGATGAGATCGAGCAATTCTCTAAATTATTTGGACATGGATGGATCTCTTTACTGTCGCTCTAGATCTATTGTCAAGAGCCTTACCGAGGTCGCACGACCCGATGTCATTGCGCTAGGGTCTAGTGGCCTTGGAGCCTTTGCCTGGGCTTCAAACAAATCCCTAGAAATCTTCTTCATCCCAACTACAACGACCACGGAAGCTTTGAAGTAATAGAATATCACCTTCACGAAGTACCTAAAGCTGAAGCGCAAGGTCTATCACAATGGCTTCCACTCTATTCGCACCTCCACTGGTAAGGTACCTTTGCTTTCACTGCTAATCTCTCCCACTGATGTCTAGCTCAACCTGATCGGCAATTTAGTTGCCTTTGATTGGGCTCGGACATGATTTGATTTGATTAGCTAATCTATGTCAAAAGTGCAGTGACAATCGATTTGTTACCATTTTTCCCTGAATTTGGCTTGCTCGATTGACCTGAATGGCAGCTATTTGATGTTGCTTAGGATTTTATTTTGTCTACCATCACATATTGTTTCTTTTCTGTGCTTTTGGTTATAATACTCTCCGTGATTGAGCTTGTTTTGAGTAGATTAGTCCACGCTGTGATTGATGATTGGATATATGATAGGTAATGCTGTGTGATGGCAGTGAGTAGCGGTTGGAAATTAGGATTTTGACGAATGATGAAGTTATTCGTTCCAGTAAGTCAGTGATGTTCAATGGTTATCTGGTTGATGTTGGAGAGCCTCGAGATGATACTTATATTCACAGCTTGATTATTGTTGGGCAATTGGATTTATAAGTTCCCTTTGCTTGGGGTACTGCTTTCTTGTCTTCTTCATCATAATTGTTTCATTGGGTGAAATCATTAATCGGTGCAAGTGATGAATGTGAAGTTTTTGGGTTTAGTTTGTTAAAAGTTCGAATGGTTTTATATTACTTCTTGTCTGTCTTGGAAAAAAGGTGTGTTGCTCGCATATATATGTGCATAGATCCTCCTTTGTGATGCTTTGCCTGTTGTTTGTCTAAAAAATTAAATCTTTGTTCTTTTGCTTGCTTAGAATAGCTTCTTGGGTACAGGTCAATATATATTTGATTGATTTAGAATATGGATGTGAACATTTGCAATTGATCTACTGTTGCTTTTGTTCAATGTGCAACTGGTCTTTTGAAATTCCATATCTTTTTTTTTTCTTTTCTTTTTTTTTTCCTTTTGTTAACCTTACTTTAAACTAAGATAGAGTATTGGTAGAGTGTTTGGTGTGAGGCTCACTATAATCCCCTCTATGAAATACAAGGCGTGTATTCCTTTAGGTTACTCAAATCCTTTGGCATGGAATCTACAGTTGTATTGCCTACATACCTTTTCATTTTCTGCAGATGCTCCAATTCCTTAGAAATCGAAAAAGAAACATTGGTTCTTTTAGAAGAAGTTAGTCGCTCATGATGTTGCAACCTGCAGGAAAACGGGAACCAAATATATATCGTCTCCATAACTCACATGTATTGATTTTGCATTCCAAATAGCACAGCTTGCTTTAAAATGCCTTCAAAGGACTCCTAACGAGTGGCCTTCCAGAATGAAGTCATGGAAGAACTGGAATCAATAGAACTTCCAGTGCAAATAGAATATTATGGGATAATGCTTTAATTCACTTATTATGTAGTTCTTACTTCATGTGATGTAACCAAAGTCTATTGCTCCACACTTTTCCATTTTTTGCGGGATGTATCTTGGGCTTTGAATGTTCATTTCCATTGTACCTAGCAGTTACTAGGAGTTGTCTTCCTTTGTAAGTTCTGTGGAATATCCATGACGTGTATATGAGTACGTGCATCGGCTTGTGAATTGAGACGTGATTGTACTATTGTTTAAGGAAGGAACAGTTTTTCCAAGGCTAATCCTCGATTTTGTTAGCAATCTGAGGTTCACAGAAGAAGTTCATTGCTCTTCAAGAGTTCGAGCTCTTTAATTTTCTTGCATGATAAGGCTTTGAACATGAGCAAAAGCTCATTATTGTTGCCATCACGAATGTGTTCATGTGATGCTCACTCTACAATCAATCTCCAAGAAGTGTTATGTTGTTTGGTCCATTCTAAGTGATTTTTGAGCTTTGAGACATGGCAGGGTAAATTGATAGTCATTTAGAGCAAAGAGCTGCTCAGTTGTCCATTCCATATGAACAAGATATGTCATTTGGTGCTATCATTTTGTAGCTAAGACATGTCTAGTTTTTTTGTTGCTAAATAAGAGACGTATTTCAAATCACATGCTAGTATTAAATAAAACATTTCATATGATATTGTAAACAACAAATTTTATTTTTATATTCTCAGTAACTTTGCCCATTGGTCATTATCCTTTATTCACTGTTTGTAAATCTAAGGGCACTATTATTTTCAACACTTGTCATGTGATTCTTTTATTTATAATTTTTTTATCATGTCCCTTTTACATTACTCTCAACACAAAAATATAAAAGTTACTGTCGTTATGTTTTTTTGAAAATAAATTAAAATAGAAAAAACTTAAATTGGTTATATCAAAGGACTTTCCAAATAAATATTTACCAAACAACATTTTCCCAAAGTTATTTCCCAAATCACTTTTCAATTATAATTTACAAAATAGTCTTTGCA
The DNA here is from genome assembly GCA_014182375.1 of Eucalyptus virginea. Taxonomy (NCBI): domain Eukaryota; kingdom Viridiplantae; phylum Streptophyta; class Magnoliopsida; order Myrtales; family Myrtaceae; genus Eucalyptus; species Eucalyptus virginea. The sequence continues at coordinate 51,390,176 of CM024521.1, forward strand.
TTTCACTAAATCTCTTTAGGCTAAAGGCCTTTACATTTTCCTGAAGGCTTTCCCTAAAAGTTGAACCAAATGCAGTAGAAGTCGGATTCAGCTTTGCTCCAATCCTCTTTGTATGATTCCTCAGTACCGTGCTGATCGACATCTACAATTTCGTGAAACATGACCTGGGAGTGATCAAAGCCGTCAATCTGTTCTACATTGTCCGGTAGGTACTTCATGAGGAACAAAAGGGAAGCAGGGATTTCTCTTGGAGGGGTTATACTCTACTTAACAGGTAATCCAAACTTCTAGTCTTTTCATTGATTAATTATTGATAACTGATAACATATAGGTAAACATCGAGGTTGGGACACTTGGAGTGTCATAACTTGGCACGGAGGGACACTTAAGTGCCATAACTTTAAAATGGTACACTTAAGTGCCAATATCGGAGTAAAATGGGACATTTAAGTGCCACTCCGGCGAAAATCCAGCCAAATGGCTGACGTGGCAATTTTCCGGCGAGTTTGGTCCAAAACGACGTCGTTTTACACTCTGACGTGGCGGAGAAAACGCAAAAACGACGCCGTTTCGTGTCTACGTGTAAATAATAATATATAAATTAATTATATTAGATTTAAAATATTCAAAAATTTTAAAAAAATAAGAAAAATTAAAAATTTTAAAAAATTAAGAAAAAAATTAAAAAATTTTAAAAAATTTTAAAAAATTTTAAAAAAAAATTTTAAAAAATTTTAAAATTAAGAAAAATTAAAAATTAAAAATTAAAAAAAAAAAAAAAAAAAGGGGGGGAGGTCGAACGGGGCGGCTCCTCGCCGCCACCGCCTTCCCGCCGTCGCCGGGAAGGGCCGGCGACGGAGGGGGAGGGTCGGCCGGGGTCGTCGGCCCCCGGCCGACCGACGATGAGGGTTGCGAGCCCTCGCCGGATCGCGGCGAGGGCCCGCGAGCCCTCGCCGAATCGGGCGAGGGCCGTGACCTCGCCCTAGATCTAGGCGCGGGCCGCGACCCTCGCCCGATCCGGCGAGGGGGTCGCGGGCCCTCGCCGCCTCCCGCCGCCGCCGGGAAGGGCGGCGACGGAGTGGGGAGGGTCGGCCGGGTCGCCGGGCCTTGGCCGGGGCGGCGAGGGCCCGCGAGCCCTCGCCCGGATCCGGGTGAGGGTCGCGGCCCTTGCCGCGATCCGGCGAGGGCTCGCGGCCCTCGCCGTCGGCCGGCCGGGGCCGGCGACCCCGCCGACCCTCCCCCTCCGTCGCCGGCCCTTCCCAAGCGACGGCGGGAGGCGGCGGCAGCAAGGGAGCCGCCCGTTCGACCTCCACCCCCTCCCCCTTTTTCTTTTTTTTTTTTTTTCTTAATTTTTAAAATTTTTTAATTTTTCTTAATTTTTAAAATTTTTTAAAATTTTCTTAATTTTTAAAAATTTTTAAAATTTTCTTAATTTTTTAAAATTTTTAAAATTTTCTTATTTTTTTAAAATTTTTTGAATATTTTAAATTTAATTTAATTAATTTTTATATTATTATTTACACGTAGACACGAAACGGCGTCGTTTTGCATTTTCTCCGCCACGTCGCGCGCAAAACGACGCTGTTTTGGACCAAGCTCGCCGGAAAGTCGCCACGTAAGCCATTTGGCGGATCTTCGCCGGAGTGGCACTTAAGTGTCCCATTTAACTTCAAACCTGGCACTCAAGTGTACCATTTTAAAGTTATGGCACTTAAGTGCCCCTCATCTTGAAGTTATGGCACTTGCGCTGTACTTCTGCCGGTAAACATCATTCAAATGATTCATTTATTAGTCAATTCTTTCTTCTTTTTAACCAAGATATATAACTTTTTTTTTAAGAGTTGATTGCGTGATTTTACGCTTTGAGCCTTTGATTGTAGGCTCTGGAGCAACGTTTGCTGATTAGGGGCAGTTTAATATCCTATCAATTCAATTGAGCTCACGCCTAGTTGTCTTTCCTTCAATCATCCTCGCCTACTTTGGTCAGGTGGCCTATCTCCGAAAGCACACTGAAGATGTTGCGAGCACTTTTTACAGTTTGATACCAAGTAAGCTTCCTCATGCTACTTCATCCGATGCATCGTTTATTTTGTCGGGTCATATAATGAATCTATCTAATGATTTGATGCAGAACCTGTGTATTGGCCAATGTTTGTGATTGCAATGATGGCGGCAATAACAGCAAGTCAAGCCATGATATCGGCCACGTTCGCCACAGTGAAGCAGTTGGTCGCGTTTGGGTGCTTCCCACACGTGAAGGTTGAGCACACTTCGCAATAGCATGAGGGTAGATTTACATACCAGAGGTCAACACCCTCCTCATGTTGGCCTGTGTTGTTGTTACCCTTGCCTTCAAGACCACATTGAAGATGAGCAATGCTTATGATAAGCAAACAGGAAAAAATCACACTACATACGCACCCATTTAGTTATCTATGCAAATGCGTTAATTCATTAAGCTGCCTAAATTGAAGTTATTGAAAGAAATTTTCAAATCTGTGTTATAGGAATAGCGGTAGCATCTATTTTCATCATCACGTCCACATTTCTTGTCGTCGTGATGGTCGTGATTTGGAAGACCCCCGATACTCCTTGTAATTCTCTATGTCCTCACCATTGCGTAGAGTTTACATTTCTAAGCTTAGTCCTCTGCAAATTTGTGGAAGGGGGCTGCCTCCCACTCATCTTCTCCGCTGCGATAATTAGCATCATGTTCCTGTGGAACTACGGTATAGAAAGAAGTGCTTTCATGAGCTCGAGAACAAGGTCTCGAAGGAAGCCCGAGTCAAGATCACGTCGAACCTGAACATCCACCAGATGCCCGGGCTCGTGCTATTCTACACCAAGCTCATCCATGGCATTTCACCGATATTGACAACATACATGCATTGCACTCGGTCCTAGTATTATTCTCAATCAAGTTGCTGCCCAGAAGTAAGGTGCCTCCACTGCAATAATTATTCTTCGGACGGATGGACCCACGAGAGTCAGGCATACATTGGTGCGTCAGGAGGTACGGATATGGTGACGTGAAGATGGAGCGACAGTTGTTCGAGAAGGTTTTAGTTGATGGGTTGAAGAATTTCATTCGGAACGATGTGCTCCACAGCACGCCACCCGCCCTCAACAGGCGAGGCAAGGCTAGTGACCTGCAAAGGGAGATTGGATTGCTGGATGAAGCAATGAAGACCGGAGGGATAACGTATCTAATGAAAGAGATCGAGCTCAAAGCTTCAAGCAAATCAGGTTTGAGCAAAGAGGCTCATGATCAATTGCATGTATAATTGGCTGAAGAGGTGTGCCAGGCAGCAAGAGGAATAGTTCGAAATTCCCCACAAGAGACAGCTCAAAATGGGCATCACTTATGTGGTTTAGTAAGTAATGCCAAAGTTTTTAATTTGCAGCATATGATATGGCTGTAATGTCGTAGTATGGGATCACTTATGGAGTTTGTGAATTACTTAGGTTGTTTGCTTTGTCCTTTCAGAGACCATTTGGACAAAGTTCGAGTAATGTGGCATTCCATTCTTCACCCGACGAGCCCTTTAACATCACTCTTACCAGGAATTTCTTAAGAAATTATCCACAAAAACTCTGGCAGGATTTTCAGCATTATGCTCGGAGGAAATGTAGTTGTTAGTGGATTCCATAGCGCCGATTGATCGTTAATCAAAACAAAGTAGACAAGAAACGCGAATTAGACTTGCCACATGAAGGCCGAGCTAACAATATCACATCATACAGTAATGAAGATGTAGAACAAATAAGTCTCACCTCAACCCTTCCCACATACTGTTCAAGCTCAGTGCGATCAAAGAAAGTATAAAGAAACAGACAAAAGGATTGAGCAAGGCTGACCGAAACATTAACGGTATGTCTCAACAAACATTCCTCAATGGACAAAAGGTAGGGTTGACGGAACGAAAGATGAAATAGAGGCTCGAAGCTTCATATTTCAGAACAAAAAGTGATCAAATTGAAAGGATCATGGATGAATAATTAAATATCTCGGATCTTCAGAGTAGGATTCCGTGCGCCATAGAAGGACCTATATTGCATTGTAGATGGAAGACACCTCACCGTGATGTAAGCTCTCCTCAGTCTTCACCAATTATATGATGTGCTCGATGTGAACAACAGAAGTAATCGTTGCATCTTTGATCTAAGTTCTTCATTGGTTGTAGATAATTATGTTATTAAAGTAAAGAGGATTCACTTTCCTCGAATGTCTTCAATCTGTTTTGTGGAACGAGCTAATTTTTCATTAGCATGCATGAGCTAGTTTCAAATAATCACTTTGCTCCCTACCCTGATTCATGTAGAATCTAGTAGTGATTATCGCTTAACATGCTATTTTTTATGAGCTACACAGACCATGACAAACCGGAATAATTAATATAAACAATCTCTCATCCCTCAGATCATTCTGGGCATAATGTATTTTCCTCCACTTGCGAATCGAGGACATACCGTCCTCACAACCGGACAGTGGAATCGAAACATCGACCGTCGCAACTCAATGACTTCATGTAACGACTTCATGAAGATCGCGATGAAGTGGAGTTCGAATCTGATCCATGCTGCAGTCAATTGAACAGAGAGAATCTAATGCCAAATCTCTTCCGACCACACACTCCTTTTGCTGCCAAAAGATGTTCAAGAAAAAAAGAGAAGCAAAGACCACATGATACAAATTGCGGGCAACCAGACAGAATCTATAGGTATAATATCGAGCGGTATGCAAAGTCAATAAAAGAGGAATTTTCGAAGAAACGACGCGTCAAACCACAGGAGTAACATTCGATCAAAACACCAGGCCTATTGAAGCCGTGAGTCATCCAATACAGAACATCCAAATAAACGTCCTTCAATAAATAGCTAAAACTACAGAAAACATAGGTTAACTTGGCAGCATCCCCCAGTTTCTTAGCACTTGATTTCCTTCAGACCGTGACCAAAATACAAAAAGGTCGGGTCAGTGGCACCTTCCTTGTAGTAAGCAAAAACCAGACTGGCATCATCACTCATGCTCTCGCCAACAAAGCTGCAAGAAAAAACATGACAAATGCACAATTAAGAACAACCGGCAGAAATAAAGACATCGCAGGACAACCTTGTTGTTCATTCCACTTACAACTGAAGGTCGCTGAGCTTAGAAAGAAGGAACTTGGTTGCTGCCTCAACGTTCTTCTTGAATAGTTCTTGTTGCTCCCCATCCAGCTTGTTTGTCAACAACTTGATGTACCTCTTCATGAAGGTGACGAATTGCTTCTTGTCAAAAGGGGGTTGCTCCTGCTCAAGGTTGTAACAACAATTCATCAGATACCTTAATCGAGGAAAGCTAACAAACATGCAAGCAACGAGAGTTATCATAACCTGGAGTCTGAATGTGTCAACGATGTCAACCACCTTGACAACTTGATCATCAACACCTTCATCCTCGCCGCCACCCTCAGCCGAGGGATTAGCACCAATGTCAAAGTCAACTGCACCCTGAATAACCCACTGTTCAAACAAAGGACAGTGAGTTCAAGTGTTAATGACTTTGCAAGAATAGCAGAGACAGATCCACCAGTTTATGTATTCACATATCATGACAAGTCTCAAGACAATAGAGAGCAAATATTTAAACAATCCTCCCAAATAATTCATCCAATCTAAGAATGAACAAATCTTGACCGAATGCCCAAAAGAATTGCCGTGATTGAACAGAAACTACCTTAAGACCATACACTTCTTTTTTTTTTCCCTAGCTACTTGATATTTAGGGGGGGAAAAAGCTACAACCTGAACTGTGAAAAAAACTCAGCACAACTACATGTCATTATCCTCAAGCAAATAAAATACGTTTAATAAAATAAGTTGTCACTATAAACTTAGTGAAATTCCTCAATGTCCCACTGACGTATTAGCCTAACATCACCATACTCACTATCCCATGGATATGGATGTTAAGATATTACATAAGGGCTATTTTGAGACAGTACCTTTCCCTCAACTTCCCACAGCACTCCTTCGAACAATTCCTTGTAGGGGAACGAATCCGAGAGAAGCTCATCACCTGGGATAAGCAATTATTGCAAACATCTGATTAGTAACAAGTAACAGCTATCAATTCAACAGTCTAATTCCACCTTCCCAATCTCAAAATACAAAGATGAACATACATATGTACACGATGCATCCCTCTATAGAATTTATTTCTCTATAATTCTTCCTTTTTCTCTGTTGGCTTCACTTAATTACTTTTCCATCTCCCTCCAGACAAAGGAGGGAGGGAATTACAAAACATGTTTTGGATCGGCTGCGACAGCAACTCGAAGAGGCACAGTCTGTCAGGCATAAACCCTCGACAGACACTCCCTCACGAGATAATCAATCACACCCATTCAAAAGACACACAACCCGACACGCAATTTCACCGATAAAGTCGGCAACTTTCAAGCTCCCATCCAAAAACCCACGATCCACCGAATCAATTAACAGCATCAATCAACCGCTGAACAAAAAGAAAACGTACGAAAAATCAGCAATTTCAGTCAGATCATCCCCTCATCCGCTCATCCAAAGCCAGGAACCCAGATCCCATCATCCCACCACGCAACCCGATCGAAGATCCACAGAACACCAACACATCAACCCAGATCTAGATCCCGATGCTCGAAAAAAACCCACCAACCCAAAATCGAAAACAAGCTCGTCGCCGACCGGCGGCGCCCCCGCGCAAGAACGCAAGCCACGCGCAGAATTCGTCGAATCAAAAGGCCCGAAGGAATTACCGGTGAGGAGATCCTGGTAGACCAACATGGCTGGAGATGCGCGGCGGAGCTTCCCTTCGGATCGTACCTACAGAGAATCGAGAGCCGGGAGGAGAGAGAGAAGGAAGGGGAGATGGCGAGAGCGAGAGGGTCTGCGACGCGAGACAGGGGCGCATATATAGGCGAGGGTTTCGGACCAAGGAACGTGTTGCGGCATCGCTCCGAAAATTACGATTATGGGTCCGAGGAATGCGAATATTCCGAGAGCGTCCTTCCCTCTTCTCTCTCTGAGTCTCTCCACAATAATTGACGTCTTGCTCAGCGGGCGGCTGCTCCGGGGGATCGTCGGATGGCCAGTTTCGGCTGGGCAGCGGGACCGGCTTGGCCCGCCGTCTGTCCGTCCTAAGAGGCACTTAAGGAAGCTGGACCGACTCGTAGTTTGTAATCTACTCGACTTGAATGATGCCTCTGAGTTGATGTTAATTAGGAATTAGAATGATTTTTCATGCATTAACTTTTCTGATGTAATGTCTAAATTAGCTTTTTTTGGAAAGAAAAAAAAACCTTCTAGAGGCTAAGCCTGGATACATTTCTAATTGAGTCAAGCGATTACAGGTTGAGATTTTTACAAATAGACTAGGGTGATAAATTAGAAAGATGATGGTCCATTTATCTATTTAAATAACATTAATGTCTTGAAGAAATCGACCATAAGGCCATAAAAATCATTCCAACTCACAATATTCATTAGATAGTTGGATCACAAGCGCATTTTAAATGCTTAAGTGAGTAAGAGAAATTCAATAACTCAAAACAACACGACCAAAGAAGTTAGGGATCAGTGCACTAAATGTCTTAGAACTTGGCATAAAAGTATAGTTAATTTTTAAACATCCTTGTCAACACCTGAATTTTTTTGCTAATAATTCAAGTATGCAATTTTTGTAATAAAACATGATGAAACGATTAAAAAAATAACTAATAAAATTAAATGATCTGATTTTACCTTAAGTGCACAAGCGCAGCCCAATAAAATCAGTACAGACCCACTAAACCATACTTGCATGACTTTTACCAATAAGCCTGTTTTAATTTCAAATTCATTTGGGCCCAGAGACAAAATCTAAGAAGCCCAGCAGCCCAGAACCCTGCTCGCCCCTGCTTTTAGCCGAGAACACTTGGAGCGCGGTTCCTTCTCAATGGAAGTTTCGTCGCTAATGTTGATCTTCCTAAACGACATTCTCTAGAATCTCCTCGACCGAACTTGACCCGCAACTACAGTTTAAATTCTGCTCCGACAAGGTGAGTTCAATACGTTCCATCTCAGTTTATTACGAGTAAGAACAAAAACTCTAGGATCGTGTTGTTGTTTGCATAATTTCCGAGTAGCTATGTTGGTTGTTAGATGAAGTTGAATTGGTGTTTGAAACTGACCCATTGATGAGAGATTAGGTGCTGAATTTGAGTAGAGCCGTGTTGATTCATATGTTCATTTGTTTGTCAATTGAACTTGCTACGCTCTCTCCATGTTGAAGTAGTTCTATTAGTTCCTTCTTCATGCTATAATGCAATGATTACTGGATAACTTTGTTTTGTGAATGAGTTGTAATATTGTTTGAAGATTCATGGCATATGTCATAAAAATTTTCTTTAAATTGTGTTTACATTTGCTTTGAAATTGTATTATGTGAATGAATGATGATGGCGTTCGGAATTGGTCACTGGAGGGGGATGTTATGTTTTTGTAGGTTTGTGGCCAGTGGATGAGGGTGACAGTTCTATGATTGAAGGTAGAAGATGGTGATGTTCAATATTTAAGGCTTGGATATGTTGATCATGGATAAGGTTTTGTTGATGGTGAATCAGTAAAAATGGAGTTCTCAATATAGGACGAAGACCATGAGTTTAGAGTAGAAATGATGGGTGATGGGTTTGGTAATGTACGTAAGGCGAGCTTGGTGCAATTATAGAAAAGATGGGCTTAATGTAGCTATACAATAAAATGGGTTTGACTAGTGTTTTAGAGATTTTGGGCTTGATTTGGTCTTAGGGAGTTCAAATGGTGAGATATAAACTGGTGGTGGTTTGGATTTTCATTTCATTGAAGGTGCTTGTTATAGATAGCCCAGTTCATGTCCCTAGTCCAGACCCACGAAGCTCAAGTTTGATGCATATTCGGACCAGGCCCAAGGGCCCAGACCGGTGTCCCATTTTATCATCATAAAAAAGAAAGAACAAAAAGAAAGAGGAAAAAAGAAAAAGAAAATGTTACCTAGTCATGTACAATTGCATCTAGACATAGAAGAGAACAGTAATGAAAACAAAAATATAAAAGTATATAATTTTTTTTTGAAAAATAAAAAATTGGACCAATAGGACTTGATTAGGTTGTTAGTTTTTATTATTAGAATTAGTTTATTTTCATATAGTTTATGGATTAGAGAGTTTCTTTGATTTAATTGAGATTTATGAAGATCAATCTTTTAGAAGACAAATTTGATTTAAAATTAGTTTGTGGGTTGCTGTCGTGGGGTTTGATAACAAGACCATACTATATTCTATACTTGACTTGTATCGAGGTGCGTCACTACATTTTACATTTTACTTGTTCTTTTATACTATCTTCAATGAATGGATTATGATTCTTTTATATTGCTTTTTTGAGTTGTGATTTGCATGTTTTAGTTGAATGGTTAAATTACATTTTAGGACCATAATTAAACAAAAAAACATTGCATGGACATTTAGCGGATAAGAATTTTAGGGTTTATAATTTGGTAAAAATACATTTGGTTGAATCATTCAATTCTCATGAAATCAATATTTATAAAAGAAGAAAAAGTAGAAGCTTCTATAGTAAGGCGATATTAATCATGTGACTAATTTCATCAATCATTGCAAATGTCAGGTTTAATTCACGCAACTTGATTTAATCGGGCTATTGTTGTGCGCGGCAAATCCAATTAACTAATTATTGTTGGTGAGGAGATCTTGATAGACCAACATAAATGGAGATTTGTGCAACTCTCTCTCCCAGATTGTACCTTCAACAATTGAGTGAGAGAGAAAGAGTCGTGAGTATGAGAAAGGGTTTGTGATCGGCGAGATAGGGAGCATAGGGTTTTGGACCGAAGAACGTGCTACGACATTGTGAAATTACGATTGTGGGTCTAAGGAAGACGAATATGTCGAGAAAGTCCCTTCTCTCTCCATTTGCAATAGTTAAACCTCCTTTGTTTGGACATGATAATTCACATGTTAATTTCATTTGATGGTCAAGTTAGGCAGGGCAACTCCATTGGGTTGGAATGGTTCAGCCTACAATCCATTATGCTTGGCATTGTTGCAAGCTGGGCCGACCCTTTTATGTACCTGACCTGATTCATATAACACCTCTAAGTCAATGTCAAATAAGAGTTATCATTAGTTTTCATGTATTAACTTTTCTTGTGAAACATGGAATTAGTGTTATTGCTAAAAGGTTTCTTTCTATATAAAGTATTGCTTGAATATGTCTTGATGATCAAATTGCAAGTTTTACATACAAATTTTATGACTTGGGTGATAAGTTAGGAATAAGTTGTTCAATTAGTCTATTAAAAAACATTGAAGAAATCAACCCAGGGCCATAAAAATTAATTCAATTTACTAATTCATTAGAAATTTAACTTACAAGTACATTTAAAATGTTTAAGCAAGTACGAGGAAATCCATAACTGGAGATGAAACTGCAAAAAGAAATTAAGAAAAATTGGTGGTCGATGCTATTAATGTAGTCATTCACTACAATCTTCTCACACATACTTGGTCGAAGTGCAACTAGTACGTGCAACTGATTAAATAGAAGAACATTCACCGACATATGTTCACACAAAGCACATGCTCACATAGAACTCACGCATGTGCAAATATTTATACAAAATGAAACAATATATTCCATTTAGATGAGAAAATAATATAAATAGTTTTTGAATTTTGGTCTAATATCTAATATTATTTTTGAACTTTTAATTTGTTCAATATGGTTTTGAACTGTTAATAAATGCTCAATCTAGTCCTTAGAGTACATGGAAATGTTCAATGTCCTCCTTCAATTAATGCAAGTTAATGGAATTTAGTGATGTGACTTCCAATTTATTAAGTTTAAATGGTGGACAGCAATTAAAAAGTTACATGCAGATTATCCAAGTAATTTATATTAATCTCAAATCATGATATAATAATCCACGTCATCCAATAACAATGGACATATTAACGCCCTATTCTTTTTTTTTTTAATAAATGGATAAAAAAGATAATATGTTGACTCCTCATTTTATTAAAATTCAACTTAGGATATAATAGTCCACGTCATCAAATAACGTTTGATTTTTCATTTGAGCAAATGGAATGACTACTTTGAACATTAACCGATAGTTTAGAGATTATATTGAATAAATTAAAATTCCAAGAATAACATTATATGTTGGACTAAAGTTCATGAATCATTTGTGCTATTTTTCCAAAAGATACAACACAAACTATATAAAGTTAAAATCATTAAAGGAAAGGATAAACAAAAAGGTGGTGATGGTAATTTTGGAATTAGTGGAGGATAATTCTTAGGGTTGATACCATGATATACCAAAACTCGTATATCTGTGAAAAATTTACCTCAAACTAATTTTTGACCAAAAAAAACTCAAAACTGGTGTATTTGTTGCATTAATTTGTGCTAATCTTATAGTGAGGGGTTATGGACGTTTTAAGGAGAAAATCAAGGCAGGGGCTTAACAAGTAGGAAATCGACCTTTTAATATGGGCGAGATATTAGTGAAATTCTACATATATCATGTTATTTTATGGGGGAAGTGATGGAGATTAGATACATAGATATATAGTTGAATTTAAGATGTTGTTCTCCCTATGGAACATCCTAGGGCGTTGGGGCTCAACAAGCAAAGTCCTCAACTCCCTCCTTTTCCTCTCTCTCCAAATTGATCCGAGTCACATTGAGTTACCAAATGCAGAAAACGTTCGACTAATATTATCATTATTATATTTCTTACTTCAATAGTGTTTGATATACTAAGATCGATTACAAAAGATTATACTGAATGATGTAGCATATTTGTATGAATATTCAATATTATTTACTCGTAATTTGTTGGGCTATCCAGTCTATACTTTTGTACACGAGTATCAATATATATAGCATCATTCATTTAATAATTTTTTTTTTCCTTGTGATGGCTAAAAAGCCCAAGTTATTTTTTTTTCGACTAATCATTTGGAAAGCATAGGCTTACCTTATATTTATCAATTGCAAACTAAACTCAATCAATTTCTTTTGCGGGCAAAAAAATAAGTGAGGTGGTGGTGACACAAAATCAAAGGAATAGTTTTGAAATACTTTTACTTTCAGAATCATGAAGCACATCATACTGTTTGCTTGACCTTGTTCCATTTAAATTATGCACATGTATGTGATTCGAAAATTTTTAGGGCTTTGAGACTAAGATATTTTCTTCCATGGTCCAGGTGTTTTGACTAGCCATTTGTAAGGCATACCCTTACCTCCTATTGATCGGTTGCAAACTAAACTCAATCGATTTCTTTTGTGGGAAAAAAAAAAAAAAAAGTGAAGTGGCGGTGATGCAAAATCAAAGCAATAGTATTGATTGGTTTTGAAATACTTTTACTTTTGGAATCAAAAAGCACATCATACCATTTGCTTGACCTTGTTCCACTTAAATTACACACTTGTATGTGATTCGAAAATTTTTAGGGCTTTAAAAATATGATATTTTCTTCCATTCAAATGGATTATTCACATTAATTGTTATGGATTATGTTCAACATTCAAAGAATACCATAATGGCATTTTTTTTTTTTTTTGGTCATGGCTGATAATATGGAAAATACCTAAAAAAGTCTAACTCAGGTTTCGCTCTCTAAAGCAGTAACTTAGTTAATGCATCCTAATAATGGAAAATAGCCAGCTATATTCCTTTACATTCAAAGCCATGGTATGTTTGAATAAAGATTTAGCCTGAATAACTGAATGTGATTTAGATTCATTTTATTAAATCAGGCTAATAAAATTGGAAAAAATGTTAGAATTTTCTTGCTCCCACCACAAAACACAAGTTTATTTTATCGTTCTTGGGGTCGGCTCTATAATTCCATCCATTTAACGCCACTGTAGATAAAAAAAGAAAAAAAGAAAGAAAGAAAGAGAAGAAAGTATCACTTTCAGCGCGTTGGTCCCACACTACCAATTCCTAATGGTCTATAAGTGCACATCACGTGCCAAACGAGCCCCATTAATCTCAAATTAATAAGAGAAGCAGTGGATGAGCATAGATAGTCAATCAAACTGAACTCACACCATTGTGATTGATGAGTCTTATTTAATCTGATAGTCTAAATTTGATTTAGTATATATGAATAATTTCTCCATCATTGTCACTGTCGTCTTCAGGATTTTGGGCCCACCCCAAAACCCGTAACCAAAACAATGAAAAAAATCCACAGCCCATATTGGATTTGGTTTGTCTATTCCTTGACATTGAATCTACTCCTATCCTAGCTTCAATGTGCCATCCTAGATTATGCACACCTTATATTGAATTGCTTGATTCTCTCATAACCCTTGTCGTGACCCCCCTTGTCATTCATATCATTCCCCTCTTCCATTTTCACCTCTGTCGCTATCGATCAAAACCCTAGCAAAGGATGTGTGTCTGTGTGCATGTTCTGATCTTTTGTGATTGTGAATATTAGAGATGATTAAAGATTTTTCTGAGATACTTTTCTATGTTAGAGATAATTAGACACTTCTATTGATTCTCTGTATCTCTTAAGATTGTGCTACATCTCCTTTTAATTATGCATATCTTGATTGATATGTTAACATAGATAGTTATCTAATATAGCCTATAAGTAGGTCATGTACACTATACATCAAAATATACGAAATTTTTTCACAATTCTCTCTTTCACTTTTGTATTTTTAGTTGTGAAGAAGAAGCTCTTTCTGAAGAAATTGACCGCGGCTCCATTCGCCATTGCGAACCACCAGAATCACTGCACCATCTGCTTAGGGGGCTCCGCTGCCACTACACTTTTCTTTTGGATAGGTGTTTTGTCTTGCGTAAATCCCCATATATAGACACATACGTTTTTCCTTTTGCTTTTGTCTCCAGTGCGTGCTTCTTTGGTCTAATGTTGTATCTTAAGTTAGTGTGTTGCAAACCGAAGATCTTTGTTTAAAACCACTGTTTAGCGAACCATCTTGTTAGATACTTCTTCAAAGCATTTTAGAATACCTTTTTTTAAATGAAAAAAAGAAAAAGAAGAAGAAAAAAAAATTAGGGTAGATTACATTTCAGCCAAATTAATGAAATGTCTTGATTTGTTCAAACTAAAAAGAGTTTACCATTTTTAATGAAGAGCGCATGTAGTTGTAGCAGAATTACTATGACATGACTTCCTTTATTTTGGGCTTTTATCATAAATCAAAACCGATCAAGATTTTCTTGACGAGAAACATATAGAATCTTAAGGTCAAATTTTCAAAATAAAGAACGTTGACTATTTCTCATAAAGAGTGCATATAGCTGTAATGGAATTTTGTGCATAAGATACATTATGCTAATCTTGTGTTAAACCTAATTGCCCATAAACTATTAAGCCATATTATACGTTAATAATGCCCATAAACTAATAAGCCATATTTTAAGTTAACATTTATTAATACATACTGAACACAACATATTAGGAAGCATTTGTATTAACTACACGGTCTGTGCACTCCTTTTAGCAAGTACATCTATGGCCATTGATCAGGGTGAATTGATTTGTAGCAATTAACTACTCACATCATTGGTAATGGATGGGAATGTGTAGCAAAGTCGGTACCTAATATTTGCTTATTATGAAATACCATAGTTATGGTGAAATCATGAACTCTTATGATTGATGATGGTTCACAGTGGCGTTCGGGGCAGCGGTCATTTGAAACTTCAATCAGACCAAATACCTTATAAGTTGGATCGCTTTGATTGTATGAAACCTATCTTTGTATCAAGTTTTCGATTATTATCATTGTGATTCGTTTGTACAAGCTTTTTATGCTGAAATGCATCGTGCATTACATTTTGTGCAGTGTTCTTTAAACACTTGAGCTTTTTATTATTATTATTATATATTTTGCATCAAATTAATGAAGCCCATATCTTTGGTGACCTTTCAATCTTTTGTAATGGGGAGAGAGACATAGTTAGGAGAGATATTTCAAGTGAAATTTCTTGGTAAGCGAGAATATGTGTCGGATTCTATCTTTAAGGTAGAAATCTGAACTTATCAATTCATGTTTAGACGATCTTGATTCTTATTGATGTTGAACTG
The DNA here is from genome assembly GCA_014182375.1 of Eucalyptus virginea. Lineage (NCBI taxonomy): Eukaryota > Viridiplantae > Streptophyta > Magnoliopsida > Myrtales > Myrtaceae > Eucalyptus > Eucalyptus virginea. The sequence goes on from CM024521.1 coordinate 51,405,325, forward strand.
AAATAATCGGTATATTCATAATCTGTACATTCGTGCAAACCCAGATAAAAAACCATCGTTGGCCTAGCCAAACATATCAAGATTGCCGTGACTTGATATTTATGATCTCGAGCTCATAAGCAATTTGGATTTTGAAGAATAATATCAATGGTATGGTTTGAAACTATGTGGTGAATGGCCAAGTGACGTAAATCATTGCACGGCTCTTTTTTTTTTTGTGATGGCAATGACTGCACGGTTGGTACTGTTTAGACTTACCTTTGGTTGACCTATCCAATTCAAATCCAATAATGGGTGCGCCTGAGAATGACTTTCCCAAGCCATTTTGGGCTTTCAAAATTCCTTGATATTGGGTGTTTGGCAAAATTTTTGCAAACCCCATGGGAGGAAAGTTAAAATTCATAAGGTTGAAAGCTCAAGGCAAATTTGTTCTAAGTTACCTTGGGCTTTCAGCTTTCTCGCATGCCCAAGGCTAAGATAGTAATAATTTTTTTTTCCCGAAATTGTCCTCCCCAACTTTTTGTTTTTTCGTTTTTGCCCTTGTTGTATGACATTGTTCATCTTCTCTATTGAGGTTGGTCGGCATGATTGCATGTGGCTGTGAGAGCTCGACGATGGGCTAGAGAAATGCCGGTGTGGTTGTGATGACCCATGTGACCATTGCAAGAGGGTTAGGCAACCTTTGCGAGGGGATGTGTTATTTGGGTCACGACTACCTCAATGAGGAGTTGCACGATTTGAGTCATGTGACCTCCACATGGGGAGGCCGATCTAGGTCACTAAAACCTTCGCAAGTTGTGGCAGTGTGCAATTTGGGTCACGCGACCCCCCACGAGTCGTGGCGACTTAGATTTGAGTCACATGACCTCTGCGAGGAGTTGCTGATTTGGGTTGTTGCAACCTCCACTAGTTGCGGCGGTGCACAATCTCAGTTGTGCAAACATGAGGCTCTCACCAAGGTCACGTGACCTTAGGCAACCTTTGCCTAGGTCATGTGACCCTCGTTGGGGGTCGCTTGACCCTAGGCAGCCCTTGTCGGTGGTCTTTGGCGGTTGCTTGAGATCTTGCAACTTTAGATGTCAATCATCGGTGACAAATTTCGATTGCCAACACCACCTACCCTTCGTTGGCCAACTATTTTTTCCTTTTTTTTTTCTTTACCACATAAGTCCTTTGTAAATATAAATTCTTTAAATACTATTTTATTCAAAGGTACTTCACAATGGACTTTTTGATTACAATTTACTAAATATAATGTGCATTTTGGAAAACTCCTTTAATTTAAAGTTCTTTTGTATTTTCTCAAAGGTTTCCCCAAAACTCCAACCAAAGGCGGCCAATGTAGTAGCCAAAAAGTAAAAGCATCTATAGTAAGATGATACTAGTCACATGACTTAAATTCATCAATCATTGCGAATGCAAAGTTTAATTCAAGCATCTTGATCTCATTGAGCTATTGTCATGCTGTTGACACCCGAAATTTTCGTCGACATTTTAATCATCAATTTTGTAAAAAAATAAACAAAAAGAAAAGAGAAAAAAGAAAAAATAGAGAGAAAATCCCAATTAGTTCGCATTTAATCATCTACATTCATCAATAATGCATCATGGCCGTTGAAATAGGCATGTGATCAATTAGAAGAACTCTTATAAGATCAAATCCTAGCCCTTAGTTCAATCCAAGGGCTGAGATTTGATCTTACTTGAAAATATATAAAGAAAAAAGAGAAAAAAGGAGGGGCGATTCTCTCCCAGAGGCGATTTTTCACGATCGTTTTCTTTTTTTCGGGCTCTCTCTCTCTGGCGCGATTCTCTCTCAGAGGCTCTCTCTCTCCTTGGTTCCCGCTCTATCGACTAAACGAAAAAAGGGACTCGCACTCAGTTTCTTCCGCGGTAACAACCTCCTCTCTCTCCGGATTTCTTCCCAATCTCGGCGGCCGACGAAGGACCCTCCGGCGCTGGCCATGGCTCTGCTCCCTCCCTCAACGCTCGCTCGCTTGATCGTTGGCTCTCGCTCTCGCTCAACGTCCACCGGAAGAAAACCCCGGAGTCAGAGGTAGAAAGAGGAGCGAGGGAATCACCCAGGAGCGAGGTCGTGAAGTCGTCGCTACCGTCGTGGAGCGGATCCACCGTACGCGTACCCTCAGCTCGAGCCCCTCGCTGGCCGTGAGCCCTAATTCTCGAGGTGAGGGATTTAGATGTGAAGCCGATCAGCGGCGGTGATAGCGACGACGACGACGCCAGCCGGTTCTGGTTCTGCCGGATCTGAGTCTCTCTCGGTGGACCTCCCTCTCCTGATTCTCTACTCTCCGGATTTGACTCGCCGGATCTGATCGGTAATATCAGCGACATCGACAGAGACTGCGTTGGTGAGAAGAAGTTCAGATCCGAAGCGGACTGGCGGTGACGACAGCGACTCTTGACCGATTTCTCCTCTCTGGATCGAGTTTGCTCGATCGGTGAGCTCTCTTTCTATTCATTCTCGATCCGTTAGGGTTTCGATTTCTGTTCTCTCTTTGAATCCGTTCGGGTCGTGGATTCTGAACTCTCTCCCTCGGTTCTGTTTCGCTGTTCTTTCCCGAGCTCCGATCGGAGGTAAAGGTCTTCCTCCATTGGCGAGCGATTGAAGATCAAGTGCCAGGCGTTTGAAAGTCGTGAGGACCTGATTTGGTCTCGGAGATCATACGATCGGTGCTTCTCTCTCTAGATCAGGTTATTTTTCCTTTTGGTCCAAAAGGGTTGCTATTCACAATTTTATTGAGCTGAAGATAAGTTTCTGTTCACATGATGGCCGTGACAAAGAAACTAGATGCTGAATTTCTGCTTTCGTTGCCATAGAGCTATAGAAAACTGTTCACCTGATGGTTCTGGACAAAGAAACTAGATGCTGAATTTCTGCGTTCGTTGCCATAGAGCTGTAGAAAATTATTAGAGCTGATGGTTCTGGATGAACTTAAGTTTGATGCTTCACTCTGTCGGATTTTACCAAATTTTGAAACTGAGCATGATTCCTATTGTTTGCGTGATGAAGTGGATCCTACAAAGTAAGTATTACTCGAGGAAGTAGAAATGGCTGTTCTGGTTGTGGTAATAGGAGTTGTGGTTTGCACTATTATGGACGTTAAAGTCAATGCCAAAAAGTTTTATACGTGCTTGTGTGGCTGTCTTCTCCACATTGATGCAGCAAATTTCAATATGCTCCTTGCAAAAGAAATATTCGATTGGATCTTTTGAATTGCTGAGCAGGACAGCTCCAATTTAAGTTGTCTTTCTCCTTGCTTTTGGTCCAAATGTTATACTGAAATTCTGACTTGAAGTACTGCTGCTGTGATTGTTGGATACACTTGATATTTGCTGAGTTTCTATTGAATTTTGTTCTTGGATCCTGTGAGCTGGTTATTGTGGTTTTCTGTGTTCAATGTCTTCACGAGAGTTGAAGATGACTCAAAGACCTTTCTAACGACCCATAGAACGTTCCGATCCGATCTCGTTTATTACCTGAAAATAGCTCGGCATTTAGCGCCAGTTTTCTGGAAAATTTTGGTGTTCTGACTTGCTCTCTGTTCTGAATGACCTTCTGTGCAAATGGCTTGATATGAGCTGGTTGCTGTGGTTCTCTGTGTTCGAAGTCTTCATGGCGGTCGAAGACGGTTCGATTATCTTTCCAATGAGCTATAGAATGCCCTAATCAGACTTCATTTAATATGATTTTTGTCTGTCCAAAGTCTGGTCCAGAATCTGCCAAATGTTTGTCTCTCTGTTTTGGGATAACCTTCTGTGCAAATGACTTAATATGAGCTGGTTGTTGTGGTTTTCTGTGTTCAAAGTCTTCATGAAAGTCGAAGATGGTTTAAATATCTTTCCAATGAGCTATAGAATGCGCTGATTGAATCTCATTTGATATGGTTTTCACATGTCCAAAGTTCAGTCCGGAATCTGTCCTGTTTGAGACCTGATGCGTGTGCTCGAATTTGAGTTAGTAAACATGCTTGTCTGGAGTTGAATCTTTCATGAGAGTCATTGGAAATTTCATAAACTTTCTAACAAGGTATAGCTTGAATCAAGTGATCATCGTTAGTAAGGTCAATGGCTTCCATAAAGTCACGCTTGAGTTGCTGCAATCTGTACTGTTGGTTTCTTGCCCTGTTTCTTTTCTGCTTTTTCATATAGATTTTTGTGAACAAAGTAGGACTTTGATGTCTCATGATAGATGATCGGGACATTTCCTTCTATATACTTGGACTTTCATGGATTTTCTTTATGTCTTCATTTCAATGAATATCATCCATGTTTTGTGCAATCCCTGCTGTGATTCTAATTGATTGTGTTTCTATGAAAATGTCTTCACTCAAGTTCCTTAAGAGCATACTTGATGCTTGATGCTTTCTAGACATACTTAGAGCATATCATAAGCTTTGCAATGATATATGGCATGCCTCATTTGAAGATCATTGACCATATAAAAACCATGCATCAAGTCGATATACCACAACTGAAATTGTCATGCATTTTGCTTCTAATGACAAGTCACATATCAATGTTAATAGATTTGTGTGACCTTTTGTACATAGATTTAGGGCTGAATGTCTAAATCAAACATTTTCTTCACATTTAACCCTACGTCATGTTCAAATTTCATGATTTTCATGCATTGATTAGATGACTTGGTAAGTCTGTTATCATGCATTATTTTCTGGTTTGCTTGTGATTGATTTGCATGCTTTATCGATTGTTGCTTTTCGACCATGAATTTGATCTTATTTGAACTTGATACATCTTAGGAAATTTCATTCATGAAAGTTGTTCTTCATGAAATGCCTGATGTTCTGTGCTTTTCCTAGAACCAATCATACATGGGTTTTACCCCAATTGCTTTGATCTTATTTGTGATGTTTGTTTCCTTTCACTGTATATGCCTAGTTATAGGTTTCTTAGATTAGGTTTAGATTAGAATCCCGAAAAATGGAGAAGGCGTGAAGATGGTGGAGGTCGATGTCCATTCCGACCATTTTTCATGTAATACCCATTTTCCCGACATATGTCTCGGGCTCCATTTGTTGTATAAAACCCGACGAGTTGCGGGTTTTCTTTCTTTTCTTTTTAATTGTTCCTCTTTTATATTTTTAGGATTGCCTGATAGATTTACGGCTTTTCCTTGATTGCCTACTTAATGTCTTGCACTTTCAATTTCATTGATTGTTTTCTTTTCATTTTTTTTAGAAATAGAATAGCATGAAAATGATCAACCACGCATGATCACTTAGAATTGATGATCCCGAAAATGTAAAAAGAAACGCATGGACATATTAGGAAAAACATAACATACTGTTTAGGTACCGAAATGGCGCTAATAGCAATATTAGCGTAACCCAAGTCCCCGAACCTAGATATGCAGTTTGCGTAGGAATCGAGGGAACACTCCGACCCTCGATTGGGTTTCTAGCCGACCCCCAAAATTGAGGCTAGTGGCGACTCCCGTCTATTTTTAGGTTGTTAAATGCCTAGATTGCATAAATAAAACCTACTGTCACGCGGGGTACGAGCTTGGGAGAGCTCGTGATCTTGAGATCAAGTATCCCTAAACCCGACCTTTCCCCATTCTTGGATATCTTTTCGAGGGGGCCGGCGAGATCGGGTCGCGACACATGACAAGTCATATTTACTAATTGCCGCTAAATCTAAGCTGGGAGGACATAAACCATAGTGAATATTGTTCTTTATTTTTCTGTTTACTTAACTTGGAGATTCCTTCATTATTCTAAAAGAAAGAGCTGAGGCCTGCATGTCTCGCTTGATTGCTCATGTAGTTCTAACATTCCAAAACGTGTTGGGAAAGAAATTATAGACATGTCAGCCTTGAGTATTTCTTCAAGGTGCTGTTTGGTATATTGAGTTAATCGGAATAAGATAAAAGGAATCAAATGAATTATTAGGTTTCAGAGTATTAATTAATCTAAAAATTACTGTGCCGCTAAACACATGAAAATTAGAATGTAGCTTCTTAGGATTTGACTTTTACGAACGATGAATACTCATCGTCCCTAAAATTTCAGGGATCGCCCTCGAGTATAATCTTTTTGTACTTTTCCTTGGAGACGTCTTTATTTTTTTATTTTATTTTATTTTATTTTATTTATGGTCGTTGTTCGAAAGACGTTTGGGTAGTTAGTAAAGTTACCTCACCCCCACTTGCTCCGCCATTTTAAATTCTATCTCTCCCTCTCTCTCTCTCTCTCATTTTTTTAGCTAATAGAACGATCATAAGCTAATAACACTCATGAATATTTGCAGTGTACTCAGCCAAACATTTTATTTTACTGCATATGCATCGCGTGTGACCATATTCTAGTTACTTGTAAGTAGATATAATCCTTGTAATTGTATTATATGAGCAGAGTTATTACATCTAATAATGCTAAAAATGACCAAAAAATGTCCTAAACTTGTTACACTGGTGCCAACACAGTTCTCAATATTTCAATTTGTCCAATTTAGTCTTAAATATTTTGACAATTTACTAATTTAGTTTATCAGGCCAATTTCCGACTAAAATTTTGGAGTTCAAGTCAACATGTTAGAGAGAGGGAGGGATGGAGGGAGGATGTGAGTGATGATGCATATTCGTAAGTAGATATAAAATGCTGGTGCAAGTTTAGGAACTCAATAACTCCAAACAAAATTATCAAAGAAGTTAAGAAAAATTGGTAGTTGGAGCTATTAATCGGAGTTATTCACCAAAAAATCCTCGCATTTTATCTTTCACAAATTTCGATCTTATAATAATTATTATCATCATGTCGTATGGATCAGGCACCACATATTCGTGCAATCTTATAAAAGAAAACATAAGTGACTTGGACTCTTATTTCTACAAACTCAAATTGGAGAGACCACAACCTCAAACCACACATGCCCTGTTGAAGTGAATTAAGAGCATGCGACCGGTTAAATAGGAAAATGTTCACCAATATGTATTCGCAAAAACCACATGGTTACCTGGCTAGTTTCTAACTCGCGCATGTGCAAATTAAGCATGGATTGACATTATATATATAGACATGCATACATACATTTATGAAATGAAACAATATGTTCCTATTTTAATTTAAATGGTATCAACACAAGCAAAATATACAAAAGATAAAATCGTGAAAGGAAAAGAAAAAACAAGAAGATGATGGAAGTCGTTTGGCATTAGTGGATGATAAATCTTAATTATGTTGCATTAGTTTATGTGTATCTAGACATATACAGTGAATGGTTAGGGACATTTTAAGTAGAAAACCAAGAACAGTGACTCAATAAGTAGGAAATCTGTCCTTTTTACCTTAGCGAGATGTTAGTGAAAATTTAGAAATATCAAGTTATTTCTTGGTGGATGTGATAGAGATTAGAGAACTAGACGTGTAGTCGTATTTAAGATGTTGTCCCTATGGAACAACTTAGGGCATCGTTGGCTCCACAAGCAAAGTCCCTCAACTCCCTCCTTTTCCCCTCTCCAAATCGATCCAAGGTCACATTTAGGGTTACCAACTGCGAAAAACATTGCAATGGATATTATTATTGTATTTCTCAATTCAATTGTGCTTGATATATTAATATCGATTTATACGAGTCATATACAAAATGATGCAGCATATTTATATGAGTGTCCAACGTTATTCGTTTGTAATTTGTCAGGTCACCCGTCTATACTTATGTAGACCAATGTCAATATGTATTTTTTCATGTGATACTTTTGTGTTGGCTAAAAAGCCTTAGCAATTTCGACTAATAATTTTAGAGCACGACCTGACCTTAAATTAATTAATTGCAAACTAAAGAAAATAATTTTTTTTTGGCAAACTATTACTTTCGAAACCACGAAACATTTTACTTTTTTCTTGACCTTGTTCTGCCTAGATTATGCACTTGTATGTGATTGGGAAAATTTTAGATGCTTTGAAATTACGATGTTCTATTTCTTCTAAATTAATTATTCACATTAATTGTTATGGATTAAGTTTTTTTTTTTTTTTGTTGGTCCTACTTTATTCCTATTGTCTTGCCTCCTTATAAGGCATAGGAGTCGAAACTCATACTTGAAAGTGAATCATCCCCACCTGAGAAGGTGGGGATCTGAACCTCTCATCTCCCCCTTCCATGTTGGAAGGGTGGCCACTGGGGCAAATCCAGTGGTTGTTATGGATTAAGTTCAACATTCAAATAATACATTAAGGGCATATTTGTTTGTCAACATGCGGCAAGTACTAAAAAACAATGGACTTAGGTTTTCCTCTCTAAAGTAAGTAGCTAAGGGTGTGTTTGGTAACGATTCTATTCCGGAGAATAATTTTTGATTAGAAATTTTTTTTTTCTGATTCTATTCTCAAGAAAAATCTCTGAGCAAAAAAACATGTTTGGTAACTTCACAAAATTTCCATTCTTGAGATAGAAATACGTTTAGTAAGATTCTTTTTTTTTTTTCTTTTAATTTTTTAGTACTTTTATTATTTTTCTCTTTTCTCTTTTTTTTTTCTCTTATCCTTCCTCCTCCTTTGTGATCGGTCACCAGCCATCGTCGTAGTTGGCAATTGGCTGAGCGAGGTCCGACGAAGTCACCAGAGCCTCGCCAGGCCAAGGCGATGTCCCACGAGCTCACTTAAGGCTCGCGTGGCCATGGTAAGCCTCGACCTTACTCAGGCGACACAAGATTAGCCTTGCCCTGACGTGGTGAGAGCTAGCCTTGTGCTTGCAAGGGAGGCCGAGCCTCGCCCAGATTTGGTGAGGTCAAGCCTTGCCTAGCCATGGGGAGGCTCGGGCTGATGAGCCTCGCCGTGGCTAGGTGTCACCTGGGGCCGATGACACTCCAGTGATGTAGCCGGCCCTCATCTGACTGATTGCCAGCCATGGTCGAGGCCGGCGATCAGCCAAAAGGAAGAAGAAGAAAAGGAAAGAGAATAAGAAAAAAGAAGAAGAGAGGAGAAGAAAAAAAAAGATTTTAGGAATTGTTCTTAGGGAATTGTTCTTACGAATGATAAACTACTTTTTTTTTTCTTCTTGATTCTGATCCAAATCTTTTCCCAAGAAAAAAAATAATTTTTCTTTCCTGAAAAAAAAAGATTTACAAAACGGATTTCTAATTTGATGTCGCTGTGCATCTTAGTTCCTTGTAATTCCCGTCAATCTCATTAGCTTTATTGAACACTCATCAGGGCTAGATCTAGCAAATCATGATTTTAATCGGCAGTACTATCCTAGTTTATGCCTTGCACTGGGGTGTACTCGCTCAAGTTGAGCCCTCTCGGTTTTATTTCTGGCGATCAATTTTTTTTTTATTTCTTTTGGTTTTTTTTTATTTTTATTGTTTCTGATTCGATTGCCTGGGCTCCACCTTCAATGCCGGGAACGCGATGCGGTGGTGTGCCTGGCAGTGGCGGAAGGAGTCTGGAGGAGCTTCTGGACCAGAGCTCCTCGGAGCAGTAGAGCAGGTGCCCCCGTCGCCCAGGAAGATGTGCAGGAGCCCCGGTCCGAATCGTAATGAATAGTCATCCTTATTTGTCTCGAGTTGTTTTGCGCTTCAATTATCAGTTTCATGGGATCCTGTAAATTCATATTCGCTGTAATATAGACTCGTGGCTTCTTTCCTTTTGGATTTTGACATTGGCTATGCTAGATCAGTTTAATAAGTTACAGTGAAACTGATGGGATAGGAGCAATATGTTGCCCTATTTCGCATATGGTGTAATGTGGATTGAGTTATCGCCATGATTCTGGTCTCCGCACTTGAGATTTTAAATTTTTTAAGAATTTGTGGTGGAAATAAATCACATTTGCCTCGTTTCATGAGCTTTGTCTCGTTCTTCTCATAATGAGCATGAGTTGATCTATTTTTACCTGTGGAAGACTAGGACTGCAAATCAGTTAGAGTCAATATCTCTCGGTCCTTCTCAATTCAATGAGCTCTCCTACGTATTTTCAAGCAATTTTCCAGCTCTGTCGAGCTCTTTGCTCCTCCTATCTGTTGCGTTCTCTGTCTTCCTAGTATGTCATTGGGATGCGATTCGACATGATGAAAGGCCGCGTGCATGTGAAGGAAAATACTCGTTCATGTCAAAGAATGGCCCTGCTAAACTAGGTTCTCAGCACCTAGTCGGTACATAAGCGAAAAAAACAAAAAAGAAAGGTAGAGAGAACGATGGCAAGAGAAACGGCAAAACGCAAAGTGGTTGTTCCTTCCGTTTAGAACCTTGACTTTTAAGTGTTCAGCGTGTTTGCGTGATATCACTATGGCTATCTTCGTTCTGGTCTGGATCATTAAGAGAGGTCACTGGAAAGAGACCCTTTGATAAGGGAGGACAGTTGATGGTGGATGAGATCTTCTATGGAGCATGCCGAATTGGCTTGGATTTGGAAACGGGATTAGAGAAGTTTTCTGAGGAACAAGCTGGCTTTAAGAAAAGGATGGAGTAAGATCCTGCTGGTCTATTCCAGTGTTCTTGTGGTTCACTCTATGATTCTATCCATTCAATAATCGATTTAACTGGTAAAAAGAAAAAAAAATTCACTTTTGGCCGGTTGGTTCAACACTTACAATTTTTAATGGTCAAAGTGCACATCGTGTGGGAAATGAGCCCCGTTAATCTCAAATCAATAAGAGAAATTGTTTGATGAGTATAGTAAATGAGTCAAACTAAATTCAAACCGTTAAAATTGATGGGTTTTATTTGATTTTTTGGGAAGGGAGATGTGGGGGGTTCAAATCCCCATTTTTTTAGGGTGCTGGCATGGGGAGGATTTAGTTTTAGGTGTAGGTTTTTTTTTTTTTTTTTTTTTTTTTGGTAAGTTTTTTTTTTTTTGACTTCTTTAATGCAAAAGTTTGGTAAGTTTTAGGTGTAGGTTTTGACTTCTACATTCTGCAAGAAGTTAATGCAAAAGTTTGAAAGCAAGAGTTAGAATATAAATAGAGTAAGATTGAAAAAAAAAAATTCATTTTGCATATACATGATAAGTTCAATGAGTAATTTCTCCATCAATTTTTCATTAGTAGGCATTATTGGAATTGTGGGCCTACCACCCGGAATCTGTGACCAAATTAAAGGAAAAATCAACAGTCCATATCGAATTGGGTCTGTTTCTTTCTTTGCATTGAATGCACTTCCACGGGCCATCCCAAATTACGCATGCTCAGTATGGAATTGCCTGATTCTCTTGTTATCATCATTATGACCCCCTTAGTATATACATATCATTCCGCTCTTTCATTTTCACCACTTTCTCTCTCAATCAAAACCCTAGCAAAGGCTGTGCGTGTCTGCGTGCGTTTTCTGATCTTTGTGTTTGTGAAGAAGAAGCTGCTTTTGAAGAAAATGGCCCCTGCACCAAATGCCGCTGTGAACCAACAAAATCAGTGCACCATCTGATTGGAGGGCCTGCCTGCGCGCACCACTGTGGCGCTCCGCGGCAGCCAAAACTTCCATTTGGATAGGTGTTTTGTCTTGTGAATATATAAAAACATACGTTTCTTTTTGCTTCTTTTTTTCTGTGTGTTTGAGTGTTTTCGCGGTGTGCTTCTTTGTTCGATGTTATCGTTGTGCAAGAGAGAAAGAGAGTTTCGCAAAGTTGTTCAAAGTTAAAACTGATGTGTGCCACCTTTTACTGATATGAGGGGTTTGATCGGAAATAAAGAAATGTTGATATTTGGCCAATCAAATCTGGGACTGTTATATCTTAATCCAGTGTGTTGTAATCTGAAGATCTTTATCTAAAACCACAGTTTAGTAAATCATGTTGTCAGATAAATCTGCAAAGGAAAAACTACTGATTTCTGCGAAATTTGCACTGTCTTTTCTGATTCATGGGGTTTGGAGGAGATTACATTTCAGCCCAACAGATAAATGTGTTGCCGTGTTCAAAATTAAAGGAGTTAACCATCTTTAATGAATAGTGCATATAGTTGCAGTAGAATTACAGGTACTTCCTTATTGTGGGCTTTTATCGCAAATCAAAACCGATCACGATTTTCTTGGTATGAAACATATGGAATCTTAAGGTCAAATTATCAATATAAAAAGCGTTGAATATTTTTCTTAAAGAGTGCATATGGCTGTATTAGAGTTTTTTGCGTAAGATACATTCATCTTGATACATTCATCTTGAATGCTATGCTTGTGTCAAGCCTAATTGCCCTTATAATTATAAGCTATATTATAAATTGAGACTTATACTTACATACTGACCACAACATATTATGTAAGCACTTGTATTAACTATACGGTCTGTATTCTCCTTTTGAGCAAGTTAGCGAGAACCCATCACCATCGATCAGGGTGATTTGACTTGTAGCAATTAATTGACTACTCACATCATTGGTAATGGATGGGGATTGCTAGAAAAGTCTGTACCTAATATTTGCTTATTATGAAATAATATAGTCAATGTGAAATCGAGAAATCTTATAATAATTGATGATGGTCACAGTAGCCTTTCATGCAGCGACCATTTGAAACTTCAATGAGATCAAATACTTTATAAGTGGATCACTTTGATTGTATTAAGCATATCTTTGTGTCAAGTTTTTTATTATTATCATTCCGATTCTTTTATATAAGCTTTTTATGGTGAAATAGTGAAATGTATCGTGTACTACATTTTGCGTAGTGTTCTTTAAACACTTGAGTGATAATGGGCTTATCTAGCTGCTATAGACTTCATGCCAAGTTCAATTGACTGCTGCCTCTTGAGTTCCTTTCTCATTATTCCTTTGTGCATGGAAGCTCTTTGAATTGGTCATGATCTCTGTATTCTGTTATGCCGTTATTTTGACCATAGTATGATGATTTTATCTGTCTCTTGCAACCATGCTCTCGCTTCTATAATAATGCTTCAGTTTGTCTTTCATTGATTCTCCTCTTAAGTGATAATTGTACTGTCATACCTGTGACATTGTCTGATAGATAGTTGTTTTCTCAAGTCAAATCTTCTGTTGATTTGTGCAGCAGCCACCATCTGGAGTTTACTGTAGACTTGATCAGGGATGGTAAGTGTGGCTTTTCCTTGAGCTTGCAGAATGTTTACCTTTGCTGATCTCCATCTGAACTCTTTTGTTACGTAACAGATTTTCTTCCTAGAATGCTTGTTTAGATAATGGCCTGTCGATGTGCTAGGAAAATTCAGCTGGAAAGAAGTCCCTTATAGGTCATTACTATTCGTTACATTACTTTTACATGGTGATCAAGGTCTTTATAAAAGGATGCATCAGATTATGCAAAAATAGGTCCGTCTAGCATTCTTCATCAACACTCAAATGCAACAGGGCTGATGTGCAGAAGAGAAAAAAAGAAATATTGTTTGTCAAAAAGAAAACTGCAATTGTTTTTTGTCCCCGAAGTAATATAGGAGGCAAGACTGCTATGAGTAGGAGACGTTCATGTTCATCTTGTTTTTGCTTCATTTTTTCCTTTTCTATTGGCTTTCTTAGAACAGTGGTGTTTTTATTTTCCAAATTAAAATTAGAAAAACTGTGGAAAGTTTTCATTGAAGTAAGTAGTTGCAAAAGAAAAAGTAAGTAGTGTTCTTTGCCAGAAGAAAAAGTAAGTGGTTGCAAATTATGATGAAGAACATCAGAAATGCAGCATCTATTATTGGATATACATATTCGTGTTATGTTGTTTCGTGAATATATGCTCTTTTTATTAGGACTCAAGAGGTCCTGTGTGGCACGTATGATGTGGTTAAACGTGTAGTCATTAATCTTGATCATGGAATGGATGAAATATAGCCTGTATATGCACTGAATTTTTTCTATTCTATGATTGTTTTTTACGGAAAACATTGCTAAGTTCACAACCTGCAACTCTTAGGTAAACTTGAACTGCAGTGTCTCAAAACTTATTTTTTGAGTTTTGCCTTTTGATTCAGACTAGTCATTTGATGCTACCAAAATAGTTGCAATGTGTCCATGCAGTGGTTTCGAGATTAATAGAATAAACATTGTTGTGGTTAATTGAATCGGGCTAGCTTGCTACAGTCTGTTTTTTAGCTTTAAAACTCATCTTCCTTATCTCGTGTTCTCTCCTTCGCTCTTACAATTTTTATTTTTTTTAGTACTTTTTCTGGTTCAGCGAATCTCTATTACTTGGAAGTAAGTTCTGATGGCCCTTGTGCTGATGATTGTGCTACCTGTAGTGGGATGCTAATTAAGTGCAATATGTTGCAGATGGCGGTCCTATCAGAGAACCCTACTCCTGTCGAAGCCTCAGTAGAGAAACCACCCATAGGATGATGGGTTCAGTTAATGGTTCTGGCCAGGCCTCAGTGTTGTCTCATGATACAAGTATCACTCATCCTTGTCTTGGCATCAACAGAAGGCCGAATCGTGGATATTCATTTTGGGGTCTTATGCAGAGAATAACTCCACACAACCATATCTTTTGGTGGATATTGAGGCATGCTGGGTTAGACAGATTCACTTTGATCCACTAAAAGGACTTTAGGCCATGGGCACTTTTCAAGGATGCTGGGTTGGATATCGCTCATCTTTGTCTTGGCATTGACAGTAGGTTCTCTATCAGCTCTTGATCCTGTTTTTGTTTTTGATCCCATAACGAGGGAGTTCAGAAGATTGCCAACATCAGGAGAAAAAGATATAGGCAGTCATCAAGTCGGACTCGGTTTCGATCCTTCAACAGGAAAGTACACCCGTGGACATATGTGAATGAAAGAAGAAGGTGCTTCGAAGTGACTACACTAGAAGCGAGTTCGTGGAGGAAATTGGAGGTACTTGATCGTTGGCAGGCTTATTTTGTAAATGAACCTATATTCTGGAACAGAGCCATTCACTGGAAAGCCTCTCAAATAGAATGTGACTTCATGATATCATTTGACGTATGTCCTGAGAAGTTTCGGAAGATTTCATTTCCCAAATGTATATCTGACTTTGTCATCAGTCCACGTGCTGAAGATGTTGGCCAATTAGGCCTTGGATCACACCACGATAATAATGGTCAATTGCTCCTACCCCCAAGGTTTTATCCCCGATGGATATAACCACCTCACGACAATGATCAAACCCAACGAACTTGAGCTGCTAGGCTTCAGAGGATGCTCAACTATAGTAGAACATGATAACGAGCAGATGAGATTATGGGAAGTGATGGGTAACAAGCTCGAAGACCTTTCCATCTGGTTTTGGGATGAACATGATACTCACGTGCTGTGGAATCCCCACATGACTTATATAGTCGTTGGTAGGTTGAGCAAGGAATATTATCTGTTGGAGGTAAGTGCTTGTTATGGTGATGTTCGGAACCAAAAAAAGCACTTCTCTCAGTTCCTTCGAAAAGGGCAAATTACCTGCTGCTGGACATCCCTGGCCTCCCTCCAATGCTTATTATGGTACGTGGTTATGAGCCTAGCCTTGCATCACCTAAAATTGCGTGATTGAGAGTTGTTCTTCTCGTCTCTTGGGGCTAAGCTTTTTGTGGTCTTCTGTCTGACCCCTGTGAGTACTGTTTTTTCTCCGCCGTTTAGCCGCATCTATGATTATTCGAGCAGTGCCTTTGCAGAAATGTTACAAGGGATAAGTACTTGTAGTGTAGGAATAACTCTCTTCGGTTTAACATTGCCAATTGCAGGTACTGAAGGATTGTTTGTGTTATTTCATGGATTCACTTATGTTCTTCCCATAGTTAATGGAAATTTCACGCAGAGATGATTACAGCAGAGTCTTTGGTTGAGGAGAGTAAATGAAACTAGCTGCAGGATGACGGAGATCGAATCTATATTACAAACGAATCCATTTGTGCAGGTAGAAATCTTTAGCCTATCAAACCTAAAAAGAAATATAATACATTGTTGGGAACCGTGACCAAATTAATGATCCTTGATCAGGTAATTAAGATACCTGGTCTCCTCAAAACTTTCAGAGAAAGACATAGGCACAAGAATATGATCTGATTCCTTTGCGTCATCACTAAATTCAAACACTTCATTATTTTGACGCTCGCTCAAAATTTGCTACACAACACGTTTGTCAGGTCTACTTTCTTAAGGTGAACTTCCTGTTATAAGAAGAAACAATAGTTTGCTGCATGGGTAGGAATGCATGTACTGTGGATTACTATGCCATTAGTGCCAAGTACTAGATTGATGTGGATTCAGGGCCAACATTGTAGTCTATCATTTAGTAAATTTTATGGAAGGACTGTTTTGGCCACTATTCTAGGGTCACAAGCGATTTATGGTGACATATTTATGGTGAAGAACAGATGCTATACATAAGCAGCACTCTTGCATTACTGCCCTCTGTCGTTTTTTTTCAGCTTGATTTTGTTGGTAAAGAATATTATCAACTCACAACTCAAGGGTGATGATCTAATTCTGTAATTGGTTACACTTTTCCCTTAGCTGGTGCAGCCCCTGTGGAGCAGTCATCTCCACCGAAGTCCAGCTCAAGCGGCCTGCTACCAGCTAAGCAAACAGCTTTTCAAGCTGAAGGATCTCAAACGATCAACATCCAGTTGCCTGACGTTGGTGAAGTGGTGGTGGCTTTAAGTGCAGATGTTCAACCGAGAGATGGAATAGATGGTCCCGAGGATATTATTTCAGATGGCGAGGAATCTGTTGAGGTCCCATCGGAGTGATCAGACAGAGGAAAGCAGATAAATGGTTTGTTTTCGCACTGATCTCATCAGTATGGTGGGGTCGTCTTGCCGGGACGAATAAGTGATTTTCTGAAGTGGATGACCGTGGTGTGTTAAAAATAGTCGTAAGCAAAAACCTTATATGCTTCATTTAAGGTCATGAAGAACCTGCTGTTTTCGTGAAATTCTCGGTAAATCATTTCTCGCGGCCTGATCGCTATTCGGAATAGATCTCTTTGGCATTTGCAGTCGAACGAAGTTATCTGGTTGAAGAGTCTCACTTCAATATCGTTTGATATACTAAGATCGATTCAGAAAAGTAATATATTAAATGATGTAGCATATTTGTGTGAGTACTCAATATTATTTACTTGTAATTTTTTAGGTTATCCGCTCTATACTTTTTTACACCAATGTCAGTGTATATAGCATCATTCATTTATTTGAATTTTCCCTTGTGATACTTTTGTGATGGCTAAAAAGCCCAAGTATTTTTGGAGTAATCTTTTGGAAGGCACGGCCTTACCCCGAATTGATAATTGCAAACTAAATCAATCGATTTTTTTTTTTTTTTTTAGGGAAAAAAAAGTGAATTAGTGGTGACGCAAAATCAAAATAATAGCTTCGATCGGTTTAGAAATACTTTTAATTTTGACATCACGAAGGATGTTGAACTTTTTGCTTGACCTTGTTTTGCCTAAATTACGCATTTGCCCACGATTCGACAAATTTTAGGGCATTAAAATTACGATATTTTCTTCCATTCAAATTAATTATTCATATCAATTGTTATGGATTATGTTCAACGTTCAAAGAATACCATAGTGGCATTTTTGAGTCATAGTTGATGATATGGAAAGTATCTAAAGAAATCCAACTCAGGTCTATGTTCCTCTACGTCCAAGCACATGCTATGTTTGGAAAAAGATATAGCCTAGATAACCGAATGTCATTTAGATTTATTTGACTAATTCAAGCTAATCAAATTGTAAATAATGCGAGACTTTTCCTTTCTCCCACCCTAAAACACAAGTTTATTTTACCGTTCCCGTGGTTGACTCAATAATTCTATCTATTCAATCACCAATCTAGATTGGAAAAGAACATTAAAAAGAATTCACTTTCAACCTATGGTCCCATAGTACCAATTCCTAATGGCCTATTAGTGCACATATGTGGGAGCCTTGTAAATCTTGTATCAATAAGAGAAATCATTAGATGACTGTTGCATGTGAATCAAACTGAATTCCAACCATTGAGATTGATAGGTCTTATCCAATCCGACCCAAATAAACCCATTTTGGTCCATTTACATGCAATGAAAATTAATGAACCATACCCAATGCATACCAAATCCATACTTGATCTGACATATATTGTTAAAATACTTATATATTTAATCTAATATAGGAGAAGTCATACCTAAGCTAAGGTAATAGTGTGGAGTGAGGGAGCACGAGATTGAAAGGGGGCAAAATAGAATGGGGAAAGAATTATAGAGGTAGGTTGAGTCTAAGTAAGTTGTAAACCTATTTATGACTTATTTAACACCTATATTAGAATTAAACCCATTCATGACTTAATTACTGAATATAACTAACTTATAAAACAATTCTATCCCTTCTATATGGGTCAAGAATTGAGCTATATCCCATTTTTAAAGGTCTAATTATTACTAGTGTTAATCCTCAGAATTGTGGGCACCCCTCAAAATCCGTAATTAAAATTATGAAGAAATCCATAGCCCGTATCGGATTTGGTATGTCTCTTTATTTGCATTGAATGCATGCCTTGTACACGGAATTGCCTGATTCGCTCGCTACCATCATTAACCCTTGCCAATATATATCATTCCCCTCATCCTTTTTCACCTCTGTCACTCTCGATCAAAACCCTGGCAAGAGATTTTTGCGTCTGTGTGCATGTTCTCATCTTTTGTGTTGGCGAAGAAGAAGTCGCTTCTGAAGAAATTACCTGCTGCACCGAATGCCACTGTGAAGCACCAAAATCAGCGCGCCATCTACTTGAGGGCTTGGCCGTGCGCATCACTACGATATTCTCTGGTGCTGCCACACCTTCTATTCGGATAGGCGTTTCATCTTGCGTAAATCTGCTTGTATATACACATACATTTTCTTTTTGCTTCTTTTTTCTACTTTAACATTACAGGATGATTGACCTATTGGGAAGTACCAATTCAAAATAAATTGTTTCAATGCTGAACATTATTTTCCTCTATCAAGATCCACAACTCCATTAATCTCTCATTGGAGGCTGATCTGAAAAAAAAAAATAGTAATAATCTTTCATAGTCTTCATCTTTGTAGCCCAAATTGTCCTAATAAAGGAACAAAATGTAATTCTTCTACTACTATATGCACTCTTCATTAAAAATGGTCAACTCCTTATATTTTGAACACATTAACACATTTTATTAATTCCGTAGAAATGTAACCTTCTCTAACCTTTATTACATAAACACATCCAAGAGCTTGAAATGCCGATTCTTATAGTGGAGAGATTGCTTAGTGCAGCACCATAATTTTTCCCATTTCTGATTTTATTAAGGGTTTTCCATGAAAAAGTTATCGTGTGTTTTTTTCTCTATTTTTCTCTTCATATATTTGCATTCCTAACACCTAGTACCACACCATAGTGCTCATCTTTGGCTACTTGACAAATTATTCTCAACTCTAGCACTCATGGCTACTTGTATACTCGATGACACCACAACGCTCATTTTTGGCTGCCAAATGAAGGTGTGCTTGACTTCGGTGTTCACATCTACCTGGATATGTGACAGCAACTTTGCTTGTCAATATTACTTGCAATTAGAAGATAGTACCCCAATGAATGGCATCCATAGTAGCATTGTTGAGTGTTGATAATATTAGGAAGTTACTGAAGATCGACTTAAGATAGCATGGATGAAGAAAAGGCTAAGGTTTAATTTAATTCCAAGAGAGATTTGATGTAATTCCTTCCTCTTGGTGGCTTTGATATCATGTGAGATTTTGTGGGTTGGTTTTAGAACAGTTGGAAGTGATCCCACAAAATCTCGTATAGCATCAAAACTGGAGGTCTTGAATTTGGATCTTTCCAAGCCCTATTTGCCTCTCTACTAGACAAGTATGGGGGGAGTGTTAGAGTAATTACATATCAAACCACATCTTTAGCTAATAGCTTAAACTTTTAAATAAGTGGCAGTGATCCTACAAAATCTCATATGATATCAGAGTTGGAGGTTCTAAGTTCAAATCTTACTAGGTCCCATTTGCCTCTCTAATTAAATTTTTATCTTAGTACTAGGAAAAAAGACCAGACTAAGTGTAAGAGAGTATTAGAATATTTAAATAATAAACCATGCATTTATCTAATAACTTAAGCTTTTAGAACAATTGGCAATGGTCCCAAAAAATCTCACACCCCTCTCCCCAACATTGATCCAAGTCATATTTAGGGTTACCAACTGCAAAAAAGTTATGACTAATATTATTATTGTATTTCTCATTTTAATGGTGTTTGATATACTAAAATTTGATTTACAAAAATAGTAAACTAAATGATGTATCATATTTGTATGAGTGTTCACCATTATTCACTTGTAATTTGTTAGGTTATCAGGTCTATACTTTTGTAGACCCGTCAGTAAATGCAGCATCATTTATTTATTTGAATTCTCACATTATTTTTGAAGGATCATGTTCAACGTCCAAAGAATATTATAATGGCATTTTTTTTTGTCATAATTGATAATATGGAAAGTACCTAAAAAACTCTAACTTAGGTTTCACTCTCTAAAGCAAGTAACTTAGTTAATGCACTTATAATAATGGAAAATTGCTGACTAGATTCCTTTGCATTCAAGCATGGTATGTATGGATAAAGAATTAGCTGAGATAACCGAATGTCATTTAGATTGATTTTATTAGATCAAGCTAATCAAATTGTAAAAAAAAAAAAAAAATCATAAGACTTTCCTTGCTCCCTCCATAAAACAAATAATAAAAAATGCTAGGTTGGAGTGGGAAATTAATTAAAAAATGCCACGCTAACCATTAGACAAATTGATGGTATTAACGAAAGGACTTCGTTATACCAATTTGGCAAGTTTTAGAACTTGCTTGCACTTTTTATAAGTTATATACTTAATTGTACTCTGATAATAGGATTTTTAGTATACTTATCTCTAAAAAAAAACAGAAAAGAAATCGACATTGCTTTTCATGATCCCTTACCCAAAAACTAATATACTTGTGAATGAAAATACAAAAATCGTTGATCAAATGGTAAAAACGATGCATCAACGTAAGTACATTTAAAATGCTTAAGCAAATAAAGGAACTCAATAACTCAAAACAAAAATATCAAAATGTCCTTGCATTTTATCTTCAACATAATTTTGATCTAAAGAGTAGAAAACCAAGAGTGGTGACTTAAAGAGTAGGAAATCCATCTTTTTATGTTAGCGATACATTAGTGAAAATTTACATATATCATGTTCTTTCTCGGTGGACATCATAGAGACAGGAGAACTAGATGTACGGTCGAATCTAAGATGTTGCTGTCCCTATGGAAAATCCTAGGGCATCGTAGGCTCAATAAGCAAAATCCTCAACATCTTCCTTTTCCCCTCTCTCTAAATTTATCCAAGGTCACACTTAGGGTTAGCAACTGTGAAAAACATTACAATTGATATTAGGGATGCAGACTGTTGGGAATAACGGATCCCCGGAAACCGGATTCGACACTAAATCGAACCCCTAAATCAATGCGGAAGACAAGCCCGGGAAAACGAACACGTATCACCGATCGTAAAGCACACCACGGATTCGAGCGTACCTTGTTAGCCACAGATTAAACACCGACGCCGATAGAGGAAGAGAAACTTTGTCCTGTTTGATCCGATGAAGCAAAATCACCTTTGAAGGGAAGAAAAAATGCCAACTAATGTCATCTCTCTCTCCTCCCTTTTATACTTCTCCCATCCACGGGCCCTATTCCCGTGGCCGGGCTTTTGGGCCTGGAAGATGGGCGGACGGGGCCTTAAGCCCATCACCAATTAAAACCATCATCTCCCACTCGCACATGGTGGGCCGAATAGGATTCTCTTTACCTCTCTTCAACATTCATATCGTGAATAATCCGTGCGACCAAAGCATACTTTGAGAGCTCGTTGCTATACATCTCGTTAGGAATATATAGCAGCCATAATGGGCGTCACACTCGAAGATTTAGTATGCAAAGCACTCTAGATCGATCGATCACATTTATATCTTTCTTGATCTCTTTTAAACATTGATATATATATTGTATTCACAATTATGATTATCACAAAGACAAAGCCATTGCTTTTCTAGAAATGTCCCATTAGATCGAATCAAACTCATGACCATTGGCAACATCCTAAGATAGCAAACACTAAATAGAAATCTTGAGAATAAGTAAGAGTCATGAGGGACAAAAATTGAGGAACTCTTTTCCTCAAGAGTCTCACACGACATAAAAGTTGAGATCAAACTTTTGCCACTCTTATTGGTCGTCTCATGCATACGTAGTATGAAATACGTATTACGGCATTAACTCCTTTCCCATGGAGCGTATGTCTTCACTTTTAATACCGTACGATGATAGTTCAGTACATACCCAATGTCTAACTTGAGTTCACGTATCTACTCATTAACAAAATTCATCGAACTCACATCCGATTAACATATAGACAGATAAAGTAAAATATGTGGGTTATTTTACTTCGGACATAGTAAGTATTATGTCCTCATCTTAACACTCAAGCATATGACATACGTATTTTAAGCTTGAGCTCTCGATTATCACCTAGATAATAAGCTTAAAACTAGATTCCTTTGCATTCAAGCATGGTATGTATGGATAAAGGTAATTAGCGTAGATATGTACCGTAAGTTCACATCCTTTCGAACCAATTTTTAACAAAGTTATACTTGGTATCTATATGTTTGGTCTTGCCTTTGAATCTTTGTCGCTTGGCTTGCTGGCTATTTAGATTGATTTTATTATACTGATGCAAGCTAATCACTATTCCAACATATGGTGCCATTATTCGATAAGAAAAAAACAAACCTGAGGTAAAAATAAAAATCATAGCCTTAGAGACTTTCTCATCGTGCTCCCTCCATAAAGTGTGGACCCGGAAATAATTCCAAAAAATCTTGTACACATCATAGCATACATCAAGCTTCCAACAGTTGGAGTGGGAAATTAATTAAAAAAATGCCACGCTAACCATTAGACAATATGAAGATAACCAACTCTTGGTATTATCAACATATAATGAAAAGACCTTGGATCTTTTGATATTACACAATGATCCTTAAATCATTGAAAATCATATGTTTTAGAAAACGTACTTATCTCGATGACTCGCTTTGAGGCCATATATTGATCTCAAAAGTCGACATACCTTACCTAAGAAACCAGAAAGTTACATATTGAGGAAAGTAGTCTTTACATCCATTTGATGTAACTCAAGATCTAGACTAACCATTATTGAACAATGCGAATCGAGGTAAATTGTATCCTCATAATCAATTCCTTCATGTATTATACTCCCCTTCGCACTTATCCTTTCTATCGAAAAGAACCCAGAAAGCTTTGTGTCCTTTGGAAGATCAACCAGAAATCTTCATTGACATTGCATGAATTTCCTTATTAGGCATCCCCTTTACCTCAATCTTGTGGAAAAACCATAAAAGAATGTCAAAACGTCGACGGGAATACTTTGGCAACTTGTTCGCCGTATGGGAGATTGTACACTTAGCACATCATTACCCATTATGCCCCACTAGGATTAGATAATGACGATATCATCTCATCATGTGGTTGTAATTGCAAAGTGAGTTGAATTAGATTCATCACTTCTCATGTTACTCCCACTTGACGAGGCCCACTAAGAATTTACATCCCGCGGTGGCCCTTGGGACCTAATTTCCCAAACTTGTGAGAGGACTCATGAGTATAGGCAGTGTGGATAAAGGGTTCGTTTCTTCGCAACACCATTTTGTTGAGGAGTATATGGAATAGACAACTTTCTATTCCTTTTTCATCACATAATTTTCGAACTCATCGATAAATATTCTCGACATTTTTCTACCAACTTCATAAACCTTTAAACACAACTTATGCTTTAGATTTATGAGAAATCAAATAGACATTTCCGAATCGAGTATAATCATCTAGAAAAGTGATGAAATAAACAGCCCCATGCCTTCCTCTCACATTCATTGAACCAATGTAATGGATTAAATGCAGAGGAAATTCAGCTCTTTTACCTTTTCCAAATGGTTTCCTTTGTCGCTTTCCTTCTAGGCAATGCTTACGTATGAGCAAATCGACTAATATTGCCCAACAAGCCCTCTTGCTTTGGCTAGTCCATTCATATGTTGTTGGTCAATATGACCAAGTCTAGCATGCCACATAATCACATCATTATCATATGAAGTAGAAGACGTGAAACAAGGGGAATAACATATTGACATCACCACAACCAACATTTAGTACAATAAAACCATCCGTTGACTAAAATCATAGTAGTTTGTATCCAAATACAAATCTACACATCTATTATGGAAGTTCATATAAAAACCAAGCTTGACCAACACCAAAACAAACACTTATACGAATCTCCGAGCATATAGAACTTTATGTAGGAACAAGGTCACGCATGTTCAATTGGCAGATGCCAATCTTTAACTTCATCTCCGGAGTTATTTTCTACATAGATGCACTTAGTTCCATTACTGGGCCAAAATTCCACGAAGAATTCTCTATCATTCGCTATATGGTCTCTATCTGAATCTACATACCCAAAGGATTGATTCAGCCAATAATACAGAACTTGGCACATAAGCAAAGTTCTCAAATGTACAAGAGGTGTTTATCTTCTTGGCTCACGATTTAGTGACCTCTTGTCACAATTGTAACACCTCACCCTTGACATTTTCTTCACTTGAGGACGTTTTCCTCTCTTGTGTTGATTAACTCTTGATTTCTTGCAATAAGGACTTGATCCTTTGCATGTCCACATATTGAACGAATCAATACGCTTGCGCCCCCGAAGCCCTTCGTGTTAGAACCAAAGATAGCAAATATCTATTTTCGGCTCATATGCCGTTAGGCGGTCCTCAAATTAGCTCAAGGTGGCGATAGCATCCTCAAGATATTCCATAATATGGTCAAGAGCTTCTAGTGCTTCTTGTTTTTCAGCACATATTGAATCCTCATATTCAATATTTCACAATAGTTGCCGTTCATATCGCAATAACGTCCTATCATTTATGCATCCCTATTTGCACACAGTTTACTATGTTTCTAATCATCCTCCAAAAATCCTAACTTAAAACTATCATTAATATGAAAATCAATTCTATGAAGTTACAAAACTTTACCCACAAAGAACCAACAATAATGATTTTATACATTACACTAAGCAATATATACAGAAAATATCAACATGGAAAGATTAAAACATCTCATAATTAATCTAAGAAATAATTAGGGAATGTCCCTTCAATCTATCAGTAAAACATCTGAGAAAAACCAAGGCACATTTGCCAACCATGGAAAAACTTTTGAGAGCTTTCATGTCGCCACCAAGGCGCATTTACTCTATGTGGCGCTCAATCTAAGGGTTGAAGTTTTGTTTAACTCAATATTAGCCTCCTATAACCCGTACCTCCCATAGCCGATCTAACACTAGGAAGAGTGTTCATCAAAGCCGACACATTCTCAAAATCCGGCATAAGATAACCATTCCATGATTTCATCATCCGATCGACTTGAAAAATAAAACATCATATCCGTGCATAACGCATCATAGTTTCGCAACAAATGACACTTATAATCCATAATTTACATAAGGGAAAATACATAATTTTCCTGTAATTCATGCAACAAATGCATAATAAATAATGGATTACATATAAACCACATAGGCATACATGAAAAAGAAACAAATTCCTTTTTTTTTTTTTTTAGCGGTTCAACTATCAAAGTCGACGGTCAACGGTCGCCGGTCAACGGTCAACGGAGGTCAACGGTCCCTCCATCGGACTAAACCGCAAACGCAGAATAAAAAATGCTAGACGCTATCCTGAGCCGGACCGGGAAATTAATTACGCAAAAATGCCACGCGCGGCTAGGGGCAATGACCCTGGATTTGGGGGAAGGTTGCGACGCTTGTCCCAGATTTGAGTGAGGGCTTGGAAGCCCATGGGCCAGCAATCCCAGTCAACCCTCCTTCCATTGTGGTTGGCCCTTCTCGGCAATAGTGGGGAGGCAGTAGTGAAGGCTTGCACAAACCTCACCATTCTGCAATGTCTTCCTTCTTTTTTTGATATTTAGTTTTAAATTTAATTTAATTAATAATTATATTAAAATTCAAATCCCAAGCAAAATGATGTCATTTTGGCTCTTCTTTGCTAACTCAGCTCTCCGGCGAGCCACCTAGGCGAGTTATATTATTAAAAAAATGCTAGAGCATTTACTAGATTTGGCACTCAAATGTCCCAATTTTTTTTTTAAAATGTGGTATTTATATGTACTTTTCGTAACTTTTGGTACTCAAGTGTCCTCTCATGTCAAGTTTTGACACTTCTGCTATAATTTTGTCACGGTATTATTATTGTATTTCTCACTTCAATTATGTTGGATACATTAAGATCGAATGATAAGACTAATATACTAAATGATGTAGCATAGTACAAGTATTCAAGGTCATTTGGTTGTTATTTGTCAAGTTATCCGGTCTATACTGATGTAGATTGATGTCAATATATAGTTTTCCATGTGATATTTTTGTGTTGACTAAAAAGCCCAAGTAATTTTCGACTAGTAATTTGAAAAGCACAACTTGACCTTAAATTAATTAATTGCAAACTAACTCAATAAATTTTTGTTTTGGCAAACTTTTACTTTTGAAACCAAGTAATTTCGACTAATAATTTGAAAAGCACAACCTGATCTTAAATTAATTAGTTGTTTTTTTCTTGACCTTGTTCCGCCTAAAATACGCACTTGTATGTGATTGGGAAAATTTTAGGTGTTCTGAAAATATTATATTTTCCTTCATCCAAATTAATTATTCACATTAATTATGATGGATTACATTCAACGTTCAAAGAATACATTTAAGGCATATTTGTTTGTCATGATTGATTCCAATGGTTCAAAATGTGGAAATTACTTAAAAATGACCAATTCAAGTTTCACTCTCTAAAGCAAGTAGCTTAGTTAATATACCCTAATAATGGAAAATGACCAGCTATGTTCCTCTACACCCAAGCCCATGGTATGTTTGGAAAGAGATTTAATCTCAAAATATATCAATATCAATGAGATTCATTTTATTAGATCAAGTTAATTATATAATAAAAAAAAAAGGCAGACTTCCATTACTCCCACCATAAAACACAGGTTTATTACTATTCTTGTAGCTTGCACTATGAGGCCCTGTTTAGTAACATTTCTAGGAATAACTGATTTTATTCCTTTGGTCCTCGGAATATAAAAAGAACAAAATTCGTTTGATAAATTTTTTTTATTTCTAAGAACAAAAATCATTTTTTTATTCTTGGGAATAGATTTGAGAAAGAATCGAGAAGTAAAAAAAAAAAAAATTGCTTCCTATTATCATGAATAATTCTTAGAATCAAGTCCAATTTGTCTTCTTTTCTCTTCTCTTTCCTTTTCTCCTTCTTCTTATTCCTTTGGGCTGGTCACCAAGGCTGAGCCATAGCAAGGCTTGTCTGCCCGAGCCTCACCAGTTGGTGTGAGGTTGGGCCTCGCTAGGCCAGGGAGTGGCCGACTTTGCGATGACCGGCAAGCCTTGCCTGGCCATTAGCAAGGCTCGGCGTCACCTAGATCTAGCAAGACTAAGGCTTGCGGTGGCTAGGTGAGCATGGCCACAAAGGAGGAATAATAAGAGAAAAGGAAAAAGAGAAAAGAGAAAAATATGAAAAATATAAAAAAGTATTCTAAAAGAAATAAAAAAAATTTAAGAATTTTACCAAACGCATTTCTATCTTGGGAATAGAAATTTTGAATAATTACCAA
The DNA here is from genome assembly GCA_014182375.1 of Eucalyptus virginea. Taxonomy (NCBI): domain Eukaryota; kingdom Viridiplantae; phylum Streptophyta; class Magnoliopsida; order Myrtales; family Myrtaceae; genus Eucalyptus; species Eucalyptus virginea. The sequence continues at coordinate 51,433,035 of CM024521.1, forward strand.
ATATCTTCAAAAACTCAAAAATTGTTCATGAGAAGAGAAAAAAAAATCATTTTTAAGCAAAAATTGTTTTCGGGAACAAAATAGTTACCAAATGCGCACTGATTATATCCATTCAATAGTCGATGTCATTGGTAAAAAGAAATGCACTTTTGACTTATTGGCTCAACTGCTGTAATTTCTAATAGCCACTAAGCGCATCGCGTGGGAAACAAGCTTCTTTTTTCCCAAATCAATTAAAGAAGTTGTTAGATGAGAATATTATGAGTCAAACTAAATTCAAATCATTAAAATTAGTGGGTCTTATCCCATTTGTTGGTATGCTACATGACAGTATTATATCGGTTAAACTAAATTCAAACCATTGATATTTATGGGTTTTATCCCAACTGACGGTCCAAATTAGTTTAATACATAAATCATAGGTTAAATGAGTAATTGTTTCCATCATTTGTATAACAGTGTCATCCTCGGAATTGTGGGTCCTACTCCTAAAATCTGCAACAAAAAAAATGGAAAAATGCACCATCCATATCAGATTTGGTCTCTCTTCTTTTGCATTGAATGCACTTCCATCCCTGGCTTTCATGTGCCAACCCAACTTGTGCATGCCTTGTATGGAGTTGCCTTATTCTCTCATTACCATCATTGTGAGCCCCCTTGATTTACATATCATTCCCTTCTTCATTTTCACCTCTTTCGCTCTCGATTGAAATCCTACCAAAGGTTGTATGTGTGTGCGTGTGCGTGTACGTGTGCGCGTGCATATTCTCATCTTTTGTGTTAGTGAAGAAGGAGTGAAGAAGAAACTGCTTTTGAAGAAAATGGCCCCTTCATCGAACAACACCCTGCACCAGAACCACTGCACTATTTGCTTGGAGGGCCTGGCCTTGCGCACCACCGTGACCCTTCGTTGCCGCCACACTTTCCATTTGGGTAGGTGTTTGGTCTTGTGTAAATTTGCATAAATACACTTATGTTTTTCTTTTTCTTTTTCTTTTTCTTTTCCTTCTTTTCTCTATGTGTCTATATGTTTTCATTGCGTGCTTCTTAAATTGACATTGTTGCTGTAGAGAGAGAGAGAGAGAGAGAGAGAGAGAGATTGAGATTCTTTGAGTTATTTATACTTTAAACTATGTGTGCCGTCTTTTCTCTGTTACCGTATAGACATACGCACGAGAATATGCAGGTTCATGTGCAAAAATGCACCTGCTCGACTGAAAAACGTATAGATCTTTGTGAAATACATGTGAACTTACGATTTCATGCATTTTTTGCTGTGGGTGTTTGGTGTTGTGGATGGTCTACGTAGAAATTATTATTTATTTTTCGTTGGGATACATGAGGGATTATTTGATGGGAAATCAAAGATGCTAATATCTGGCCAATTAGATTTAGGAGTACTGTATCTTAAGCCAATCTGTCATAATCCTAAAAGATCTTTGTCTAGAACCATAGTTTAGCAAGCCTTGTTGTTAGAGAAATCTTCAAAGCGAAACTGCTGATTTTGCAAAGTTTGCACCGTTTTTCTTACACACGACCTTCAAGATTCCTTTTTTTTTTTTTAAATGAAAAAAAAAGAAGCAAAAAGAAAAAGAAAAAAGAAAAAGAGCTGGTCACATTTCAACCAGATAAACAAAATGTGACGATGTGTTCAAAATTAAAAAAGATAGCAGTGCATATAATTGTAATAAACTTAGGATGTGTTTGTTTGAGTGAAAGAATTTTCTGAGAAAAAGCTTTTTGGATTTTCACGCATCTAATTTGCTGAAAATGAAAAATCATTTATAGCCAAAGAAAATACACATGCTTGAAATTGGGAAACTAAATTCCTAATTTGAAGATGGTAAAACAATTTTCTTCAGAAAATATATTTTCTGGAAAAAAAATTCCTTTATCATGAACACATCATGTTGCTTTCTTTATGTTGGGGATTTATCATAAATCAAAACCGGTCATGATTTTCTTTACGATAAATATATGGAATCTTAAGGTTAAATCTTTTAAAGATAAAAACCGTTGACTAATTTTTTAGAAAGGGTGCATATAGTTGTAGTCGAAATTTATGAATGAGATACATCCTTTTTGACGTGGGGTTTTATGCTAAGCTCGTGTAAACCTAATTGCCCATATACTTATAACCCATATTATAAATTGGCACTTACGTACTGAACAGAACATATTATTTAAACTGTATAATCTGTGTACTTCTCTTTAGCAAGTATATCCCTCACCATTGATCAGGGTAATTTGATTTTTAGCAATTAACTAACCACCCAGTATTGGATTATTATAGATTACCATAGTAAAGGTAAAATTAAGAAGTCATATGATCGATGATGGCGTACAATCATGTAAAGTGCAACGGCCATTAAGAACTTCAACTAGACCAAATATCTTATTAATTGGATCATTTTGATTGTATCTTTGCATCTTTGTATCTAATTTTCGATTATTATCATTGTGATTTGTTTCTATAAGCATCATGCTGAAATATGGCGCGTTACATTTTGTGTGGTGTTTTTTACGCATTTGAGTTGTTATTTTTTTCACATTGAATTATTGAATCACATATCTTTGATTACCTCTCATCTTTTGTAATGGAGAGAGATTAGAATATCAGCACTATTTGCAAGAAGAGAGATTTCAAGTGAAGTTTCTTGCTAAATGAGAACATAGATCTCATTCTATCTCAAGATAGGAAACTGAATTTGTCGATTCATCTTTAGACAATCTTAATACTAATTAGTGCCGAGATGACATAATCAATATATTCATGTTAACCTAAATTCAATAGCGTCACTGGCTAGCCAGACATATAAAGATTGCCATGACTATATATTGATGATGTCAAGCTCATAAGGGATTTAGGTTTCGAAGACTAATGCCAATGGTTTGGTTGGAAACTTTGTGGTGAATGGCCAAGTAACGTAAAATATTGTACTAATCTTGTTCTTTGCATGATTGGTTAACTTGTTTAGACTTACCTTTGACTGATCTCTTTGATTTGCATCACATCATTATCTGTAGGAGTCAAAAAGTAAAAGTATCTACATTAATCAAAGGTGATACTAGTCATGTGACTTAGATTTATCAATCATTGCAAATGCGAGGTTTTATTCATGCAACTTGACCTCATCAAGCTATTGTCGGGGTGAGTCTAATTTTTTTTTTTTTGATAGATGGGGTGAGTCTAATAGCAGTTGCATCTAGGTTGGGAAGACATCAACCATAGTCAAATATCATTCTTTAGCTTTCCTTTTGGCTTAAGTTGAATGTTCCATTTCTTTTTAAGTATAAGGTCGACATATGCATGTCTCCCTCGATTGTTAATGTTGTTCCAATGTTCTAAAATGCGTTGGGAGAAAGTTATAGAGACGTTGACTTAGTAATAACATCTTGTTTTATATAATTCTATGCTATACTAAATATTAGTAGAAGCATTTCCTATCATACAATTTGTCACACATAGAAATACATAGCGAAGATGCTATTGTCGACGCTCTCTCGCTCAAAACATACTTTGGGCCTGATGGGCCCATGCAGGCCCACAGTCCGCGATCAGCCTCATTTCACGCCTATAAAACAACATGGCTGTTCAACAATCCTCGCGCGGAAACTGAAACGGTAGACAAGAACGTTGATCAGATGGAGAAGACGGGATGCGACTGAATGATCAGTGATGGATGAGAGAGAGAGAGAGAGAGAGAGAGAGAGAGAGAGAGAGAGAGCGAATGCGATGTTCTGATGATGCATCTTCGTTCCTGGTAATGCCTGTCAATCTTTGTACGTTTTCAATGTTAGCAATTGAATGATGGATGATGGATGATGGATGCACGATCTGGTAACGAGTCTCCGATTCGTGAATGCATCATGGTTTGTTGCCTGGCATTTGCAGTACTGACGGTGGTCACTCTTGAGTTTTTACTGTGGTGTACTAGTTCAACTTGAGCCCTCTCGGTTTTATATCCTGGCGATGAATCCTTTTTGCTTTTTGCGATTGTTTCTATTTCAGATTGCCTGGGCTCCACTTTTAATGCCGCGAACGAGATGCGGTGCCCTGTGTGCCGTGCAGTGGAGGAAGGAGTCTGGAGGACCTTCCCGACCGGAGCTCCGTGGAGCAGCAGAGCGGGTGCCCGCGTTGCCCAGGAAGGTGGGCAGGTGCCCCCCGTCCGAATGGTAATGAATAGTCATCCTTATTTGCCTCCAGTTGTTTTGCGCTTCCGTTATCGGTTTTATAGGATCCTGTAAATTCATATTCGCCGTGATTTTAGAATCTGCCATGAATATAGACTGGCGGCTTCTTTCCTTTTGGATTTTGATCTTGGCTTTGCTAGATCAGCTTGATAAGTTACTGGTGAAATTGATGGGATAGGGGCAATATGTTGCCCTATTTCGCATATGGTGTAATGTGGATTGAGTTATCACTATGACTCTGGTCTTTGCACTTGAGATTTTAAATTTCTTAAGACTTTGTGGTGGAAATAAATCACGGTTTCCTGGTTTCATGAGCTCTGTCTCGTTCTTCTCATAACGAGCTTGATTTGGTCTGTTTTTACCTGTGGAAGACTAGGACTGGGGATCTGTATACTTTCGGAGTGGAATGCAAATCAGTTAGAGTTAAAATCTCCTCAGTCCTTCTCTGTACAATGAGCTCTTCCACCGTATTTTCGTGCAATTTTCAGCTCTGTCAAGTTCTTTGCCCCTCCTATCTGTTTTGCTCTCCGTCTTCTTAGTATGTCGTTGGAATGTGATTCAACATTATGAAAGGCTACGTGTATGTGAAGGCAATTATCCATTCACATTGAAGAAGGGCCCTATTAAAATAAGTTAGGGCCCTATTTGTTAACGTTCTTTTTTTTTTTTTTTTTTTTTTATGAACAAATTTTCTGTTTTTTTGTTCCAAATCTATTTTTTTTTCTCAGCTTTGGAACAAACGGAAAAACATGTTTCTTAAATTTTTAACAAATTTTCTCTCTCTTCCCTTTTTCTTCTCTTTTTTTTTAATTTTTCTTTGGCTTTCTTCGGCCGTTGAGGGCCAGTTCTGGTCTGGTATCATTAAGAGGCCGCCAGGTGGCTAAGGCCGGCGACCGGAAAAGAAGAAAAAAAGAAAAAAAGAAAAAAAAAAAAAAAAAAAAAGAAAAAAATTAAAAAAAACAAAAAGAAACAAAAAAAAACACAAATTTTACCAAACGCGTTTTTGTTCATTTTTTATTCCTGGAACAAGTTTACTAAATGCCTTCTTATGTTCAAAAATTGTTTTTCGGAGTAGAAATAATTTTTTCTATTTTTGTTCCCCCAAGGGAATTTTTGAAACGACGTTGAAATGGTGGATGAGTTTTCTTAGTGGAACATTAAGAGAGGTCAGTGGAAAGAGACCCTTTGATAAGGGAGGACGGTTGATGGTGGATGAGTTTTCTTAGTGGAACACGTGGAATGGGCTTGGATTTGGGAATGAGATTAAAGAAGTATATTGAGGAACAAGCTGGTTTAAGAAAAGGATGGACTAAGATTCTTTGGGAATCTAGCAGGTTGAAGGACTTGAATAGTCAAATTTTGTCACTGCTGGTCTTGTTAAATTGCTCTACACATTGATAACACTAGGAGAAGCTTTCACGGTGGATATCTTTCTTTGGCAACTTTTACGTCGATAACTTGATCAATATCCATTGTCATTATGTGAGATGGGAACGATTCATTTTCTGTCCTATGTGCTCGTTGAGCTTTTGGAAACATTCAATGGCACTATCATTTATAAATATATTTCTCTTGCTGGAAATATAATGTAAGCAAAGACTACTCAAGATAGAGATATCTTGAAGATAACTTTGACAGTTTCCATCTTTTGTGTTTTGATTTGCAAAAGGAAAAATTTCACTATATAGGCACTGAGGGGGTGCAGACCAAAGAACAACCTCATTTACATAAAGAATTCCTATATGGATAATACACATTCTAGTTGACCGAACTAAATTCTAATCGTTTTGTTCCGAAGGAAAGATATCCACGGAACGGTTCTTACTATTTAGATATTCATGACCAAGAATTACTGAATTGTCATTCGCGTAGGCCCTAAAAGGAGAAGGAAAGCTAGAATGCCAACAAGCATCTAGCATTGAATTCAGGGAATTTGTCCCTGAAAATTGCTATGCCATAGGACTACTCCGTCAAGAGTCTTTTGTTCCTCCCATTCCAAATTGATCGAAATACGGGGAAACATAGGGACGGATCTGTCCTTGTACCAAGGTACTTTGTAAAGTTCAAACCTCTTTCCATAAGCAATCCATCTCTAGGGAAGCCTAAGAAATTGTCTAAATCTACGATGTCCAAAGGAAGTGCAGACGGAGGTGCACAACAATTTCCTCTTCCCTCCGGTAAAAGGTCATTGGATTGCAATGTTACTTAAATTGCAATATCGAACAATTTTTAATAGGTAAAAGATGATCTACTACCAAAGGAGGTGCCAACCATATGTAGAAAGAGCTCAGCCTTAGTCACTAGACAATGCATCTACAATGTTGATCAAAACATTTACATCTAAAAGCAAGTTTCCATTATGCTAAAAATGTAGGATTCTTAGCCAATTTTCAGTAATTACATTAAAAGAGTGCTCCTCTCCTTCAGTGACCTTCTTCTTCCACTCTCTCATCCAAAAAACAAAGAGGAGACAAAGAAATGTGAAAACCTTAACACTTTAGCATCTTTTTCAATTAAGCTCTTGTAATGGAGCTTGCAAAGCTCCCTATGTTTTCTGGGGCTTTTATTCTCTACGCAGACAAATGAGCTTACCCTGCAAGATACCTATTACATGAGTGAAATTGGAGAAGTTACAAATCATCTATATGATGATTAGATGGCTTTTTACTCTGCTTTTGTGGTTCTACTATGATCAAAGCCAAGTCAATCAGATCTTGGGGCGTATTTAAGGGATTAAATTGATTAAATTTCAACAAGACTTGTGTTTGAACTTATTAGTTAGTAGGGGTGGCAATATTGGACGTGTCCTGTTTATGAGTCAATGGTCACTAGGCAAGGTGAAATTTGTAGAGAGAAAACACTAAATATGACACAACATGATACATTTGGCTCATATACAAGGATCATAACATGTTTCCATCAAATGAATAATCAATCATTTGACTTTCTTAATTATAATTATGATGTTGTCAATGAACACGAATGGATACACATTATTAATATAGCTACTATATGATGATACAAATTTTTAACCTTCTACGTAGTCTCCAAATATCTCCATTGCTTATAAATGTATTGCTCACCCTCTGTGATTGTGTTAGACCATACATGTGAAAAAAACCATCCTTCACACAGTGACGACCACTTGTTTATCTTGTTTAGCATATCAGAAATGCAACTTTTAGTGTAATCATCACAAAGGCAATTAGAGTCCTTTCTATCTCTAATATGCATTTTTAGGGTTAGCCTTAGCATAGTAGTAAAAGGTTGCTCCATTTAGCTGAGTTTACAAGTTCAAGTCATGAAAACAGCCTCTCTAGGAAACTAGAGGTAGGTTGCGCATATTAACTTCTCCTTAGACACTAAGAGCCCGTTTGGTTTGACTTTTGGGGAATGCATTTGCCAAAATGCAAATACTTTTGGGTGAATGGGTTTTCCAAAATGCAAATATCGTTTGGTAAAATTTGCATTTAGATACAACTTTGGCTAAAATATCGTTTGGTAAAATTTGTATTTGTAAATGATTTTTATTAAATTAAAAAAAGAAAAAAAAAACATTTGTATTTTTGTTTTGAAATCCGGCCACCGGACCGTCGGATCTGGCGGCCGGACCGCCGAATCTGGCGACCGGATGGCCGGATTTGGCCCCTAGACGGTCGCCTTGGGTCGCGCAACCCCAGGCAACCTTAGGCGACTGTCGCTAGGGTCGCGCGACCCAGGCGTCGCCTGAGGTCTGATGACAATCGCCGGGGTCAGGCGACCCTCAAGCGGTAGTCGCCGGCGCCTCGCGGCGAGCGCGACCCCTTGGCCGACGGTCGTCGGCCTCCGGTCAGCTTCTTTGTGCGGCGTGTGGTGGTGTGCGGTGGTTTTGGAGAAGATGAATAGTACCGGGACTTGCATTTCGGAGATGCAACTTCCCAAAGTACCTCCGGAGCTACATTGGGCTAAAAGGCCCTTAGATCCATTTGAAAATACAATTGCATCTCATCAAAGTCGCCCAAAAAATGAATCAAACACCTTTGCATTTGGCCAAGGGACTTTAGAGTCCCAAAGGACTTTCCAAATGCCCAACCAAACAAGGCCTAAGTATGAGGAGTCTTGTGCACTGGGGTACTCTATGTTTCTAGTATGGGTTTTGTCCATCTTCCACTTTGTCCTCAATTTAGCTTTCCGGTGGACTATAGATTCAATATAAGGAAAATGATCATCATTCCCATCTTAGGTCTGGTTTGAATTAAATGTAGCCGGACGTTTATATGCTAAAATCGCACTATTTGCAACCTGTTCTACATCGGGGCCACTTGCACAAAGGAAAGGCCTGGACTTAGTTGGATCATTGGACCTACGGGCTATCCCATGGGCTTCATGTAGCGGGGCTCTCTGCAACCGTGCATCCGAGTTGTAAAATGAAATAGTGAAAGTACATGTGCCCCAATTTTGGAAAAAAAAAATGTAAAAGCCACTCAAACAAATGCTAATACAACTGATAAGTCAATTTATTGCTTGAAAATTGTAGCATGGGGGTATAATTTGTTCTTTGCCATTGCTACATTCTCTTATCCTACACAAACATTGACGAAGACAATATTTCTCCAGAAGAGCATCAGACTGATCTTCTTGGACCATAAATCTCATAATTTTCATCAAAGTCTCTTGTAATAACCATGCACCATCTAGATAAACTGAGGTCGGTATCGTTGCTTTGGCTGTTTAATAAAAGCTGGCATTTACTGGACAATTATGTAGAAAGTCCTGTTCTGAATTGATGCTAAATTTGTTATTACCCTTTATGCCTACCTCGTCCTCGGTAATATGGAGTGAAAGGTGGAAGGGAGGCTAAATTTTTATGAGAAACTGTTATTCAATAAGATTCTAGACAAAATTAGTTACCGAGATAACTCTTAGTTACTGAGACTACTCATTACTCATGCTTTTCTCTAGAAGTTGGAGAAGTTGGCTAGGACAAAATGAATAGTTTCAGTAGAATTCTAAGACAAAGTCGATGGAGACGTATATCATTTTGGCAATATGATGGGTTAATTACACTGCGTCAACCGCGCAACGAGTCATAAGAATATATATTTTTTTCCATTAGTTATAAGAGAGGAGGACTTGGCTGGAGTAGTTCTCCAAAAGTAGTCAAATAGTAATAGAAGAATGTTTTTCCCATGTATTATTGTAGAGGGAGTGGTCTGGATGCTGTAAAACAGCCCGCATCATTGACAATTGAGATGATAAAAGGCTTCTCTAGCTGCTATGGACTTCATTCTAAGTTCAATTGACTGATGCCTCTCTCTTTACTTTCTCATTATTCCTTTGTTTATGGAAGCTCCCTGAATTGGTCATGATCTCTGGATTCTGTTGTGCCATTATTTTGACCATAGTATATTGATTTTATCTGTTTCTTGCTGCCACACTCTTGCCTCTATATCTGTGCTTCAGTTTGTCTTTTATTGAATTTACTCTCGGGTGATAATTGTATTGTCATACCTGTGACATTGTCTAATAGATAGTTGTTTTCTCAAGTCGAATCTTTTGTTGATTTGTGCAGCAGCCACCATCTGGAATTTACTGGAGCCTTGATCAGGGATGGTAAGTGTGGATTGTCCTTGACCTTGGAGAATGTTTACTTTGCCATGTCTGTAAGAAGAGTAAGTACTTGGTTTTACAATCAACGGTTACTATGTCTTGTATATTTGTGGATTGGTTTTACAATCAACGGTTACTATGTCTTGTATATTTGTGGAAGCTTCATTATTATTTTTCTTTCCCTTTTATGTTAAACCTGGATACATGATAAATATTAGTGTTACATAGAACTTAAGTTTCCTTCTTTGGCTCAGTAGCAACTTTCTTGAATACCTTGTCTTGATGATGCTCAATAACAAAGGAGAATTTGAGGAATTATTAGATATTGGATTCGCAATAATGGAAATATCCAACTGGCTTGTACTGTATAGCGACGTGTTCGGTTTTGGTACTCTCATTTATATGATCATCAATCACTATTGAGCTTTTAGAACTTTTGGAGTATATATCCAACTGGCTTGTACTGAGTATAGCTACGTGTTCAGTTTTGGTACTCTGATTTATATGATCATCAATTACTATTATTGAGTTTTTAGACCTTTTGGAGTATATTGCTAACACTTGATGCATTAGCAGATGTTCATTCTTATTCCTTCTATTATAAGTTTCTCGAGTTTCCATAGAAAGCCAGTTAGGTGCATCATCATTTCCAGATACATTGCGAGTTTATCATGGACAAGAACATGAACCTTTTGTGTTTGAACTCTTCATGAAATTTTTTTATTGTTGACAGGCTGTGAGGTCTAAATAGGAATCTTCCGATTATTTGTCACCTATTCTGTAAAGAAGTCATAGAAGTTTATAAGTTATTGTCCAATCTCTGGATGGACTTCACACCAGGGTTCCTATGGTGGAGTGGGTAGTGAGTTCATGGCTGTCTCGTATTTGATAGGTCCAGGCTCTTGAGCAGATTTGAATCTCATGCCATAAATAATGGTTCTCTCTAGGATAAAATTCAGCATGAAATTTATTTTAGAGGAGTACTTTCCACATTCTAATTGAGGTCATTTCAAGTAAATTCCATCATAGTGCTAGGCTGATAGCAAATTTGTTGGTTTAGGGATCTTGTTTTCCCTCCTCCTGATATCATATAAATTTGCAGCTCTGCTGATCTCTGTCTGAACTCTCTTGTCAAGTAACAAATTTTCTTGTTTAGAATGCTTGTTTAGATAGTGGCCTGTTGATGTGCTAGGAAAATATAACTGGAAAAGTCCCTTTGAGGTCATTAGTATTATTTATATTACTTTATATGGTGATCAAGGCCTTTCTAAAAGGATGCATCTGATTTTGCAAAAAAATAAAGTACGTTTAGCATTCTTGATCAGTACGCAAAATAAAAAAGGGCTGACATGTAGATGAAATGAAGTAAATATAGGAGGCAAGACCGCTATAAGTAGGGGACGTTCAATTTCTTATTGTTTTGGCTTCACTTTTTCCTTTTATTGGCTTTCTTAGTGCAGTGGTGCTTTTTGTTGTGCCCAGTGAAATGCTGATAAATTGTGGAGTTTTATTGAAGTAGTTTCAAAAGGAAAAGTTAAGTAGTGTTTTTTGCCAGAAGAAAAAAGTGAGTGGGTCGCAAATTAAGATAAAGAACATTAGAAATCCAGCACTGCTTCTTAGATATACTTGTTAGTCTTATGTAGTTTCAAGTGAACATATATTCTTTTTATAACACGTAAGTGGTCATTTGTGGCGTGTATGATGTGGGCAATCACGTAGTCATTCAATCTTGATCATGGTATGGATGAAATATAGCCTGTGTGAGCACTGACTTCTTTCTAATTTATGATTGTTTTAATAAGGAAAACATTGCTAAGTTCACAATTCCATGCTCCTGACTTACTTTTTGAGTTTTGCCTTTTGGTTCAGACTAGTCATTTGACACTACCAAAATAGTTACAATGTGTCCATGCAGTGGTTTCGAGAATTAATAGAATAAACATGGTTATGTAGTTAATTGAATTAAGCTACCTTGCTAGTCTTTACACTTACAATATTGTTTTACTTTTGCAGGGTCAGAGGATCTCTCTCACATGGAAGTAAGTTCTGATGTGCCGTGTGGTGATGAGTGTGCTAGCTTTATTGCCATACTAATTAAATGCCGTATTTTGCAGATGGCGGTCCTATTAGACACCCCCACCTCTTTCAACGTCGCCATAGAGAAACCGCCCATATGATGATGGGTTCAGTTAATGGTTCTGGTCAGGCCTCAGCATCATCTCATATGACAAGGATCACTCATCTTCGTCTTGGCGTCAACAGGAGGCCAAATTATGGATATTCATTTCAAGGTGGTGTTGGCCCCAATGAACACTATCATCCATTTCCTCGAGGGATGAACAATATCCAACCTGTTGAACTTGAAGCACCAGGTGCATTCTTGGGGGAGCCCATTCTCAATAACAGGTAAATATTTATCAAATAAAAGGCTCCTCCACGTGCCCAAACATCCTCCTCATTATTGGTTAGTAATAGTTGATCATTCTTTTATTTTGTGCCAGTATCTTCTCCTTATCCTGTCAATGCTCCACTGTTTCTTGGTAAATACTGACATATTCATGGTGAGAAGCAGATGCTATACTTAAGTAGCACCCTTGCATTGCTTGCCTCTGTCCCTTTTTTTGGTCAGCATGATTTTGTTGGTAAAAAATATTATCAACTTACAACTCGAAGGTGATTATCTAATTCTGTTAATGGTTACACTTTGTCCTTCGGAGAGCTACTACTGGGAGATTACCTGGACACTTAGCTGGGCCAGCTCCTATGCAGCATTCAATGAATTTGCCATCTCCACCAGTGCGCACCATGATGCATGCTGCAAATAATCATTCTTTCTCAAGTGGCTTGCTACCAGATGAGCAGATGACTTTTCAAGCTGAGGGATCTGAAATGGTCAACATCCAGTTACCCAATGTTGAGGTGGTGGTGGCTTTAAGTGCTGATGTTCAACCGGGAGATGGAATGGATGGTCCTGAGGATATTATGTCAGATGGCGAGGAATCTGTTGAGGACTTGTTGGAGTGAATAGAGAAAACCAAACGGAAAGTTTGTTTCCAAACTGATGTCATTAGTATGGTGGGTCATGAAGAAGCTGCCCGGGTGAATAGATGATTTCTTGGATGATTGTGGTGTGTTAAAATAGTTAGAAGCAAAAATCTTATATGCTTCATTTATGGTCTGTAATAGTTCCCGTACGTGGGAACTCCTCATTTAATTCCATAAAGCCGCTCAGCTATATGCTGAAACTCCACAATTCTCTAATGTCATCTTTAATTACCTTTCATCTTTTATGACAGATAGAGATCACAACATTAGTGCTACATGTGAGGAGAGAGACTTCAAATGAAGTTTCTTGGTGAGTGAGGATATATCTTGTGCTTTATCTTGAGGGAGAAAATTGAAATGTTAATTCATCCTTAGATAATCTTAATTCTCATTGAGCAGACATAATTGATATACTTGTGCAAGCACAAATTCAATAGTGTCATTGCCCTAGCCAGACATATCAAGATTGCCATGACTCGATATTCATGAACTCGAGCTCTTTATATTTTGAAGACCAATACCAATTGCATGGTTTGAAACTTATTGGTGAATGATCAAGTGAGCTAAATCAATGTGTAATAGGTTCAAGACTGAATTAGTACCAAAAAAATAAAAAATAAAAGGTTTAGGACTGAATTGATACAATTACAATAAGTTTAAGAGAGATCCTCATACGCCAACATAAATGGAGATTTGCACAGCTTTTCAAATTACACTTAGAGAGGGGGAGGGAGAGAGAGAGAGAGAGAGAGAGAGAGAGGTTTGCAATGCTAGACATGAAGCATATACAGGCAAGAGTTTCAGATCGAAGAACATCTTATGGCATCGCGATGGTGAATCTAAGGAAGACTAATATGCCGAGAAAGTCCCGTCTCTCTCCACCTGCAATTGATGAACTACGTTTGTATATTAAAAAAATGAGGACATGATGATTCACATCATATTTTTGTTTGGTGGCCAAGTTAGGTAGGGCAACTAGGTTGGGTCGAAACGGTTCGGCCTTCGGTCCATCATGCTTGGCATTGTTACTAGGGCTGTCAAAAATCAAACCGAAAACTGAACTGAATCGAAAAATTCGATTTTTTCAGTTCGATTCTCATTAAAAATCGATTTTTTTTATTGGCTCGGTTTTATCGGTTAACCAAACCGAACCGAACTAATAAACCGATAAGAGCTTATTTCTTGGAAACACAACAGAAAAAAAATGAAAAAATAAATAAATATAAAAATCGAAAACTGAAAGTTGAAAACCAAAAACAAAAACCGAACCGAACTGAATTTCGGTTCTGTTTGAAAGTTTTCCTAACGGTTCGGTTTAGTTCGATTTTTCAAAAAAATGGAACCGTACCGAACCGTTGACACCTCTATTACATGCCTTGTATGGAGTTGCTTGATTCTCTCATTACCATCATTGTGATCCTCCTCGATCTACATATCATTTCCCTCTTTCATTCTCACTTCTTTCGCTCTAGATTAAAACCCTGGCAAAGGTCGTGTCTGTCTGTTTGCGTGTTCTCATCTTTTTGTGTTTGTTAAAAAGGAGGTGAAGAAGATATTGCATTTGAAGAAAATGGCCGCTGCATCGAACGGCACTCTGAACCGCGAGAACCACTACGATCTCACTGCCACTGCCCTATGTGCTTGGTGGGCCTGGCCATATGCACCACGGTGACCCTCCACTGCCGCCACACGTTCCATCAGGGCAGGTGTTTCATCTTGTGTAGATTTGCATATATAGACTTACGTGTTTTTCTTTTTACCTTCTTTTCTCTATGTGTCGTGTGTTTTCATTGCGTGCTTCTTCGATTGACATCGTCGTTGAGAGAGAGAGAGAGAGAGGGAGAGGGAGATTTTCGTCAAGTTATTCATACTTCAGACTGTGTCGTTTTTTTTTTTTTTTTTTTTTTTTGGGGGGTTGTTACCCTACAGTCACATGCGAGTTTATGAAGGTTTGTGCCTGAAGATAGATCTATGTGAAATACCTGTGGACTTACGTTTTCATGCATTTTTTACTGTGGGTGTTTGGTATTGTGGATGGTGTTACGTAGAGATTATTATTTATTTTTCATGGGGATACATGACGGATTAATTGATAGGAAATCAAAGATGCTAATATTTGGCCAATTAGATCTAGGGCTACTATATTTTAAGCCATTACGTCGTAATCCTGAGATTTTTGTCTAAAAACACAGCCTAGCAAGCTTTGTTGTTAGATATATATTCAGAGGAAAAACTTCTGATTTCTGCAATTTATGATTTTAACGGGCAGTAGTGTTCTTGTTTATGCCTCGCACTGTGATGTACTCGCTCAAGTTGAAACCTCTCGGTTTTATTTCTGGCGATGAATTGCTTTTTTTGGCTTTTTGCAATTGTTTCTGGTTCAGATTGCCTGGTCCCAGCTTTCAATGCCGGAATACGATGCGGTGGTGTGCCTGGCGGTGGAGGAAGGAGTCTGGAGGAGCTTCCTGACCAGAGCTCCTGGGAGCAGCAGAGCAGGTGCTGGTTTCACGGGATCCTGTAAATTGACATTCACCGTAATTCTAGAATCTGCTATGACTATAGACTAGTGGCTTCTTTCCTTTTAGATTTTGATCTTTGCTTTGCTACATCAATTTGATAAGTTACTGGTGCAACTGGTGGGATAGGGGCAATATATTGCCCTATTTCGCATATGGTGTAATGTGGATTGAGTTATCGCTATGACTCTGATCTTTGCACTTGAGATTTTAAATTTCTTAATACTTTATGGTGGAAATAAGTCACATTTTCCTCGTTTCATGAGCTCTGTCTCGTCCTTCTCATAATGAGCTTGAGTTGATCTGTTTTTATCCTGTGGAAGACTGGGGAACTGTATACTTTTGGAGTGGACTGCAAAGCGGTTAAGAGTTAAAAACTCTTCGGTCCTTCTCAATTCAATGAGCTCTCCAACGTATTTTCATGCAATTTTCAGCTCTTTCAAGCTCTTTGCTCCTCCTATCTGTTGTGTTCTCTGTCTTCCTAGCATTTTGTCGGGATGCTATTCGACGTGATGAAAGGCCACGTCTATGAGAAGGAATTTACTCGTTCACGTCAAAGAAGGGCCCTGTTAAACTAGATTCTGAGATTCGACCGAGAAAAGAAAAAGAAAAAAGGAACTAGATTCTGAGCACCTTGTTGATACATAAGCGAAAAGAAAAAGGAAAGGCAGAGAGAATAATGAGGAAGAAGTACACCTTAAGTGCCAAAACTTGGCAAAGGATCTTAAGTCTTAAAAGTTAGGAAAGTGACACTTAAGTGTCAAAATTGGAGCAAAATGAATGTGTCACACCAGTCAAAATTCGGCCAAAATGCCGATATTGCGATTTTTAGGCGAAATAAGTGCAAAACGATGTCGTTTTGCACGCTGACGTGGCTAGACAATAAAAAAAAATGACGTCGTTTTAGTCTTTGAGGTGGTAAAAAAATTAGTATAAAAATTAATTAAATTAAATTTAAAACTAAATTTATTTAAAACATTTTAAAATAAAATAAAAATATTTTTAAAAAAAAAAAAAAAAAAAGGCGAGGCGAATGAGGTTGAACCCTTGCCGCCATCGTCTCCCACGCCCGGTAAGGGTTGGCGACGAAGGGGAAGGGCCAATCGGCGGCGAGGGCCCGTGAGCCCTCACCCCAAATCTGGCGAGGGTCGGTGACCCTCGCCTAGCCGAGCCAAGGGCTGCCGACCCCACCTTGATCTGGGGCGAGGGCTTGCGGGCCCTCACCATCGGTCGGTTGGGGTCGGCCCCTGGCTAGGGCTTAGCAAACCCCGGCCGACCCTCTCCCCTTCGTCACCGGCCCTTCCGGGCGGGGGGAGGCGGCGGCGGCAAGGGCTCGACCCTCGGCCGCCTACCTCTTTTTTTTTTATAAATATTTTTACTTTATTTTTAAATGTTTTAAATAAATTTAGTTTTTAATTTAATTTAATTAATTTTTATATTTAATTTTTATCACGTCAACACCAAAACAACGTCATTTTTGTACTTCGCTAGAAAATTGCCACGTCGATATTTTGGTCGGATTTTGATCGGAGTAGCACTTAAGTGATCTATTTTGCTTCGATTTTTGCACTTAAATTTCACTTTCCTAACTTTTGGCACTTAAAGTGTCATTTCGTGCCAAGTTTTGACACTTGAGACCTACTTCTTCCAAATAATGACGATAAAAGGCAAAACGTGAAATGGTTGTTCCTTTCATTTGAAACCTTAATTTTTAAGCGTTTAGTGTGTTCAGGTGATATCACTATAGCTTTCTTTGTTCTGATCTAGATCATTAAGAGAGCTCAGTGGAAATAGGCCCTTTCATAAGGGAGAACGGTTGATGGTGGATGAGATCTTCTATGGAGCATACCGAATGGGCTTGGATTTGGAAACGAGATTGAAGAAGTGTTCTGAGGAACAAGCTATATGACATCCCGATTTTTCAATTCTATTTTCAATAAATTGAGACGGGCATTTCGTTGGCACGTATATAGTTCTTTTCCTTGAGTCGGCCACTCATGTGAAAACTAGTCTATCAGGTGAAACCGTTAAGAAATTCTAATGCATTAGACTCGAGAATTTGACTAGGAAGCGATCTTTCGATCGAGCTAATTTGCAAGGGTCATTACGACACAATTAAAAATCGATTAGAGATCGGAGATAGGTCGACTCGACAGAGGCATGTGATCAAGTGTGGGTGATTCCATTAGATCGCACAATTCTTGTCGATCAACACTGAACCGACTTTTCTATCGATTGGGTACCCTGTGTTTGTATTTGAAACCTTAAGATTACCCCCGACAACCGAAAAGTCGCCAATGTTTTGAAAGATGTACATTGTGGCTTGAGATGATCAACCACAGGTCAAATGAATGAAAATTTCTAAAGGTTACCCCAGTTGGGCCGCGCTAAGATCGTCTTACAAAGTGAAATTAACCGTGAGATTGATATCGAATTATGAAATTGGAAGTCATGGTGTGTCACAAATCTTATTAGAAACATTGGATTAATTAATGACTTTAATTTGACTCAATTGGAAGAGAATTGATTGGAATTGAAGAAGTTAGTGTCTGAATTTTAGGTCCCGGAAAATGAAATTGGGCCCATTGAAGATTGTTGTGGGAGATTTGAAGTTAGTGGAATGTGAGGTCAGCTTATGTCATGGTTGGGGCCAAAGCAAATGGGGTGTTGACAAGTGTCGAATGCTCATTGGTCCCCAAAAAGCACCTCTCACTTCAATCTTCATCTTCTTCCTTGGGACTTGGAGAGAGGAGAGAGAGAGGAACAGTCGGACCAGCAACTCGCCAGCCCCGACGCCGCCCTTCGCCTGTTCGAACGACGCTCGTCCGCCGGAGGCTTCGCCGTCGCACGCCTTCGCCGGACCGCTGTTAGTCAGCCCCCTCCTTCCTCCTTCTTCTCTGTCCATTGAGTAGCTTCTCTCCCCCATCCGCTTGCTGTGCGACGCCCCTGCAAGCCGAAGACAGCGAGGCCAGCAGCACTGTTGGAGCAGTCGCACGCCGCTCGTCGCCG
Source organism: Eucalyptus virginea (assembly GCA_014182375.1). Lineage (NCBI taxonomy): Eukaryota > Viridiplantae > Streptophyta > Magnoliopsida > Myrtales > Myrtaceae > Eucalyptus > Eucalyptus virginea. Next base: position 51,451,388 of record CM024521.1, read on the forward strand.
TTGCACGCCGCAGGACCGCTCGCTGTCTCGCACGCCGCCGCTCGCGCTCGCCCGTGTTCACCCAACGCCCAGCCGTCTCCGTGGGCCTCTGCTCGTGCGTCCCGGGGCTGTTCGGCCAGCTCAGGCCGCGGATCGGCCACCTTCGGCCACCATTCGTCGCCACCTCAACCCGTCGGAGCTCCGCCTAGCCTTTGTCGCCTTTGCTCGCCTCAACCAGCCGCCGTCTCCCCCTCTGTTCGGCCTCAACCAGCAGCGGACAGCAGCCAAGAAAAGTGGGTTTCACAATTTTGGCCGCCTTCCCAAGCCTTGATTCTCGGCCCGCCTTGAGGAAAGTCAATCCTCGCGTCGTCCTTGTCGTTTTGGTTCGCTCGGCTCGCTAATCGGGTGAATTTAGCTCACTAAACCTTGATTAGATGGTTAATGATGCCCTAAGTGTGTTTAGCCTAAGTTAAGTAGCTTAGGTGATTAGTTTAGTTTATTTAATTGTGAATTAGATTAAGATGTTTGTTTAATTTAAAGCATGTTTAATTAAAAGCTAAGAGAGTTTATTTAATAATAAACCTTGATAGGACATAATAGGATTTTAATTTTGAATTATTTAATTACTTCGAAATTCTGGAAATTTATAATATTCTATTATATTCCGAAATTATTAAAATATTATTATATAAAAAAAAACGGAAAAAATTATTTTTGACCGGTTCTTTCAGAATTTCGTGCCGATCGCTCTTTGTGTCTTTCGGATTTTGAAATTGACGATTGGATATTATAAATTGAGTATGGATTGCGAAAAATATGGATATTATTATTTAATTAATTTTCGGAATAAATTTAATTATTTATTAAATTCCGAAAATTTCGTCGGGACCTTATTCTCTCAGAATTTCATGCTGATCGTTGCTATGTATTTGGAATTTGAATTTGATGATTGATTGTAGAAAATGGAGTGTGATTGCAATAAATAGGGATTTTTTTATAAAGTCCCAAGTGTCGAAATTTATGGGAGATTGGCCGTGATTAACCACCTATTAAAGGTCGTGCCCAGTGGGGCCGTGAATTGCCACCTGATAAAGGTCGCTCCCAGTGAGGCCGTGAATTGCCACCTGATAAAGGTCGCGCCTAGTGAGGCCGTGAATTGCCACCTGATAAAGGTCGAGCCCAACCGGGCCGTGAATTACCACCTATTAGAGGTTGTGCCCATCAGGCCGGGATCTACCACCTTTTAAAGGTTGTACCGAGTGGGGCCGTGATGCCACTAATTCTAAAATTGGCCGAGTGGGGCCATGATTGAGAGCAATGATTGATTTGCTAGAATGACATGTAATCGGCTAAGTCGATTGATCGCTGAGACGATCCAAGTGGTTGAATTGTTCTAATGATGTGATTTTTGCCATGGTTGTTTGGTTATCATAATTGTACGTGGTTGAATTATATAAATTGTGATAACCTGCAGATGAAGGCTAATGCGAGATAAGTCTTCTGTGTGATGTGGCTAGGCCATCTGGGGCGTATTTTCTTTCTAATAGAGGTTTAGGGGGTTGAACTTGCTGAGACATTATCTCATTCCGATTTGGGGATTACAATTTCAGGTCCCTGGTGGACGGAGCAGCTAGATAGCTTTGGTTGGCCTTGTAGAGTTGAAGAGGTGAAGTCATAAGGATTGGAGAATGTGTCATGCTAGTTGATTTTAGGATAATCCCCCTTTTTGTCGAGCTGGTTTATTTTGTAGACAATCCAGTGTTGTATTTAAACCCTTTGTGTTTGTAAATGAGTATTTGGTATTGTAATTGATTGCCTGCTTTTCTATCCTAAGTTAAATGTTATAAGGGAATTTGTTTCGCTTCCGCATGAGTAAATAAATGAATGGGTCGGCGGCATATCCTGGGATGTCGCATATTTGATCGACCGCAGTGGTATGTGTGCGTATCTCGGGGTTCGGGGCGTGACAAGCTAGTTTTAAGGAAAGGATGGAGTAAGATCCGGCTGGTCAATTCTAGTGTTCTTGTGGTTCACTCTATGATTCTCTTTATTCAATAGTCGATTTAATTGGTAAAAAAGAAAAAAATTCACTTTCGGCTGGTTGGTTTGACACTTCCAATTTCTAATGGCCAAAAAGTTGACAACGTGTGGGAAACGAGCCTCGTTAATCTCGAATCAATCAAACAAATTGTTATTTGAGTATAGTATACGAGTCAAACTAAATTCAAATAATTAAAATTGATGGGTCTTATATGATCTTATGGTTTAAGTTTGATTTAGCGTATACATGATAAGTTGAATGAGTAATTTCTTCATCACTTTTTCACTATTGTCATCTTTGGAATTGTGGGCCCATCCCCCAGAATATGCAACCAAAACAAAGAAAAAAATCAACAGCTCATATCGAATCGGGTCTGTCTCTTCCTTTGCATTGAATGCACTTTCCCTTAGCTTCCGCGGGCCATCCCAAATTACGCATGCTTAGTATGGAATTGCCCGATTCTCTCGTTATCATCATTATGATCCCCTTAGTATACATACCATTCCCCTCTTCCATTTTCACCACTCACTCTCGATCAAAACCCTAGCAAAGGCTGTGCGTGTTTGTGTGCATTTTCTGATCTCCTGTGTTTGTGAAGGAGAAGCTGCTTTTGAAGAAAATGACCGCTGCACCGAACGCCGCTGTGAATGAACAGAACCAGTGCACCATCTGATTGGAGGGCCAGGCCGTGCGCACCACTGTGACGCTCCGCTGCAGCCAGACCTTCCATTTGGGTAGTTGTTTTGTCTTGTGAATATATAAAACATACGTTTCTTATTGCTTCTTTTTTCTGTGTGTGTATGGGTGTTTTCACGGTGTGCTTCTTTGCTTGATGTTGTCGTTGTGGTAGAGAAAGAGAGTTTCGTGAAGTTGTTCAAAGTTTAAACTGATGTGTGCCATCTTTTTGCTGTTATCCAACGAACACATGCGCAAGAATATGCAGGTTTATGCACGAAATTGTGTCTGCCTGACTAAAAAACATGTGAAACGGATGTGAAATTGCGTTTTCATGCATTTATCGCTGTGGGTGTGTGGTGTTGTGTAGAGGTGTTAAAATGGGTTATGAACCCATTTTTGTACTCATATTTTATTTACATGGGTTGTCTATGGGTTAGAGACTTTTAAAGACTCAATTAAAATTGGGTCCAAAAAGTGAGTTTCTTTTTTTAAATGGATCGAAAATGGATCAAAACTTGTGACACATTTTTGACCCATTTGAAATATCAAGTGAGTTAGAATTCATTTCCAAGTTTCCAATCTAAGCCTCACACTCTTTCCCTCTTTAACTTTAGAAAAATGTTTTTCTTATATAAAAATCGAAATTATAATTATTTATTTTTCTTTTTTTTTTTTTCCTTCCTTCTTCTTTAGTCGGTGGCCGGCACGGCGACAATTGGTGATCGACTAGGCTAGGCTTGTCGACAACTAGCGAGGCTCGAGCCTTGCAGATCTAGTGAGACTCGCCAAACAAACATTGGGAGGTTGAGCTCGCCTGATGTCTAGCGAGGCTCGAGCCTCCCCAATCTAGAGAGACTCAAGCTTGCTAGTGTCAGGCAAACTCAATCTTGTCGACTGTCGAGGTCAAGGCCTTGCCGACGATTATCGAGGCTCAAGCCTAGTTGATTTGGCGAGCCTCGAGCTCTCTAGTGTCGAGCGAACTCAAGCTCGCTTATGGCCAGCTGAAGAAGAAGAAAAAAAAAAGAAAAGAGAAAATAATAATAATAATAATTAAAAATTATATTTTAAAAATTAAAAAATTAAAAATTCGATTCTTAAAAAAATAAAAATAAAATAAAATTTCCATTTAAAATTTTTTTTTAAAGAAAATTATAAAAAATTTCCATTAAATTTGTAATGCATGAAAGTGTTTTAGCAATACCATTTTTTTTTTAGAAAATATCATAAAAAATAAGCTTTCTTAGGTTTAGTTAAAGGTTTTTAACATTTTTCATTATATTTACTAATTTTTTTTTTTTATTGTTTAATTTACTTTTTAAATTTGATGAGAAGTTTTTATTCAAGTAACATATATGTGAAGAGCCTAAAGTGAAATAAATGGGTGGGATGGATTAACTAAATTGAGTTAAATATTAATGTGTTTCGGTAATGTGGGTCGGGTGAGGTTGAATATAGGTCATCAAATTTACATTAGAAGAAAACGGGTCAAATAGGTCAATATGGGTCAAATCGATTTCAACCCAACCCAACACACCCATTTGACAGCCCTAGTGTTGTGAATGATATGCATAGAGATTATCATTTCTTTTTCGTTGGGCTACATGAGGGGTTTGATCAAAAATAAAAAATAAAAATGTTGATATTTGGCCAGTCAGAACTGGGACTGTTATAACTTAATCCATTGTGTTGTAATCCGAAGATCTTTACGTAAAACCACAATTTAGTAAGTCATGTTGTTAAATAAATCTTCAAAGGAAAAACTGCTGATTTCTGCGAAGTTTGCACTGTTTTCCTTATGTATGGCGTTTCAGGGTTCCTTTTTTGAAAAAGAAAAAAGAAAAAAAGATTAGAGGAGATTACACTTCGAACCGACGGATAAAATGTGTTGCCGTGTTCAATATTAAAGGAGTTAACCATCTTTAATGAATAGTGCATATAGTTGTAGTAGAATTATAGTTACTTCCTTATTTTTGGGCTTTTCTCATAAATCAAAACCGATCGCGATTTTCTTGACAGGAAACATATGGAATCTCAAGTTCAAATTTTCAAAATAAAAAGCATTGAATATTTTTTTCTTAAAGAGTGCATATGGCTGTATTAGAGTTTTTTGCTTAAGATACATTCCTCTTAATGTGGAGTTTTATGCTATGCTCGTGTCAAACCTAATTGCCCTTGTACTTATAAGCTATATCATAAATTGAGACTTATACATACATAACCACAACATATTATGTCAGCAGTTGTATTAACTATACGGTCTGTATACTCCTTTTGAGCAAGTTAGCGAGTACATCCATCGCCCTCGATCAGGATGAGTTGACTTGTAGCAATAAACTGACTACTCACATCATTCGTATTGGTTGGGGATTGCTAGAAAAGCCTGTACCTAATATTTGCTTATTTTAAACTACTATATTCACGGTGAAATCGAGAAGTCTTATATTTGATGGTGGTTGACAGTGGCATTTCGTGTAGCGACCATTTGAAATTCAACGAGACCAAGTACTTTATAAGTTGGATCACTTTGATTGTATTGAGCATATCTTTGGGTCAAGTTTTTAATTATTATCATTATAATTCCTTTGTATAAGCTTTTTATGCTGAAATGTATCGTGCAGTATATTTTGCGTGGTGCTCTTTTAACACTCTGAGTAATAATAGGCTCATCTAGCTCCTACTTCTTTCCAAGTTCAATTGACTGCTGCCTCTCCCGTTACTTTGTCACTATTCCTTTGTTTATGGAAGCTCTTCGAATTGGTCATGATCTCTGTATTCTGTTATGCCGTTATATTGACCACAATATGATGATTTTATCTGTCTCTTGCAACCACGCTCTTGTCTCTATAATCATGCTTCAGTTTGTCTTTCATTGATTTTACTCGTGTGATAATTGTACTGTCATACCTGTGACATTGTCTAATGGATAATTGTTTTCTTATGTCAAATCTTCTGTTGATTTGTGCAGCAGCCACCATCTGGTATTTACTGGAGACTTGATCAAGGATGGTAAGTGTGGATTTTCCTTCAGCTTGCAGAATGTTTAACTTTGCTGATCTCCATCTGAACTCTTCTGTTAAGTAACAGATTTTCTTGCTAGAATGCTTGTTTAGATAATGGCCCGTTGATATGCTAGGAAAATTCAGCTGGAAAGAAGTCCCTTTTAGGTCATTATTATTCATTACATTACTTTTACAAGGGGATCAAGGTCTTTATGAAAGGATGCATCAGATTATGCAAAAAAAAAAACTTCCATCTAGAATTCTTCGTCAATACTCAAATGAAAGAGGGCGGATGTGCAGAAGAAATGAAGTAATATTGGAGGCAAGACTGCCATAAGTAGGGGACGTTCAAGTTCTTCTTGTTTTTCCTTCATTTTTTCCTTATTATTGGCTTTCTTAGCACAGTGGCGTCTGTTTTTTTCCAAATGAATTGAAGATAAACTGGGGAAAGTTTTCATTGAAGTAAGAAGTTGCAAAAGAAAAAGTAAGTAATGTTCTTTGCCAGAAGAAAAAGTAAGTGGTTGCAAATTACGATGAAGAACATCAGAAATGCAGCATCTCTTCTTGGATATTCATGTTAGTCTTACGTTGTTTCAAGTGAATATATGTTCTTTCTATTAGGACTCAAGAGGTCATGTGTGGCGTGTCGATGTAGTCAAACACGTAGGAATCAATCTTGATCATGGAATGGATGAAATATAGCCTTTATACGCCCTGACTTCTTTCTATTTTATGATTGTTTTGTACGGAAAACATTGCTGAGTTCACAACCTGCAAGCTCTAGGTAAACTTGAAGTGCAGTGTCTCGAACTTATTTTTTGAGTTTTGCCATTTGATTCAGACTAGTCATTTGACGCTACCATAATAGTTACAATGCGTCCATGCAGTGGTTTCGAGAATCAATAGAATAAACATCGTTATGTGGTTAATTGAATTAGGCCACCCTGCCACAGTCTTCTGTTTCTTTGCTTTAAAACTCATCTTCCTTATATAGAGTTCTCTCCTTCCTACTTACAATATTTTTTTTTTTAACTTTTTCAGGTTCAGCGAATCTCTGTTACTTGGAAGTGAGTTTGATGGCCTGTGTGCTGATGAGTGTGCAACCTGTAGTGGGTTACTGATTAAGTGCTGTATGTTGCTGATGGTGGTCCTATCAGACACTCCTTTTGATGCTGCTGTAGAGAAACCGCCCATATGATGATAGGTTCAGTTAATGGTTCTGGTCATGTCTCAGCGTCATCTCATGTGACAAGTATCACTCATCTACATCTTGGTATCAACAGAAAGCCAAATTATGGATGTTCATTTCAGGGTCTTGTGCGGAGAATGACTCTGCACAACCGTTTCTTTTGGTGGATATCGAGGGACGCAGGGTTAGACAGATTCGCATTGATCTGCTAAAAGGACTTTTGGCCATAGGCACTTGCTGAGGATTGCCTTGTGTAGGTTCTCTGTCAGCTCTTGATCCCGTTTGTGTTTTCAAATAACGAGGGAGTACAGAAGATTGCCAACATCAGGAGAAAAAGATATTGGTGGTCATCAAATTGGAGTCAGTTTCAATCCTTCAACAGGAAATTACAAAGTTCTGCAGACATATGTTAATGAAGGAAGAAGGTGCTTCGAAGTGACTACACTGGGAGTGAGTTCGTGGAGGAAATTGGATGTACCTGATCATTGGCAAGCTTAATTTGTATATGAACCTATATTCTGGAACAGGGCCATTCACTGGAAAGCCTCTAAAACAGAAGGTGACTTCATGATATCATTTGATATATGTCCAAGAAGTTTCGGAAGATTTCATTTCCCAAAGGTATCTCCAAAATTGTCATCAATTTACGTGCTGAAGATGTTGGCCAATTAGGCCCCGGAGCACGCCATGATAATAATGGTCAATTACTATTAACCCCCAAGGTTTTGTACCCGATGGATATACCCACCTCACGACAATGATCACACCCAACAAACTTGAGCTGCTAGGCTTCAGAGGATGCTTGACTATAGTAGAACATGGTACGAGCAGAAGAGATTATGGAAGTGACGGGGGACAAGCTCGAAGACCTTTCCATCTGGTTTTGGGATGAACACGATACTCGCGTGTCGTGGAATCCCTATATGACTTATAAAGTCATTGGTAGGTTGAGCTCGGAATGTTATCTGTTAGTGGTAATTGCTTGTTACGGTGACATGCAGAACCGAGAAAAGCACTTCATACAGTTCCACCTTAAAAAGGGCGAATTACCTGCTGCTGGACATCCCTGGCCTCCCTCTGATGTTCATTATGGTACGTGGTTGTGAGCCTAGCCTCGTATCACCTGAAACCGCATGATTGAGAGTTGCTCTTCTTATCTCCGGGGCTAAACTTTTTGTCCTCTTCAGTTTGTGAGTAGTGTGTTTTCTCCGCCGTTTAGACATATTTATGATTATTAGAGCAGCTCCTTTGCAGAAATGTTACAAGGGATAAATACTTTTAGTCTAGGAATAACTCTTTTCGTTTAACATTACCGATTGCAAGTACTGAAGGATTGTTTCTGCTATTTTGTGGATTCACTTGTGTTCTTCCCATAGTCAATGGAAACTTCATGCAGAGATGATTACGGCGGATTCTTAGGTTTAGAAGGAGAGTAAACGAAACTAGCTGTATGATGAGGGAGCTCGAATCCATACCATAAATGAATCCACTTTTGCAGGTAGAAATCTTTAGCCCATCAAACTTAAAAAGAACTATAAGAAATTGTTGGGAACCATGACCAAATTAATCATGCTTGATCAGGTAATCAAGATACCTGGCATGCTCAATGACTTTCAGAGAAAGACATTACAAAGAAACAATAGTTTGCTGCATGGTAGGAATGCATGTACCGTGGATTACTATGCCATTAGTGCCAAGTACTAGATTGATGTGGATTCAGGGCTGACATTGTAGTCTACCGTTTAGTAAATTTTATGGAAGGACTATTTTGGCAACTGTTATGGGGTCATGAGCGATTTATGGTGACAAATTTATGGTGAAGAAACAGATACCAAGTACTTAAGTAGCACTCTTGCATTACCGCCCTGTCGTTTTTTTTTTCTCAGCTTGATTTTGTTGGTAAAGAATATTATCAACTCACAACTCAAAGGTGATGATCTAATTCTGTAATTGGTTGCCCTTTGTCCTTTGGAAAGCCAGTGCTAGGAGCTTATTTGGACCCTCTGCTGGTGCAGCTCCTGTGGAGCAGTCAATGAATTTACCATCTCCACCAATACGCGCCACGATGCGTGCTGCAAACAATCATTCCAGCTCAAGTGGCCTACTACCGGCTGAGCTGACGGCTTTTCAGGCTGAAGGTTCTGGAACGGTCAACATCCAGTTGCCTGACGATGGTGAAGGAATAGATGGTCCCGAGGATGTTATTTCAGATGGCAAGGAATCCATCGTGGTCCCGTTGGAGTGACTGGACAGAGGAAAACAGAAAAATGGTTTGTTTCTGAACCTCATCAGTTTGGTGGGGTCATGAAGAAGCTGCCTGGGCGAGTAATTAATCTTTTGAAGTGGTTGATTGTGGTACGTTAAAAGCATTCGGAAGCGAAATCCTTATGCTTCATTTATGGTCGTGAAGACCTTGCCGATTTCGTGAAATTCTCAGTAAATCATTTCTCACTGCCTGGTCGTCATTCGGAGATCTCTTCGGCATTTGCCGTCGAATGAAATTATCCCGTTGAAGAGTTTCACTTCAATATTATACTAAGATGAACTAAAGAAGTAATATATTAAAAGATGTAGCATATTTGTATAAGTATTCAGTATTGTTCACTTGTAATTTTGTAATTTTTTAGGTTATCCAGTCTATACTTTTTTAGACCAATGTCAGTGTATATAAGCATCGTTCATTTATTTGAATTTTTCCTTTTGATACTTTTGTGATGAGGAGAAGTGTTAAAAAAAGTTCTAAACATTTTGTATTTGTGCCAATTTAGTCCTAAACATTTTTACTTAGTGTCAATTTAGTCATTTCCAGCCAATTTTGGTCCGATACCGGCCGGGCGACGTGGCCCAATCGGCGCTGACGTGAATAACTTCTAATAATATTTTAATATTTTTGAATTTTTATATTCTTTTTCTTTTTTCTTTTTTCCTCCTTGCTTTGGCCGCTAGGCCGGACCTCAACAACCGACTAGAGGTAATGGCCCGCAAGGTCAACCTTGCCGACCACCTTGCTAGTGGCCACGAGGGCGGCCTTGCACTAGGGGCAACCTAGTGCGAGCTAGCGAGACTCGAGCCGGCACCACCCGTAAGGGCGACCTAGCCCCGGGCCATGGGCAAGGCTTGACTTTGCCGATGTCGCCCAAGCCGCGATTCGACAAGGTCAAGCCTCGCCGGCCATGGGTGAGGCTCGACTCTTGCCAACTCGATACTAGGTTGCCCTCATGGCCTAGGTGGCACTAGCGAGCCATGGCGAGACTTGACTCTCACCACCCTCGCAGCTACTGGCGAGGTGGCCGGTAAGGTTGACCTTGACTTGCCGTTGCCTCGCCTCTAGCCGGTCCGCGTGTTCCGACCGATTGGAAGAGGGGAAGGAAAAAAATCTAAAATATTAAAATATTATTAAAAGTTGTCTATATCAACATTGATCAGGCCATGTCAACCAACCGGCATCCAGTCAGCAAAATCGGTCAAAATTGGCTGGAAATGACTGAATCAGTACTAAGTAAAAAGGTTTAAAACTAAATTAGTACAAAAAAAAAAGGTTTATAACTAAATTGACACAAATACAAAAGGTTTATGACTTTTTAACACTTTTCCCTTTTGTGATGGCTAAAAAGCCCAAATATTTTTTGACTAATCTTTTGGTAGGCATAGCCTTACCTCAAATCGATAATCGCAAACTAAACTCAATTAATTTTTTTTTGCGGGAAAAGAAATAAGGGAATTGATGGTGACGCAAAATAAAAAATAACAACTTTGATTTTTTTAAAAATACTTTTACTTTTGACATCAAGGAGCATGTCATACTTTTTGCTTAACCTTAATTTGCCTAAATTGCACACTCGTATGCGATTTGAGAAATTTTAGGGCTATAAAATTATGACATTTTCTTCCATTCAAATGAATTATTCATATTAATTGTTATGGATTATGTTCAACGTTCAAAGAATATCATAATGGCATTTTTTTTTCATGATTGATATTATGGAAAATGTCTAAAGAAATCTAACACAGTTTCACTCTCTAAAGTGAGTAACTTAGTTACTGCACCCTCTGATATTGGAAAATGGTCAGCTATGTTCCTCTATGTTCAAGCCCATGGTATGTTCGGTAAAAAGATATAGCCTAGATAACTGAACGTGATTTAGATTTATTTTATTAATTCAAGTTAATCAAATTGTAAATAATGCGAGACATTTCCTTTCTCCCACCCTAAAACAAAAGTTTATTTTACCGTTTCTGTGGTTGGCTCCATAATTCTATCCATTCAATCGCCAATTTAGATTGGAAATAAAATAAAAATAGAAAATAAAAGTTGCCTATGATCCGACAGTACCAATTCCCAATGGCCTATAAGTGTACATATGTGGGAACCCTGTATCACTACACCTATCAAACAAATAAGTTGGGTCGGCTAAAAATTTCCAACTCAAATAAACCCATTTTAATTAATGAATCATACTTAATTCATAATCTCCCCAATTATATTGCTAAAACACTTATATATTTAATCTAACTCAAGAAAATTCATACTTAAGTTGAAGTAAGAGTACTCACAAGATTAAATGAGGGCGAAATAGAATGAAAAGAGAGCCATGTAAGTAGGGTGGGTCTAAATAAATTGTAAATCTATTTATGACCTATTTAACACTTGTATTAGGTTTAAACCTATTCATAGCTCAATTGTTGAATATAATTAACTTATATAACAATTTAGTCCATCATATATATGGGTCAAGAATTGAGTCTATATCCCATTTTAACGAGTCTTATTGTCACTAATTTATCCTCGGAACTGTGGACACACCCGAAAATCCGTAATTAAAATAATAAAGAAATCGACAGCCGTATCGGATTTGGTATATCCCTTTATTTGCATTGAAAGCATGCCTTGTATGGAATTGCCTGATTCTTTCGCTACCATCATTGAACCCTATCAATATATATAACGTTCCCCTCTTTCATTTTCACCTCGGTCACTCTCGATCAAAAGCCTGGCAAGGATGTGTTTGTCTGTGTGCGTGTTCTCATCTTTTGTGTTAGTGAAGAAGAAGCCGCTTCTGAAGAAATTGGCTGCTGCACCGAATGCCACTGTGAAGCACCAGAATCAGTGCACCATCTACTTGGTGGGCTTGGCCGTGGGCATCACTATGATGCTCTGGAGCCGCCACACCTTCCATTTGGATAGGCGTTTCGTCTTGCGTAAAATCTGCTTATATATACATATACATTTTCTTTTTGTTTCGTTTTTTCTGTGTCTGTGTTACCATTGTGTGCTTCTTTGATCAACTGTTATAACTTAAGCCAGCGTGTCGTAATCCAAATATCTTTGACTAAAACCTCAATTTACCAACCCATGTTAGATAAATCTTTGAAGGAAAAATTGCCGATTTCTGTAAAGTTTGCACTATTTTTCTTACTTAAGACGTTTCAAGGTTCCTTTTTTTCTTTTTTAAAGAACAAAAAAAGAAAAGTAATAAAGGTTAGCGGAGGTTACATTTCTTCTGAATTAATAAAATGTGTCGATGGTTCAAAATATAAAGAATTAACCATTTTTAATGAAGAGTGCATATAGTTGTAGTAGAATTACTGTTTCTTCGTTTAGTTTGGGCTTTTACCATAAATCAAAACTAATCACGATTTTCTCGACAAAAACATATGGAATCAAAACTGATCGCTTGCAAGTAAGTTCTGATGATCCGTGTGCTGAAGAGGGGGTGACCTTTAGTGGGATACTAATTAAGTGTTCTATTTTGCAGATGGCAGTCCAATTAGACATGCCTATGCCTTTCATCGCCGTCATAGAGAAACCACCCATACGACGATTGGCACAGTTAATGGCTCTAGTTGGGCCTCAGCATCGTCTCATGAGACGAGGATCACTCGTCTTCGTCTTGACATCAGCATCGTCTCATGTGACAGACAAGGATCACTCATTTTTGTCTTGGCATCAGCAGAGGGCCAAATTATGGATATTCCTTTCAGGGTAATGTTGGCCCCAATGAACACTATGATTCATTTCCTCAAGGGACGAACAACATCCACCCTATCAGACTTGAAGCACCAGACGTTGCGTTCTTGGGGGAGCCCATTTTCAATAAACAGGTAAAGGTTTATCAAATTAGAGGCTCCTCCACGTACCCACAGACATGTTCCTTACTATTGATTGGTAATAGTTGATCCTTCTCTTGCTTTGTGCTAGCATCTTCTCCTTATCCAGTTAATGCTCCACTGATTCTTGGTAGATACTGACATTTTTATGGTAAATAACAGATGCTATACTTAAGTAGCACTCTTGCATTACTGTCCTCTGTAGTTTTTTTTCCTCAGCATGATTTTGTTAGCAAAAAGTGTTATACACAAGTCAAAGGTGATGATCTAATTCTGTTATTGGTTAGACCTGGTCTTTCGGAGAGCCAGTGCTGGGAGCTTATTTGGACACTTAGTTGGTGCAGCTCAGGTGGACTAGTCAATGAATTTACCATCTCCACCAGTGCGCACCACGATGTGCTGCAAACAGTAGTTCCAGCTCAAGTGGCCTGCTACCAGCTGAGCAGACGGCTTTTCAACCTGAATGATTTGGATAGGTGAACATCCAGTTATTTGTCATTGGTGAAGTGGTGGCGGCTTAAAGTGAAGATGTTCAGCTGGGAGATGGAATAGATGGTTCGCACGATATTATGTCAGATGGTGAGGAATCCGTAGAGGGCCTATGGAGTGATCAAACTGAGGAAACCAAATGGAAAGTTTGTTTTCAAACTGATCTCATTAGTTTGATGGGATCGTGAACAAGCTGCCTGGCCGAATAAATGATTCCCAGAAGGGGATAACTATGGTATGTTAAAAAACAGTTGGAAGAGAAAACCTTATACGCTTCATTTATGATTGTGAAGAACTTGCCATTTTCGTGAAGTTCTCAGAAAATTATTTCTCGCTAGTTGATTGCCATTCGGAATAGATCTCTTCGGAATTTGCTGTCAAATGGAGTTTTCCGGTTGAAGAGTCTCACTTCAATATTGTTTGATATATTGAGATAGATTTAGAAAAGTAATATACTAAATGATGTAGCATATTTGTATGAGCATTCAGGATTATTCAATTGTAATTTTTTAGATTGTCCAATTCATGCTTTTTTGACCACTTTGGCTACGTTTGGTCATCCGGAATTCTAATCGAGATAGGACTGGATAAGATAGGATATGAAATCCTGGGATTTTTTTCTATTATGTCCATTGTTTAGTGAATCGCAAGATATTAAAGTTGGATATATTCATCATATCATGTACATTTTTTTTATATAAAGAGCATATCATTATAAATAAACCTAAATATTCATAAATGGAAATTGTGAAAATCTCTCGTAACACTATTCCTTAAATTATTTTTATTTTATTTTTCCTCTTTTTTATATTATTTTCTTTATTATATCTTTTTTCCCCTTTCATCATTCTTTAATAAAATTTTATCAAATAGTAAACTGTACTAACATATCTAAAATACAAAAATACCTAAAATATAAACATTTAATTTATAGATTAAATGTTTATTATAAGATAGAATCAAAGTTGAATATATAAATTAAAATAAGATTAATTATAAACAAATTTCTATTTTTTTAATTTCTTAAATTAGAATTCAAATATTATCTATATTGAAATATAATTTCAATTTTGTTAATTTAATAAGTTTGTTATTTGAGAAAAATAAATTTCTTATTATGGACATTAGAAATCCTATCCACATTTATCTCACCTCCTCCGTAGGATAATTTTATCATATCTATATCCCCCTTATATCCGACTTTATCCTATCTTGAGCGAGTACCAAATATAAGATATGATAAATCATATCATATCCCGAATTTTATCCCAACTAATAAACACAACCTTTCAGTATATATAGCATCGTTCATTTATTTGAATTTTTCCTTGTGATAGTTTTTTGATGGCTAGAATGCCCAAGTATTTTTCACCTAATCATTTGGAAGGTATAGCCTTCTCTTGAATTGATCAATTGCAAACTAAATTCAATTAATTTTTTTTTTTGGAAAAAAATGAATAAGTGGTTACGCAAAATTTAAAATAATAGCTCTGATTGGTTTGAAATACTTTTACATTCAAAATCATGAAGCACATCATACTTTTTGCTTCACCTTGTAGTGCCTTAATTACACGCTCGTATGTGATTCGGAAAATTTTAGGGCATTGAAACTAAGATGTTTTCTTCCATTAAAAAGAATTATTCACATTAATTGTTATGGATTATGTTCAACATTCAAGGAATACAATAATGGCGTTTTTATTGTCGTGATTGACAATATGGAAAGTATCTAAAGGCATCCAATTCAGGTTTCACTCTCTAAAGCGAGTAACTTAGTTACTGCACCCTCTGATAATGGAAAATGACCGGCTGTGCTCCTCTACACACATGGTACGTTCGGAATATAGCCTAGATAACCGAATGTCATTTAGATTTATTTTATTAATTCAAGCTAATCAAATTGTAAATAATGCAAGAAGTTGCCTTTCTCCCACCATAAAACACAAGTTTATTTTACCGTTTTTGTGGTTGGCTCTATAATTCTATCCATTCATTCGCCAATTTAGATTGGAAATAAAAAACATTAAAAGAAAAAAAATCACTTTCGGCTTATGGTCCCATAGTGCCAATCCTAATGGCCTATAAGTACACATTTGTAGGAGACGAACCCTGTTAGTCTTACATCAATAAGAGATATCAATAGATGAGTGTTGTATGTGAATCAAATTGAATTCCAATATTGAGATTGATGGGTCATATCCAATCCGATAGTCAAAATTTGATTTAATATATACAAGTAATTTCTCCATCATTGTCACTACAATTGTCAAAAGATGGATTCGTTGAGTTTGGGTTGGTGAAAAATGGTCCGACCCATGTAGCCTATTTTGACCCATTTACGTGCAATGCAAGTTAAGTGACCATGCCTGCCCCGTATTACTAAAATATTTCTATATTTAATCCAATCAAGAAAAGTCATGCTAAAACTGAGGTAGGATTGCAGAGTGACGACATCAAGTGAGAGTGAGACAGAATAAACAGAGTCATTAAAGTAGGTTGAATCAAGTAAGTTATAAATCTATTTATAACATATTTAAACCCATATTAGGTTTAAACTTATTTATGACTCAATTACTGAATATAATTAGTTAACTTATATAACAACTCAGCCTTATGAGTTAAGAAATGGGTCTATAACCCAATTTGACAAGTCTAATTATCACTAGTATTATTCTTGGAATTGTAGACACACCCTAATTTGTAACCAAAATAATGAATAAATCCATAGCCTATATGAGATTTGGTATGCCTCTTTCCATGAATGCGCTTCTACCCTAGCTTCCACGTGCCAACCCAAATTATGCACGCCTTGTATGGAATTGCTTGATTCTCTCGCTGCCATTGTCGTGACCCCCGTTAAATATATGTATCCCCTCTTCCATTTTACCTCTGTCGCTCTCGATGAAAACCCTAGCAAAGGCTATGTGTGTATGTGTGCGTGTTCTCATCTTTTCTGTTTGTGAAGAGGAAGTCACTTCCGAAGAAAATGGCCGCTGCACTGAATGCCACTGTGAAGCATCAGAATCTGTGCACCATCTACTTGGAGGGCTTGGTTGTGCGCATCATTGTGATGCTCCGGTGTTGCCACACCTTCCATCTGGATAGGTGTTTTCGTGAAATTCTCGGTAAACTACTTCTTGCTACCTAGTCGCCGTTCGGGATAGATCTCTTCAGGATTTGGCGTCAAATGAAGTTATCTGGTCAAAGAGTCTCACCTCAATATTGTTTGATATACTAAGATCGGTTTTAAAAAGTAATGTACTAAATGATGTAGCATAATAGTATGAGTAATCGGTATTATTCACTTGTAAATTTTTAGGTTATCCGGTCTATACTTTTGTAGACAAATGTCAGAATATATAGCATCATTCATTTATTTGAATTTTTCCTTGTGATACTTTTGTGATGGCTAAAAGCCCGTGTATTTTTTGACTAATCATTTTGAAGGCATAGCCTTACCTTAAATTGATCAATTGCGAA
This sequence comes from Eucalyptus virginea, assembly GCA_014182375.1. Taxonomy (NCBI): domain Eukaryota; kingdom Viridiplantae; phylum Streptophyta; class Magnoliopsida; order Myrtales; family Myrtaceae; genus Eucalyptus; species Eucalyptus virginea. The sequence continues at coordinate 51,468,351 of CM024521.1, forward strand.
CTAAACTCAATCAATTTCTTTTTTGGGAAAAAAAATAAATAAATTGGCAATGACAATATATAAAAAATAATGGTTTTGGTTGGTTTTGAAATACTTTTACTTTTGAATTCATAAAGCACATCAAATTGTTGGCTCAACCTTGTTCCACCTAAATTACACACTTGTATGTGATTAGGAAAATTCTAGGGCTTCGAAAAGATGATATTTTCCTCCATTCAACAAAATCGTTCACATAACCACTGGGGGTTCGCCCCAGTGGCTACCCTTCCAACTTGGAAAGGGGAAGTGAGGGGTTCAAATCCTCACCTTCTCAGGGGGGGATTGGGGTGGGGACGATTTCATTTCGGGAGTGGGTTTCAACCCCCACGCCCGGCAAGGAGCCAGGGCAAAAGTCCGAGAGTGAGTGTTAGAGTAAGACTGACAAAAAAAAAAAAAAAACAGAATCGTTCACATTAATTGTTATGGATCATGTTTATTTTTGCCACTTCTGTAAGCAGATTAAATGCTTGTCTTTACGGGTTACCATCTCTTATATAATTTTGTGGAAGCTTTATTGTTAATTTTCTTTCCCTTATATGTCAAACCTCGGTCATATAATAAATACTAACGTTACATAGACCTTAAGCTTCCTCCTTTGGCTCAATAGCAACTTTCTTAAAACAAACAATCTCTCCAATTTTCAATCTTCTACACCTGGCATGTTAGAAATTTGCGGATGACCAAGATCCTGATTATCAAGATCGAAAGTGGAAACATGTAAAATTCTGTACTAAACTCCAGTCATTGATGAAGTCATGAACAGATACACGGAGCTTGAACTGTCGAAAAAATGATTTTCTAGCCAATTGCCCTCTCAATGTTGATGGCGTGTTCTCTAATTATCAAATAATTACAATAATGAGAATAATGGGAGGGTTTGGCTTAAATAACCTATTCATATGCCCATTCAAAACCTTATAGATCACGTCTCCCATCAAGACAATTATCTTTAAATTAGACAATCAACATTGTTATGAGAATTTTATTAGGATAATAAAATGTCAATGAAACCTAATGTGGATAGTATTAAACTAAATGTGGATCATATTAAAAATATTATGACATTGTCCCACTTGATGATCCCAACATTTCATTAATGAAATATTAAACCAGATCCACAAAACTTCATGATGAGGATAAAACACATGAATCATGGCAATAAGTCTTCTTAGAATGAGTATTATCTTTCATGTAACATCATGTGTCTCACCAACCCATATATGATAGCATAACTTAATGAATAAACCTTATGTTTATTCTAGGTCAAAGCTTATAACTATTCTAAAAAACAACATAATTGTGTACACAAAAATTGAGAATAATATCTAAGAGTTTCAAATTTGTCCATATGATGAAAATTTACATGATAGGATCAATTCTCATCATAACCACATGATCCTTATAACTTATTGGTGGCATGCTTTTAGTTAAAGGATCAACTAATATCAATTCAGTGTTAACGTTTTCAATGACCATTTTATTCTCTTTAACACATTCCCATATGGTTAAATAGTTAATGTCCATGTACTTTCTTTGACTATCACTTTTGTGGGTTTTAGTCAAGAAAACTGTAGCTAAATTGTCACAAAATATCCTTAATGGCTTAGCAATAGAATCCACAACTCTAAGCCCTCATAAGAAACTTTACACCACATGAGGTGACCTCAGAATAAGAAACGAACTCAGTTCGTCTATACATAGGCATATAACTTTTTGTACCTTGAAGGCATGTTATTATCTTCTTTGTAGTTTTCTGGTGGTCCAAAACCTGGATTTCCAACATGCCCATAGAAAAGACAATGTTAGGTTGAGTGTAAACTTGAACATTCATCAAGTATACAACAACAAAAACATATGGAATGTTTTTCCATTTGTTCCCTTTATAGATTATTCTTCGAGCACTAGTTCAAATTGAACTTGTCACCCTTCATAATAGATGCTATACTTGATGAACAATCTTTCATCCAAAATCTCTCTTAGACTTATTGATATAGGTTTCTTGAGATAGTCTTAATATGTCTCGAGGTCTATCTCTATAGATCTTTATACCAATCACATAAAATGCCTCATCCATATCTTTCATATCAAAACTCTTATAATTTCACTTCGTGTAACAATCTTTTATCATTAGTTGCAAGGAAAATGTCACCCACATATATGACAAGAAAAATAATTTTACTCCCGCTAACTTTCTGCTATATACATTGATCCATAACATTCTCTACAAACCTGAATGAAGAGATGACATTATAAAACATTAAGTGCCAAAATGTTTGTTTCAAGCAATGTATAGATCTTTCAAGCTTGCACACCAAATGCTCACTATTATTATGGGAGAATCCTTTAGGTTGTTTCATGTAAATCTCTTCCTATATTTCTATTGAGGAATGCCATTTTCACATCAATTTGATGTAATTTCATGTCAAAATGGGTAAGAGTTGGTATATTTTAAGGATTTGTTGCACTATGGTTTATATCATGATTTTGAGAACCAAGATATATTTTAAGTGCCAAGATATAAACCATAGTGCAACAAATCCTTAAGATATACCAACTCCCGTTGATGAGAACATTCCACGAAATCAAGGTTCCAACATTGAATCCATCAAATCAATTTTCCACGGTCTCACTCAAAATTCGTATGTAAGGCTTTAAACAATTTTGACAACATCAAAGCGAGTGAATCCCTGGATCAATATTCTTAAAATATAGCTTAAGAGGGTCCGAAACAGTTTATATAAAAACTAACCTTTGAAAAACGTCAAACTCACATCATCAAAACAATTTATAAAAATCGAGAATTTTATACTGAATTCGTCAAAAATCCAATCTCATGGTTCAACCCCAAAATTTCGTTAAAATGTATTTCGAACTACTGGAATACTCATGCCAATACACACGCACACGGGTCCCCTGGCCCGAATCTGGTCATAAATGCAGTAAATTTCCACGTCCAAGATTCGTGATAATTCAACGACGTCCGAACTCACTAATTCACATAATCATCATGGATCAAATACTAGTTTATAAATCACCGAGCTACGATCACGTCAACATAATCTAGGTTAGTAGATATTAACTTGCCTTAGGTCCGGCGATGTTGATGTCGAGATAAACCGCGAGCTACAGACCCAGTTGTGGCAAGTCGACGGCAACAAAGAAGGTTGGTGGTTAGCGGTGGTGCGGTGAGCGAGCGGTCGGCGGTGGAGCCCGGGCAGGATGGCACGGGTTTTTGGGACTGGAATTGTGATGAGAAGGTTGCTGTGTTTGAGAGAAAGGTGTCGAAGAAAACGAGGGAAGCCCTCTCTGCCGCTTGCCTTCACTGCCTCGTGACTCTATGAGTCAACAATTCAGGGTCTCGGTGGCAGCAAGAGGGAGAGACAGCGCCGAGCGTAGGTGTCTTGGCTTGAGAGTTCTCTTCTCCTACTCGCGACAGCTTGGCCATCCATGCACGAACGTGGCGGTTTGTTGGTCAAAGTTTCCATTCTGTTGACCGGCTGAAAGAAAAGAAAAACGTGGCTTCTCAAGGGTTTTTGGGGCTGCCACCTTCTCCCACGCATGAACGGACGTGGGCTCTCTCTTTAGTTGACTCTTGAGTCAACTAACGAAGTCACGCTGGCAGCAAATTTCGGGGTCAACGGTCTTCAACGGTTGCATGGAGGAGATGGGCAGCTTAACGTGGCTGCATGCATGGCCATCCAAGGAGAAAAAGCGTGCGTGAAGCTGTGTTAGTCAGCGGTCCTTTGCTGGAGACGGTTGAGAGTTGGCGTGAGGGAACGGGGGAGATCTTCGACACTTTCTTCATCAACTTTCACGTACACGTAAGGTCAAAAATAACTTGCATGAAAGGTCCAGTAAGCAGGGTACAAACGTGGGTGGATGTGGGTCTCATTGGTGGCGTTGCGTAATGAAATTTTCGATGAGACGGTAAGTTATACGGTGATCGGATCGTCTCGACATGGCAAAGGCGTGATTATGAGGGTACGTCGTCAGATCATCACGAAACGTGACGTCTCGGTCTAGTGATGGCAGTGATGAAATGGCGACCGCAAGTGGTGCCAACAATGTAGTCCGACGACAAATTCGTCGACCTGTCTCGAACAGTTACGTACTTGAGGTCCGACAAAATCTGGATGTTTAATGTCATCATTCTAATAATTCACGTTATCAACTAATGATGACATGCTAACATCCTAATTTGTTTTCCTTTTTCAAGGTAGATGGATAAAAATTTAATAAGTTGATTCCTCATTTATTAAATTCAACTTAGCATATAATAGTCCACACTATCTAACAATGTCTGATTTATCATTTGACCAAAGTAGAATAACTAATAAGAACATTTATCAATAGTTTAGAGACCATATCGAATAAATTAAAAGTTCGGGATAACATTGCACGTTCAACTAAGGTTCGGAGACCATTTGTACCATTTTTTCCAAAAGATATCAAACACAAACAAACTATATAAATGGGAAAATAGTGAAAGGAAAGGAAAAACAAAAAGGTGGTGAAAGTATTTTGTTATTAGTGGATGATAAATCTTAATTATGTTGCATTAATTTATGCTTATCTTATAGTGAATGGTTAGGGACATTTTTAGAAGAAAATCAAGGCGGTGGCTTAAAAAGAAGGAAATCCATTTTTTAATATGAGCAAGATATTAGTGAAAACCTACATATATCAAGTTTTTTTTTTTTTTTTTTTGGGGGGACGTGATGGAGATTGGAGACATAGATATATAGTTGAATTTAAGATATTCTCCCTAAGGAACATCTTAGGGCGTCGTTGGCTCAACAAGCAAAGTCCTCAACTCCCTGCTTTTCCCCTCTCCAAATTGATCCAAATCACATTTAGGGCCACCAACTGCCAAAAAATAAAAATAAATTATCGTATTTCTCTCATCAATATTCTTTGAAATACCAAGATCAGTTCACAAAAGTATAATTCTAAATGATGTAGCATATTTGTATGAGTATTCAATATTATTCAATTGCATATGATCTATACTTTTGTAGGCCAATGTCATTATATATGGCCTCACTCATTTATTTGAGTCTTTCCTTGAGATACTTTTGAGATCAATTGCAAACTAAACTCAATCATTTTCTTTTGGGGGGTTAAAAAATAAGTGAAGTGGTGATGATCAAAAATCAAATTAATAGTTTTGATTGGATTTGAAATACTTTTACTTTCGAAATCATGAAGCACATTATACTTTTTGCTTGACCTAGTTTCACCTAAATTGCACACTCGTATATGATTCGGAAAATTATGGGGCTTCAAAACTAAGATATTTCCTTCCATCCAAATGAATTATTCACATTAATTGTTATGGATTATGTTCACCATATAATGACGGCATTTTTTTTGTCATCATTGATAACGTAAAGTAGCTAAAAAGTTCAACTCAGGTTTCGCTCACGAAAGCGAGGAGAGCAAGTTATTTAGTTAATACATCCAAATAATGGAACATGGCTGGCTATGTTCCTATACATTCAAGCCCATGGTATGTCTAGAAAAAGATTTAGCCTAAAAACCGAATGTGATTTAGGTTTTAAGAAAAAAAAATTAAATCCATTTTCTTTGAAACAAACCCACCTATGTTCATTTTAAGGCTAATCGAATAGTTAAAAAACTGCAAGACTTTCCTTTCTCCCTCCGTAAAACACAATTTTATTTTACTGTTCTTGTGGTTGGCTCTATAATTCTATCCATTCAATCACCATTGTAGATAATTAATATATATATATATCACTTTCGGTCCATTGGTCCTACTACCAATTCGTAATGGCCTATAAATGCACATCGTATGGGAAACGAGCCTTGTTAATCTCAAAGAGTGAGCATGGGAGTCAAATTAAATTTAAACCATTTAGATTGATCACGTTCCATCTAACGGTCCAAATTGATTTAGTATGTACGAGTAATTTCTCCGTAACTGTCACTAGTGTCATCCTTGAAAATGTGGGCCCACCCCGAAATCTATTACCAAAACAATAAAGAAATCCACAGTTTATACTGGATTTGGTCTGTCTCTTTTATTGCATTCAATGCACTTCCACCCGGGGCTTTTAAGTGCCAACTCAGATTATGCATGCTTTGTATGGAATTGCCTGATTCTCTCATTACCACCGTTGTAATCGCCCCTCAATATAAATATCGTTCCCCTCTTCCATTTCACCTCCGTCGCTCTCCATCAAAACCCTAGCAAAGGCTGTGTGTGTGTTTGTGTCTAGATGCGTGTTCTCATCTTTAACGATTGTTAAGAAAAGCTTCTTCTGAAGAAAATGGCTGTCGCACCGTACGCCGCTGCGAACCACCGGAATCAGTGCACCACCTTCTTGGAGAGCCTGGCCTTGCACACCACTGTGATGCTCCGCTGCCACCACACCTTCCATTTAGATAGGTGTTTCGTCTTGCGTAAATCCAAATATATATATACACATTTGTTTTTCTTAAACTAGTGTATCGTAATCCGAAAATCTTCGTCTAAAACCACAGTTTAGCAAACCATGTTGTTAGATAAATCTTAAGGAAAAAATGCTGATATTTGTGAAGATTGACACTATTTTTCTTATGTCTGATCTTTCAGGGGTCCTTTTTTCTTAAAATGAAAAAAAAAAAGCAAAAAAAAAAAAATTAGAGGAGGTAACCATCATTAGCGAAGAGTGCACATATTTGTAGTAGAATTGATGTTACTTCCTTCTATAAACCAAATTTTTCATAAAAGTGCATAGCTGTAATAGAATTTTATGCATAAGATACATTCTTCTTGACGCAGGGTTTCATGCTAAGCTTGTGTCAAACCTTATTGCTCATTTACTTATAACCCAAATTTAAATTGACACTTGTACATACATACTGAACACAAATGTAAGCGCCTTGTATTAACTATGCGGTCTATATTCTCCTTTTTAGTAAGTTAGAAAGTATATATATATGTAGCCATTGATCAACGTGAATTGATTTGTAGCAATTAGCTAATTACCCACATCATTGGCGATGGATGGGGATGTGTAGAAAAATATGTACCTAATGTTTGCTTATTACGAAATACTATAATTAAGGTGAAACCAAGAAGCCCCATGATTGACGATGGTTCACAGTGGCGTTCGGTGCGGTAGCCATTTGAAACTTCAACGTGAGCAAGTACCTTATAAGTTGGATCATTTTGATTGTATTAAGCATACCTTTGTGTCTAGTTTTCGCTTGTTATCATTTTAATGCCTTTGTATAAGCTTTTTATGTTGAAGTGTATTGTGCATTACATTATGTGTAGTGCTTTTTAAACACTTTAATTTTTCTCTCTTTTTTGCATCGAATTAATGAATCTCATGTCTTTGATTACCTTTATCCTATATCAAAACTAATCTCGATTTTATTGACGGAAACGTATGGAATCTTAAGGTCAAATTTTCAAATAAAAAAGCGTTGACTATTTTTAGTAAAGAATGCATATAGCTGTAATAGTATATTACCCATAATATACATCCTTCTCAACATAGGGTTTTATGCTAAGAATTTGTCAAACCTAATTGGCCAATACAGGGAAAGTACACTAGAAGTGCCGAAAGTTATATACGACACTCACTTTAATACTAAAAGTTTCTGTCGAGTCAATTAAATGTCAAATCAGAAAAAAAAAACAATCACTTCGGTGCCATTGGCAAGAAATTCCGGCCAAATTGGTTACATGGCTTTTATATTAAAAAAGGTTAACGTGACAAAAATTTAAAAATGCATTTCACGTAGAATGGCATAAATGACATGGTTTTTCATTCTTCTTAAGAAATGACGTTGTTTTTTCATTGTACAATGACTAAAATTAAGGTTCTTTGTCTACAATCCTCACCCGATACCAATTGTAGCTCACTCGCCCACCGTTGCTCGGCCACCGTCATAATTGCTTGACCAGTGAGCTACAATGAGGTCGTTCATGGCCTGCGTGCCCCTTCTATACAGGGTGCCCATCCCCTACAACGCGAACTAGTGCTTGAAGCTGCTGTTTTTGGGCTTGGCTCGCCAAGAAAAGGTGGGGAACAACCAAAATGATAGAGGCACACTATTGTTTCAAGGCTTGGGAGCAAGGAGAGGCCAAGATTGTTACTTGGGCAAGAAGCAGCAGGAAGAATAGGAGGTGAGCGCGGAGAAGGCGGAGGAAGAAGGGGGTTCTAAGGTGGAGAGAGCAAAAACAATGAGGTGAGGGAGATGAGAAGGGCATGGATGGAGAAGGTGGACTAGGTTCTGCTCAGGAGGCGGCCATAGTGGGTCCTTTTGAAGGGGGAAAAAGAAGAAGGAAGAGGAGAGGAAGAGAGGAGGAGGGCAAGAGCTTGGACTTGTCGACAATGTCGGACGAACTAGAGGTGGAGAAGTGCTGGTGCTAGTGCTGGTGTTGTTCTTTGAGGAAGAAGACAAGGAGGAAGTCCATGTCCAATGAGTTTTGGTCGCTACTCCTGCCCTTGCTCATTGCTAATATGCCCATTTGCTTGCCTTATACCCCCTCTCTCTCAATCAATCTTTCAATTTGGAGATTTAGGGTTCTTACTTGGGAGAAAGACCCAAACGACATCGTTTTGTTGTTTGGATGTTGATTATACTCTTCGGTGAGCCACGTTAGCTTCAAAAAAGTGTGACATTGGATTTTCGGCCAATCAAATTGATACTGGCACCAAAATGATCATTTTTTTTTCAAATTTTTAATACTTAAGTGATATAAAATAAACTTTTGATACCAAAGTGAGCGCCGTACACAATTTTTAGTACTTCTAGTATATTTACCCCGACCATATACTTATAAGCCATATTATAAATTGACACTTATAAATAAATAGTGAAGACAACATATTATGTGAGCACTTGTATTAACTATGTGATTTGTGTACTCCTTTTTGAGTAGAGAAAAGTACCAAAAAAATTCTAAACCTATGGTATTGGTATTGGTATCAATTTGATTCTAAACTTTTCAATTGAACCAATTTAGTCCTTAACCTTTCCACGTTGATGTCAATTTAGTTCATATGATCAATTTTGGCCAGCCAATACTACATGAATGCCAGGTGATGCTGATCATTATTTTAAAATAATTTTTTTAAAATTTTTCAATAATTTTTTTAAAATTTTTCAATAATTTTTTTTTTTTTTTCCTCTTCTTACTCCTTTGGCTTCTTTTCATATAGTGGCCAACGAGGCTCTAGCGAGGCTTACTGACCACTAAGCGAGGGCCGCGGGCAAGCCTCGCCTAGATCTAGGCGAAGCCGCCTCACCCGTGGCCCTAAGCGAGGCTGAGCAAGGGCCGCAACCTTTGTCGGAGGCTTGCCACCACTACGGGAAAAGAAGCCCAAGGAGGAAGAAGAGAAAAAAAAAAATAAAAATATTTAAAAAAAAATTGCCACATTATCTTCACTAGACAACCGGCACTAGCGAGTATCCACATTGATGCTAGTGGGCTAAAATTGACTAGGTAAACTAAATTAGTACTAATGTAAAAAACTTTATGACTAAGTTGGTCGAATTGAAAATTTTATAATTGAATTGGTATCAATACCATAGATTTATGACGGTTTTTGTACTTTTCCTTGTTTTGAGCATCACCATTGATTCCAACCAAAAAAAAAAAAAGCATCACCATTGATTAGGGTGATTTGATTTGTAGCAATTAATTAACCACCTAAATCATTGGCAATAAATAGGGAAGCGTATTTGTACCTAATATTTGGTTATTGTGAAATGCTACAGTTAAGGTGAAATCAAGAAGTCTTGTTATTGATGATAGTTAACAATAGCATTCGGTGCAGCAGCCTTTCGAAACTGCAACCATACCAAGTACTTTATAAGTTGGATCACTTCGGTTGTATTAAGCACACCGTCGTGTCGAATTGTCAATTATTGTCATTGCGATTCCTTTGTATAAGCTTTTTATGGCAAAATATATCAAGCATTACATTTTGTGTAGTGTTCTTTAAACACATGAGGTTTTTTTATTATAACTATTAATATTATTTTATTATTATTATTATTATTATTATTATTATTATTATTATTATTATTATTATTATTATTATTATTATTATTATTTTGCATTAAATTAATGAATCCCACAAAGATCCTTTATCTTTTGTAATGGGGAGAGAGACAAATCACAACACTAGCACTATACGTGACGAGAGAGATTTCAAGTGAAGTTTTTTGATAAGTGAGAATATATGTCATATTTTATCTTTAAGGTAGAAAATTGAAACTATCAATTCATCCTTAGATGATCCTGACTCTTATTGATGGTCAGCTGACATAGCCGGTGTATTTGTGCAAACCCAAATTTAATAACGTCATTGGCCTAAACAGACATATCAAGATTACCATAACTCGATATTGATTAGCTCGAGCTTAAAAATGATTTGGGTTTTGAAGACCAGTATTAGAGTGTGCGTAGGTTGGGTTAAATAGGCAAATTTTTGCTAATATATATTCGCACAAAAGCACATAGTCACATGGCTAGTTTTTGACTCGCACATGTCCAATTCGGCGTGAATGAGCATTCAAAATATACACACATATAAATATATGAAACAATATGTTCCTATTTTATTTTAAAATGTTATCAACACAAGCAAACTATACAAAAGGTAAAATCGTGAGAGAAAAAAAAAAACAAAACAAAAGGGTGGTGAAAGTCGTTTGGCATTAGTGGATGATAAATCTTAATTATGCTGCATTAATTTATGCTTATCTAGACTTATACAAAGAATGGTTAGGGACGGTTTAAGGAGATAACCAAGAGTGGTGACTATATAAGAAGGAAATCCATCTTTTTATTTTAGCGAGATATTAGTAAAAATTTACATATATCATCAAGTTATTTCTTGGGGAACATGATATAGATTGGGAACTAGATGCATGGTGAGAAAATTACCAAAAAAATCCTAAATCTATTATAATTTTTTCAATTTAGTCATCGACCTTTTTTTTTTTTTGTTAATTCAATTTTAAACATTTTACAATTGTGTCAATTCAATCTATTTGGTCAAATTTGGCAAGCCAACGATGATGTGAATGGCGACCAATGCTAGCTGTCTGACCAACATTAACATGTAACATGTCAATTTTCTTTTAATTTTTTCAATTATTTTTAATTTTTGATTATTTATTATTTATTCTTTACTCTCTCTCTCTCTCTCTCTCTCTCTCTCTCTCTCTCTCTCTCTCTCCTCATTTCCAAGATAGGAACCAAACCAACTAGATTGATAGGACCAGACCGACCATTCATAAATATTTTTTAATTTTTTAAAAATTTTCTGAATGACCATTCCTCTATTAGGCTAATTACTTTCCCATCTCTTTCTCATTCTGTCGTCACTTTCCCATCTCTTTCCCTCCCACCATTACTTTCCCCATGTCTTTCCCTTCCACTTCTCTTTCGCTAACCCTAACCGTGCGAAATCAACCCTTTCCCAATTTCTCTCTCGTAGGCACAACCTCACCTCACGCCTTGCTCAGAGCGAGTCACTCGACTCTCATGACCTCACCTCCCGCTCACTCATTGTCCTCTCATGGCCTCACCTCAAGCCTCATTTCCCTCTCATGGCCTCACCTTCCACCTCACTCGACGTCCTCTCACAATCTCACCTCACGCCTCAATCGACATTGACACCTTTCCCTTTCATGGCCTCGCCTCCTACCACGCTCGTCGACCTTTCCCTCTCGCCTCATAGCTCGCTTGTCAATATAATGACAACAATTGATTTGGTTTGGTCCATTGGAACTGGACCAAACCAATCAGTCTAATCCACAATCCCAAAAAATGGGAATTGATTCTCTCAATCCAGAATCCGATTCATGGATGGGATGGGATTGGACCGGACCCGGAATCGATCACCCTCCCTAGCCAGTCAATGGTGAGGCTCACCCCCACCGGCTACTAGCGAGGGCGAGCCTCACCCAATGACAGCAAGGTCAGCCTCACCTAGTCATGGTGGGTCTGAGCATCGCCAAATCAATGGGTGGGCGAGGTCAAAGCTCGCTAGATTTGGCGAGGACTCGCCCAACGATGACGAGCCTAGCCCACCCAAGGTGAGGCGCGACCTCGTCATGGCAGATGAAGCCGACCTCGCGATCAATTTGTCCAAGCTCTACCTCTTCCAACGATGGCAAGGTCTAGCATCGCTGTCATCAAGCATGGTCGATACTTGCTAGATCGATGCTTGGCCCCACCATGGTTGGGCAAGGCAGAGCTCATCCTATGATGGCAAGGCCTCGTCCACCCAAGGCAAAATCAACCTCACAGTAGCCAGCCAAGCCTCGCCTTTGGCTGATTGTCGAGGCTTGGCGACTGGCTAGGAAGGGGAGAGAGAGAGAGAATAAATAATAATTAATTTTTTATAATTAATTTTTTTTTTTAATTGACACTTCAACATCACCCGGTGCCGACTAACATCCACGTCAACGTTTGTCTGTCAAGTTTGGATGGATGGACTGAATTAGCACAATTACAAAAGGTTTAAAATTGAATTGACAAAAATTACCAAAATAGTTCTATAGGACTTAATTGAAAAAATCGCAATAGGTTTAGAACTATTTTGGTAATTTTTGTATGGTCGAATTTAAACTCCCCACTTTTCCTTTCTCTCCAAATCGATTTAAGGTCTCATTTAGGATTACCAACTACGAAAAACACTACAACGGATATTATTATTGTATGTCTTACTTCGATAATGTTCGCCATACTAAGATCGATTTATGAAAGTAATATACTAAATGATGTAGCATATTTGTATAAGCGTTCAACATTATTCACTAGTAATTTGGCAGGTTATCCAGTCTATACTTTTGTAGACTAATGTCAACATATACTTCTCCATATGATACTTTCATGTTAACTAAAGTCGCAAGTAATTTTCAAACAATAATTTGAAAAGCATAACCTAATCTTAAATCGATCAACTGCAAACTAAACTGAATAAATTTTTGTTTTGGGAAAAAATAAATGAACTGGTAGTGACGCAAAACTAAAGGTAGTTTTGATTGATTTTGAAATACTTTTACTTTCGAAACCACAAAGCGCGTTAAGCTTTTTACTTGACCTTGTTCCGCCTAAATTACGCCCTTGTATGTAATTGGGAAAAGTCAAAGTTGTTGCTTTCATCCAAATTAGTTACTCGCAATAATTGTGCATTAATTGTTATGGATTAGGTTCAAAGAATGCATTTAGGGCATATTCGTTTGTCATGATTGATTTAAAATAGTTGAAAATGTGGACAGTACTTAAAAGCAACCAACTCGGGTTTCACTCTCTTTGGCTAGAAGCTTAGAAGCTTAGTTAATGCACCCTAATTATGGAAAATGGCCAGCAATGATCCTCCACATCCAAGCCCATGGTATCTTTGGAAAATGATTAACTCTTAAAATATAACCGGAAATCACTGAGATTCATTTTATTAAATCAAGACCAAGAGATAAAAAGCCAATCATAAAGTTAAAAAAAAAAGGCAAGACTACCATTACTTCCACCATAATACACAAGTTTATATTACAGCTCTTGCGGTGTACTCTATGATTCTATTTATTCAATAGTCGATGCAATTGATTATGAAAAAGATCACTCTCCGCCACTTGGTTCAAAAAATTTAATTTCTATTGGCCAATAAGTGCACATCATGTGGGAAATAAGGTCCTTTATTCTCAAATCAATCAAGGAAATTGTTAGATGAAAATATAATGAGTCAAACTAAATTCAGACCATTAAAACTAATGAGTCTTATCACATTTGACGGTCCAAATCTAGTTGAATATATAAACCGTAGGTTAAATGAGTAATTTTTTCCAGCATTTGTCACTACTGTTATCTTCGGAACTGTTGGCCCACCCCCCAAAATCTGCAATAAAACAATGGAAAAATGCACCACCCATATCGGATTTTGGTCAAGTTCATCATAACTAGGGGTAAGACTTGACTGTTCAGTTATGATGAACTTGACATTTAAGTCAGCTCAAATCCCAGGTTGGTTTTAACGCCAACCGTTATATGGTCCTCAAGTATCCTCTCCATTTAAGGAGGTTAGGGTAACCCTGTAGTACTATTACCAGGTTTAAGGTCCCTGGTTAGCTCCGACAGACCCCCAGTGTTTCACATCCCCCTCTTGGGAATTTTCCTAGGGGGGAGAATCCGCCACATGGGCTTGGCGGGAGCCTTTTATAGACCTGCTCAGGTCTTGACTGTTCAGTTATGATGAACTTGACATTTAAGTCAGCTCAAATCCCAGGTTGGTTTCAACGCCAACCGTTATATGGTCCTCAAGTATCCTCTCCATTTAAGGAGGTTAGAATCTGAATCACCGCACATTGCTGTGCCTGCCGTTACCCCGGTAGCTACAGCCCCCTTCGTTCCTCCGGAAGATTTTCTTCCCCTGGAGAAGGGAATACGAGAACACGATATCTCTCACCCTTGGGAGGTTCTCACTCCTGTTCCATTGAGCCTTTTAAGGATCTGCTCAAGTCCAAAGTGTATCTTTTCTTTTGTATTGGATGCATTTCCAACCATGGCTTCCACGTGCCAACCCAGATTATACATGCCTTGTATGGAGTTGCCTGACTCTCTCATTACCATCATCCTGACCCCCTTCATATACAAATCGTTCCCCTCTTTTATTCTCATCTCTTTCGCTCTCAAATCAAAACCCTATCAAAGGTTGTATGTGTCTGTGTACGTGTTCTCCTCTTTTGTGCTTGGGAAGTAGGAGGTGAAGAAAGAAATTGTTTCTGAAGAAAATGGCCGCTCCGTCGAACATCACTCTAAACCACCAAAACCATAGCACGATCTGCTTGGAGGGCTTGGCCGTGCGCACCACTGTGACACTTCGCTGCCGCCACACGTTCCATCTGGGTAGGTATTTTGTCTTGTGTAAATTTGCATTAAATGACTCATATGTTTTATAATTTTCCTTCTTTTCTCTGTGTCCGTGTATTTTTGTTACGTGCCTCTTCGATGGACATTGTTGCTGATGTAGAGAGAGAGAGAGAGAGAGAGAGAGAGAGAGAGAGAGAGAGATGTTCAAACTTCAAACTGATGTGTGTCGTCTTTTGCCTGTTACCCTGCCGACACATGCGCCCGTATACACAAGTTTGTATGCAAATATGCGCCTGCTCCATTGAAAAACGTATAGATCTACGTGAAATGCATCTAGACTTGCGTTTTCAGGCATTTTTTCCTGTGGGTGTTCGGTGTTGTGATGGTCTAGATAGAGATTATTATTTATTTGTTGTTGAGATAAATGAGTGATTATCTGATCGGAGATCAATGAAGTTATCTGGCCAATTAGATCTAGGAGTATTATATCGTAAGCCAGTATGTCGTAATCCTATGATCTTTCTCCAAAAACCACAATTTAGCAAGTCATGTTGTTAGATAAATCTTCAAAGGAAAAACTGTCACACCCCAAACCTTGAGCGCGCCAACATCCCACCATGGTCATGCAAATGCGACATTCCCAGGTAGTGTCGCCGACCCCATTCATTTATTATTGCGCAAGCGGAACGTATTATAAAACCCCTGACAATTAAATACGGGATAGAAAGGCAGGAAGCAAAACCACAACATAACACTTTCATAACTCAACAGAATTACAAACAGAAGCCTATAGCCAAAAGTCTACAAAAGACCGGCTCTTAAAAAGGAACTGTCCTACGACCTACAAGTCGGACACGTTCTCAAATCCTTATGACTTCACCTCTCGCAACTCCCGAATGCCAACCAAAGCTATCTAGCCGCTCCATCCACCAGGGACCTGAAATTTTAATCCCCAAACCGGGATGAGACAATGTCTCAGCAAGCTCAACCCCCTAAACCCCTATTAGAAAGAAAATACGCCTCGGGTGACCTAGCCACATCACACAAATACTTACCTCGCATTCTTGCCTTCCTACAAGTTAGTACAATTCATATCACTCAAGCACCAGTAATGATAAGAATGTAAGCCATCGGAACATAATCAATTTCACTTAATTTCACAATCACAGCAAGCATTCCATGCTATCATTATCCACTGCCACACAAGGGCACAGCCTACTCGCAGGTCGGCTATCTACTAACATTACAGCATTTCTAGAAGAATAAAGGCCCAGTCGGTCTCGCCACTACTGCGACGAAGCCACGTCGTTCTATCGACAGCATTTCTAGAAGAATAAAGGTCCAGTCGGTCTCGCCACTACTGCGACCAAGCTAGAACGAGTACCTAGAGGGGGGTGAATAGGTATACAAACGATTTTTCACTTCAATCACACAACACTAGACAATCAATGGAAATAAACGACAATCGAAAGACGAGAGAAGGGAAAAGAGAATTGAACACAATGATTATAGTGGTTCGGCTTTTGTTTAAGCCTACGTCCACTCTTCTGCACTGACAGCCTATTGGCTGGATTCCACTATGAACAAAGAAGTGTTACGGCGTTGTTCTTCCTTGATTCAAGATGTAGATGATCTACCACACTTGCTCAAGATATCACTAAGTATAAACACTCTTTTGTGTATACAATTTTGCTCGAATGAATCGACGAATATCAAGGAACTTCGGACTGGAATTCGTCTATCGAGCATGCACTAAAATAACTTGAACGACTTCCTTTTATACTCCTTCATGCCATCATACTCGTTGGCACTTACCAAAGGAATTCCTCCAATCTACCCGTTGGACGGAATCAATTAAAGAGATCTTTCGAGCTATTAAAGGAACTTGACGATAGCCCATCAATCTCGTTCGCCCATACAACCAGGGATCTTGGTTTCCAAGAATAGAACTTTCCAAGATTTCTTCGTCAATCATCGGATCTTGAATAGAAAGAATCCGTTAGCTTAACCTGACCAAGATATCTTCTCCCAGAGAATAGGACTAACTTCTTAACCAAACACCTAGGTTCCGGATAGCCTTTCGACACCGGATTAGAAAACTCGTCAATGAGAATATCTTTAAGTCTTGAGTCTTGAGTCTTGAGTCTTGATATCCAACTGTCTTCGACTCTAAACCGAAAGTCTGTAATAATCCGTACTGGGATCGAAAGAAATGTTTTGTCGCCTTCAAAATATTCTGGCAAGATTTCTCCAACACAAGCCACGTCGTTCTATTGACAGCATTTCTAGAAGAATAAAGGTCCAGTCGGTCTCGCCACTACTGCGACCAAGCCACGTCGTTCTATCCACAACATTTCTAGAATAATAAAGGTCCAGTCGGTCTCGCCACTACTGCGACTAAGCCTTTCAACCAGCACACGACAATTCAAAATCGACCCCTGTACACTTTACATGTCACTCACGTACTTCAATTTCAATATTAACCCTTCCAAATTCGATTTCGGTGTCAAACCCGACACGTGGGAATTTCTGAATAAAATTCCTATTTTTCACAATCAACATTCAATTTGCAATATTTACTCATCAAATTCAAATTCTAAACACACAGCAGCGACCGGGCACGAAATTCTGACAACCGGGCTCAAAAATAATTTTTCCGTTTTTTTTTTTTATAAATAATATTTTAATAATTTCGGAATTAATATAATATTATAAATTTCCAGAATTCGAAATCTTTAAATAATTCAAAAATAAAACCCTATTATGTCACATCAAGGCTTTATTTTAAAAATAAACATACTTAACTTTAATCAAGGCTGCCATACCCATTTTCTTCTTCTCTGCTTTGCTTCTTGATTAGGGCCGAATTAGGGGCTGATTCGAGCCGGACAGGGCCGGCGGAGGGCGAGGGAACTCCGGTGAGGTTGGACGGTGGCCGGAGGAGGTCGGGCGGCGGCCCGAGGTGGCCGAATGGGACTAAGCGAGGCAAAACAGGGGCTGGACAGCCGCTCGCCGAACCCGGGGTAGACGGCGCACGGCGAGCGAGCGTGAAGTGGACGGGGCGGCGGTAGGCGGAGGTCGGTGGCGTCGCGCGTGCGGCGTTGGCTGCTCCGGCGTCCGTCCCGGATCTGCTGGGATTCGAAGTCTTCAAGGCACACCGAAGAAGGAAAAGAGACAGCGAAACAAGGGGGGGGAGGCGGAACGGAGAGGCGAGCGGCGCGGCGACGGGCGGCGGGCGAGCGGCGACCGCGACGGCGACGATGGCATGCGGGCGGGCGGCCGGCGAGCTGCTGGTTGCGTTTGAAGAAGAAGAAGAAGATGCCCATGGAGGAGTCGCACGGGAGAGAGAGGAAGAAGAGAGGGAGGAGAGAGAAGGTGGGGGCACTTTTCTTTTTTTCTTTTTCTTTTTCTTTTCTTTAATCCCTCACACATGGCCCACCATGACCTCACATGAGGTCATCTTCCACTCACACCAAGCCTTCACAACAATCCTCCAATGGGTCCATTTTATTTTTCCGCCGGGGCATGAAATTTTGTACAACCAATTCTCCAATTCCACTTGATTCCCTTTCAATTGAGTCTTAATCCCATTTGAATTAAATCAAATTGACCCTCATTAATTCATTCAACACCTCATAAATCAAATTGGTATTTTTCCTTACCACTGTGGCGTACTTACATCCCAATTTCACAATCCCTGGCTTCAACTGAACGAGAACGGCCCTATTTATCCAGTCGAAATTAAAACCCGAAAATCTGGATGTCACAACTCTTCCCCTCTTATAAAAATTTCGTCCTCGAAATTTAAACCTTTACCAATTCTTAACAAGGAAGTGGGAGTACAGTCGTCTCATATCCTCTTCTCTTTCTCAGGTTGCTCCTTCTGTACTAATGTTGCCAGATCATTACTATCTTGCCCAACTACTTCGGATCCAAATACTAAACACTTGCTCACTTAAAATTCTAAAGGTCTTCAACACAAAATCTGTGAAGCTAAACTGGCAATTCTGAGCGGTCTCAAGACTGTCTCTGCTAACTGCGACTGAATCACTGATTTCTGAACCAACTCTGGACCTGCGATTTTCTAATCTCTGATCTCATCTCAACAACTTAAATTCTAAACACTCTACTCTGCACTGATTAAAAAGATACTATCTGATTGATTTGCTGAAACTGGGAACCTCTGGTCAAGATCTAATATAACTCTGGCACTAATCTTGGCAACTGCAATCACTGACTACTGTACTGACCTTGGCCTGTGATCTTTCCTTCCTTGACTTCATCTCAGCAATTGAAAATTCTGCACTTTCTACTATGCATTGATTAAGAAAGAACCCTCTAAAAACTCTGCCAAACTTATAATCTCTGATCTAGATTCGAAATATAATTCATCCCCGGCACTCCATGCCGGTGAATTATCTGATGCGCACACACTTCGGTACACCCACTTTGTGACAAGACAGAATCCTCAATTTCTGAAATCAAACTTAGATTGGCGGTTAATTTCACTCCGACACGCTCTTAGTGTGACCTAGGCTACTAGGTAGTTTTCAGGGCTTTTTAGGACAAATGACTCGTGGTCAATTTTCTTCGAGCCACGATGAACCCACTCGACACATAGGCGATTCTCGATTGTCGTGAAAATCTTGATGATTCAAATACGGACACATGGTACCAAAACGACAGTAAAATCAAATTAGTATCAATTGACGAGAGTTTTCCAATTTAGTGGAGTCACCCACGATCGGTCATTCATCTCAGTCGAACCGACCTAACTCTGATCTTAATTCGATTTTTAACTGTGCCGTAATGATCTCTAAAGATGAGCACGATCGAGAAGTCGATTTCTAGTCGAATTCTCAAGTCTATTTGCCTTAAAGTCCTTAATAACTCACCCAACTAGTCTAGTTATCTCGTAAGTGGCCAACTCAGAGAAAAACACTGTAATCGCGTCGATGAAATGCCCAATTTAACCAATCGAAATCAGAGTTTGAAAATCAGGATGTCACATACTCAAAACAAGGTCTATTCGTACTATTTGGACAACGCTGAAATTGCTATGATGAGCTTCCCATAAGATCTCTTCTTCAATCTCTGTATTATCAATTACACACGATCATCCTCAGAACCTTAGCGTTCTGTCTTCAGAAATCTGAAAATCAATCTCTCTCTCATCTGCATTCTCTTATAGAATCTTCTGAATTTCCGAATCTGTCTGCTGAAGCGATTTGATTCTGATCTGTAATCGCGGCTCAATTCTTTCTAGAGTGATATAAAATATCATAATCATAATCCTTAATGAGTTCCATCCAGCGACGCGATCTCATATTCAACTCTCGAGGTCTCAACTGACGGGACGCATATGCAACAACACTATTTTGCTGCATCAACAAGGAACCAAATCCTTTAAACGACGCATCACCGTAGATCTCAACCCTCCCGGTAGTCAGCCTCTTCCTAGGCTCTTGAAAACTACGCTTGCACTCATCTGTCCACACGAACTTTTCTTACTTTCTCAGTAGTTGAATCAACTGCAACGCTGACACTGAAATCCCTTTCACAAAACTTCTGTAATATCCTGCTAATCTCAAGAAACTTCTAATCTCTGTCACTGTAGACAATCTCGGCCAACTATTCACTGCTTCAATCTTATACGGGGTCTACGGAGATTCCTTCTCCTAAGATCACATGACCTAGGAACACCACACGAGTCACCCAAAACTCGCATTTGATAAGCTTATTGTAAAATCCAACAGTACTCAAGGTCTAAAGTACCATCTTCAAATGTCTCTCATGCTCCTTAGCACTTTTTGAACACACCAGGATAACTTCACTGAGCACGATCACAACTGATTCAAGTACTCTTAAACATTCTGCTCCTTAGACCCAACAAACAGCCAAGATGTCCATCAAACCACACGGTATTACAATGAACTCATAACTGCCATATCAAGTGCGAGATGCTAACTTCGGTATATCCTTCTTCCTGATCCTCAACTGATGATGCCCTGGCCTCCAGTCGATCCTGAAGAATATCGATGTACAAACGCAATAAACCGACTTTCTTCTTCACAAATAGAAAAGATGCTCCCCAAGATGATGCACTAGAACGTGTGAATCCCCTATTCAACAATTCCTGCATCTGCACCTTCAGTTCTTTTAACTCAGGTAACACCATTCGGTAATGAGCTTTAAGGACTGGCTCTGATCCGGGTGCTAAGTTCATCACGAACTCTATTTCTCTTTCTGACAACAAACCTGACAATTCCCTAGAAAACGCCTCAGAAAACTCACGTACCACGATTATGATCTCCATATTCAGCTTCTCAACGACGCATCCATTACGGTTGCCACGTAGATTCGATAACCGACAACCCGAACCAAGCCATCTTCGAAGACGAATAACAGGAATTGAAGGTCCTTTCCGACTTTCAGTAATTCAAAACTTTCGCATGCTAACTGAACAAACTGAATTACATCACTACCATGATTCATAACAGCAGAAAGCTCCTCGAGCCAAACCTTTTCATAAATGACTTCCAAGTCATACATAAGCAAACCCATGAGGTACAACTATAGTTAGAGACTCATCTTTTCATCACTTTATTACCACAACGAAAACCCTACAACCTTCACTGAAAATTCTACTGCATTACTCTGATAAAAACATCTCAAAAGCATTCTTCTCCTGATTGATGCATGGTCAATCCCTTCATGCTCCTCTAGCCATCCTAGTGGCGTCCTATCTGCAGTAACGGTACTTACACTCTCATGGACTTACGCAAACAGTTCTTAACTCGATGGCCGTGCTAGCCACATTCAAAGCATGCTCCCTTTTTTCCTCTAACACTAGGTTGACTCATGTCTCCTTTCCACAAACTCGGCACACAATCAGTGAGTCATCTACCTCCTATCAAGGAATATCATGCACCCTTCTTTGCACTGGGGTTTGTTCCAAGTACCCCATTAAATGTCATGAAGCATGCTTCTTCTGTTCTGTCTTATTAACGATAGTGATAGAAACAGCTGTGATTCCATCCATCTATACGGAAAATCCTTGATCAGATGACTGTACTGGCAACCCTTGTAACAAATCCTTCCTCTCTTACAGTACGGAATAGATCCCTGTCCTTTCTTATAGACACGACACACATCGATCGAGTTGAACACTGACTTTCCAACTCTACTCTCTCGGTTGGGTGAAACAGGACACCTTTCTTCTGACATCAGCCTTTCTCCCCAATCGATTTCAATCTCTGTCTAAACTGAACCTTGACTCAGATACAGCGGCTTGATCTTCGATCACAACTCCAGATTGGGCCTCAACAGGCGCGGCAACAACAACGGTCACCATACTGGCAGCGGTAGAAACAACGGCAACAGCAACAGCTCGGTCCTGAACTCACTGACCCAACAAGCTTCCAAGGAATACTAGCGCCGGAATGATCCCATCGAACCTAGGATCATTCGATGCTGCTACACTCTAAGTACTGACTTGCGGCGGTACTCTCACACACACGTTGGTCTAAGCCTGCGCTCTACCTCGGGTACCAACTCTTGTCAGCATCCTACCCAGAGGTACAGGTCCTATCGACCTCCTCCAAGGAGTTTCCACTCCTGGTCACTCATCTTACAGGTTCTTTATAGACACCTGTTTTCGATTCCAACATCATGTTAGAATTTGAGTGACCCCACAAACAAGCTACCAAGCAGCTATCAACCACATGCATCAGCATATTAAAAGCTTTTCCTACTAACTATCCCATGACTCATCGCACCTTATCACTCCATACTTAGACCATGCTCTGATACCACTTAAACGGGGATGTCACGCCCCAAACCTTGAGCTCGCCAACATCCCACCATGGTCATGCAAATGCGACATTCCCAGGTAGTGTCGCTGACCCCATTCATTTATTATTGCGCAAGCGGAACGTATTATAAAACCCCTGACAATTAAATACGGGATAGAAAGGCAAGAAGCAAAATCACAACATAACACTTTCATAACTCAACAGAATTACAAACAGAAGCCTATAGCCAAAAGTCTACAAAAGACCGGCTCTTAAAAAGGAACTGTCCTACGACCTACAAGTCGGACACGTTCTCCAATCCTTATGACTGCACCTCTGCAACTCCTGAATGCCAACCAAAGCTATATAGCCGCTCCAGCCACCAGGGACCTGAAATTTTAATCCCCAAACCGGGATGAGATAATGTCTCAGCAAGCTCAACCCCCTAAACCCCTATTAGAAAGAAAATACGCCCCGGGTGACCTAGCCACATCACACAAATACTTACCTTGCATTCTTGCCTTCCTACAAGTTAGTACAATTCATATCACTCAAGCACCAGTAATGATAAGAATGTAAGCCATCGGCACACAATCAATTTCACTTAATTTCACAATTACAGCAAGCATTCCATGCCATCATTATCCACTGCCACACAAGGGCACAACCTACTCGCAGGTCGGCTATCTACTAACATTACAGCATTTCTAGAAGAATAAAGGCCTAGTCGGTCTCACCACTACTGCGACCAAGCCACGTCGTTCTATCGACAGCATTTCTAGAAGAATAAAGGTCCGGTCGGTCTCGCCACTCTTTGCGACCAAGCCACGTCGTTCTATCGACAGCATTTCTAGAATAATAAAGGTCCAGTCGGTCTCGCCACTACTGCGACCAAGCCACGTCGTTCTATCGACAGCATTTCTAGAATAATAAAGGTCCAGTCGGTCTCGCCACTACTGCGACCAAGCCACGTCGTTCTATCGACAGCATTTCTAGAATAATAAAGGTCCAGTCGGTCTCGCCACTACTGCGACCAAGCCTTTCAACCAAAGACACGACAATTCAAAATCGACCCCTGTACACTTTACATGTCACTCACGTACTTCAATTTCAATATTAACCCTTCCAAATTCGATTTCGGTGTCAAACCCGACACGTGGGAATTTAAATTTTCGAATAAAATTCCTATTTTTCACAATCAACATTCAATTTGCAATATTTACTCATCAAATTCAAATTCTAAACACACAAGAAATCCGATCCGACCAAGACGAAATTCTATCGAGCAACCTACTCAAAAATAATTTTTCCGTTTTTTTTTTATAAATAATATTTTAATAATTTCGGAATTAATATAATATTATAAATTTCCAGAATTCGAAATCTTTAAATAATTCAAAAATAAAACCCTATTATGTCACATCAAGGCTTTATTTTAAAAATAAACATAATTAACTTTAAACTAAACACACTTTAACTTAATTAAACATCCTAATCTAATCATCAACCAAATAAACTAATCTAACCACCTAAACTTGCTTAACTTAGACTAAGCACACTTAGGGCATCATTAACCGTCTAATCGAGGTTTAGTGAGTTAAACTCACCGGATTAACGAACCGAGCGGACCAAAACGACGGGGACGACGCGAGGATCGACTTTCCTCAAGGCGGGCCGAGCATCCGAGCTCGGGAAGGCGGCCAAAACGGCCCACGAAGGGGCTGCCATACCCATTTTCTTCTTCTCTGCTTGCTGCTGATTAGGGCCGAATTAGGGGCTGATTCGAGCTGGACAGGGCCGGCGGAGGGCGAGGGAACTCCGGTGAGGTTGGACGGTGGCCGGAGGAGGTCGGGCGGCGGCCCGAGGTGGCCGAATGGGACCGAGCAGAGGCAAAACAGGGGCTGGACAGCAGCTCAGTCGAACCAGGGTAGACGGCGCACGGCGAGCGAGCGTGAAGCGGACGGGGCGGCGGTAGGCGGAGGTCGGTGGCGTCGCGCGTGCGGCGTTGGCTGCTCCGGCGTCCGTCCCAGATCTGCTGGGATTCGAAGTCTTCAAGGCACACCGAAGAAGGAAAAGAGACAGCCGAACAGCAGGGGGAGAGGCGGGACGGAGGGGCGAGCGGCGCGGCGACGGGCGACGGGCGAGCGGCGACCGCGATGGCGACGATGGCATGCAGGCGGGCGGCCGGCGAGCTGCTGGTTGCGTTTGAAGAAGAAGAAGAAGATGCCCATGGAGGAGTCGCACGGGAGAGAGAGGAAGAAGAGAGGGAGGAGAGAGAAGGGGGGCACTTTTCTTTTTCTTTCTCTTTTTCTTTAATCCCTCACACATGGCTTCACACCATGACCTCACGTGGTCATCTTCCACTCACAACAATCCTCCAACGATGGATTGATTTTATTTTTCGCCATTTAAAATTTTAATACAACCACCTCCAATTCCACTTGATTCCCTTTCATTGAGTCTTAATCCCATTTGAATTAAATCAAATTGACCATCATTAATTCATTCAACACCTCATAAATCAAATTGGTATTTTTCCTTACCACTGTGGCGTCTTTGCATCCCAATTTCACAATCTCTCTGCCTCAACCGAACGAGAATCGAACATTTATCCAAATCAAAATTAAAACCCGAAAATCCGGATGTCACAAAAACTGCTGATTTATGCAAAGTTTGCACTGATTTACTTATGTATGACTTTTCAATAAAAAAAAATTAAGAATTAAATTTTTCAACTTTCATGCATTTGACTTGCTGAAAATGAAAAACCACTTACAATTAAAGAAAACTTGCATGCTTAAAATTAGAAAAATGGATTTCCTAATAGAAAATAAAAAACAATTTCTTCTGGAAAAAATGATTTTCCAAAAATATATTCCTTCATAGTGAATACATCCTATTACTTTCTTTTATGCTAGGGATTTATCATAAGTCCAAATCGATCATGATTTTATTGACGATAAAGATAAGGAATCTTAAGAGAGTTTTCAAAAATAAAAATTGTTGACTTTTTTGTATGAAGAGTGCATATAATTGTAATAAACTTAGGGTGTGTTTGTTTGAATAAAAAAATAAGAATTAACTTTTAAACATTCATGTGTTTGATTTGTTGAAAAGGAAAAACCACTTATAATTAAAGAAAACTTTGCATGCTTATAATTAAAAAACGGATTTCGTAATAGAAAATGAAAAAAAAAATTCCTTTAAAAAAAATGATTTCCCCAAAACAATTTCCCTCATTTGAATACATCCTATTACTTCTTTTATGCTAGGGATTTATCATAAATCAAAATCAATCACGATTTTCTCGATGATAAAGATAAGGAATCTTAAGACCAAGCTCTCAAAAATAAAAATTATTGACCTTTTTTTTTATATAAAAGAGTGCACATAGTTGTTGTGGAATTTTATGAATGAGATGCATCGTTCTTGACGTGGGGTTTTATGCTAAGCTCGTGTCAAACCTAATTACCCATATACTTATAACCCATATTATAAATTGGCAATTATACTTACATGCGGAACAAAACATATTATGGAAGAACTTGTAGTAACTATATGGTTAGTCTACTTCCTCTTAGCAAATACATCCATCACCATTGATAAGAGTGATTTGATTTTTAGCAATTAACTAACCACTCACATCAATGGTGATAGATGAAGATGTGTAGAAAAGACAGTGCCGAGTATTTGCTTATCATAATTTACCATGGTTAAGGTAGAGTCAAGATGCCTTATGATTGATGATGGTATACAACAGTTTGAGGCGCAGCGACCATTACAAACTTCAGCTAGACCGTTTACCTCATTAATTGGATCACTTTGGTTGTATCTTTACATCTAGTTTCCAACTATTATCACTACGATCCCCTTCTATATGCTTTCGATGCTAAAATAGTGTATTACATCTTGTGAGCGTTACACATTTGAATTGTTATTTTTTGCACATCAATTAACGAATCACATTTTTTTTTTTGGTTACCTTTCATCTTTTGTAATGGAAAGAAAGATCCGCCTCCGCCTCCGCCTCCGCCTCTCCTCCGCCTCCTCCGCGTCTCCTCCGCGTCTCTGCTCCACCTCCGCCTCCACCTCTCCTCCGCGTACGCCGCGTCTCCTCCGCCTCTCGCTCCGCCTCCGCCTCCGCCTCCGCCTCGCTCCGCGTCTCCTCCGCGTCTCTGCTCCGCCTTCGCCTCCGCCTCCGCCTCCGCGTCTCCTCCGCATCTCGCTCCGCCTCCGCCTCCGCCTCCGCCTCCGCCTCTCCTCCGCCTCTTCCTCCGCCTCCGCTCCGCCTCCGCCTCCGCGTCTCCTCCGCGTCTCTGCTCCGCCTCCGCCTCCGCCTCCGCCTCCGCTCTGCCTCCTCCTCCGCCTCCGCCTCTCCTCCGCCTCTCCTCCACCTCTGCTCCACCTCCGCCTCCGACTCTTCTCTCGCCTCTCCTCTGCCTCTCCTCTTGCTCATCAAACGAATTTCTATTTTTGAAATAGAAATTTTATTAAGTTATCAAACATATTTTTTTCCTCGAAACTCATTCGAAATAGAAGTGGAAAAATTCATTTACTGTTCCGAAACTATTTCGGAGCAAAATGTTCTCATGCACCCCCTAAGCGCATTCTTATGCTCGAAATTGTTTCGGGAATAGAAATAGAAAAAAGCTATTTCGTTCAAAAATTGTTCTAACATAAACGTTCTAAACGCGTCATTACTAGTCGCTTTCACGCGACTAGTTGATGCCTTATGCATTGTGCTACTAAACACAAATATAGTTTTAGGAAAGAGTTGCTATCACACATTATTGTCAAAGGGCATTGTTTAGTATAATTTTCTGGGTGTTTGGGGTAATTTTCTGAAAAAAAAAAAAGGGGGGGGATGTTTTGGTCCAATGGGTAACTTTTACCTACCTCACTCTTGGTTCAAAATATTTTCTTCCTGTCCATTTCATCCATTTGCTACTCATGGTCAGAAATCATCCTTCAAAGAACTTCATTTTTCTTCTAGTTTTAACTGGGAAGACACGATGTGCTAAGTAATTTTCTCATGAAAACATGGAAAGAAAGGAAAAAAAATAGAAAAGTCGTTCTTAGAAACTCCACTTCCCTTGTTCTACACTCGGATTAGTTCTTCTTGGCTCTAGAAGTGATAGCAAAGTTCTGAGAACTGATTTGATTCCTCTACTGTACATTTTTTATAATCTCTAAATGCAGTTGCACCTTGCCTTGTTCATTGCAATGGTTCCCAAGAAATCCCCAACTTGTGTTAATTACTTGGCTCCACTACAAGTATATATCGACCGTGAATGCAGAACAGTCATTGCAGGACAGGGCGTCGAATAGAATTTGGTTTTGGCCTTCGGGGAGATCTTCTTATCACCTTGTAGGCTAAACTCCATAATGACACTGACACAGGAAGTTGAGCCGATCACAGTCGGGGACTGCTGCATGTGAAATAGGCTTTTGACTAGCAGCCGAAATATATAAGGCTACTCCATTTTTCACTTATGTAGAGCACGTCAAAGTGGCAGAACTAAGGTAGAAGCCACAAATGATGGAGACGTTGCAAAAGGAGCTTGAATTCCTCCAGCGACAAAAAGCTTCTACCTTCTAACATCATTAATTAAATTTTGACGTTGTGTCACCCACTTGTTCATAGTTAGTTCCCATGAGCGTGCTAAGGTATGATTGAATTAAACCGTTGACTAAAATTCCAACATTTGATATCATTAGTCCCGAGTTTATGTTGAACAATTTCATTGGACTCAAAACTATACATGCATTATGGCATTTGACCCTCTTCCATCCAATACCAACACGGAATCTAAGTCCCTTTAAAATAAAATAAAATAAACCAATAAATTGCATTTGGTGAAAGGAATTTCATTGCAAAATCCAATGAAACATTGTTATTTGTGATGTCGATGACTACATGATTGATTAATTTGTTTAGATTCAAAGTATGTACAATAATCAAAGACAATACTAATTACGTGACTTGGATTCATCAATCATTATAAAAGTAAACTTGATCGCATTGAACTATTGTCTTGATAAGTATAATTTACTAATTACAATAGGATCTAGGTTAGGAAGACATCAATAATGTTCTTTAGCTTTCCTATTCCCTCAACTCGAATGTTTCATTATTTTCTTTTCGTGTGTTTTCCCCCGGTTGTTCATGTCGTTCCAATGCTCCAAAATGCACTGGGAGAAGGTAACATGGCGGACAAGCCATTCTCACCACGCTCGCCCCCCGAAAAAGTAAACATGGCTACTGAAAAACACAAGAGTAAAAGAAAGAAGAAATCGAAACGACGTCGCTATTCAGCAATCCTCGCGCACGAACTGAAACGGTAGAGAAGAGCGTTTGATCAGATGGAGAAGACGACGGCATGCGATTGAAGGATGCGATGTCCTGATGATGCATCTTCGTTCCGGGTAATTCCTGTCAATCTTTGTAGGTCTTCATTAGTCGTGATGATGGTGAATGGTGGATGATGATGGATGCTGTACTCGTTCAAGTTGAGCTCTTTCGGTTTTTGTTTCCGGAAATGAATCTTGCTTTCTTTCTTTTTTTGGGGGCTTTTTGCGATCGTTTCTGATTCAGATTGCCTTGGGTCGGCTTTCAATGCGGCGAACGAGATGCGGTGCCCCGTGTGCCGCGCGGCGGAGGAAGGGGTCTGGAGGAGCTTCCGACCAGAGCTCCTCGCGGCGGCAGGACGGGTGCCCGCGCCGCCCAGAAAGGTGTGCCGGAGCCCGCCGCCCGAATGGTAATGAACGGCCATCCTTATTTGCCTCCAGTTGTTTTGCGCTTCCGTTATCGGTTTCATAGGATCCTGTGAATTCATTTCATCGTAATTTTAGAATATGCCATGAATATAGGCTTGCGGCTTCTTTCCTTTTGGATTTTAATCTTGGCGTTGCTAGATCAGCTTGATAAGTTACTAATGAAACTGATGGGATAGGGGCGATATGTTGCCCTATTTCGCATATGGTGTAATGCGGATTGAGTTATCGCTATGACTCTTGTCTCTGCACTTGAGATTTTCAATTTCTTGAACTTTGTGATGGAAAGAAATCACATTTTCCTAGTTCCATGAGCTCTGTCTCGTTGTAATGAGCTTGAGTTGATCTGTTTCTACCTGTGGAAGACTTGGACTGGGGAACTGTATACTTTTGGAGTGGACTGCAAATCAGTAGGAGTTAAAATCTCCTCGGTCCTTCTCTATACAATGAGCTCTCCCATCAATTTTCACCTCTGTCGAGTTCTTTGCTCCTCCTATCTGTTTTGCTCTCTGCCTTTTTAGTATGTTGTGACAAGTGCCAGGGCAATTTTGAGCACCTTGTTGATACATAAATGGAAAAAAAAAGAAAAGGTAGAGAGATGATGACAAGAGAAACAGCAAAATGTGGGTTGTTCCTTTCCTTCAAACCCTTAGCTTTTAAGCATTCACTGTGTTCACATGATATCTCTATGGCTTTCTTCGTTCTGGTCTGGTTCATTAAGAGAGGTCAGTGGAAAAGACCCTTTGATAAGGGAGGACAGTTGATGGTGGTGGGTGAGATCTTTTATGGAGCACGCAGAATGGGCTTGGATTTGGAAACAAGATTAAAGAAGTCTACTGAGGAATAAGCTGGGTTTAAGAAAAGGACGGAGTAAGATTTCTTTAGGATAGGAATCTAGCAGGTTTAAGGACTCGAGTAGTCAAATTTTGTCACTGCTGGTCTTGTTAAAGTGCTCTGCACATTGATAACACTAGGAGAAGCTTTTACCAGTGGATATCTTTCTTTGGCAACTTTTACGTCGATAATCTGATCAATTTCCATTACCATTATGTGAGATGGAATGACTCAGAATATCTCCTATGTGCTTGTTGACCTTTTGGAAACATTCAATAGCACTATCAATCGAAAATCTGTTTCTCTTGCTTAATATAATGTAACCATGGACTACTCATTCACAAGATAGAGAAATCTTGAAGATAACTTCTGCAGTTTCCATCTTTTGTGTTTTGATTTGCGAAAGGAAAAATTTTACTATAAAGCAACGAGGAGGTGCAAACACACATTTAACAAGAGTGGAAAGAACCCCCTCCCCCCCCCAAATAAAAAATAATAATAAAAAAAAAAAAACCTCAATTACATAAAGAAGGAAAATATTGTCTCTATGAAAGCTTTTGCGTCCCTGATAATCTTTTACTCCCTCAACAGCCTTTTTGTTCCTTCCCTTCCAAATTGACCTAAATATAAGGAAACACAAAAGCAGTGTCTTTTGCCAGAAGAAAAAGTATGTGGTTGCAAATTAAGATAAAGAACATCAGAAATGCAGTAACTCTTCTTAGATATACTTGTCAGTCTTGTGTTGTTTCAAGTAAATATATTTTCTTTTCAAGGGATCATGCATGGTGTGTTCAAATGCGTAGTCATCAATCTTGATCATGGGATGGATGAAAAATAGCCTGTATTTGCACTGATTTCTTTCTATATGATTATTTTGTATGGAAAACATTGCTAAGTTCTCAGCCTACATGCAGCAGGCAAACTTGATCTGCGGTGTCTTGGACTTTTTCTTTGGGTTTTGCCTTTTGGTTCAGACTAGTCATTTGACACAACCAAAATAGTTGTAATGTGTCCATGCAGTGGTTTTTTGAGAACTAAAAGAATAAATATCATTGTTTAGCTAATTAAATCAGGCTGCATTCGACCAATAAAAAAACAAAGAGGAGAATTAGGCTATGTTGTTACAGTCTTCTGTTTCTTTGCTTTAAAACTCATCTTCCTCATATAGTGTTCTCTCCTTCCTGCTTACAATATTTTTTACTTCTGCAGGTCCAGTGCATCTCTATTACTTGGAAGTAAGTTCTGATGGCCCATGTGCTGACGACTGTGCTACCTTTGGTGGGATCCTAATTAAGTGTTATACTTCGCAGTGGGTGGTCCTATTAGACACCCTTAAGGGATGAACAGCATCCAGCCTTATGAACACAATGATCCATTTCCTCAAGGGACGAACAGCATCCAGCCTGTTGGACTTGAAGCACCAGACGTTACATTCTTGGGAGAGCCCATTTTTCAATAACAGTTAAACATTTATCAAATCAGAGGCTCCTCCACATACCCAAAGACATCCTCCTTATTACTGATTGGTAATAGTTGATATTCTCTTATTTTGTGCCAGCATCTTCTCCTTATCCTGTCAATGCTCCACTGTTTCTTGGTAGATACTGATATATTTACGGTGAGGAACAGATGCTATACTTAAGTACCACTCTTGCATTACTATCCTCCGTCCTTTTTTTCAGCATGATTTTGTTGCTAAAAAATATCAACTAACAACTCAAAGGTGATGATCTAATTCTGTTATTAACACTTTGTCCTTTGGAGAGCCAGTGCTGGGAGCTTATTTGGACCCTTAGCTGGTGCAGCTCCTGTGGAGCAGTCATTGAATTTACCATCTCTACCAGTGCGCACCATGATGCGTGCTGCAAACAACCTTTCCAGCTCAAGTGGCCTGCTACCAGCTAAGCAGACGGTTTTCAAGCTGAAAGATCTAGAACGGTCAATATTCAGTTGCCCGATGTTGGTGAAGTGGTGTTAACTTTAAGTGCGGCTGTTCAGCCGGGAGATGTAATAGATGGTCCCGAGGATATAATGTCAGATGGTGAGGAATCCATTGAGGTCCTGTCGGAGTGATTGGACACAGGAAACATGATGGAAGGGTTTCAAACATGATGGAAGGGTTGTGAAGAAGCTGCCTGGGCGAATAAGTGATTTCCTGAAGTAAATGATCATGGTATGGTAAAAATAGTTGGAAGCGAAAACCTTATATGCTTCATTCATGGTCTGTAATAAGTCTGGTACCTGGGAACTTCTCAATAATTTCCATAATGCCGCTCAGCTATATGTTGAAACTCCGCAATGCTCTAATGTCTCTTGAGAACATCAGTGAATTTCAATAGAACTTGCTGCTTTCGTAAAATTCCTGGTAAATCATTTATTGCTGTCTAATCGCCATTCGGAATCGATCTCTTATGCTTTCGCTGTCAAATGAAGTTATCCAGTTAAAGAGTGTCAATGCTTTTCGGGGACTTGAGCGTGATTTAGCTATTGCCCGATGCACCAGGCAGCGGCCGGTTCACTTGGTTGTTGAAGCTGCCTGTGGACTCCATGCTTCACTGGCAAGAGGTATCAAAATTTTCCCTTGGACATTAGTCGTTTGGTATTAATCTTTCTTATTCTTTTCATTGCAATCTTCCCGATTCCTCTAGTAACATGCAACCTTGGTAGGGCCAAAGTCCACATTCTACAATTTCCTCTCTATTTCCGAAGGTATGAAAGCAAAAAAAATTAATAAATCAGGGCAATTTTCAACTCTTTCACATGTTCATGTCAGTCTCAGCATTGCCTCAGCACCTTTTTGCCAGGCTTTTGCTACATTAGAAATGGATGAAATACAACGCGACCACATGCAAATTACAGGCTATGGAAATTTCCCTTGGCTTACGGGCACGCAGGCTTTACCTTAATATATTTGACGCATTATTATCTCTTTTTAAAAAAAAATATATTTTTTTATATATATAAAAATATTTCTCCATCTTGGACTGTATCGATCGTTCACAATCTCACAGCTCAAGCCCTTTTGTCCTTCTTCCAAATTAAAAAATTTAATAAATAACTGTTGCGCGTGAAATATACTATGGGACGTCGTCAGCATGGGACGACTTAAGACAAGCGTGGTGAGTCTATGAATATTAATAAAAATCAAGATGAGACGGCGAAATTAATAAAAAATAATTATACGATCCAATAAACAAAACGAAAAGAAGTAAACAATAGAGGTTACCAGGAAGGTGAAATGAACGAACAAAGTTCACTAAACGCCAAACGTCGTTGACTCCTTTCGGAATCCGCGGGACAGAAGGGCTGGTTCGCAGAAATTTCACTTATATGAATGCAAAGACTTGGAAGAAAGAACAAATTTTTAGAGATGAGTTTGTAGGAAACCGAAAATGAAGATCGGGTTCATCTAAAATTTAAAATTTGCTAAATGAAAGCAAAGTTCGCCATAATAAGATGCTCGAAATGGATGGAAGACAAACTACGTCGATGAGATCTCATTCTAACCATATAAATCATACTCAAAAGTACATGAAAATCGCACGCCCTAAAATAAGTTCTTTCAGGAATTAGGATTTTTGATTCGATATCGACAATTTGATATGAATTTTGAAATGGACTTATATTTTTCACATTCCATTTCCACCTCGTTCCGGCCACCACCATCCCCATTTACAGGCGCTTGGGAATTTACGTATCTCTCTTACATAACGAAATCTACATTGTCACCCTACATATAACTCATACCAAAGTCAAAAACCCAGAAAAAAAGAAATTTAGGAAAAAGAAAGACAAAGGCAAAGAAAAGCGAACACTATTGACAATATCAATGATATTGATGACTTAGATCAAGCCCCCACCGTATATTTTCACTCATCGCCTCCATCATCCTCGCCCCCACCGAAGAGAGATACCTTATTCTGCAGCAGAAACAAGACCAGGATGAGAACCAACGCAACCCCGACCGGTGACGGCGACCCCCCGAAGTACCGCTCTAGCGGATCTGGTTCGCCGTAGGGAGGATAGCCTGGTGAGAACTGGACACGGCGGTTGGACGAGATGAATTGGATGGTGAGGAGGAGGAAGACGGTGAAGATGAGGAGGCTGGCAGGCGAGAGCAGCTCCACGATGGCGTCGAACAAGGCCTGGCCTTGCTCGCTGAGGACATACGGGCCAAGGACCACCACGCCGAGCACCACCGCGAGGAGGAGCCCTTGTTGGGGCGTTGTACCGCCACCGCCATATCTCTCTCCCATCATCTTTGCTGTTGCGTGCCTTCTACTGAGGTTTTGAGGTTGTAGTGTTGTTTCCTTGGTTTTTCGTGTGAGGGTCGCAAGTACTTATGTTTCTTGCGTGTCACCATTTATTGGGTCTTTAACTTGTGAATTCGGTCATAAAATATGGAGATAGCCGTACAGAGAAGCGGAGGAGGATGCTTCCCTGAGGGAGGATTCACTTAGCCTCAGTTATGCTTGCATAATAATAGTTTCTATTATGCAAGATAGTTTTCAACACATTCGTCAGCTTGCTATTCTTTCGACCTTTAAAGTTTATTTTTTGAGCTTTAAATAAACAGTTGAATATGTACATGGGTTTGTTACGTAAAGCAATGTATCTCTTTATCCATACCAAACTGTCGATCTCAGGTGCAATACTCCTTGAAGAAAAACAAAGCGATTCAGTCAAAAAAGTTGAATGAGTGAATTTAACGACAGAAAGTGGTGGAAACCTGGTTTAACGAGGTGGTTTTCGCTACAGTAAATGGTGAGAATAGATTGTAACAAAAAATGGACAAGATATGTAATTCCTAAGAATTGAAATTTCTTCTTTTTTATGGGTAAATCTTCTCCATCAATTTAAAGGACATACTCAGCTCTCGCCATGTCATGGTGTTGGATTATATATGAACAAAGGGTAAGGTTGCGTAAAGAAACATCGTCTGGCTTTAGTCAACAAAGCAATTAAAGAGTATTTTTCTTGATCTTCTTTTTCTAGGGGCTACATGCATGTGAGGTTGGAGACCACGCACCGGAATTGGAGATCTCAATACAGATTGTTCCGAGGGATTTTCTTATTAAATTATACTCCATCATCCCAATAACCTTACTGATGCTAAGTAGATCTATCTTGATTAGGCTGATTGATACTCACCATGTTCATTGATCCCCAGGCCTGTCATTAGCAGCAACTTGTCACTAGCTTATTGCCCTTCTCTTCGAACTTCAATTGGGTGTCTAATTTGATTAGGTGGTTGATTTATTTACAACTACCGACCAGTCGTCGTGATCTGCTGGAAGATGTCATCAGGGGCCTAGGATTAGTCCTAGAATTCAATCGTTTGGTGAGCCGAGCCTTTATTTTTATTGGAGCAGGAAGAACAATAGCCAATCGCTTGCCCATTCTGCGTTGATCCCTCAGTTGATTACTCAAGCAGTCTCTAATTGATCTTTGTCATGTTCCCAAAGTATAGCTCTTCATTGTTTTCTTGCCCATCATCGGTTTCTGCAGACACAAGGAAAGGAAGCGACTTACACGAGAGAATAAACACAGTTTGACACGCCAATTTCCGAAAGGCCGGTCGACCTTCAGGGTCGGGCATAGCAAATAAATCTGATAATGTTGCTGATGGAACGCATTGTGACCTTATTTCATGGCAATGTCTACGATGCTTTTTCATTCAGACAGATTTTGTTCTCCTTCCATATTTGCGTAACATGGGTTTTTGCTTGATCTTGAGATGATACTTTCATTAATTATCTCATGCCGGGACGACTTAGTACCGACGATGTTGACATTGATTTGTCTTTAGTCATTTTTTCCAGATGCAACCTCCATATTAAAAAGTTGCCAGTACACCAGCTTGCGTGATAGGTGCTGAGTCTTGATCACCCCCCGCGTGCTTCTTGCATTTTCGTCTTCTCTTTGAGTTTCCTCTTCATTTGTCTATATTATCTTTCCTTATTGAAGAGGTCATACTAAATTATATTAGGTG
Source organism: Eucalyptus virginea (assembly GCA_014182375.1). Classification (NCBI taxonomy): domain Eukaryota; kingdom Viridiplantae; phylum Streptophyta; class Magnoliopsida; order Myrtales; family Myrtaceae; genus Eucalyptus; species Eucalyptus virginea. The sequence continues at coordinate 51,504,625 of CM024521.1, forward strand.
CGCATTTGATTTATAAATCTAGTTCACCGAGTAATGCCATAGATACAAACCAGGGAGTTGATTATCGTCCGTTCCTTTGGAGGCATGCTTACAGTTGATCACACATCACTTGTCGAACTAATTCCATAAGACGTGACTTTTAAAATACGATATTAAATATAGGCCTACGTCAAAAAGAAGAATAGAGAAAACGACGAAAATCACAAAGTAATTAAGTGTGAAGAGATTTCATATATTTAGAATTGAAACCGCAAGCAGGTAAACTGTCAGCATCAATGATAGTTTTGACTCTTAACTTTTGTGGGTGATCTCTGATCACTACTGTGAATCTGTGGCTAAATAGCCAAGGTGCTCTTCCTCAACTTACAGTGTACCAAAAATTCTCCAATCTGCTAAATATCAAAAGGGTCTTGCTCAACCATTTTATACTTCAAAGCATCACCAAGGTAAAAGAAAGTAAAACATTAAACAACAAAAGCAATCGAAGAAGTTGCTCAATTGCAGCTTGACCTGCCGATTTATGACACAATATGAATGATGTACAAGACAGATTGCCATGAAATATTCCGATTGTTTGCGAGGAAGATCGCTTATTTTCATGAAAGAAAGTTTTCTTCAGATTGGTGCAGATCTGAATACTGAAATAGCAGATGATCATCACTGGTTTTTCAAGAACTTGTGGTTAGCACCTCCAAAGAAATGTGTTTCAGAAGCTTTGATTATTCAAACGACTATCCACCATAGTTACACATTGCATATGAGCACGTACTTTGTGCAGGGCACTCCTCAAAACAGGAACCACAGTTGTGAGGATCACTCTGAACGTCGACACATTCCCCGCCACAGCATACCAGGCCGTAGGCACACGCGTGGCCGCACATGCCACAGTGGCTCGCATCCCTTGTGGTGTCCTTGCAGTACCGGCCAAAGCAACATGTGTCGCCGCCCCATGGGTTCTGCTTGCGGTTGGCGCAAACCATGGGGTTGCCAGCGCAGGATAGCGCCCTCTGCCTCCCCTCAGCACGAAACGGAAAAAGTTGGAGTGTGTCGGAATCGAAACCTCAGAATGTTGCAACTCCATTTTTCGGGCCGCAATGACTCCATGGCAAGCTCCTATCAATAGGAAGAAAATCAGAGGCCAGTAAGATTTAATTGTGGCACTGAGTGAGGGAAGCTTGCTGAAGGTGTCTCCAGAATGGGCATTTTCAGATAGCAAAAGCATGGAACTTTACAAAGGCAAAGTCCACATTTGTGTCATGCACATAACATTTTTTTGCAATAGAACAGATTGTAGAAGGCATCAAGAGGAGCGATACTCGGCTTTCTCGAAAGGATCATAGATAATCTGATTGGTTATATTCAGTTTCCACCTTACTAAGATTCGCAGGATGAGGACAATCCGATTACGTAGTGGATCAACCTAACATTTCTGCAAACTACTGGCAGAGTACGTATGTGAAGTCGAGGACTAAGAAAACAAGATGATTATTGATTTCTTTACTCTTTTGTTCAATGAGAATCTTCGAACTACTCAATTGTTATTACGAATCAGAAAAGGACCGGTCATCTGAATGGGTTGAAAGGATGATGCTAACGACTGCGTGGAACTTTATTTGCTCTTCGGTTGAACTGCTATCACTTATAAAGTGAGAATGACCAGCCAGAGAGCTTCAATTTTGGCCAAATTAAAAAAAAAAATGAACGTAGAGATTGATGTAGAGATGATAAAAGGGTCATAACTAGACTGAGCAGAGAATCGGCCACTCTGGATGGATTACTATATAAAATACAAAGCAGTCGAGTGTCGATTGCCATGAAGCTGGAGAAAGCACCTGACCTGCATGACGCTTTGAATTTGAAGAATTTAGCGGGATCATCCATGGAGAAAGCAGAAAAGGCACAAAGCTAAGAGTTGAACCCGTTAACGTCGAAAATGGCTCAGTGGGCCAAGGCGAAAAACAAGGCCCAATAAGCCCGAGACTTGTAAAGCGAGCCCAAAAGGGTCCAACGGAGGTCGCTAACACAAATAGCGATGAACCGGTACCGATCATCACTCGAGAATAGGAAAATAAGAATGAAGGCAGTAGCATGTGATACCGATAGCTTCGCGGGTAAGACAATGAGGTTATGGGCGCACTACCAAAAATTCCAGGATATTTGAAATTGAAGTACTGATCGCCAGAAGACAGTTATTCACAATGCTAGACTATGGACCTGTTTAGTTCAACTTTGCGGAAATAACTTTGAGAAAATACAAATATCTTTGAGATAAATGGATTTTCCGAAATCTACATCGTTTGGTAAAACTCACATTTGCAATTGATTTTTGCTATTTATTTTTTAAAGTTTGAAAATCAAATCTAGCGGTAAACAACCGCCGGCTAAAACGGCCGATTTGTAATCCCGAACCGCCAGATTTGGGCACCGGATGGACAGCCAAATCTAGCGGCCTAAGGTCACACAAACCCAGGCGGCATCGCCTGGTTCGAGCGCGCCAGGCGACGCCGCCTGGGTCGCAGGTTGCGCCACCTCAAGTGGTGGTCATTGGGGACACACGACCCCTAGGCAGCAGTGGCAGTTGCTAGAGAAGTGGACTCTCAGGCGAGGAAGACGAAGACGTACGAAGAAGAAGATGAACAGTGACAATGATAAACAATAAACTTGCATTTCCAAAATGCCAAATGCTCAAAATTGGTCTGAACTTGCATTGGGCTTTCAGCATTAAAAATGTTGATATTTGGCTAATGAGCTTTCGAAAGTGTTTGCAAAACACAAAAAAAAAAAATCTTCCTTAAGGGGTTTTGAGGGCCTAAAACCTCTTGAGAAAGCTTAACCAAATGTAGCCTATAAATAGTTGAGAAAACATCATTGTAAGGGATCACGCATTTGCACAACAAATCTCAATAGACTCAGTTTTGGCTATTTTTTACTTATCCCTGTTTTGCATTTACTTTCAATTGCTTTAGAATTACCCTTTATTTTATCATAGTTGTATTAGAATTTGTAACCACTTTTTCAAAATGACACAGGACCCGATACAAACAATAAATCCGAAGAAACCTCTTCTTTTGGTGAAAGATATTTGGTCTGAGAACCATCTCGGCCAAATAGAACTTGATAGGCATAATATCACCTTCACTAAGGCATAAACAGTACTGTTGTTAAGCCGAAGCCCATTACTATGTACAAGAATTTGTATCATCAGCAGCCACATAATTTTAATGCATCGTCAGGTAATGACTATATTTTGCACTACAAGGAACTAAGTCGTTGTGGTAATTAATCTCGGAAGTGCTGAAACTTGAATAAAATGAAACAAAGTCATCCCAAGTTACTTGAACAGGTCTGAGGGCAAATGGTAGTTTCAAGACTGGTCATTGGCCGACCAAAACATGGAGAAGCAGCTGGGGACATGGCATCGGCAGCGGATTGCAGCGGTGCTGGGGGTGGGTGGTGATCGACGTTATGGCGACAGTGGTGACGGTTAAGCGGTGGCAGTGACGATGTTGATCGCGACTGTGGGTGGCAGTGAGGTAGCGATGCAGGTGCAAATGGTCTGTGTCTTGGGTGCTCAAGATGGCAGTAAAGCAATGATGGAACAGTAGTGACGGTGATGTGCTGGTGAAGGCGGTATCAGCTGTGACGGCTCTGGTAAGACGAGAATATATTAACCAAAAAGCTCTTCAACAACTCGAAAACTCTGCATTATCACCTTATCAGATCATCAAACTCAAATCCAAAACAATAAAATGGATTTTCACTATAGAGTTTCAGCCATGCGACATTCAGCGCTTCAGCTCCAAAACTTTCTATACTGACCTTTTCGTTTTGTAACTAAGTTCCGACTCTGAGTGTGGTTTGAGAGCACATTATAAACTTGTCCATTTCTTTTTCCACATTTATAAGGTCTCGCCTGGCCCCACAAATCGCAAGCCTCGGACTCAGTTGTGACATCTTCCGGCTTCACTCTCCAATTAACCCGTACAGAAGCCTTCATTTCCGGCATAAAGAAATGACAAAACCTCTTGGACAGATTAGCGACACTCTAACATACATACTGGTGTCATAGGCCGGTAGTTTCCTTGGCCGCAGATCAACCCGTGCGGCGCCTGACGAGCGGAATTCGTCAGGCCAACCTTCCTTCTATAGTCATTCTAATGAACAATACAGTGAATAGCTTCTTTATACGAGATCGTAACATGTCCAACTTCGCTCAGGCGTCTAGTCCATCGAGTGAAATAGCAGATCTCTTTAGGCTCAACAACTAATTTCGCCCTACTATGGCCTCGTCAAGAGAACGACATCAACTCCCGACTAGTTTGTGCACGGGAGGCCAACCCCGCCTTCAGAGCTTCTTGATAATATAATCCTTCTATCCTAGAACTCTTAGCACCAACTGTCCTAACGCCACTCTCACGAACCAATTGTGTTCATCTTCTCTGCATCATCACTTTTCACTCGATAACCGCAAGCACCACTCACAAGTGTCACAAGTACAGGAGGATTCACGGACCGTGATATCGGGATGTAAGATTGCATGAGCGCTCTGGAAATTGTTGCAACTCTTCTAATCCTGGAACTGTCAGAACCATAAGTTCCCAATTGCCTCCTTCAACAAGACATCAAGCACACGATGTCACATTGCAAAAGCAACACGCATGGAAGTGCGGAATGACTCCAAGAAAGTCTTGCACTAATTCACAAACTCTCCCTTTCACATAGTCTTAGCAGGAAAAATTTTCCAGTGGCACGTTTAGAGTCGAGGTTCTTAAGCACGCGAAAGCTTAACACTAGAAAAGGCAATTGCTTCGCAACAGCTTAAACGTCGTTGGAGGCTGCGGAGTCCAAGATAAAAAGGAGTGCAAGACACACAGTCACATACCTCCAGTCATCACTAGAACGCATTCGTCATTCACGACCAGTGTTACGCAGACCCCAGCTTAGCTTTTGTAAGCACTACGACGATTCGAATAATGTCACTTTCTCCGAGCATTGCTCTAGTAAGGAATGAAACAGAGAGTCGACCTGCAACATGTTAAAGGGATGCTCCAAACAGATCTTGATCGCAACACCTCATAAAAATTAACGTATTTTGTAACCCACATGTTCATTTGGGAAAATCAAGGTTTCTTAACCCCTTTATGTAGTTTTATTTTCATTAACTAGCATTCAAAAGGAGCATTGCTATAGACTTGTTTCATAAGGGCTTCATTCATATGCTAAAAGCAGCACACGTGTCACGGACTGGATTCTCCTATACTCACGTACCTTTGCGAGCAAAGCCAATGACATTAGGTCAAGAGCAAGTGATACAGAGGAGATGATATAAATGATTCGTGGAAGTGGCATTAGGGCATTTGTGCTAGGAGTTCTAGGATAAAACGGTTATAACTCTGAGGAGCTCTGAAGGCGGAGTCAGCCTCTATGCATAAACTAGTCAAAGCTTATCCGAAACTAGTTGCTGTGCCTAAAGTGTTATGCATGTTTTGCTCGAATGACTGAATGTTCAAGTTAAGCTAGGCGTGGTAAGATCTAATATGAGGATGCTATTTGTCTTTGGAACAACTATAGAAGGAAAACTAGCCTTGTGTTCTCAACTCGCTAGGCATCGCGCAAGCAATAACCGCTGACTCATGACAAGATGGTATCTAAGTAGGATCCCTCCAGAAGATGGGTGATTCGGGAAAACTTGTGTTTACGAAGGAACTAAATTCTTCACTAAATATGGAAAACCTTCTTGGATTGATTGCGAATTTCTATGGGTTTGCTACCACGTTTTCAACAAGGGGAGAAGGTCTATTAAGATCAAGAGAAGCTTAGGGCACGTTTGGTAACGATTTTGTTCCGAGGAGTAGATTCTGATCAGAAATGATTTTTTTTTATTCTGTTCCTAAATAGATTATAAGCATTTTAAGTTGTTTGCTAACTGTCCAAAATTTCGATTCCGGAATAGAATTGCGTTTAAGTACCGTACTCATTGATTCTGTTCCAAATCAATTTCTTTTATTTTTTAAATAATTTTTTACTTTTTCCTTTTTTTTTTTTTTTTTTTTTTTTTCCTTTTTCTCCTATTATTCTTCTTCTTCTTGTGGCCGGCCGCCGGTGACCTCACTAGAGTGTCGCCGGCCCTCGGCGAGGCCGACCCTCGTCGGTGGCAGGCAGCGGCGGACGGCGGCGGACGGCAGCGAGAGGTGGTGGACAGTGGTCACTGGATGGCGGAGGAGAGAACGTATGGGATGGGAGAGAATGTGGAGTAGGAGGGTATGTCGAGCAGAGGAGAGAGAGCCACTTTTTTTATTCTTTTTTCTGATTCTGGAAAATTTGTTCCCAAGAACAAAAATTTTACCAAATGCGATTCTTACCAAACCGATTCTAATAAAAATCGACTTTGGCCACGTTTGAACGATTACCAAAATAGGGCCTTAGTAGACCAAAAAGGGTGTTGCCTGAAAGCACAGTTAACTCCAGATGTCACACTTGATAGGGAAAGCACAAGCGAGCGGAATGCCTAGATAGTTTTGATCGAAGGAAGCCACCAATGGAGTACTGTGGCCTGCTCTATGGGCGAGCGTCACCATTGCAAGACCCAAGGTAGGGAGTTAATGGTTGAAGAACGCAGGAAGGAGTCGAATAACCCACAATGAGGGGTTGCAAAATTGAATGAGGGGGAATGTCACAAGTAGGATTCTCCCATCCTCACATATCTTGTGAGTGGAGCAAGTGGCTCAGATCGAGTGAGTGATTTAGAGGGGGTGATACAACTAATTCGTGAGAATAATGTCTTATAATAAGATTATTAGGCTTCCATGCAAAATTGATTGGAAATTAATGTCACTTTCTTAATGAGACTATGACAAGTTGGAATAAGTTAATTGTACCTAAAGTATTATGCGCCTTTCATTCAAGTGACCGGACGGCCAAGTTAAGCGTGGTACAATGCTATTTACTATATTGTTCTTAAAAACAATTATTAAAGGTTGACATGGTATTCTCGACTCACCAAGCACCGTACAAGCTATTCAGCATCCAAGAAACTACCGTCCCATGACACATGCATAATTATATGTGATTTGCTTATATATTTTTCTTCGTTTTTACTTTTGAGAAGCACTATTTATTTTAAGGTGATTTTTTATTTTCAGAATATAGTATTTAGTATTAGATTTTTTGGATATTAAGATCCATGAGAAAAATTAAATGGGTGAACTTAAAAAGAGGGAGAAATAGGCATGGAGTCCATAAATATATGATTTTGCCATAAGTTTTCAAATCATAGGTTCAGCTTCATTCAATTTCTAAACCCTTTTAAAAGGGCATTTAGGAAGGGACCAAAAAAAAAAGAGGTCATATTAAGATCATCCATTCATCCATTATTATTATTATCTCTCCCTCTCCGATTGCTTTGCTTCCAGCACAGTGCAGAGGGGCAACGCAGCACAAAGCCGAACCGCCAAAACCCTAAAGCATTTCGAAGCCACCGTCCACCGGAGTATCGGAGCGGCAAGGCAGGTCGATGCTGGCGCCGGCGCTGGAGATGGAGCCGGTGGAGCCGCAGTCCCTGAAGAAGCTCAGCTTCAAGTCCCTCAAGCGCGCCCTCGACCTCTTCTCCCCCGTCCACGGCCAGATCGCTCCTCCCGACCCCGAGAGGTACCCATCTCCTCCTTCCTGCTTCGGAAACCCTAAATCGAATTGCGGGTCGCGGGTGAGGCTGACCGAGGTTTGTTCTTGGGTGCAGCAAGAAGATGCGCATCAGCTACAAGGTTAGTAGTGGCTTCTCGTGGTTCTCTCCTGGCAAGTACGTGTTCCTTGAGTGCTGGGAAGCGGTTTTTTGTTGTGGGGACGTTGGTTGGTCGTTTGATTGCGGGGCTGTTGATTATAGCGAGGCCCTTTTGAGCGACGTTCGGGTTCTGGCTTTTGTAGCTTAATTTCGAGTACGGTGGAGGTAGCGGGAGTGAGGACCAGGTTTCAAAGCGGAAGGAGAGCGGCGCCGCGCAGAATCAAGGCCAACAAGCTGCCGGGGCTTCCAATGCGCTTGCTCTTCCGGGTGCGCTATGTTTGTCTGCTTTCTAAATCATGGGTCCGCCTTCTTTTTTCTGCGCAATGTGTAGCTGACTGTGTAGTTGTTGTGTGCATTATGTGCATAGAAGGGTTGTTATTAACATCAGGAAATCGACACCTGCACCAGTCAAACTTGATAATTGGAAAGCTGTTAGCTTCTTGAGTCCTGGTATCTAACTGCTTGTGTTCTTTTGATGGTTATCCTATTATTGATGGCTTTTAACGTATTTAATCTGTTGAAGGAGCAATTATAAGTTATAGCATTTGGTTGCCCGTTAAACTAATGTTGCAATCGATTGGCCTCAGTCTTTTTAAAAGACAGTGTCAAGTGGCATACTAGACATAGTGAACCAATCTTGTGTTGGTAACGGTGTATATGGGAGACCTCAGTGCTGTCATTCTGAATGATACCATTTTGCTGTTTGTACTAGAGGGAAGAAAGAGAGTGTCAAATTCTATTTACAAACTTCCTATATGTCTGAAGTTGTAGACAGTTAGAAGAGAACTGAGGCAATAATTTGCTAATTGATATATGTTTCTTCCCCTGATTATAAAGAAGAGAAGGTTTTACATTTCTTCGTCATCTAGCTTTCCTTGGGGAGTGCATTTTGAACTTTGAGTGTCAATTTATTTATAACTGATTCTTTGATGCTTTACTAAATCACACACAAAGTATATGTAGTTGTAGTGCATGTGGGTCTGTAGTCTTGAATTTGTATGAGAAATTTTATAAATTTTCAAGTTGTTGTTGGTCAGAAGAAAATTTATGCCTGAATTTATGCCATAGTGGGCTGATTGACATATGTTTCTTCCCTAGGTTAAATAACAGAAGTTTTGACTTCTCTTCTTCTTTTTGTTTTCCTTGATGAGAACATTTATTGAACTTTTGAGTTTTAAATTAAATTGTGATGAATCCTTTGATATTTTTTACATTTCAAAAAGAATCACGAGTCATGAGAATTTTTTTTGTGAATTTTTTGACATTTGAAGAAGATTTATAACTCATGAGAATGCTCACTATGGCTAGCCAAATTAAACATTGTTTGATATAAACTCCTTTCTCTTTTGCAGGTCCAGAAGGTTCTAAAATTCCACCAATGGAAAAGTCTCAAAATGCTTTAACTGTTGGTCCATCATTACGACCTCAAGGATTGTTAGTACCCTTCTTCTCTTTCAAACGACCATCCCTTGGTCAAGAGAATCAAGTTACCCTCATACCTTCACTTAGATATCTCACACATTTTATGCTTTTCAAATTGCTTATCAAAAAAGAAAACATTCAGATTTTGGGCCACTGTATGTGGTATTACTGATTCCAGCTTTTTTTTTTTTTTTTTTGATGTGTTGCAGCTCTTTTAATTTTGTAGTTTTCTTTGTGGATTTTATTTAAATTTGTTTGTAAAGCTTTTTCAGTAGAACATTCGACATAATGTTGCTCGTGTTCATGCATCTTCCTCAGAAATGATGTTGGTCTACATGGAAAAGGCACTGCTATTGTCTCTGCTTCTGGATCATCAGACAGGTAAATATGTTGTATTGCATTCTATTTTAGTGTCTGTTGGAGTGTCTTTTTGCTTCTTCTTTTTTTCCCTTTAAGGCAATCGGTCGCATAATTTGACTTTTCTTCAATAGGAAAGACCTTAAATCTAAAAGAACATTTTTTATATTTATATTTTTTGGTTTAAACACACAAAACCTTGAATAGAAGAGGTTAAGGTCTACATGTGTTGGTAATTCTTCCTTTTGGTAGTTAAGAGATCACATTTGTGTAATTTAGCAAGTTTTTGATTTTTAAATTGTTTGATTCTATGAATTACTATTTGTCGAGCCTAAAGAAATTTACTCTTCATGAGTTGCTGGTCATTGTAATCGTGCTCTGAAATTCTAATCTGCATCAAGACTAGTTGTTCTACATCACCTATCGTTGGACCCATAGCCAGTGTAGTGTCTGTTACATGCATCAGTTGCTTATGCTTTGTAATTATTCAGAGGCATCGACAAACTAGGGCAAATACCTATGTATCCTATATTTTTGGGCAAAATAGGACTTTCATATTACTGTTACTTTTTTAATACGTTGACATTCATCTATTTGCGCAATCCACTGAAGTAACATCAGAACATTTCTTAATGGTTTCTGAAAAGCTGTTTTATGGATTCTCATAATTCGACTCATGCATTCAAGGATCAATGTGCCATCTTAAGTTCTGCTCTAAAGTACTTAATTTGCTTTGGCCTCATGCTCTCACTCTGTTTTTAGGAATTTGTCTACCTCAGCCATTATGGAAAGACTTCCAAGCAGGTGGCCACGTCCTGTGTGGCATCCTCCATGGAAGAACTACAGGGTGAGAATTGTGGCCTAATTTTTCTGGAAGCTAGAAGAAAGTTCTTGTTTTGTTTCGGTAATAGTTATGGTGTCATGTGATAATTATACATTTGAATTTATCATACAGCTGTGTCTTGTCCATGTTATCGTATCTGCAGTTATTTGCTCGCTTACTTGGATTGTTATGTGTTTTGTTTTCTCCTTTTTGTATGTGCAGGTCATAAGTGGGCATTTGGGATGGGTGAGATCTATTGCATTTGATCCTAGCAATCAATGGTTCTGCACTGGCTCTGCAGATCGGACAATTAAGGTATTAAGCTGTTACAATTGTGCTTTTTGATGATTCCTGGTCTTCTTTTGTTTGTAAAATTTGCTGGTCATAGATGCTCACTTTTTAGTTCTTTGGTTGCTACCATTTGCTAATTTACATTTCTATGTATGGTTCTTTTGGTTAGTTGAACGAGATGATTGTTAGAATCATTGAGTTGCCAGAAAGTTGATCACACTTTTCTATGGCAGCATTTTGTTCTGAAACTTTTTTGAAGTGATATCCTTAATTCTAATGTTATTTCGAATTGCATGATCTCTGTGATTTAATTGTATAAAGTACAATTTGAGATGGAAATTGCTATTAAAGTTTTGAAATGGATGAGCATTGACATTGCAGAGATGAATTCTAAATGCCCCCAACCAGAGGGGGTCTTAAGTTGACTCTTTTCTCTTCGTCACATGCATTCTGGTTGACCATATGCTTTCTTCATCAACTTCCCTTTTTTGTGAAATCTGCGCATTCAAGCTTTCTATATTGATATTCTTTTCCTAGATATGGGATCTAGCAAGTGGAAGGCTGAAGCTAACGCTGACAGGACATATTGAACAGATTAGGGGTGAGTGCTTGACATAATAAATGATTAGCAGTTTGAACTTGTTTTGGCTAGCTACTTTTCAGATTCTGACAGTTCCAACTCTATACCTTCTTCAAATTACAGGCCTTGCAGTGAGTAGTAAGCATACTTATATGTTCTCTGCTGGTGATGACAAACAAGTTAAATGCTGGGATCTTGAGCAGAATAAGGTTGTAAATCTATCTCCTTATCAAATGTGAAGCGCTGTGTTCAATTAGTTAAACACATTTTAATAAAGAATGCTTTTGGCTATTTCAGGTTATCCGGTCTTATCATGGTCATCTTAGTGGTGTTTACTGCTTGGCTCTTCATCCTACTATTGACATTTTGCTCACTGGGGGACGTGATTCTGTCTGTCGGGTATGGAAAAATAAATAGTGATTCACTCATTAAAATGGAATTCTTAACAGGAGCATTTTTTATGCTTGATTAATTTTTTTTTTTAAAAAGCTGATTACTGATGGACAAAAATATCCAGGTATGGGACATCCGGAGTAAAATGCAAATTTTTGCACTCTCTGGACATGATAATACAGTTTGTTCGGTCTTCGCTCGACCTACGGTATGCAAATTATTAATTATCATTATTAATTAACATCAGAATATTTTGGCAAAGCCTTTCCGTAGCAACCCTATGTAGAGAGAAAAGTGAGGACAATCAGGTGCTAAATTGCTATGGATGCAGTCTGGCTTGTCTCCTTTTGAGTGTATGACCTCTTGGTATAGTTATCACTGCAACATGTTGCATGGAGAATTCAGCATCATGTAGTCCATGACTGTTAGTCTCTTGGTTGCAGTTCTCTGTGACTCGCTAGTTATCTCTCATGAGGCATAAGGTGACAGTAACGAGAGTTTATACTTCTTAACTTTCAACTTCAATGGATGCTTCTACTTTTAGACTGAACAAAGAAATTAGCCTTGGTGATTTATGTTGTTGTAACTCTGATAAATTAAGAAGTAGAATAAGGTTTTCTGTCAAAGCAGTGATGATGGGTTCTCTTTTTGTGTGTGTGTGTGTGTGTGTGTGTGTGAGTGAGTGAGAGAGAGAGAGAGAGAGAGAGAGAGAGAGAGGATAGGGAAAAGCGGTGGAGGGTCTGGGCAACGGGTCAACTCTTTCTGTGTCACAGTTTGCGATGTTGTCATTGATGACACAACTAGCTCTCAGCTTAGACGGAGACATGCTGTTTTCAGAGTTTAGGGAATAGTTTGGTCCCCCTGTCCACATGCTTCGTCATTCATTTTTAAAGTTGAGAGAGAGGGAGAAGCAGTTGATAAAATCACTGTATCATCTTTTAGTAGGATGCTTACTCAGCTAACTTGAGAGCAGCACAGTGGTACTTCTTTGAGAGAGGGGGTCTACACCTAACCCTAACCTTGACACGTCACTTTTGTTTTGTAGAAATTAAGTCTGTTTAACGATATTGACATCTCTCCTGTTTTACATGTCGAACTGTGGTCCAATCCAGGGTTTTTCCAGAGGTATTTAAGAAAACCAAACCAGACTCAAGCTTGGTTTCCAGTTCAATTTGTTGAACTGACCAGTCCATTTACTCTTTTTCTTTCTTCTCTAGGTTTTTTACAAAATTGAGGACTTGATGGTCAGATTTTGGCTGTGTTGTTCAACTCGTTATACTCTGAAGCAGTGATTATTTTTTCTCTAAGTCATCTCTAGATAATGGTTATATATATGACGGAAATATCTTATAATTTTGGCTCTCTGGATAGTGCTTATATAAACGACAGACATTTCTTCTGATACTATTGACATTCAGGATCCACAAGTTGTAACTGGCTCCCATGATACAACTATCAAGTTCTGGGACCTTAGACATGGTAACATAATGTTTTTTTGATTGCCTTCCATATTGATTCTGTTTTTGTTGATCCATCATATTCATTGCACAATGTGTTTTGGTCTCTTTGCAACCTGCCTCAGGAAAAACAATGACAACTCTCACTAACCATAAGAAATCTGTGCGAGCAATGGCCCAGCATCCTAAGGAGTAAGCATTTTGCAAGAGATTAGTTAATACTTGTATCAAACCTGTTTAATGTACTTTAATGTTGTCTTATGCTTTCCCTTATTACAGGAACTGTTTCGCATCTGCATCAGCTGATAACATCAAGAAATTCCAGCTGCCTCGAGGGGAATTTCTCCACAACATGCTGTGAGTATTCAAATAAGCCTCAGCTGTCTGTTTAGCATCTATTTGAGGGCTTTCTGTTGGAGACCACTTCTTCTCATGTCTACGAAAACACACCATCTTTATGCGAAGAAGGGTGTCTATGATATTGAGCCCTTTTCGGTGATCTAATTGCTCTAGATGAATACTACGTACTGTCTTCAATTCTTTTAAGATTGCAGACTTTCTTCTACTGCACCAAAGAATTCTCTGCTAATTTTATTTAAAATGATGGTATTTGCACATCTTATGCAATATGCATATTTTTCTGTTTGATTTTGGGACGCGATTGATAATTGATTGGAGTATGTCAAGTGAAGTTATATTGATTGGACTATTCTTATTGGCAGATTGAACTATAATATGTGCTCTGTCACCTCATATAAATCCTATGTGATTAAATCAGTGGATAATGCTGAGAAACCTTTTTCTTCACATTGCATGGTAGATGTGTTCTATTTTTTGAAAAAATTGATAAAAGCTTCTCTGTAGAAGTTCAGACAGTGGTGAGACGGCTAGGTTAGCCATGAGTACCCTTGAATCCTGTTGTTTTGTGCTGATGCGACTTCTCTAGACTAATCTGGTGCTTAGCCTTCTCAGGGACAAAGGTTTCAGCCTTTTACATTCATGTAGTAAAGAAGTTGCTTTCTGCATTGTCCTTAAATATGTGCTATTTTTGCACAATTTAAGTTGGGGTACATCATGGCCTAAAGGCCTGAGGCTTTGAATAAGTTTTCTCAGTTCTTAAGAGTGGCATCTACAGTCTAATTCTGTATAGATTACCCTTCATCTATCTATCAATTCCTCAAAGCAATGTCTAATGTATTGGCAATGTTTATGTAAAACAGCTCACAGCAGAAAACCATAATCAACACAATGGCAGTCAATGAAGAAGGTGTGATGGCTACTGGAGGTGTGTTTCTTGGCTTACTTTTTTTTCTTTTTCTTTTTGTGTCAACTTGATACGTCCAGTGCAGAAAAACGGTTGGTGGTGTTTGAGATCTTAAGATGTTGTCAAGCATCTACTTCCTTTACTAAGCTTTGACGCACTTATAAACCTCGACTTAATGTGAGGGGAAAAAACCTTCTTTCCACCCTACCTCTTCCCATCTTCCTCTTGTTGATGCATTGACAGAAATCTTCTCAATTTTACTTTACTTTTTTGGTTTTTAGGTGACAATGGGAGCTTATGGTTCTGGGACTGGAAGAGTGGCCACAACTTCCAGCAAGCTCATACGATTGTACAGCCTGGTATGTGTGCCAAACATTTCCATCATTTCAAGAGGTTTTTCCTAATTCATTGTGCATAATAATATAAAAATTCTAATGTGAGTTGCATTCAGGATCCTTGGAGAGCGAAGCTGGAATATATGCTCTCTCCTATGACTTAACTGGTTCACGGCTGGTGTCATGCGAAGCGGACAAGACCATAAAAATGTGGAAAGAGGATGAGCTTGCTACCCCAGAAACTCACCCTCTCAATTTCAAGCCTCCCAAAGATATCAGGCGGTTCTAGTTCTTTGTGGGCATCCTATTGCAATCTTATGTCACCGCTTGGCAACACGTCCATCCTTTCATGCAGCCTGTTGCTCCAACAGATCTTCTGCATCTACTCTTCGGAAGAAAGCATCTGTGGAATGGCATACACAGCCTGCCAAGATAGTTCTATGAACGTTTTCTTGATGGAGCAGAATTGAGCCAGAATGAAAACCAGAAATCAGAGGGCAACTTTGATTTTCTGCAGATCATGTAATTGTATCTCAAATTATAGTATCCGTATTCTGTACAAATGCTCCGGAAAGTTGTGAGGATGGCGGAAAGGTCCTTGTGTGATGTTTGTGATTGTCTGTGAACCTTAAAAAGCGGGGTGTTTGAGAGATAGAGACGATGCATCCATGCATCGTGCGCTTTGCTTGGGGGACAATTTAGCAATTTTGCAAACCGAGGAGGAATGACATTTTTCGCTCGCAAGGCAACTCCACGTGGTCATATTGTCTGTGTTGACTTTTCGACGTATTTTTATACACGTCGATTACCTTCTTTATCCCAGCCAATTCAACCTTACCCTTTTGGGCTCTAAGTTTCGTAGAGAAAACAACTCCAACGTCGACGGGGTCCTGATTGGTCGGTAGAGGGATTCAAGTTGTGTCCTTCAATGAATTGGTAAGAAATGGTCACTTTTGTCGGATCAAGCAAGCAGCGATGTCGTGAGAAACTTCAATGGCCTTTGGATGAATCATAGGGGAAGGTGGGATGCAATGAATGCAGCCAATCCCTTTCCATGTTCTCATGACAAGTCAATGGGATATTTAAAGTCCCGTCCTAATCTCTTTTGTTCATCGTGGAAGACGGTGTTGGATTGTTTATATTTCTACGCTTATTTTGGACCACCCCATGCAGGTACCATGAAATTTCCTAGTTTAATCCTGCACAATTGGTGGCATGTCTGCCATCATTGCGCACTAAAAAGCCATATTTTTCAAAATCTGCCGACCTTTCAACATCAGAAAAGCTAAAAACGGTAAAAAGAGATCGCACCTAACAAGCGCAACATCATTTCTTTTCCTAGCAGCCATGACTAGTTCCCAGTCCACCCTGCCGCCATGGGAAGAGAACTTCTTGGCCACTCGAAGAAGGATAACTTGCCCATTTTCAACCAAGTTATTATTGAGCAATTCCGGCACATGTGAGCCCAGCACAAGCAAGGTTAAGGTCATAAATTTCTCTTAGATTAGGAATCGTAGAGAGATCCGACACTACTTCCTAAGTGGTGAAGTGAGTCATTCTCACCGGTTACAAATTGTTCCTTTTGTTATTATTTTTCTTTTCTGTTTTGGGTCATGATTACTGGTCATAAATCATCATGATGGGTGGACAACAAAAGAAAGGAAAGGCACGAGATATTGAAAAGGTCTTAGTATGCAACTTGCACTCAACACAAGCTAGTTCCTTGGGTTGAATCCTCAATAGAACAGCTAATTTGGACTGTAATCAAAGAAAGGGAAACGCTCAACAAAGCCACTGGAAAAAAAAAAAAAAAAAAAAAAAACAGCCTAAAAAGATCCTTTTGATTACATAGAGAATCCTTCCATGCAGGCTTGAACTTAGCACTCAATTATATCGTGCCCATCTTAAATAGATAAACTCCGGATCCATGAAATGCTCCTCTATCTTATCATTAGATCTCGTGCGCTAGTGCCACGATAGCTCGATGTGCATAAAGACAAAACAAGAGATGTTAAGAGATGGCGCTTATTATAGTCCTAACGTTGGAGCTTTGTGTAGCTCGATGAATCTGACAAAAAGCGATTGGAATTAGGGCAAACGAGCTCCGAAGATGGAACCCCCCCACATGCGGTGGCGACATGAAAAGCCGGAATGGTTGCGTAGTCGCTTCCCCCACATAAAACTCTCACTAGTCAAAATTCTCAATCCTCCACTAACCCCCGACCCCCCCAAAAAATATATATATAAACAGTTGAAAAATAAATAATAAAAAAATGGGTTTTCTTCCTTTTGTGCCGGGTGTTTGGCATTTCCTCAATTAATATTAATTATATATATATTTTTTGGCAGAGTAGTGAACTGCAAATAAAGTGGCATCAACGTTGTATATTTTTGTCATTTTTTTTTTTTGGGTAATCTTTGGTTGGCTTGGCTCTCGTTAGAGCGCCAACGAAGCAGCCTTCCTCGCGTTCTTGAGCGACTCTTCGCCTACAATTCATGCACGAATCTCACTCCTCTTTCTCTCTCCTGAACCATTCAAATCTCAAATCTCTCTCTCTCTCTCTCTCTCTCTCTCTCTCTCGTCGACACAGACAGAGACACAGAAAACAGAGACACACGAAAGAACGAGCTGAAGATAAGGAAACGAGAGGCATGGCTTCCGAGCTCAGCCGCCGGAACCAATCCCATCACCCCCACCCATCTCCTCCGCCGCCGCTCTCTCCTGAAACGGCCCCGATGTCGCCGTCGCCGCCGTCTCCCTCCCGGGTCGTCGCCGCCGTGCTGCACCGCCTCTTCTTCGTCTTCGTCGGCATCGGCATCGCCACCCTCTTCTTCTACGCTGTCCTCCCCAAGCATTCTCCTCCGCCGCTGCATCATTCGGACGTCACCGCCGCCGCCGCCGCCTCCGAGCTGTCCCACCGCCGCATCCTGCACGAGGAAACGGGCATGAGCCTGCCGATGGGGCGCGCCGCGTCGCCGGAGGAGGCAGCATGAACGCGGGAGGGAAGGTGCCGCTGGGGCTGAAGAGGAAAGGGCTGAGGATCGTGGTGACGGGCGGTGCCGGGTTCGTGGGGAGCCACCTGGTGGACCGGCTGATCGCGCGCGGCGACAGCGTGATCGTGGTGGACAACCTCTTCACGGGGCGGAAGGACAACGTGGCGCACCACTTCGGGAACCCCCGGTTCGAGCTCATCCGCCACGACGTGGTCGAGCCCATCCTCCTGGAGGTGGACCAGATCTACCACCTCGCCTGCCCGGCCTCCCCCGTCCACTACAAGTTCAACCCCGTCAAGACCATCATATCCTTTTCTCCTCCTCCATCTCCTCCTCCTTCCATCGTCACTGCTATTATTTCATTCCATCTTTTTCGTTCACTGCAAACCCTAATGCAGCATGACATGTCTGAATATGAGATCTAAGAAATATCTAAGTTAGTGATGTTTGGGAAGCCATTCGGAGTTCTTTTTGAATTTTCTTTGAAAGTACGAAAGCGACAAGAACTAGAATAAGGAAAGGTGGGTTTTTTTTTTTTTTCTATGTTGTTAAGATTTTTCAATGTTTTGGTGGCCTTTTTTTTTTTTTTTCTTCCTTAATTCGAAGCGAGATTCACAAGACAAATGTGGTGGGAACGCTCAACATGTTGGGGCTGGCGAAGAGGGTCGGGGCACGTTTCTTGCTCACCAGCACCAGCGAGGTTTACGGCGATCCCCTTCCAGCATCCCCAGGTCGAGACCTACTGGGGCAACGTCAACCCCATCGGTCAGTCCCTCTCTCTCTCTCTCTCTCTCTCTCTCTCTCTAAATGCCCTGCAATGCTTGAAACCCGGCCCACCCAACTTCGGCGACCTGGTCCGGTTCAAGGTTTTGTATGTGAATTTCATATCTTGGGCAATGCATTAGGCCTGGCCTTCGGACCTTGTCCCGCCCAATGATCACTTTTAACATGGACCATCCCCACATCCGATGTATCAAACATCTAGATAACGTTCGATCTAGTGGAGCCTATGCGAGCTCCATCGGACGATGTTTAAGTGCCTAGTGCAATCGATCCAAAGTCCACCTGTAGATGTCCCCCACTTCATGAACCAAGTAAGCATCTAAGTTTGTGGAAATCAGACGGGGCATAAGTTACTACAACGTATATATGATATAGGAAGTTGATTGACTAGGCTCCAATCAATTCATCGATTACGAAAATAGGATTACTATGCCAGAAGAATGACAAAAGCTGGAAGATTCATACCATAGACCCTGTAAATGATTGATCCTATTTAGTCCGGTTCAGCAATTTCTATCTGACCATCAATCTGCACCATATCATGAATGAGTCTGTCAATACGGATGTCTGGATGGTGGCAGGCGTGAGGAGCTGTTACGATGAGGGGAAGCGCACGGCGGAGACCCTGACCATGGACTATCACAGAGGTCTAGGAATTGAGGTACATGAATCAATCCATTCAAAGAAGTTACCGCGGTTGAAGCATGAATAGAACTGACAGTTCGAAAGTTCTATGCAGGTGAGAATTGCTCGGATCTTTAACACCTACGGACCCCGAATGTGCCTCGACGATGGTCGCGTCGTGAGCAATTTCGTCGCTCAGGTACTCTCTCTTTCTCCTGGCACAGAGAGCTGCGCTGGACCAGTACAGTCACACTGCGAAATTTGATTTAGGACTTGGATTTCCTCTCATAATATGACCTTCGCAATCGGAACAGGCTTTGAGGAAAGAGCCGTTGACTGTTTACGGCGACGGGAAGCAAACCAGGAGCTTCCAGTACGTTTCCGACCTGGTACGAGCCATGTTTTTCATGTGCCGCCATTGAATTAAATCATGCAGGAGTTTTAGCATTAGAATTGGCCTTCTATCTCTTTCTGTTCTGTGTTCAGGTGGAGGGTCTGATGAGACTGATGGAAGGCGAACATGTCGGTCCATTCAATCTCGGAAATCCTGGCGAATTCACCATGCTCGAACTTGCCGAGGTAAAATCAATTCGTATGCTTAGATTTAAGTTAGCTATTCTTTATTAATTTGTTCTTCAAAATCGTTGTTTGATTCAATTTTCGATATCTATCCTTGCCATGTTAAAGAGGTGATCATCTGGCGAGCCTGGACCGACCCTTCTGTTCTAGCCTAAGTTCGTTGCTCAGACCCACCTATATGGACACGAAATACATAGTATTTTTCGAGTCGGGCAGGTCTGATCGGGCCCGACCGTGCTTTACAACTAGAGTTTCTTAGCCAATATGCTACCCAAGTTGATCCTGGAGCCAATTTTCATTGATTTTTCCATGAATGATGAACTTTCGAATTGGTCGACGGGTTATCTTTGAGTGCAGGTGGTACAAGAGACGATAGACCCGAATGCAAGAATAGAGTTCCGGCCGAACACGGCAGATGATCCACACAAGAGGAAGCCCGACATCTCCAAGGCCAAGGAGCTCCTCGGCTGGCAGCCCACCATCTCGCTCCGCCAGGGCCTCCCGCTCATGGTCTCTGACTTCCGGCAGCGCATCTTCGGCGACCAGAAGAGCACCGCGGCCTCTGATTACACCGCCACATCAGCGTGATCGCACAATCGCACCGCCAACACACATACATATAGCATGGCGATCGAAGAAACGGGAGAATACCCATCTCTCTTTCTTCGAAATATAGAAGAGGAGGGTAATAAAGGGATCGAAAATGTTAGTTGCAGAGCACTTCTAGGGTCACGACACTTCCGGTATCGGGACCTCGAGAAGGAGGAGGAATAACCCTAGAGGAATAAACATCATGATCTTCATGGTCAGATGATGATTTTTCTACTGTAATAGTAGGTTAATACATGGATGTTGTAGATGGATTTCTTTTATTGGTGGTATGATGAGTTGCATATGTTCTCTTCAATTGCAATTGCTAAGTCTTCCACTCTTGTGGTGGTCAATTCAAGAAGTCAATATGAGCCGCATTAGGTGACTGGAGACTGAAGTTTAGTGACTCGATTGCAATTTATTGTGCTATAGTACATATGAGCATGAATGGGATGTCACACTATGTGGTGGTCACAAACCTAGAGCTAAACGGATGGGATTGTAGTTGATTCTGTCCGATTTTTCGCTTGATGCCCCTCGTCCAATCATTACTCGGCCATGGTTTTCGAAGATTATATTCTGTACTTGTTTTATATGTTCTTGTGAACAAAATGTGGGGTCTTTCAAAGGAGAAAAAGACAACCTCAACACCTCATAAACATTAAAAAAGTATTCATGCGTCAGTCAAACGGAGATGAGTAATCTTGTCCTTAACCCATATTTAATGGGTTGGGTTTGTTGGAAAAAATTCCTAATGAATTTTGAAGTTAACAAAGCAACCTCGTGTGTCTTGTAAGTCTAATAAATTCTTGAAATATTTTTTATTCATGAAAATATTCTTGAAAGAGAAGCCTATAGCATTCTTTATCTTGTTCAAATTCAATTCTAAATTGTGGAGTCCACTTCAAGTGAAACAGATTCAGACTTTATACTAAAGATGAAATAAGTTCAAACTAGTGATCAGCTCGAATTCCACACTTAGAAAGACTTGATTGACTCGATCATAAAGATTGTTTTGTAAACTAAAATTGTAATGCAAAACATCTTAATTGATTGGTAATCAATTTCGAGACAAGTTACTTTCTATAAACGGAGACCTCAACTTTTGAAAATCAAGACTTAATTATATGGGCAGCTGGAATTAAATGAAGATTTAGATTTTGTCACTCAACAATTACTCAAACTTCTTGATACAAATTTTTCAAAGATTAGATTGGAACATGATCCTTTGGAGATTGTCCAATGGTTAGATTACAAGTGGAGAAATACCAAAGAAGACTAAGGCTGCATTGATAATGCTCCCGGGAATAGGTATTTTTGTTCTTTTGTTCCTTGGAGCAGAAATAGAACAAAAACGCATTTGGTAAGTTTTTTTTTTAAAAATTATTTTGGAAACTATTAAGAAAAAAAAAATTATCTATTGTTCTCGAAAATGACTCTGAAAAAAAAATCAAAAAATGAAAATCAAGCTTTTTTTCCTTTCTTTTCTTCCTTTTTTTTTTTTTTTTTTTCTCTTCATCTCTTCTTCCCCCAATCAATTGCCGACCTCTAGCAAAGCCCCCCGAGCCTCACTGTGGTTGGGCGAGGCTCGACCTTACCCAAATCTGGCGAGGCTAAGCCTCACCTGGCCACCGACGAGGCTCAACCTCACCTTGGTCGGGCAAGGTCACCTCACCTAATCACAACGAGGCTCCCTCGATGTTGACAACCTCACCGGCCCTTGTCTAGTTGATTGCCAACCATCGACAGGCTAGAGGAAGGAGAAGAAAAGGAAATAAAAAAGAAAAAAGAAAAGAAGAAGATCATAATAAAATTATTAATAAATTAAAAGAAATTCTAAGTCACAAAAATATGGAGTCATACCAAACACATTTCTTTTTCGGGAACAAAAATTTTGTATAGTTACTAAGCATGTTCAAATGCTCATAAACTGTTTTAAGGAATAAAATAGAAAAAGTGATTTTGAAAAAAATTGTTCCACAAAATAAAAACGTTACCAAACACATCCTAGGGTGCCAAGGAGAATGTATGAGACATAGTCCATAATAAAAAATTCCAAAGTATGAGAGAACTTTAATCCTACATATACTTGTCTTTCTTGAGCCACAATTTGTGATCTTAGAAAAATACTGAAAGAATGATTGAGTGAGATATTGAAACCTATTATACATTGAGTATTATCACTCATTATTATTATTATCTCTTATTGATTATTTAATGGAATCGAGCCAGTTAGCTATTAGGATAAAAAAAAAATGGACAGAGGCTTAATCTAAGTTCAACCACTACAAGTCTTTTGTGCAATTTTTCTTATGCCTAAACTCTTGTTACTTATTATTATATTTATAGCACACTAGCAAAACCTTCTGAAGTTTTGCATTCTAATTCAAACTCAAATATTGACTTTTTCAAATCTACTTTAAAATTGTCAAGTTTTGATATAATCACCTATTCCCTTCCTCTAGTTAATATTTCTATATGCAATAGGATGTTATATAGGTTAATTATATTTAGTAAATGGGTTTACTTAGGTAAAACCTAAAATAATATTGGTGTCAAATGAACTTATAATTTATTTAGACCCAACCAATATCTTTGACTTTTTCTTCACTCTCTTTCCCCTTCACTTAATATTGCGCTGAGTTTTCTATGTTCTCATCATAGTTTGGATATGAGTTTTTCTCAATTTAATTAAATATAATTTTTTTTTAGCAATATGAATTGGACCATGAATAAGTCACTAAATTTAAATCGCACGAAAATAAGTTAAAACAAGTTAAATAAATCAATTTGGGCCACCATTTTCAACTCTATCTTGCCCCTTCCATTTGATATGTCTACAGACAAGCTATAGATGAGTGATATGTATTCTGACTAATGTTTTGTGTTTGAATCTCGAAACTCTTATTTATTTCATCATCTAGAACTCCTCTCCAAAAGTCTTAATAAATAGCAAGCACAAGACCCACGTGACAATCGACCGGGTACAGAACTTACCATATCCGGTCGGGCCGTGAAGGCCCAAAAGCAGACCTCATTCCCGAAAAACCCTCTCGGCCCACCGGATCCGGCCAACCCCCACCACGCTGCAGTCGCATCGATACGACGCTCTTTTGATCCCTAAAACCTTCCTCCCCCTTCCTTTTCCTCCTCCTTCCTTTCTGCTCTCTGCAACATCACCATTCCAAAAGCCCTCTCTCTCTCTCTTTCCGCTGCTACCGGAATCTCTCCCGCGAGTCCAGCGGGCGATTTGGAGCTTCGATTGCTTCTTCTTCTTCTTCTCCACGCGCGCTGGTCTTCAGTTTAGGAGTTCTTTGATACTTCCACTCCAGAGGTAAGGACTAGGAATGTGATCCCCGCCCCTGGCCGGCCCCGCGCCCCATGCCTAACAAGTTGGCCATGTTTCAAATTTTAATGCTTATTCTACTCAAGCCGTAAGCCGACGCAAGCGGTCTTATTACATGGATCAGGTATCAGGTTCTCTTGGCATTCGATCTATCACAATATTCAGCTCGACCAGGTTAAATGCGCGATTTACCCAATCAAAAAAAAAAAAGACCGAAATGAATAAACCCAGGTCACATAAACCAAAGGTGGAGCGAGAATGTACGATCGTAGAGATATTTTGTCCGATCTCGACCATTACTTATTCACCAGAAGAAAGAAAAACCATCGCGGATCTCCAACCCACATGCGGTATTTCGATTCTCTCTCTCCTTTGAAAGTCAAACACATGCGTCCCAAAACGCTGGTCGGCGTGTGGAACATAAAGTAGATTGGGACACCAGATACAAGGAAATCGTGGTTCACCACGCAAGATATAAAGCGCATCGTTATGCATGCAGCGCCAAAAGTCAGTCGGGATCGATCCCCCCATCTCAACAAGGGTTGAAAACAGACATATCATCCTATCATGTCATGGAGTTTCTCTCTCTTTGAGTTTTCAGTCCAAACGTTCCCATCTCTTGCTCACGGAAATCGTTGAGAAACAAAAGTTAAATGGGTTTTGTTAATATGATAATTTTTGAATCATTGTAAAAATAACAATTTATTATAAGTCATAAATTTTTGAAAATTTGAAAAGTGAGTACTACAACAATTTATAATTTATGATTTAATTTTTTTTTATAATCTAAAATAGATTATTATTCTCACACAATCATTTCTCAAGTTAAATTAAGGAAAGTGCTAATGGGTGCCCGTCAACTTGCTTTTCTTTGTGAGTTAATAAAACCGGTCCTAAAAACTCCCAAATTGGTACACAAAAAAAAAAAAACCATGAAAAACCCCAACCGACAAATTTACCGCAAACTATTTTTTTTTATGAAAAACCCCAAACTAGTACACTTGTGATAAATTTACCCTAACCAATCAAAAAAAAAAACCCTAAACTGGTATATTTATGACAAATTTACCCCAAATTAATTTATTCAATCGCCAAAAATCCCAAACTTGTACACTTGTAATAAATATACTCTAATTTAAATTGGATTAATCCACAAAAAAATCATAAAAATTGTAAACTATGACAAACAAAGAGTAAAATCTCAAATTGGTATACTAGTTAATTATCACGTGTCATTTAATTTAATAATTTGACGGTAAAATTTAATGAAAACTAACATTGGGTAAATTTGTCACAAGTGTATTAGTTTGAGGTAAATTTGTCAAAAGTGTACCAGTTTTTGGTTTTTGGTGATCAAAAACTTAGTTTTTAATAATTTTGTTATAGGCGTCTGGTTTGGAGTTTTTCAGTCATTTCTTTACTGAGCGAGCTTCCACTCAGGGCTATCAGTCCAACACACGAGGAATGTCTACGTGCTAGAGAACAAAAAGAACACAGCGGCTGTGCATAATAGCGTTGACCAAAAAGAGAAAGAAATAAAGAGAATTTGTTGGCCCACCAATTTTGCTTTTTCTAGATGGGACCAAAAAGAAAGAATAAATATATTGAAAATATTAAAATTTCATCACGAAAGTACAATTAAATTATAAAACTTTCGAAAAGTATATTTATGTCATAAAACTTATCAAATTTGTGCAATTAAGTTATTCTAGTAACTCAGTCTAACTTAATTAATGGAAAATGCCGATGTGACTTTTTCTTTGTTAGTTTCTCTCTCTTACATTGCGATGATGTGGTCAATTATAAAACTTAAGGCTAAAGTGATGTGGTTTTGGTCCAAATATAATTTTTTGTACAACTTTTATATAAATTATATTAAAAATAAGCAAACTTTAAAAAAGAAGAAGAAGAAGAAGAAGAAGAAGAAGAAGAAAGGAACCACCGGCCATGGTGGCTCTGTTGGGTAGGCTCCAGACCTCCAAACGGGAGGTCCAGAGTTGAAGCCCCTTCAACGCAAGTTGAAGAGAGGCGATGCACCACAGGTGATTTAAGCGTGGCGCCCGGTGGTGGGTCCCGGGCTAGCGTCACCCAGGGGTTTATGAGGCGGGCTCGTCGGCCAAGGCGGTTCCTCCAAAAAAAAAAAAAAAAAAAAAAAAAAAAAAAAAAAAGGAAAGGAATTTAGCTGAGGGCTTGCAACTCTTGCCATCTTGGCAATGGTGGGAGAATGGTTGATGGGGGCTGCCGGGTCACAACCCTCACTTAGATTGGCAGACGGCTGTCGGCCCTTGCCCAAGTCTAATTAAGAGCTAACCAAACTTTAGGCAAGGATCACCAAGAAGGGTTGACAATGGTGGGGCGGCGTGTGCATTTTTTTTTTTTTTTTTTTTTTTTAGTTTATTTTTTAATATAACTTAAATAAAATATATATTAAAAATCAGACTTAGACCAAAATAATGTCGTAAGATAGAGAAAATAAAAAATAAATAAAAAGGTCACATCGGTGATCTTCGTTAATCAAATTGGTTGGAGTTAATAAAAAGACTTGATGGCATCAATTGGACAAATTTTAGGATTTGATTGAATTTTATGAAAATTGAATTTTATGAAAATTTTGGTAGAACTTTATCTAAAAAAAGAGAAGACAACCATGGAAATATGTCATGATTCCAATTTCTATCATTACGAAAGACCAGTTACATAAAAGTCAGAAAAATTGCCAAAAAGTCAAGAATTTATTATATGAATGTCAATTATTTAATTTGGCAATTTATTTTTGGTTAGATAATCACCAAAAAGTCCTAAAATCACTTCTTGATGATTGGCAAAAGAAAAGGAAAAGAAGGAAGGAAAAAAACATAAAATATTCAGAAAAAAAATGCAAAAATTGTCCATATCATATCACATCTTGCGCCATTAAAGGACGGCCAATGTTCACATTAAGATTGTTAGTCATAATTGGTCAAAAGACTATATTAGCAAATCATCAAATAGATTTAATCAGAACTTCACCAAAAATCTGCATTCGTTGCTGTTGGTGTCGACCTAGCATTGTCAAAGTATCCGCACATCTTCTGGAATGCTTCATCTGAACTTGCTGCAGTCTTTGTAACGATGCCCTTTATTCAAGAATAACAGGAGGCAGTATGAAGCCACAATTGAATCTTTGCATGACTATATTTTATGCAGCAAATTACAGTCATTCCCACTTCCAGATTTCTAACGTTGCTCTCAAGAGCCAGTTTAATCCCATCTGGAGTTACAAGAGCAAATTCGCGACAATCTTGACAAGGAACACTACTCATCGTACCGCTCTCGATGGAACATGAACCGAGATACGAAAGAGAAGCAAATCTAACCAGATCAACAATTCTCACATGGATTCAAGGATTTCAAACGTATTTGATGAATTGCTAGCACTGGGATCCAGATCGATAATCCCTTCGGGACGTGAAGGTCGCCTAGCTTGATGTCTTCGCAGGCCATGCGCGGAAGAAGAGATGCCGGTGGATAGAGTCTCGAGGATTCGTTGATAACCATATTCAGCTCCATAAAAGTGTGAGTTCTTCAGCAACTCGCCACAAGATATAATCAACATAGTCATTACATTAGGTCAATATCCGCGTTAGGTGTTTTGACCATTGATTTGCACACTTTAATCATCAAATGGAAATGTTATCCACCATTGATTTTCCCTATCCACATGAAGAAACTCATTTGATGAAAGTGAAAAATTAAGTATTGAAAATTTAAGTGGACAATCTCAAGTGATGAAAATGAAACGTTTTTTATTTATTTATAATGGCTGAAAAGATATGTCAATATAATGGTTACAAATAAGGTCATGTTTCACTCCATCTCTTACCGGAGGAATCAGTCTTATGATTGGTAAGTTACAGGCATGGACATCACTCAATATACTAGCTAAGTTTGCATTTGGGTGATACTCATTATTTATAATCCACTAATGAAAAACATAACTAGAGAAAGTATTCTAAATCAAGCATGGTGAAAAATAACCCCTGTGAATAGGTTTAACTACACGATCATTTATATTCTAATTTTCACTAGATATTTTGATATTGAATGGATTATATAATCCAGCAAAAAACTAATTAGCACTACTGGGCGACCCCATTCTGCATCCCTAGATCCATTTTTCAATGGCGATAAGCCTTTGGATCTCATAGGGCATATGTCGCCTCCATGGCCATCAAGATCTCGACGACAGTGGAAAGTGGATGAGAGAGAGAGAGAGGTGTTTGGTGTTAGGGTGGTCCTGGTTTGATTCGGTATGAATATTGGAAGCTTGCAACTTTCACCTGAGAAATTGTCAAAAGATTGTGCAAATTGGAGCCCATCTATATATCAAGTTGTAGTCACTTGCACTCAAAAAGCCTAAGTCAATAAGTTATGATTAGCTAAGATATATTAACTGCTCTACACCATATCAATTCTCTGATGTGGGATTTGCAACCTTTACCTGAGGAGATTGTCAAGAGAGAGTGCAAATCGGAGCCCATTAATATATCGAGTTGGACTCACTTTCACTTAAAAAGCCTAAGTCGATGAGTTATGACTAGTTAAGATATATTAATTGTTCAACACTATATTAATTCTCTAATGCGAGATGACATAACTTACTCATAGATGAATCCTAACACTAAAGCTAATGCGAAGTTAGTGAGTGTCATGATCAAGAGGATGCAACATGCGATGGGGGCATAATTGGAGTGGGGAAAAGGATCCTCGTGATTCAAACATGGGCTTTTTCCGTTTGAAATTGCAACGTGGGAGAAGCTGATGCTGCTGTGGCCCAGCAATATTAACGTTGCTATCAGGACAGGTAGCATAATCTTATGCTTTCACAAAAACCCTAACTTATAAAGTTAGTCAATGCAAGTAAACCCTAACCCCATCTAGCCCTTCTCTTCTCTTCTCTTCTCTTCTCTTCTCTTATTATTCACCATGATCCACTTTAATTAATTTAGGGTATATCTTAAATCATGGTCTTGAATCTAGAACAAGAATCGGCACTTTACTTAATTTCGGTCTTGATTCTTCTTTGATTGACAGCTCGCAAAGAATTTCCAACATTCGTCACTATCATAATTGTTAGGTTAATTTGATCTTGGGATTAATTATAATTCCAGGACTATACTAATTATTAATTAGCTACCACTGCCACGCTCATAATCTATCGATCCTTCTGTCGAGAACTCTTCGAGTAAAGATGATGTGGCTGGGAGTCGACGCCCGTGATGAGATTTTGCCTTATTTGTTTATTTTTCTCATGATTAGAGGAGTTTCCCAATTAATCTAAAAATGTTAATTACCAAGTAATAATGAAATTCGACTGTACATCATGCCAACAAGGGCAAACCAAAATAACGAAAAGCACTTGACCTCTATTTGTTTCACAAAAAAATAAATAATTTGAAATATATTTTTTGAAAAATGATTTTTCACGCATCGATGGAAAAAATTAACTAATGAAAAATATTTGCATTGTCAATGACAATTTATGCTAAATATTTTTAAATATTTTTAGAGGATAAAAATATTTTTGTTTATTTATTTTTGTAAGTGTTTTAGGGATTTTTTTAAAAATATTTTCATATTATTTATTTTTCGTAAAATAAGCATAACTAATTGTTCTTGATGGACGTGGAGACTAAGAGAGAAGGTATTTGCCAAGCCATGACAGACTACTTTCTATTGAGGAAGAGGAGGAGGTGTGATGTTGACTTTTCCAAGTGCCAACGAACTTTTGACCTGAGATTGTGGAATTTTTAGGGAAAATCATATATTTAAGGTAGATTTGAATTTTTATTTTGGAACATAAATTCCGAAGATATAATTGAAACTAGATCATTCAAATTATTTATTTAAGAAATATTTTTTAAATTATTTATTTTTCGTGAAATAAGTAGGGTTAATTTTTCTTGGTGGACGTGGAGACTAAAAGAGAAGGCATTGGCCAAGTCATGATAGACAACTCTTACTGAGGAAGAGGAGGAGGTGTGATGTTGACTTTTCCAAGACCAACTTTTGACCTAAGATTGTGGAATTTTTAGGGAAAACCATATTTTTGAGGTAGATTTGAATCCTTTGCTTTTGGAACATAAATTCCAAAGATATAATTGAAACAAGATCTTTCAAATTATTTATTTAAGAAAATATTTTTTAAATTATCTACTTTGTGTGAAACAAGCGGTGCTAATTGTTCGTGGAGACTAAGAGAGAAGGTATTGGCCAAGTCATGATGGACTACTCTCTATTGAGGAAAAGGAGGAGGTGTGGTGTTGACTTTTCCAAGTGCCGACCAACTTTTGGCCTGAGATTGTGGAATTTTAAGGGAAAACCATACCTTTAAGGTAGCTTTGAATTCTTTTCTTTTGGATCATTATTCTGAAGATAGAATTGAAACAAGATCTTAGGTACGAAAGATCTCGCAAGCAACCAAGGGACTTATCTGGTTGAGTGGTTGAGATTGGAGATTTGCAACCGGTGATTCTAGGTCCAAATATGCAATCTCGCAAAACTTCGGTCTGGTCTATACTAGCCTAGTCGAGCGTGGAGTGCTTATATTTCATTTCTCCTGAGGAGATAGGATAGTTGTGATCTGTGTAAGGTGGCTCGGATCCGACCAGATGTGGCATAATTTGTCCTTGGTTGAAATACACACTTGTCACTTCTAAACCCAGGATAATTAAGTTATGCCACTTCAGTTGTCATAGTTGCAACTTGCATGAAAATCAATTTCGATGGGCTACCAAAGTTTGACTCCGATTAAATTCTAGTCGGAACTTCAATTCTATGCTTTTCCGTGAGTGTTGTAAGTGCCTCTGGACAAAACTAGAATTTCATTCATCACTTTAGAATTCTTCACATTATTATAAAGTGCCCCCCAATGTGCCCCTCCCTTTCGAAATCTGCCGGCATTTTTCCTCCATAACTGTACAACCAAAAAGCCCCTCCCTTTTGAAATCTGCTGCTATGTTTCCTCCGTAATTGTACAACCAAAATAAATGATCATTCGACCTAGTTTTGTGCTTTTACGGAGGTGTTTATGGACACGCTTCCGCTTGTTTTTATTCTTCCAACCCCTCTCTCTCTATACCTTTCCTTTTGATCCATGTAAAAGCAGGAGAGTAGAGGAGGTGGGGGCTTAGTAGGGGCTGCCAGGCAAGAGAAGAGAGGAGGACTGCGTGACCTTTCTCTTTGGATGGGGAAAGAAATCTTGAAGTTTGCGCAAGATTTTGCTGTGCTTTTCTGGGGAAGTTCCTTTCATTTTCCTGTACCATGCCCAGATATTTCACTGGGGAAGGCGTCACGGGAATCCAGGATGAGATCCTTACCCCCTCGAAGGGGGGTTGTGGCAGAGAGCCTTGTGGGATTTATCCCTTTTCACCCGAAGGGGAATCCATTGAAATGGGAATCTTTTTAAGGTCATGCTTAGGACCTATGTTTTCCCCTACTTTGCAAAGGATTTTTTATGCTTGATTAGCTTTCATTTGACCTCATGCGTTTGTATTTTATTTTGATCTTGATGTACATAGCACGAATCTCTGGCATTGAACAAATATTGTATCCTGAATGCATCTCTTTCTTATGTCCTAAATGTATCTCCATCTTAAATTAAAGTGCGCCCCCAAATTTTATATGCCGATTCTAAGGCATCCTAAATGTATCTCTTTCTTGTGTTTTTATGTACCGTGTGATTGTAAGCTTTTAGGTAATATATAGATTACAGCACATCCAAGTATAGTTCAAGACTTTGAGTTGCTCACAAGAACCAAACTACAACATTTTTAATTGATTTTTGACTTGAAATAGCAAACTTACCGATTCCACCAAATCAAATCAATCGGTTGGTTTGATTCCTAGCTCCAAGATTGGTCAATCCAAGCCTCGATCCTAGGATTTAAGAACCAGTCTAATTCTCAATTCCACCTTGAAACTGAATTAAACCAAAAATTGACCACCTCTAATTATTATAGTTTGTTGATCATTAGCAAAATTGCTTCTGAAGTTTGTTTAGACTTTGAACTTTGCATTCTAGTTCTGACTTTGAACTTGACTTTTTCAATTACACTTTAAATTTGTCAAGATTTGATAAAGTCACCTTTTTTTTTTTTTTTACCCCTTTTAGTTGATACTTACTTATATGAGTTAGTTATATTCACCTAAATGAGTTTAGGTATGGGTACTAAATGAGTTTCAACTTAATTAAACTCAACCAACATCTTTAACTCTCTCTCTCTCTCTCTTTACTCAATCTTGCATTCGCTCCATGCTCTCACCATAGTTTGGATATTAATTTTCTTAAATTGAATTAAATATAGAAATTTTTTAACAATATGAATTAGATCAAATAAGAGTCACTAAATTGATATTGCATGAGAAAAGAGTCAAAACGTTTCGAATAAGTAGTCAACTTGGGCCGGGCTCATTTTCCTCTCGACCCGGCTCTTCCATTTTGATAGGTCTACCGACAAGCTATAGACAAGTGACACCGACTAAGGTTCTCGTTTGAATTTCGAAACTCTCGTTTATTTCATCATCTAGAGTAGAACTCCTCTCCAGAAGTCTTAATAAATAGCGAGCACAAGACCCACGTGACAATCGACCGGGTACAGAATTTAACCATATCGGGTCGGTGGGCCGTGAAGGCCCAAAAGCAGACCTCATTCCCGAAAAACCCCATCGGCCCACCGGATCCGGCCAACCCCACCACGCGCCGCGCGGCATCGCATCGATACGACGCTCTTTCAATCCCTAAAACCTTCCTCCTCCCCCGTCCTTTTCCTCCTCCTTCCTTTCTGCTCTCTGCAACATCACCATTCCAAAAGCTCCCTCTCTCTCTCTCTTTCTCTCTCTACCTGGTGAATTCGCCGCGAGCTGAGCAGCAGGTACCACTTCTTCCCTCCGATCATTTCCGCCGCTTTTTGCCGTATTCCGGCGGCTCGCCGATCGAATCCGCCGCTGCCGGAACCTCTCCCGCGAGTCCGGCGGGCGATTTGGAGCTTCGCTTGCTTCTTCTTCGCCCGTGCGCGCCGGTCTTCGGTTCGGTCGGGAGGACGCGCGCGGTTCGGGTTCGGGTTCGGGTCGGGTTTCGGATTCCCGGAGCTGAAGCTCGAACAGCTGTATCTTCGCGGTACCGCCGTCGCGGGAATCCGAGCGGATAGTAGCTTGTCGCGAGAGATTGGTTTGTCGCCGGTGTCGGTCGGCGATCTGTTCGCTTGCGTTTTACGCGTCGTTTGGGTTCCTCGGTCGATTGAGTGGGGCCCGCAGCGACGGCGGTTCGGGATTGTTCTGTAGATTTGAACCGCGGTATCTTTTTGCGGGGTTGAATGTCGAACTTATGTTTGCGCCTGCTTTAGGTCGTGCTGGACCGCTGGTTAACCAGTTATTAGTAAGGTTTGTCTTTTGCTGGTTCGGTTCTTACAGTTGCTTAATGGTTTCATTTCTTTGAGCCAGAGGGTTTTTGGGAGCCAGCAAAAATGTCGAGGAAGGGTTTGATGGAGCAGGACCTGAGTAAATTGGATGTGACGACGTTGACTCCACTCTCTCCTGAAGTCATATCCCGCCAAGCCACGATTAACATTGGTAGCTATCTGTCCCTGTATTCTGTGCTTGCTGTTAACGATAGCTTCTCGCTTTTTTTGTTTACCACGATATTTATGAAACGTATGTTATCATCATCAGGCACGATCGGCCATGTGGCGCATGGAAAGTCGACGGTCGTTAAAGCTATATCTGGCGTCCAGGTGAGTGTACTTGCTGTGTCTTTCGCCACCATGCCCCTATATGTGATACTTGTTAGTCTGGGAATCCTTACCCTTGCCCATATGGAGTTTCACATACGGTCTCACTTACCATGTGAAACAGCACATGATTGAGAGATGTTTATAAACTGAGTAATATGTGACAAAAACCATGTGCCTCAATTCCATTAAATGCAAGACGTCTTCACCCCGTGTGTTCATGATGCGGTGTGTCGCTTATTCTTTGAAGTAAAGAGATAAGTAAGCTTTACATTTGAAGGGTAACTGTTGTCGACTGCAATGATGTTAATGCTGAGTTGGATGCTCTCTGGGTTGTAGTAGGGTTTTCTTTCTTTTTCATAGGTTTATTACTTCTACTTGTTGGTAGACCCTTTATTTGGGATGTGCTGTATACATCCTCTTACTAATATTAGAATACTTGATGAGTTGATGTTGGATGCTGTGTATTCACAGACTGTTCGTTTCAAAAACGAATTAGAGCGAAACATCACAATTAAGCTTGGATATGCCAATGCAAAGATTTACAAATGTGAAGATGAACGATGTCCTAGGCCTATGTGCTACAAGTATGTTGATTTCCAGAATGTGTTTTAGTTTTTACTCCTCACAATGTGCTTCTATTTGCTTATACTTTTATTGTGTTCTTTCCAGAGCTTATGGAAGTGGAAAAGAAGATACTCCTATGTGTGATGTACCTGGGTTTGAAAATTGCCGAATGAAGCTCCTCAGACATGTGTCCTTTGTAGATTGTCCTGTAAGTCCCCCACCACCCACATGTGTTAACGGTCTCATATTTCTTATGGTATCACATTTAATTAAGATGGTGTGTTTAACTGTTGGTTGAATTAGGTGATCATTAACTTAAGCCTTGCCGTTTTTCGTGTTCTGAAACATGGAAGTTTTTCTTCAAACATTGATCCTGCATGGCGCATTTGGCAGGAGCATTTAATTTCTTGAGTCTAAATGAGTAGCATTTTTTTTTTTCCGCAGACACAAGTTCTTCTAATTCCCTTGTAATAGTTCTGTCAGCTGGTTTGGTGTTCCATTCCTCTTCTTTATGGTTTCTAAGTTTGTTCACCTTAATAGCTCATGCTAGGCACATCGTTTTTAATATAGGAGATGCACCTACAATGGCATATTCATTTTGTCACATCTTAGACCCTTCCTCTTGGCATTACTTGTCTGCCTTTGCTTCACCTGTCCTTTGCTTATCCTATAAGTAGCATTATTATGCACCACATGTTATTAGAGCCAGACGAGAATGTAGTCATAAGCATATAACCATTTTATAGCATCTTGGACTGTTTCTTTTGTCTTTACTTATCTGCCTTTGCTTTACCTCTAAATTGCATCACTATGCATCACATTTTATTAGGACTAGAGTACGTGGTTGTTGTATGTGGCATTAAGGTGGTACTGACAAAGCAGTCATAGGAAAATTCCAACAAATTAATTATGTTCAAGATTGTATGGACTATGGTTTTAAGTTGGTCTAGATATAGCACAAATGGGAATTTGTGGAAGGAGCATGTGGGTTTTCTTTCTTTTTATGTCCTTTCATTCCCCATAACTGTTACCTTTTTTGTACTTGTGTTGATAGGGTCACGATATTCTCATGGCTACTATGCTTAATGGAGCAGCTATTATGGATGGTGCATTGCTGCTCATTGCTGCAAATGAGAGCTGCCCCCAGCCTCAAACTTCTGAACACCTGGCTGCTGTTGAAATTATGCGCCTCCAACATATTATAATCTTGCAAAACAAGATTGATCTTATACAGGAAAATGTAGCTATCAACCAGCATGAAGCAATTCAGAAATTTATTCAGGTAAGTCGTCGAATTACGGCCTCAATGTACAATAACCTCCTGTCAGTTGTCTGATTGGTATGTGCATAATTTTGGCCACCAGGGAACTGTAGCTGATGGTGCACCAGTTGTCCCAATTTCTGCCCAGCTAAAGTACAACATTGATGTTGTTTGTGAGTACATTGTGAAAAAGATTCCCATTCCAGAGAGGAACTTTATTGATCCACCAAATATGATTGTGATTCGATCTTTCGATGTCAATAAGCCTGGTTTTGAGGTTGATGAGATAAGAGGCGGCGTGGCTGGTGGAAGTATTCTCAGAGTATGTTTTCCATTTGCTAATTTTTCTTCTTATGCATGAATAGTACTCATGCTTTTAATTTTAGTGCCACATGTGAAGTTGCCTCATAGTAATTCTATTTCACATTCATGAGGCACTAATCTCTCTCTCTCTCTCTCTCTGTGCAATGGGTTCTTCTAGGGTGTTTTGAAAGTAAATCAGATGATTGAAGTTCGTCCAGGAATTGTTGTTAAAGATGCAAATGGTACTATTCGTTGTACACCAATATACTCCAGAATAGTATCCCTGTTTGCGGAGCAGAATGAACTCCAGTTTGCTGTGCCTGGAGGTCTCATTGGAGTTGGTACTACCATGGACCCTACCTTGACCAGAGCTGATAGATTGGTGGGTCAGGTTCTTGGGGAGGTTGGATCCCTCCCCGAGATCTACATTGAGCTCGAGGTATAACATTGGATGTACTTTATTTCGCCCTGACACTCCCTGTTCAATGTGGGTCATATTGCCTGGGTACTTCCAGCTTCATAACTTCACCTCTATCTGTTTTGCAGGTGAATTTCTTCCTTCTGCGACGACTTCTAGGTGTCAGGACAATAGGATCAGAGAGGCAAGGAAAGGTGTCGAAGTTGACCAAGGGAGAGATCCTCATGTTGAACATCGGCTCAATGTCCACCGGCGCTCGTGTCATCGCCGTGAAGAATGATTTGGCCAAGCTGCAGCTCACTTCTCCAGTGTGCACAAGCAAAGGCGAGAAGATTGCCCTCAGTCGGCGAGTTGAAAGCCACTGGCGTCTGATTGGATGGGGCCAGATCCAGGCTGGAATGACACTTGAGGTCCCGCCAGCACAATTGTGAGTGAATTGTTACATAAAAAGATTTGAAAAGCGAGATAAAGACAGAGATTTGTGAAAGATTCATTGAAGAGTTACAAAGATGTGGGAAGGCAGAGAATTGATGGGTACGATTTTTGTCAGATGGAGAAGAAAACATTTAGCTTGGACTCCTTATTGCTTTTGTTGTGTGATTCTTTTTTGCTCTGTTCGGAATCATGTGATTTTTGTGACAGTCCCCTGTTGAGATGGGGGTCGGATATACACTCCCGTTTGGGCGAATGTGGCCGATTCTTTCATAAAAAGTACACTCAATGAGACTCAAAAGCCATACGTTCATTGAGATGATTTGGTCTTTCTTGATCATGCCATCGTGCGACGCTGGATCCCCCGCTCTTCTCAAGGGAAAAATTGCATGTCTCTCCTCAGGTTATCGCTAGCCAGAACCCTCAAATGTTCATCTGATCGTTGTTCAATCTACATGTGCACTGAGCTCAGCTCGGCTTGGCTCGAGCTGTTCGCTCAACGAAAACCAGTTCATCAAAGCTCACATCCGACGTGCAGAACTGTTGACGACCCCAATCAAGTTGACAGTAAATGAAGGCAGGGTACTTAAAATCATCGCTCAACGAGCACGACAGCCACCGACGAAACATGTTTCTCTTCATTTTCGCTCGACAAAAAGAGGAGGGAGACCATTTTCGGCTTGTTGGCAACGTTTTTCTTACGTTGGTTTTTTAAACTACAGGTAAGGACACCTTGTAGATTCCCACATATGTCGAGTGGAGAAATTGGGCGAAGCTCCTACATTGCTCTCTTATAAACAAAAGGATAAGAAGGTTTTTAACGAGGGCAATAATTTCCTACTATCAAGATCGGAAGAGATTTTTTTCAATCATATCTCAACTTCTAATAGGTGGGTTACAAGTTATGAATATAAAAGATTTTTTTCAATTAAAATCAGACAAAGAACATGGCGCGAAACTCGGGTGACTAAAGTAATTCAAACTTGACGGAGAACTACCCAAATGGTCAACTAAAAATCCCTTACTTATCATAAATAAAGACGTTTACAATTGAAAAGGACGCTAACGAAAAATTTTCAAAGGCAATGGCCATCTTTATTCATTTTATTCTTTTTTGAAACATCAGGCCAGGCCCAAATCAACCGCTCCGGCCCAACGCAAACTGGAAGGCCCACTCGCGAAGCCCCCAAAACCCTAGCTTCGCTCTCCTTTCATCTCCTCTCTCCTTTTACTCTCCTCCGATTCTCAGCGGCGCGCCATCAGCAGCAGAGCAAGCTCCAAAGGTCTCTCTCTCTCTCTCCCTCTCTCTTTCTCTCTCTACATTCGTGACGTTTCCTTCCTCACCCTTTCGTTTGGTGCAGTCGCAGAAGGCGTGGTAGGTAAAGCGTATTCGAGTTCCGGTCGGGAGAGATGAGCAGAGGAGGGAGCTCCGGCGGCGGCGCCAAGGCGGCGAAGAAGAAGGGGGCGACGTTCGTGATCGACTGCGCCAAGCCGGTGGAGGACAAGATCATGGACATCGCCTCCCTCGAGAAGTTCCTCCAGGAGCGCATCAAGGTCGACGGCAAGGCCGGCGCCCTCGGTGACTCCGTCACCGTCTCTCGCGACAAGTCCAAGATCACCGTCACCTCCACCTCCGACTTCTCCAAGCGGTACCGCCATAATCTCTCTCTCTCTGTGCGCTTTTCTTTGAAATGGAAAGAGCTGTAGGTTTTCTAATATGCTCGATCGCGTCGCGATAGCGAAGATGCTGCATGTTCTTGCTTTCGGCAGTCGTGATTTTGGCGGAAAGTTGCCTTTTTTTTAGTTGATTCTGTAGCTGCTTGGGTGTTTAGATTACTGTTTCCTGCTGAAGTCTGGAGCTTTCGCGTGCCTTAGTAGAATTAGGCGCTTCGGCAGCAATCGCGCCGTTCATCTGCGAGCGGGTGGTTATGTGTGTCGTGTTCTTCGCGGCGAGTCTGCTGTCGTGGTGGGATTTCTGCACCTCATGTTCATAGACTGTTGCATATTGCATTGCGGTGAATATTTTGTGCATAATGGTCTAGCTTACGGCATGTGGTTTATCTCCGGGCCTTGGGTGCGGTGGATGATTTTGTGTGAAGAGACGGTGTCTCTTTACTTTGCTGGTCGGGGTGTGACACCGAAAAGGATAGAGACTGAGAGGTTTCAGGGTTTGCATGACAGAACTGATGGTTGAATAAAACATACTTCTGTGGGGTGGTTCTTGCTTTGAAAAGTTCAGTATCTTAAGCTGGTATTGATGCTGTCCTGTTACGGTTTGATTGTTTCGCCAAAATTTCATTCTGAATATAGCATTTGAGACAAGAATTATAAGTTTCAGGCTTAGGAAGTAGGATCTCTTATTCTGCCTGGGGTTGATTCTGGTTAAGGTCAAGGGTCAGCTAAAGAAGCTACCCAGGAGCCAGTCTCTGATCAACACAAGATCACCTGGTATGTGGAATGTTGAAACTCGAGTCTTCATGATTTTTTTGGTTTACTATACCCTAGGAAGCCCCATCTGGTACTGGTATTAGCAAATGCTTGATGTTCTATCATTTTTTAAACTTTGAAGATCTCCCAGGCATGCGCCTTCAATTGATTCAGTTTTAACTTTAGATCTGTAACTAATCATCCTGTTTGCATCTATTAGGTACCTTAAGTACCTGACAAAGAAGTACTTGAAGAAACATAATGTTCGGGATTGGCTCCGTGTGATTGCTTCAAACAAGGATCGCAGTGTCTATGAGCTTAGGTACTTCAACATTGCTGAGAACGAGGGAGAGGAGGAAGATTAAGAATCTGCTCAAAAGATTTCGTTTCCGACATTTCAATGTTGTTATTGGATTTTGGTTGTTACTCTGGTTTTTGGATTGCAAACAGATTTTCCTTGTCCTTTCACTATGAATCGAAATAGAGTTTTGAGTTCCAACATTGTTGAGCTGGGGACATAAACACATGATGAAATATGCTACCTTAGTGTATGCTGGAGATTTGATTAAAAATACATCCGAGCTAAAGAGCAGACGGCTTATAAATTGCTTTTCTAAGATTGAAGAACGCTTACAATGTACCCATTATTCTGGTTGTTCTAAAGATAAAATTTGCATCTTTCTGAAGAAGCTTATGTCTACAAACTTGTCGAGGTCGAACCTACCTGCTTCTCTTATCGGATCTACGGCACTTCGGCGTGGTCTGTCTCCATTTTGCCTTCCCACACTTTGGCTCCCTCTGATGCTGCAGGGTTTATGCACCTCCACACAGCACTGTTGCACTTAAACCCACTCCCTAAGGCGATCTGCCATATCCTATCCCCTGCCTTCACTCTTCCTTTTGCTTCTGTGTAAGCAAGCTCATACCAGATGGAAGAAGCCGAGGTGTTCCCGAACTTGTATAATGTCATCTTCGATGCTTCCAGATCTTCTTCGCCCAACTTCAAGTTCTTTCCGATTGCTTCTATGACGGATTTCCCTCCGGCGTGTATGCAGAAGTGCTCGAAAGCTCTCCTGAAGTTCGGCACATAGGTTTCCGTTTCTCTCCCAGTACCAAGCTTTCGCTTGATCAGGGACCATGCATATCGGCACTGCTCCGTGTAAGGCAAAACCAGAGGGCCTAAGGAAGCCATGTTTGACTTTAGTGCGTCCCCGGCAACATTCACAATGCTCTTGGATATCGACACCCCAACTTCGTTCTCGGAGTCGACATCCTGGTACACGCACGTGTAAGATTGATCGTCACGAGATCTGGTCGTCCTGACGAGGTGTTGAAGTTCGTACTTGGCCGCCTTCCTGTCTTGATCTCGGCTTGACAGGAGCAGGGCTGCACTCCCCATTCGGAACAGACAATTGGTTATCAACATGGATGCGTTCTTCCCCGTGTACCAGTTCATGTTGAGAATCTCGGTGCTTACGATGAGGGCCAAGGAGTTCCTGTGAACCCTCAACAGGTCTTGTGCTAGGCCTACCGACACGACACCGGCACTGCACCCCATGCCGGAGAGGTTGTAGCTTTGGATATTGCTCCTCATTCCGAACTTGTTCACCACCATAGCAGTTAGAGATGGCGTGGGACAAAACATGGTGCTGTTGCAAATCAATATGTCTATGCTTCTGGGGCTAACGTTGTTCTTCCTCAGCAAGCCATGAATGACGGAGAAGATGACCGTCTCGGCTTCCTCTAGGGCAGAAGAGAGCGATTTTTTTATGGGTAACTCAGTAATTGATGGGGGAATGCAGGTCTCTTCGCTGTACCCTGACTTGTCGAAGATCTTGATTAGGAAAGCTTTGCTTTTTGGATCGACCTTATTGTCGAAAAAAAGGTGCTCCCTGAACATGCACTTGGGTAGTCGATAAGAATCAGGCGCTTTGTAGCAATTGAAGTCCAGTAAATAGACCGAGGCTTTCCTTTTACTTACAAGGAAGACAATCGCCACAACACCGAGCATTGCCAACGGAAAATGGCGATGGGTGAATGCAAGAACGAACCCCAGCAAACCGAGGACATGTCCTGACGATGCCATGGTCATCAAGTGGAAGAACTAGAATTGATTCAGCTCCTGTGGGGGGGTGGATGAGGGTATGGAGGCTCTGAAGAGGACATCAAAGAATTGAGGGAAGTAACTTGCCCTGCTTATTGGAAATTCTGTTATATGGAAGTGGGAACTGAAACTGAAACACCATTTTGGTGCCTTGTCCTGAGAAGTTGAACTTGTCACGGCAAAAAGACTTGTCAGTTACAAACGTTGTTAGTGCATGGACAGGAATCTTTTGCCATATGGAATAGACATCTCTGCTATCATGAGCGGGAGTTATAACACGTTTTTTGCAGTGGTGATGGTTGAACACTAACTGACTTGGCCGTGAGTAGATCGTTCATAAGAGATCAGGAATATGCCGTCGCTCAAGATGTCAGAGCGACAAAACTATGCATGCAACCGTGAGTGCTTCATCTCCATGCTCGGTTTGTCTGATGGTGGACTTGTTTTACATGTGACATACATTGCAAGAACGAAGGTTAGAAAAGGAGAGGCTTAAGATTGTGGGATGTCTCTCTTTCTCAGAACTACAAACAGAGAAGACTCGATTATTTGCTCGGCCATGTCATTTTCCCTTCAAAAAATATTGCATTTGCGCTGGACCAACAGCAAATTATGTGCATCGCCATGCGTTTCCTGCAATGTTGTCGATTATGTTTTTCACGCTGGCAAAAGAACGAGCACATCAGGCTTTCTTCATTTAAACATTGGCCAAATGCATCCAAGACTACTGCTCTTTCCTAGCCTCTTTGTCAGTTCACCTGACTTAACGGGAACCTAACATTTGAGAGAAAGAGAGAGAGAGAGAGAGAGAGAGAGAGAGAGAGAGAGAGGGAGGGAGGAGGGAGGGAGGGAGGGAGCAGAACAGAGATTCTCTCCACTGCTGCTTTTCTCTCAAGCAAACACAGAATCCAATGTTTCTCCACGACCTCTCTATAGTCTATCCAAACATCAAGTGCTTAACGGTTGCAGAAACTTGATGGTTCGCCAAAACCGTGTTTATATACTCTCAATCACTGGCTAG
Source organism: Eucalyptus virginea (assembly GCA_014182375.1). Lineage (NCBI taxonomy): Eukaryota > Viridiplantae > Streptophyta > Magnoliopsida > Myrtales > Myrtaceae > Eucalyptus > Eucalyptus virginea. Next base: position 51,546,541 of record CM024521.1, read on the forward strand.
AAGAATGCAAGGCATTCATAGCAGTGACTCAACTAGATTTTTTTTTTTTTTTTTTTTTTTACTGCATTTTAGTAAGTAGAATCTTTGTATGGTAATATTTAGACTTGACATCAATTACAAAGTACAGGTTATAACAGCAATCTTCTAGGTCCAGATGATGATGGAGGCTGACAAAATTTTGCGTGGGTTCACACAATGTAATAGACCATCCTAGCAGGGCAACGATGACCGCCTTCTATGTGTTGTTTGTTTATGTGAGTTCTCATGTCAGAAGGACCACAGCAATAGGATCATCCGTCATGTCTCACATCAAGTCGTTCTCTTCAATGCCCTTTGCTAGAAGCAAATCCTTCTCTCAAGAACTTGGAGATTTCTGCAACTCAATGATATGAATGGAGCAAGTCTAGAGTAGAATTCCAGGACCTGCCTTCAACATCATTCTAAGAGAAAAAATTGCAGAGGGCCTGAATTGAACTCATCGCCGACATCAAGGACTTGCTGAGAATCTCAGTCATCCACTTGGGCTTTGTAACAACTTGCACAGCAACATATACAGTGCTATTTAAAAAGAAAGAAATTTTCAACATGAAATCTAGCTGTGAAGAGGTTATGTGAGAGAAGAAGACAAGAGGCGTCTTTTTCATCTCAGTCAGAAGAGGGGATTCGCATTGAACAACGTACGCTATAGTCATACACGCATGCATGGGAGCATGCCCATGCTGTTTTGTTTGTGTGCGGCGTAGGTAGAGGGTTGAATGGACCAATTAGAGTGAAGCCCACGTCAATAAGCACGCTCAATGTAGAACGTGACCGACTTGTTCTAATCAGAATATACGACGAGCATAAGCAATTCTTTTCACGTCACAATTATCATCTTATTCAACTCCTCTCTGTTGGCCAAGAAAGAAAAAGCCCATCTCTCTGTGTACCCCAATGAACGCAATTCACACAACCAACATGACCTGGATTAGGCACTTCTCGGAGTACTCATGGGTACTGTCAGCTTGGTTCCAATAACACTTGTAGACTGTTAATGCTGCTATGTGTGAATTAAGCTTTTGATCCATTGTTAATACTCGCAATCGACGGAATTTCCAATCTTGTGGGTGATCTGAGGATATCGGTACCACTTTTCAAACGTCAGACCCCTCATTTTTTGGACATAGCTAGAACAGCAACATATATAGCTGGTCTAGTTCTTCTAGGTTGCTCTTTCTGTGGTCATACTCTTCTTCAACTTGCTTGCATGTGGCTCATACCAAACAACACTCTCCAAGGCAGACTCATATGTCTTCTGCATGTTTGTTTGGACGCACGCGCATGTATATGAGAGAGAGAGAGAGAGCTTGGTTGATCTTTCAGTGGTCACATACTCTTCTTCAACTTGCTTGCATGTGGCTCATCCAAAACAACACTCTCCAAGGAGAACTCATATCTCTTCTGCGTGTTTGTTTGCACACGCATGCATATATGAGAGAGAGAGAGGTGCATTCAGAAAATGCTGCAGCAACTAGGGCCTTTCCAGCCCCTATAAAATGGCTGCAAACCCTCCGGTATCTTGCAACACTCACTTCACTACCGAAACAAGTCCACCAACGCACTCCACAGAGCTCTTCCAGTAATCACTTTGAATAATGGCACTGAAATCACTTTTCCTGATGTCACTCATTGTTGGGGTGCTTGCGGTGGGTGCTCCCATGGCTCAGGCACAATTAGGAGGAGTAGGAGGAATCATCGGCTCCCTCCTTGGCCTGATACGGATCAATGGGATCGTGCCGTGCCTTCTCAACAGCACCACTTCACTCATAAATGGCACAATTCCGCTTTTCCCTAGTAAGTCACTCCACAAATCAATACAATTTTATTGCCGCCCCACATTAGCACACTAGCACACTATATAGTCGAGTCGAGTAGCGCAGCTAACTAATCACAGTTTACATGATCTGTACCTCATATTTACAGGTCCTAACGTGTTGCAAACTGCACAATATGCTCATATCGGATTGCTCCCTTTAAAATATTGTCTAGTTAACAGTGTCCTATATCTAGTTAATCGTTTTTCAATTTGCCTATTGCATTCTGCATAGAGAAGCTTTGTTAGCAATCCAAGTAATTCTAATTAATGCATCGGCATTGAGGAAAAGATTTGGGATAGCCAGTACAATGGGCATGGCTCTGGGGTAGATTTCACATGGAATTCCCGAATTTGATTAGATGAATCGTGTTCTTGCACAACGTCCACTGCAAGCCAACGAACCTGTCATCATGTCATGTACTTCGCATATGCAGTGTTTTGCTCTGCTCATTCAAGTGCCAAAAGGTGAAAAATCAATGGTTTCTTCTGTGGTTGCGTCACTATTGCACATCATTCCGATCATCATATGTCTTTCATGATGGATTTGATCCAAAAGAAGCAAAATTTTCCACACTGAATAGCTTTGTCCTTGCCCATTCTATTACATGCAATTGCAGAGCAGTGGTGCAACTTAAGTGCGGAGGCAATGTGGTGTCCTCTGCGACCACAAATCAGAATGGTGTCTTCTCTATTCTGTTGGACCCTCTCCAATACATCCTCTCCACAGTACTCAACACTTGCCAATTGGAGGTCCCAACTCCTCTCTCGAGCTGCAACTCAGCTTTGCCTGTCACCGGGGTCCTCCAGTCAGCACTGCAGCTGGCCGGAAACACTCTCCAGGGACTCCTCAGCATCACCAACATCGTTCCTACTGGATTCAATCTCATTGGCTGAGCTGTACGGCATGCAAATCGGACCCGACCCAAGCAAGCTTGGATGACTATAACAATAAAAGATACCGTATTTAGGCAAATAAGGTCATGCTTATTAATGTGTCGTATGTCGAAATAAAAGGAGGCATTTTGCAAAATGATGCTTCCTTAAGTATTAGATGACTTTCCAGATCGCATATCGCAATGAACTGTAATTTCCCAACTGCCTTAAGTTGAACGTCTAAGTACAACTACTTTTCAATGGATTTCTGTCACCTCATTGTCCTCCTCTAGTAGATTTCTTCGTCTCGAAAAGGTTCGCGCAACGACAGGTCTTTCAGCGGTCAATTACTGACGAACATCATCTTCTTCACGTGAGAACTTCATCCTTGGCACTTATAGCCTGAATCAGAAGGGTAAACGACGTCGTGCATTATTTCGCTTAACATAATATTATCGCTTGACGAGACACTACTAAACCGAGATGGGAGGACGACGAGACGATGCAAGATAGAATGACTCGATCATCCGCGCATTATAAACACAAAACGAAGATTTTGACGCGTATCTCCGACCTCTACCACGTAAATCTGATCGTACAATCTCATCACATCAGAACATGTGTGGTTCAAGTTTCGTTCTCTCTGATTTCCTTTTGTCCAGAGAGCATGCTGGTGATAATGTTTACCAGGGACGACATCATCAGAACATGGTGGGCTCGGATGTGATTCTTCCTATGAGCTTGAGAGCAAGCTCGCACAGCCAGATAGCCTTAAGGTTGAATGGACACAAGCCCCAAGCTCGCACGGCCGCGAGGCGCGAGATCGCTGTGGACGGAGATGGAGGCGTGGGATGAAGACCAATGGGCAACGGCGAGGGCACTGGCAACCGAGTCAGTCCGCGACAATGGTTTAGCGTTGGGCAGCAACGAGTGTAGCTTGGTCGACGGGAGCCAAATGTTGCCCACATTTGATGAGTTACATTACAAACAAGTGATCTCAAGTTTCTGAAAATTGAAATCTCTGGAGAAACCTCATACATAAGTTGCTCGAAGTTCATTTGTGTCCTCTCTTAATTTCTGAACATTTACGATAATGATTCCCATCTCATAAAAAAAGCATAAGCACTTTAGAAAAATCCAGTCAAACATGTCAAACATCAAGAAGGCGGTTGGTCTAGTGGTGAAGAGGCATCTGAAAGATTCATGTTACATTACCTAGTTATGACATATCTTGTGTAAAGAGATTTCTTGAGTAATAGCCGTTTCATAATGGGTATAGGATCCATAATATAATTATTTTGAAAGAGTCAACAAATGATTCATCATCCATTACAATATATAATATAGAGAATCGTTGGATATCATGTAATTCCATAAATCCGCATGTTTCTTTCCCCAGAAATGCATATCTAGAATTTCCTGATTTTTTTTTTTTTTTTTTTAGAATGAGAATATTCACATAACCCTTATTTTTCCTGTAATATAATTATAACAAGTCCCTAGAAATTGTTGTGCACCTGATAACATCTATGTATGTGTCACATTGCAGATGCTCAGGTGCTATTACAGTGTGAATCAATCGTGGTGGTGAACACGACAGCAAATGGCTCGGGAGCGTTCTCAATGGTGTTGGTTCCTGCTGAATCCCTTCTCTCTTCACTGCTCAACAACTGCCTCCCGGTGGTCAATGACTCCTCTCTTCACTTGCAACCCCAAGCTTCCCGGCCTTTGGGCTCCGATCCACCTTGCAGTTCTCCGGGACGGCCACGGCTGACTTGCCAGGCATCACTCGCGTCGTGGCGTCCAAGTTCATGGTCAATCCTCCAAAGTAAACTTTGTAAGCGAATAAAGGATAGGCCTATGTTAGATAAAGATTAGGTCACTAAACCGAAGGATTGATGACAAAGAAAGAGAATTCTTGGTTTAGTTTTCCATGTTAAACATTGAAAAAACTATTTCAAAACATGTGATGGAGGATAAGTTTGGCCGTGGTCAAATCCTTGTTATTTGATGTACCAAATATTGGAAAAGTATGTATTTGTGAGTTCTTTCTGCAATATATGCACTCACTATTAGCTTATTTTAATCAGGGATCATCAGCAGGGTCATGTTGATTAGATAAAGCTTTTCCATGAACGTGGTTCATACAAATGCAATCGCAAATTCCTCTTAATTTTAATTTATATACCTTCGTGAGCAAGGATTCACTAATTGGGGGACCTAATTGAGATCTCCGAGTCAATTTCTCAAAACATGGCTCTTGGGATTTTAGTGATTCATTAAAAAAACAATATCGGAAATTTCTTTCACCTTCTAACTTTTTGGAGAAGTCTCTGTGTGCGCGTACAATAGATTGACCCACTGAAATTTCCATCCTCTCCATTTTAATTGATCTCATTTGATAATTTTTTACCTCAATTACATTGTTATGAGTACTCATCACCTATGGGGTACTGGCATTCATAATTTAGTTGGACTTATATAGACAGACTATATTTTATTTTGACATACCCCATGTCGGGGAGCTTGAAGCCTAAATTCAACCCTTTACAATAATAGTAAAGAATAAGAGAAAAGTCTTGATAACGACCGTTCTCGTGAGACTCGGTAATCATATCAACAAAGAGAGATTTTTATTTTCAATCACTGATCATACATAGCATAAGGAGAATAATGTCTTATAAATGACAATTTTTTAATGTGGACGTTTCACAAGTACTTCAAAAAACTCGTTAACAAAATTCATAGATTTTGTTGCTGTAGATCAATTAGTTTGTGATGCACATATAACAATAATGCGAAGTCCACAAAATTAGCCATGTTTCCACCGCTTTAGTGATTTGCCAAAAAAATGTCTCAGATCCTTGTTGCAGAAACAATGGAAACTTCAATGCCATTTCGTGGATTCAAAATTCAGTTGATTAATACTAAAATGCCCTAAACTTTCATGACCATCAATGAAATCAATCTAAATATTTTGTAATTATCTAAAAAAAGTATAAACATATACATTATTATTATTTATATATGCATCCACTCCTCCTTTCTCACCACAGATTTCATGCCTAGTTTTTCTTATCTTATCTTTTCCTTTTCTTCTCTTTTTTGCTTCTTTTTGCCAAATCCGTCAAGGCATTTTCACATCCTAAATTGGTCAAATAATTTCTCCATATTTTTGGGGTGGGGGATGGAGATGGGGTGGTCCAGAGCTTTTCCTTCCCCACGTCCTTTCTCTTCCCCACTTTGTACTTCACGACCTCTTCCGTCGCCATCTCTACCCTTTCCAAAAAACTTTTCCAAGCTTCTCCCCTGCACCATCATCGATCATGATCAGTCCCTTTCTTGGATCATAATGATGGATGGGATCCACATTTTCACTTCCTCCTCCTTTCCTTCTAAATTTTCTGGTGTATGGCCAAACGAAAAGGAGAAAAATTTGTGGTTTTAGTGGCCAACCTCTTCTTGCTCTCTCATCCCATAGCTCTTGAAAAGAGAGACTCAACGAGAAATATAAATGGAATTTGGCATTTCATGGTTGTGTTTCAATGACTTCTCAACCCATCATGCGATTGGAGTTTTAAAATGGAATTTAATGACAAACAATTTGATTGCTTTCCATACATATTGAAGAATTCAATTCAAAAGGTTGATCAAAATTTAGATTCTTTATTTTGATCTTTTATCACTTAGTAAAACAACCTCAAAAGATATTACGTATGCCCCAACAGTTCTGTTAATCGTCAAAATAGATTTTTTCATGAACTTATTTTTCCAAATGAAATGATACGACAATCTTTTCCTAACCCCTGATATTCAGCAAAAACTCGCATTTTGATTTTGCAAATGGAGCCGTCCTTTACCAACAGACGTCGCCAAAAGGACAAAGAAGTCCTAGTAGGTAAGGAAGCAAGCAAGGGGAGGCCGGACCGACACATTCTATCTTCTCCCTTCCCACTCTGTTCTTCCATACTCTCCTGCTACTACAACAGGACAAGCTGGAACAGTTCAGTTTCTCCTCCAACTTTTGGCATCATTCGTCAATGTTTTTCAACCAAATTGTCTGTGGTTCTGCATTCTCGTGTCAATCATGACCAAAACAGCAGTGAAGAGTTTTCTAATCCCAAAACCAGTGAGCTGCTTATGAATGCTCTGTGTACAGCTGCTGAACATGCCAGACAAGCCCTGCTTAAATTTGTATTAGCCCAAGACCAAACACGTGTGTCCATGTGACCCCCCCCAAACCCCAAAGTAAAAACCCCTCCCAGCCCCCTCTCCAACATTACATTGCTCTTGTAATAAATATAAATAAACACTTTGCAACCATTGACCATTCCATCAACGATTCAACAACTTATGAAAACAATTAGCACTACAATGAATACAAAAATCAAGTAAGATAGACAATTGAACAATCACATGGGGACTCTTGGATGCTCTCTCTCCCTCCCCAGAAAGAGGACACAGAGAGAGTGAGAGAGAGAGAGGTGGCAGATGGGTCACTCTCAAAACCAACACATATAAGCATTTCACTGAATAAGAAAGAAACATAAATGAGCTCAGAGAAGAAGTGGGGATCAAGTGCTACATTGTGATGCAAGCTGAAACTAATGAAACAAAGACCTTATCAACAAGCACTGTAAAATGACTGATTTATGTATAAGACACCAGACTGGGACAAGCGCCCCTTCTCTCTCAGCCTCCGACAGCTAGTATGGAAGCTCCGTTCATGCCTGAAGCTGGCTTGACGGCAGCACCAGCATTTCTCTTCCCTGAAGAAGAAGGCCTGCTGAAAGCTCTCATGGGGCTCGCGAGAGCCCAGCCCCAACTCCTGCTCCTGCCATGATGGTGGGGATAAACTGCTGGCTTTGATGACGCGCCGATGTGATTGACATTGTCTTCAGCTGAATTGGAGGATGAAGGGACCCAGTAGGACGAGGAAGATGCTGAGGATGATGAGATGGAGGAGGATGAGTTGGCGGCGTTGGCAATCGCAAACCCGCCGAAGATCCCGCCACACCTGACCCTCTCCTTCATGCACTGATGAGGATGATGAGGATGATGATGATGATGAGCCTCAGAGGTGGCGGTGGATGTGGAGGCTCTGGGTGGCTTGCCTTCTCTGTGAGACTCCACCCTCCTCAGAGCCGTGCAGTCCCCGATGAACCCAGTGGAGATCCTCTCAAAGAAGTCCCCCGAGAAGCTCCTGCTCCCGCACCCCACAGATCTGGATCTCGAGACCTTGTTATTGTTCTCGTAAGAGGAAGCAGAGACGCCACTGTTGGCAGCGATGACAGCAACATTATCCTCTTCGACCACGACTTGCCCTGTCCTGGACAGAGAATGCCCTGAGTCTCTGTCTCTTGCATTGTGTGGCCTTGAAGAGGAGGAGAGAGAGATGAAAGACCAGAACCCACCTCTCTTCCTGGGGCTATAAACATGCCCACCGTCGTAAAAATGGCTACTTTGAGGAGTGGCAGCAGAGAAGGCGATGGACCTGCTCCTCTGGAACACCGCGCTCGGCGCCTCCTCCTCCTTCCCCTCCTCCGCCACCGCCTCTTTATTCTTCTTCTTGGCCAGAAAGGAAGCGACCTTCGAGTGCTTGGCGTGGTGCGCGCCGTGGGCTTGGCGGGGCATCGAGGAAGAAGCGAACGTCAGCGCCGAAGGGCCGACGTCGTTGGATCTGAAGGAAGGAGAAGGCGACGGGGACGAGTTGCGGTGGCTCGGGAAGGACTGGGAGGAGGAGACAAGCTCGCCGAGCTTCTCCTGGAGGCAGAAGGCGCAGATTCCTCCGCCGCCGCCGCCGCCGCCGCCGCCCCCGGCGTGGTAAGGGTGGAAGGCGCAGTGCATGCCGTCGGCGCCCACGTCCGCCGCCGCCGCTTTGAGATTCTCCATCTCTGCTTCACTTGTCTAACTCAGCCGCTTCGATCACGCATTTGGGTCGCCTGCAGCTTCTTCCCTGCGGGTGTTCTTGAGTTCTCACTTCCCTCTGCTGCAGTGCAGTTCTTGATGTGAGAGAGTGAGAAAGAGAGAGAGAGAGAGAGAGAGATCAAGAGGAGAGGACAAGGACGAGGGAACAAGACTGGTCAAAGCAAGAGAGAGAGAGAGAGAGAGAGAGAGAGAGACAGATGAGATGGGGTGGAAGAGGGAAGACAAGGGAGCTGATACTGCTTGGGAAAATGGAGACGATGATCATGACTTCTCTTCTGCTTATTAGTTTACAGATTTTTCTTTTTTCTTTTTTGTTCTTACTCTTTGGAGTTTTCTTGGGATTTTTTTGTTTTGCCATAAAAATATATGAATGAAATTGTATGCTTGATTCCACACGTCTCAATGTTTTTTTTGAGAAAGACAAAAACTCACCCACTCATCTGAAAAAATAGTATAATCATCACAAATCAAAACTAAATAGAAACTGTTCTGCACAAATTATTCGGAGTCTTCTTTGGATTGTTTTCTATTTTTTGCTTTAAAACTAAATTAATAAATTATGTGCTTGATTCCGCACGTCCCAATATTTGTTTTATGAAAAAAGACTTACTCACTTGCTCGTCCAATAAATGATATAATCATCATAAATTAAAACAAATAGAAATTCTTTTTTAAAGAGGACAAAAGGTCACATAAACAGATTATGCTACCACAAAATTCTCTGCATCATCTCCTATTTGTATGTCCTTGCTAAGATTATTATATATATTCAACCTACATGTCATTGCGCCACACAAAAAAAAAAAATGTTAATTCACAAATGATTCGTCCTAAAAATAAGAAACTTGTCAAATAGATACAATTATTTGAAAAATTAATCACTAATCTATAACCTATCCAGATTCCTTTTGTATATTAGGCACATTATCTCCGTCGTCACAGTTGATATCATTTATATAAATAACTATATTATCATCACCACCCGTTGGCGGTGTAATGATTAAGCACGAATAACTTTCCTCCAAAAATATATATGTATTATCATCAAGAAATAACCCTTTAAGTAAATAATTGAGAGATGGCATATTTCTGCAAAACAACTTAAAACAATTCTTTTTTGGGTAAGAAACATAATTCTCTAATTCTCTTTATAAGGCAGAAAATTCCAAAACAAAATATCTCTTGGAAAAAGGGGCAAAATCTCTCAGCAGTTGTCCCATGAAGAAAGATATAATTCTTTTTAAAAGGGAGGAAATAAAAAAGAAAAAGGAAGGAGAGAAAAAAATGATGGCATTGAGGTTCATACGGAAGGTTCGGGGGGAGCCATCATGAGCACGTGAAAGGCCGTGTCCTTTCAGCCTTCAAAAAAAAAAAAATTAATTAATTTTGGCAAACGAGACAAGCCGATGATGCCCCTATATTTTGGGGTCAGGCCTACCTTTTGCATAGGCATTCAGAAGAATCTACTAGTCTTTGAAAATCTAACAGGCCCCATAAACAGAAATCTCCATCATTTCTTAAAAGCTTTGCTTCTTCATGTAAAAGTATTTCTTCCTGCTGCCTCACCAAAAATTCTGAGCTGAATTTGCAGGTCTTCCAGAAGGAAAAATTTTGCTGCAAGAAAGATTCCTCTCCCGTCAAGTTAGATGCTTGTTATAATAAGTCGATTATAAATAAATATGCCTCAAATAGTTTGAATTGAACAAGGGATATTAGTTCAAATCAACATAAGTAACTCATCTATAGAACATTGTTTGAATTTGTCTCATGACAACATTCTTGTTCCTTATTGATTATTGGATATACTTGATCCATGTAAACAGAATAGATCTTATGTTAAGAGTACTATTAAGATGATGGTCTTTTAATAAAATTAGAAATATTAGAAGAAATATCATGGATTGACTTTGAAAGGGTTGTTACAAACAAATTGCTTGAATGGATTCTATCGCTTGAAAATTTGATTTATTACTTTGTAAATAAAATTTTGGTAGCAAAACTTTCCAAACTAGTTGAGCTAGTTTTATTATCTTATTTCATGTGCTAGGGGGGTCTTTACATCCATACGTGCTTCAAATTCAATGGACCCTTCTCCAAGTTACTTTTTCACCCACATTAACTCCTCTTTTTCCCCGTTTGTTATAGATATTTCTTAAACTTTATAGCTATGTTATTTTCTTAAAATGGAAAACATGTTATAAACTTATAACAAATTTATATGAATAGTGTGTTGTGTTGAGTCGATGCGATAGGAATTCAATACTTCATCTAGAGATATCGTTAAAGGAGAGCCTAAGTCCGAATCTATTAATGTATCCACTTGAACTCATCTTTATTAGTAAACTCAGACCAATGAATTATAGAAAATTAAAATATATTGGGTGCAGACCAATGAATTATAGACAATTAAAATATATTGGGTGCTTCATATTAAATTGCATCCTTGATTGAAAGACTTTTTTTTTGCCTAAGACCCTTACCCGTGCATCTTAACAACTCTCTCCCCCACATTTAAGTCACTTGCGTTAAGGCCGCTCCTTCTTAATCTAGGTATCCTTGCCTACCAATATTTTCTCAACTCGAAAATGACCACCTTGTCTCGAACAAGTTTGGTACATGTTGTGAGGACAACATTTACCCTTCAAACTCCACCTCAATTACATTAGCCTAGCACAACTTAGAGAGAAGCCAAGGGGCACCATTTACCACATAAAAATTGAAGAAGTCATGTCAAGATTTTCTTTCTAATATCTACCGGATGCTGATATTCATTGGTATTGAGTCACGATTAAACATTAACTTTAATACCATTTGCATTAACACCTCATCCAACAGGTTTGATAAGATAATCATTTTCATCTTTTCCATTAACTCAAATTCATTGGCCTCATTCACCGTTTCAAGTAACTTAATTTTTATCATCTAAATTTTTACTAAACCTTAGGTATTAATATGGTATATATTTTAATGCTCCAAAACTAAGATTGTTCCTCCCTTTGAACTTCTAAATTTCAACTCTCACTATAGATATAATTGCAAACATTGTATTCCATAGAATGATTAGACAAAAAAAGCCTCAAATGAATTCTCAAACCCTAATCTTGGCCGTAGTAACAATTAGGGGTGTGCAACTGGACCGGCTCTACTTGGAAACTGAATCGGACCATCCAAAAAACATGTCTTAGAATTGATTCCCCTTGGAATCAGTCTAGGAATAGGTTCCAAATTTTTGGAACCAATCAAAACCGATCCGAGAGTAGATTCTGAGTGAATACCAACCCAAGAACCGAACCGGATCGCTATGTTTTGGAACTCCTTGTCAGTCCTTCCTCTTATCCTAAATTTGTATGGATGAATGGGAAATGAAATTTTATAATTTATGTTTTGTGTTATGTGTTTAAACTTTTTATCGTTTATAATTGTACGTGACCACATGTTCAGTTTATGAATTGTTATTTTTGGCGAATAGGGACTTTTGTTGTTCATCTTTTATTTGGAACCATTTTATTACTCATAACCTCATATGATTTTGCTATAAAAAAAAAAAAAAAAAAACCAGGTTCTTGGGTAGACCCCAAAACCTAACCAAAAAAATAAGATAAGTTCTAGAACCGATTCCAGCCAAATAGAGTATGTTCCAAGGTCTAAAACTAAGAATAAGTTATAACATGATAAGTTTCAAGTTCCAATTCTACAACCTCTCAACTTTGGAACCAATCACCCCTAATAACAATTGTTGTGTTGGGTTGATGCAATAAAAGCTTTGATACCAATTATAGTGGGCGTAGAAGTGAACATATCTTGCAATTCAATATTAAACGCAAGAGAACAAAATTTACCAAAGAAATCAATAATTGGCCTAGCACAACTTTGAAAGAAGTCGAGGGGCATCATTTACCACGTTAATTAAGGAGTCATATCACAGATTTTCTTTTTGATATCCACCATACACTGATATACATTACAATTAAACAATCAACCATTAACTCTAATATCACTTGCATCAACACCTCATCCAACAGATTCATTAAGATAATCATTTTCATCTTTTCCATTAACTCAACCTTATTAGCCTCATTCATCCTTTCAAGTAATTTAATATTTGCCATCCAAAACCTTCGATAAACCTTGGGTTATTAATATGGCATACATCTTAATGCTGTACATCTAAAATTGTTCCTCCAGTTGAACTTCTAAATCTTTAACTCTCACTCTAGATATAATTGCAAACCCAATATTCCACAAAATGATTAGACAAGAAAAAGCCTCAAATAAATTCTAGAAACCCTAATCTGACTCTGGTAACAATCGTTGAGTTGGTCGATGCAATAAAAGTTTTGATACCAATTGTTGTGAGCACAAAAGTAATCATATCTTGCGATTAAGTATCAAACGCAAGAGAACAAAATTGTCAAAGAAATCAACAATGGACAACCAAGAAATCAAATATGAACACAGTTCAACCAAAGTAAAGAGAGCTCCACTCTATTTAAGACATAAGTTTGTTGGATTGTTTAATCTAAATTGGTGAAAATATTGTGAAAGATTGTGAATAAACACAATTGAGAATCTCTCTAGTGTTATCCGAGGCCAAAATACTTGCGATGTCGAGTGTTTGCAAACTCTATACTTCTTCAAATTCACAATGAATTTCTCGGCCGTTAGCTCTCTCCATGGACAATATACCACTATTTAGAGGGACCGACATAGACAAAAAAAAAAATATCTTTATAATTCCTCATCGATTTTTCTAGTAATTTTTTCCTCTTGCACGTGATATTGAATTGCAAGATCCATTAATTTTCATGTCAATTCATAAGGAATAGAGTAGTTGTAAAATTCTAGGGGTGAAGTAATTAACTCCCATGCCCCTGTCCCATACTCAACAGGAAAAACGAGCCCCACGTTCTCCAAAGCAAAGATACATAACACGACACGATCCGAAAGTTACGGACCTCTCTAGAGCGAAGAAGGTATTAGTTGAGCGAAGCTTCTCATTATCCTTTTCCTCTTTCCCCTTTCCCTTTTGCCCTTTTGGATCCATACAGCTTCAAATCGCCTTGACGCGACCCATCGGCCATCAATTTGACAGTGGACGTGACGAAAACGCACGGATACCGTTGCTCCAACGTGCGTCATTTTAATAAACATGTCTTCCACAAGTTCAAAGACCCTGTTTCATCGTACAAGATTTTATGGTCGATCTTAGGCCACCAAATTTAAGCCTTAATCAAAGGAAAAGAGGCTCGTAAGACGGCGTTTATCCTCCTACTTCAGTGCGGAGCAGCCGAAGAAAGCACGAAGACCGTCTGGTATGACTATTGGATATGCTGTGTGTTGCTAGCTAATATTTGTCCAGCGACATTAAGTTCGGCCGAGCGTCTCATGCATGCAGCGCCTTAAAGACGAGTGAGGTCGATATTCCAAGAACGCAGCTGCAGAATTATGATCAAGAACGTCATAAAGTTCGCGGCGACCATTACGCGCCAAGACCACTCTTCTGGACTGGCACCGGACGAACGTATTCCGCATATCTTGCTAGGAAGTGACTCACGACTTGAACTCCGGAATGAGAACCACATGATCCCAGATCTCCACAAGTTGTCGGAAGAGAGAATGTTATCCGTTCACGCGGTTTGATCCTTTTGCATTGTTCTAAACACCGGACGTTAACCACACGAACTTAACCGAAAATGGTGATGCGTAGACAGACAATTCAGCCATGCTAACTTCGCTTCTTCCGCACTAAGCACGAAAGTTAATTTGACAAGACTGGACAGAGACTTCATTTCTTGTTCGTGGTGTGGCTCGTCTTGAGAATCACAGGGGAAACAGATGGCGTAAGTCTAGACCATAAGTGGATCATACCATCGTGAAATTGAGAACGACAATCCTGGACTCGAGAGGATCATTCCACCGCAAAACTGAGAACAACTTGACCCCACTCCTATTCATCAGGCATCGCGTGCTGTAATTATTGTTACAAGTTCTATGGCTAACATAAATAAGCAAAAGCAAAATGCAACAAACCCAACTAGAAGGTCAATCTTGAAAGTTTGATGGATGGAACAGTCAACACAACGTATTCGAGATGAAGCTGTGGATAATTATTAGATATCAGTGCCTGTATAAGACTAAAAGCTCTCATAATTCCTCACTTTCCCTCGCTTACCCCACAATAACATTATTAAGAATTCCTGAGAATCACATATTGAAACAACAGACCTGAAAGAGAAGCTTCTCCTGATGCAAATGAGCGAGTTCGAATCTCACATTCGAGATTTTGCTTGCCCAGACGGAGCACCCTGCAGCAGTACAGTAGAGCCCGTGTTAGAACAAAAGATTACTAGTCACAGGTAAGTGAAATTGTTATGCTCTCATTTTGGCATGACTAATATCAGGATGGGCAATAGATATATGCCTAATAGAACTGATTCATAGATTCAAGCTCTCCGTTGGAATGAAAACAAATTAATGCTCAAATCGTAAACCACAAGAAATTCATCAAGTCAAGAAACTAGGGGATCTCAGATGCCAAGCATGACATTTGACATGCTACGAAATTGCAACTCTTCGAATTAGTAAAGTTTGTGCGTACATAACCCTACTGTTATAGAATATAAGATTTCTCACCAGGGGAATTCCCTTGGCTGCCCTGTTGGCCAAATAAGCACAAGGCTTGAAGAAGCCTCCATACAGAAGCGACCACTATGCCAATCTCGAATAGATGTACTTGGATCCAAGAGAATCAGCCCAGAACATAATGCCTCCCCTGTCAGAAACAATATTCAAAAGGTACTCAGAAGTTTTGGTAAAACAAATAAAAGTATGTACAAATAAATCCAATATGCATACCTGTAAGGTGGGAAACCCATGCCCATTACGGAAGCTATGTCAAGATCGGCTGCCTTAACAGCGATGCCTTCATCAAGAACCCGGCATGCCTCATTCACTACAGGGAAGAATGTCATCTCCACGATGTCCTTCTCCGGCAACTTCACAAGCTGTTTCCACATTCACTGATGTAAAACTTCTCCACTAACTTATAGCTAAGGAAGGATATTTTAACGTGTGAGAGACAGAGACAGAGAGAGACCTTCGGGTCAATAGAGACACCAGATATGCTCCTGGCTTTCTCAACATACTTTTTCAACTCGGGATCAGGGCTAGCTTTTCGCCTCTCACCATATAAGTAGAAGCCTTTTCGGGTTGCTTCACCTGCCATGGAGTGGAACAAGAAATTAACAAAGTTGTCAGATGTCATAGGATGAAAAAGATGCCAGCCAGCGCATCACAAGTCCCTGACTGCCTGAAGCTTCAATTCATTTTCTATTTACCTAGTCTCTTATCCTCCTGTAGAAGTGGAGCGAGCATTGACTTATAAGTTCGTTCAGGAAAATTCTGGACGAATTGCAAGCCAGTTGCAACAGCCACGCTGAACCCAATAAGGTCAACCAATCTGCAAACAACCAAAACGTGAGACAAATGATACCATTCAGCATAATGATAGAGAGTTTCTTTTTCAAAATAACAGCTTAGATACACCCCAAAATGTGTTAACTACCTGAATGGACCCATTGGCATCCCAAATTTGGTAATTACTTTGTCAATCTGATAGAGATTGGCCCCGTGCTCGACAAGCAGCATAGCTGCCATTGTATAAGGGAAGAACATCCTGTTGAGAGCAAAGCCCGTGCAATTCCCGACCACGACTGGGGTCTTCTTTATCTTCTTCCCAACATCTAACAGGTCAATGATAACCTGGGAAGAAGTATGCTGAGTACGTACAATTTCTAGTAAGGGTATGACATGAGCAGGACTGCAATGGAAATATTAGTCAGCAATTGAGCCAAAGCAGAGGTGCGCAGAAGCAGAAATTGGCAATGACTGAAAAAAATGAATACAAACGTGCATATCATGTTACCTAATGAAATGAGCACCAATAATCCTGTCCCGCGACCTGGTCTTCTCACCAATGAGGTTCAAGTCAATTGTGGAAGTATTAGTTGCAAGAATGCAATGAGGTGGGCAGCTTTGCTCAAGATCCGCAAAAATTTGTTGCTTTACTGAAACATTCTCTGTCACAGCCTGTTTAAAGCACCACCATGTAACAGTTAATACTTAACCCTTCCCACATTTAAATTTGTCCACAGCCCCATATTAATACTACCTCAATAACCATGTCCACATCTTTGAAGCTCTCATAGTCTAGCACATCCTTAAGAAGAGACATTGTTTTTTCAAACTTCTCTTGCGTCATGTTGCCCTTCTTCACACGGCTCTGCAGATTAGCTGATTCCAAGTTCTTTCAGCTTAAACATTTTTCAACACACAATTAGAGCAATCTGGAAAACGTATCAAGCCACTCACAAACACAAAGTCAAGACGGCTCTGACCTTTCGCTCTGCCTATGCCAGCCTGCAATTGCTGAGTACCAATGCTGTCGCTATTCCTGAGCCCATCAATCCTCCACCAACAACATCAACTTTCCTCACTTGCCTAGGCATCAAGCCTCTGTCAGTAATGCCTGGAACCTGTTCACAATTCGGACAAGAAGTGTTGCTAGATTACCTGACAAAGGATAGGAAATGGAGGATTATCAGGAAAAAACAAATTAAGAAAATCATTCAACTGAGATATGCACTTGAGGCTCGTACATTGCCAAAAAGGACTGAAAATAAATAAAAAACTCACAAACTCAAAGCAATTTGACAGAAGATTTCCCATTATTGCATTCAAAATGACCATATTCAAGGTTGTGTTAGTGGATTTACACAGGTTGCACCTCAGTATGACTTCATGGATGACTCGGTTCACTTTCCCTTTGTTTAAGTGGGATTAAAGACTAAGGTGACAAAAGTAGTTCAGTACACTGAAACTTGTATATAATTGTTTAGAAGTTGAAGACACAAAATGCTTTTGAAATGGATCAGAAAGCAGTTTCCTATTCCTGAATACTTGTAATAAGAAAAGTTCCTTTTTTAGGTGGTTATTTTCTACCTTCCAGCTTTAAAACTAATTCCATAAAAACGAAAAACAGATGCTTCATTCTCTACAGGCATAAGACTTGCAAGTTAAATATCTACAATTTCACAACAGACAACATCATGTGGAAGAATGTAGACTCCACTCAAACCTTTGAAGTTCCACGTCGAGCAAAGAAAATATGAACCAAGCTCTTGCACATGTCAGCATGTAGAAGCCCTTGAAAAGCTTCAGCTTCCTGCAGCGCCGAATACATAGTTTTACAGATCCATATCTTCTAATATAAACATAGAACAAAATGACAAAGGTGAGACCTTCCAAAGCCCAGCAAGTGGACCAGAGACAACACCCTCTTCAACAACGTCAATGTAAACCAATGGAAGAGTGAGATTAGGAGCTTGTTTTTTTGCTTGAGCTCTTGCAAACTTAAAAATCTCCCTGGCCTCTCCAAGAGGCTCTAACTTGTCAGTCTTGTAAGGACTCGCAAGCCATGGTCTTCGACGTTCCAAGATATCCAGCACCCACCGTCGGGCAGTGGTGACCAACTCATTTGGCGAAACAACAGCATCCACGAGACCCAAGCCCAACGCTTCCTCCCCTTTTACTGGCTTTGATGTCTACAAAAGAGCAGATAATAGGATAGGATGAATGAGTATGCAAGTAAACTTACAGGCTCACAAGATGTGGTAAAATATAAGTTGAAGATTAAAGAAGGTGATCTACCAGCATCATTTCAAGAGATTTGGATAGACCAACAAGATGCGGAGGCCGCTGCGTTCCTGAACCAGTATACATGCATAAGAAAAGGAAGCTGCAGAATTACAAATGACACATAGTGATGCCATAATGTCCTTGCACAACAATAGAAACTTATGATTGAACTCAGGCCATCGCAAGATGAAGGTATAAGCAGGAACTTTTTTGCCTTAAAGTATTGGTTATCCGTTTCCATCCATCACTTAACGGTAAATCAAAGATAAGTTGTCACACGCATATATGATGGAAAATAAAAACCAGCCAGAGAACACTATTCAATGCTTATGTCCACTATGCATTTGAAAGCTTATATACAATTTCCATGCTGCTTCTATGTCGACACCTCACAGGGGTTTCTGACCTCCAGTGTATGACAACAACTTTTCTTGAAAAACCCCTTTTCTTCACAATGTTAATGCTACTGCTATATAATCTAGAATTAAGATACATATGTAAACTTCTGACAGTAAAGCTTACTGAATGGATTAGGAGAAAAATCACATAGGCAATACTTGAGCAATTACGTACCTCCAAATCCAGGAAGAATACCAAGCTGCAGTTCTGGAAGGCCTAATTGTGCAACAGAAGTGCAAATTCTTGCATGGCATGCCTAACAAAGCAAAATGGAGGGAAAAAATAATTGATAATGACAGGACATAACGCAAGAAAGCTCTTTACTTGAAAATGAAAGGTGCCCAAAGAAAGGGAATACATACCATAGCAACTTCTAAACCTCCACCCAAGGCCAGGCTATCAATGGCAGCAACTGAAGGTTTTCTAGCAGCTGACAAGAAACATGACCAATCAAAATACCGAGAGCAGCTCAGCTCAACTCAAAGATCTTGAGAAGAATCTTCTGCATACCTTCAAAAGTCCTGGTGAATATTTCGACTGATATGAAACCAGGCTTTGGTTGCTCCACTGGCAACACAGGACCCACATGAATTTGAAATTGAAACCAATTTTTACCATATTTAAAGAGCATCAGATCATGGACGTACCCTTGCTGGTTCGAATTCCACCAAAGGCTGTAATGTCAAAGCCACCATAGAACTTGCCATTTGCACCTGGTCGAGCACAAATATTATTAGGCCCGTCTCAATTTTACCCATTGATTAGTTATTAGGCAGAAAAATTCTTCCTTGAACATTTACCTGTAATGACAATTGCTTTAACATCATTTCTTTGCAAGGCCTCATCATAACTCTGCTTTAAGCTGTACAAAACTGGAGTGGACAGAGAGATACAAGCTATAATCTTACAGATGGTAACAGAATATAACATAAGTAGTTACAGAAATATGTGTCAAAAGCCATAAGTTCAAGGTTACATCAATAACATTGGAGTCATTATATCTGCACATATTTGAGAGCACGATGGCTAAAAGTACAAGATCAGTGAGTGACCAAGTTTTGCTAGCATTATTGTGTTCAATAGAACCCAAGAATCCACCTCCATGAGATTAGCACTCATCAAGCAAACACCAGAGAGGAAAATACTAAAAGAGAAAAAAAAAGGCTTTCCATGCGGAAGAAATACGATCAATCAGATTAGAGTCATCAACTGAAGCCACTCAGAAAAACAAAAGTCTAGCACTCTTGCAGGCCAAGATACAACCTCCTGTTGGTGATCCACCCCATTTCAAGTGCTAATCAGAGATGACAGCAGAATTCTCTTGGTAAGTATCTCCTACTCCAATAACACAAGCAAGAACAATCTCACAAGAGGACACACGGGAGAATCCAGACTCCTAAGTGCCACTTATTGCAAAATCTGCTATTCAAACCATGCTAGCATCCAAGCTTCAATCCTCAAAGCCTAATAGTTTAATCGCTAAAATTTTTGTTGACATCTTATCACATATTCTTGCTGGTATCCACTCACTACAACTGTAACTGTCGGGCTTGCAATACTTTGATTTAAACATAAAAATGAAATATTTTAGGCATAGATGTGTCACTGTGATCTGATGTGAAGCAGAGCACACTATCAAAAGAACAATTTTCAAATTATACCTAATTCCTGAAAGCAATAAGCCACTAGCAAATTCACTCATCAAACATACATAAGTTATTAACAATGGAGAAAATATTAGGTGGTCTAGGACCGCCAAGTCAGTGTGGTCATGGACCACTCATAATGCACCACATGGAGGTGTGGGGCTGCTGCAGAGACCAGAGGGACTTCTCGCCCAGAACAAAATATTTCTTTTCTTTCCCCTATCACTAGACCTGCACACATTTATTTCACTCTCTCTTTTAGATCCTCTCTCCTTCCTTCTCTATGAAGGAAAGGGAACGTCCTTCTCTCTCCAGCAAAGGCGTTCTCTCTCCCTCTCATTAATTCAAAATTTTGGATCTCCCCTTCACTCTCAGATTTTGTTCCTTCGGCTCTCTGCTCCAGCGTCCATTGCTACTCAAGCGCTCGTTCGTTGCTTCTGCGCTCTTTGGAGAGTGGACATGTGGTTCGACAAATCTTGGTTGTTTCAGCATTGAAGAGGCTGTCCAAAAGTTGAGAACGGTGACATAACAAATGTTAGGCCGTGGCTGCTGGTGCTGGCAAAGGAGGGTGAGGACGGCGACGACAAAGGTGGTGGCGAAGGAGAGGACGAAGTTGGTGTTTCCGTTGAGCATGCGAAATGGAGTAGAAGGCGTTGCTGCTTTTTTTTTTTTTGGGTGAAAAGGGGTTTCTTTTGTTGAGTTATTGAGTTTTGTTGAAGAGGTTTTGCTTCTGTTCTATTTCAGGTTCGAAGCACTAGAATTAACCACTCGTTTTCCTTCTCCTTCTTTTTTACCCTTAATTTGTACATTCTACAATTTGAATAAGATTTCAGTTTTGCAACTATATTTCTGACATGGAATTGTTCCTCGTTTCATGTTTCATTGCATACTTGAGTTTTGATGGCGAGATTCTTTTGAAAGGTAACAAGAGAAGCTAAATGTGCTATAAAATAGCAGTCATGGCTTTCTCCAACATCAATAAGAGGTCATATTAAAGTGACATAAGATATCGTCTAAATTCAACGAGCATTTTTACAACATCTCCAACTTAGCCAACATATCTACACGGGATGTGAGAACCAAAACATCGTCAACCATCTTCAAGCTAATACAAACTCATGAAACGATTTGCCTGGATCTAAATTCCCAACTCCCTCGCAGGCTTGAATTATGCGAGCTTGCCATTGTCACAGGAGTAGGCCTAAGGCCATATTCACACAAAAACATCACATACTCGCCCATCATTGAATTCCAACTCACAACATCTCTCTCGGGGACGCTATCAAAAACCATTCTTGCTTCTTTTACATTCCCAAACTTCCGGGTGCGGAATATGATCAAAAACCTCACGTGCCACGATAAACCCAGACAAGTTCCGTAGCCAAACTTGTTCATTGCAAAAGTCATTGACGATATCTAAGCATGGACGGACTTGACTCCGATAATGTCCTTTGAGAACTCTCGCAGAAAAGACAAAAAAAAAGAACTGGCGGGAGATCTCGGAGCGAAAGAGATCGGGATAAGAACGTAAGAGAAAAGGAAATCCTGGAGGGTATCTTCCGAGCGAGACGAAGGATTTGCAACGCCCGGGCAGCAACGGACGCCGAAGCAGAGGGCCCGAGGGGCAAAATCCGAGAGCGGAGGACGTTTCCTTTTCTTCTTCAGAGAATGAAGAAGGGGGAGGATATAAGAAATTGTACAATAAGTGTGGGGAGGTCTAGTCTCCGTAGCACCGACACAGATATGCGACACGTGACACGACACAACACGACACATCGACACGTCATCTCTTAAAAATAGAGAATTTCGACACATTCGATACGTTATATATTAAATATATTTTTATATATAAATACATAATAAAAATAGCCTAAAATAAATTTACACGAAAAATATTAAATAATATCATTCATTATTTTAATTTGTTACAATAATACACAAAACTTAGAGGAAAAAAAAACATTATTTAAAGAAAAATGCTGAAATGATATTTTTAAATTTATTTGTTTATCATATATAGCATTTTTTTATTACTTCTTTCATAGTAAAAGACTTTAAAAAAAATAAAACAATTCTAAAAAGATAAAACTAAAAAAAATAAAATTGATCCCGTGTGTATATTTATAGCAATTTTATTACTTCTTTTATTACTTCTTTTGTGTATATTTATATTTTGACCCCTCAAGTATTAAAAATTTTTAAAATTGACCCCGTGCGTGTCGGAATCGCGTGTCGGAGCTTGTCAGAGAAAGTTGACCATATGTCGGATTTTTCGACACTCGTTGACCATGTGTCGGAGCATGTCAGGACGTGTTGGAGCGTGTCGAACACGTGTCAGAGTGTCGGACATGACACGAAAGCTTCCGGAGAGTATCCGTGCTACATAGGGTCTAGTGATAGGAAAAAGAAAAAAAAATTTGTTGTTTTGAGCGGGTATGGCGTCCGGTCCCCACCCGCCGCCACATGGCACTTGATGAGTGGTCTGAGACCACGTTGACTTGGCGGTCCAGATCACCCAACATTTTCTCCACGTCCACGCACGTCGCCTTCCCTCCTTATGCATGCGCAGACATGTGGTGCCACCACCGCCTGGCAGCTCCATCGTTCTGAACGACGACGCTTCCATCCATTCACCAATGACCATAAATTCCGGTGACGGTTGGACACAATTATTTAGGTTAGTGGCAACGGTGCCATGTAGGACCATCATGTCGATGGCTAATAAATTCCGGTGACGGTTGGACACAATTATAATAGGTTTATAAATATTTTGCTTATTTGATTAGTATGAATATGATCTTTATCTATGTACGAATGTTGTCATTTATTAAATGGTTAACATTATGGAAAAGTTTTCAAACTGGCCAAATGTGATAAATTTATCTAAAACAAATTTTTTGACCACCAAAAACTTTGAATCGGTCTGTGATAAATTTATCCATCGTTAGTTTTCGTTAAATTTCACTGTCAAATTGATGAGTTAGACGACACATGTATCGATTTAGAGTTTTATACTCCATTTATCGCAAATATATCAATTTATGATTTTTCATAATATTATTTCATTAATTGAGAATAAATTTATTATAAATGTATTAATTTGAGATTTTTATAATGCGTTAAATTAAAGTTTTTTGTGATATTAACTCTTTATTAAACGTGTGATGTTTGCCAATCAAGCCACCAACTGGAGGCAAAACTTGAGGGTTTGTTTCCATTTGAACAATTTATAAATTCAACGTCACTTTCGTCGAACTTGACCTATTTATATATATATATATGGCAATTAACCTATGTATATTTGAAAAAGGCCATATAGTTAGGATCGCTACTCAATATATTTATTAATTTATTGCTACGAAATTTCACTTTATATTTTAAAAAATTAAAAAAAAAGGTCAAAAAAGAAAAAGGAAACTGTACCCTCACGCTATAATGATCATCGATCCGTCCCCGCACTCGTCTGTTCGTACGTTGTTTTTATTTTCACCTGTGGTAGCGCCTCCAATTCAATTGGCTTTTATGTTATCATTATCTTGTGGAAAATAACACCATCTAAAAACCCCAAAGTGACACTAATGTCCTAAATTTTTTAGTACCAAAACCCTCAAATTTTTGTCACGGCAGTACAAATTTAAGGATTTCGGCAACACCAAAAACTTATTTGATATAGATGACGGGTTCTAAATATTCCAATTTTATTGATTTAGTTCTAGTCTTCGCTCAAAATTTATAGTAATTATTCCAATCAATTTGTGTTGAAAATCATTTACGTGGGCGTGCCACCAAGGTGGCCTATGCACGCTATAAAATAAATATACGATGCATTAAATTTCGCACGTGGTTCTGTTCTCTCTCTCCTCCTAAACGGTAAAAGGACGCATTGGAAAATGCAAATGCATTTCTTCTCTTCGCTCGAGATGTGATTTGGTGCCCTCACAAGTCACAAGCAATAAAAGTATACATTGGGAAATGCATTAGAGATCTGATTTGTTGCCCTCCTAAGCAATAAAAGGACACATTCAAACCACCAGCCATAGTGGCTCCGATGGGTAGACCTCAATGATCCTTTGCGAGAGAGGAGAGAGGTTCGAATCCCTTGCCACGCAAAGGGCAAGAGTAGTTAGGTGTATTAAAAGTGACGCCGTGGTGGTGGGTCCTGCGCTAGCGTTACCGGGGAGGTTTACGACGCGGTTATCGGGTGTAGCTAGTTCCTCCTGTTCACAAAAAAAAAAAAAAAACACACACATTCGAAAGTGCAAATGCATTTCTTCTCTTCGCTCGAGATCTGATCCGTTGCCCCATCACTTAAGAACGCAAACTTTCCATCCTCTCTCTCCATTGTATCTTTCTTATTAGTCCTATCCTATCAACGCGAAGAAAGAGAAAAGCAGGCGTCAAAGCTCGGGGAGAAGAAGAACGGGAAGGTACAATTTTTTGGTACTCCCTCGTGCGCAGAGGGAACGCACCGATAAGATAGCCCTAAAAGACCCTAAAAATTGCTCGTTCCAACCAAATGGAAAAAAAAAAAAAAAAATTGTTCGAAAAAAAAAAACCAAATGGAAATTTTTTTTGACCCTATTTAAAAAAAATGCAATAATCACTCATATAAAAAAGAAATTATTTATAAGGCAAGAGCTGAGATAATGTGAATAGATATTTAG
Organism: Eucalyptus virginea; assembly: GCA_014182375.1. Lineage (NCBI taxonomy): Eukaryota > Viridiplantae > Streptophyta > Magnoliopsida > Myrtales > Myrtaceae > Eucalyptus > Eucalyptus virginea. The sequence continues at coordinate 51,571,602 of CM024521.1, forward strand.
AAGTCAGCTATGATTAATCGTGATATAAGTGATCATTAAGCGAATTTGGATTGGATCTTACAATTGTGCTTAATTTCTCGGTGTAACTTGTTCATCCTAGCGCCCACAAATTTTGTGTGGAATGATACTTAAAAGACGAGGTGGAGGTGCTTACCGAGCAGGCTTTATGGATGAAATCAGTAATTAAATTGAGGTAATCAAAAATGCCCTAATAATGTCTAAATCTCATTAAAGCAATTAGACAACAAAATCTATCCGTAAATAGCCATAAGATATTGTAAAGTCTAATGGGATAGAATGGAGAGAGCGGCTGGCGCACGGTGGATTTGGGGTTGCGGTGTTCACGGCGATAGTGCACGTTTGTTTTTTTGGTCAAAAACAAAGGCGATAGTGCACGTTGCGCAGTTGGAATAGGGTGTATAAAAGCGGACAATAGTAACCGGACTTGACAATACTCTTGATGGTTCTCGGTGGCACGTGGCAGTGGTGGAGACAATAAGGGTGCGCATGACAAAATTTCAGAAATTAAGAAGTTAAAAATTTTAGCTTCGATTTCTTCTTCAAATCTATTTCTAAAATAGAAATCTGTTCCAAAAATAGAAAAATCAAATTGCGTTACCAAATGGATTTCTATTCCAAACCTGTTTCGGGGAATAGATAAATAGATAAATAGAAATTTTATTATGCACGCTCTAACTTGATGAGTCAAAACCAGGTGTCTTGGAGAGAGAGAGAGAGAGAGTCCCCCTTTTGTCTGCAGTGCGTCTACTTTTTTAGGTGGACGATGGCTAGGGTTTCTCCAAGCTGATCACTCTTGCTTTTGAAACAGTAATTAATAGTGAAGAAGTGACATTTATTGCCATATACTAATTAAGAGAAATGGTAATCAGACTTGCATTGCCCTCGAGGTTAACTACAATAACTTTTTTTCTTTTAAGGTCCGTTTGTTTAAAATAAAATTGTTATCTGGAAAGGTTTTTTTTTTCTCATTCTCAATATTCTATTAATGGTAAATATTTTTCAAAGATTGAAAAAATCAAGCTTATATTAAAAAAAAAAAAAAAAAACTTTCCTTTCTATTAAGAAGAATATAATTGTTCATAAATTATCATACAAATGAAAATTAATTATTTTTCATGAAAATAATTTCCATGAAAAATATTTTCCTTTATTATGGAATTTTCAATGAAAAATGGGGAGAAAACATCATGAAAAAGGAAATTACCTTCTGAGAAATCATTTTTCAAAAAAATAGTTATTTTTCTTTTTGTTTGGTCATATGTGAATGAAAATGTTTTTTGTATTTGGATCTAATTTGGGAATAACCAAACGCCATCTCTTTACTCATATGACTTCATGCATTCACAATACGTCGAACTTGTTATTTATTAGCGGTATATTTACAATTTTTTGGTAATGTCGACAAAGAGGTGTAATCAGATAATTTAAATTTTCACTAATTTAACGAGGCAGGTTCTAGAGGAGACTGTTGCACTGCAAGTAAAATAAAAAAAATTCGCATTCAAATGGATAAATTGTTGTCGGGCAATTTACTAGACAGAGCCAAAAGCTCACGGAATTGGGATAGCATCTATTATTTTCCTTGTACCATTAGTAATGCGACATTCGTTGATTCTACCCGAGGTGAAGTGCGGGATATGTTTTGCCAAGAGGTCGGTTCATGTTAAAAAACATTTGATGGATTCGGTGGCTATCCAAAAGTATTAATTTACGATGCGCTTGATAACGCTTCAATTTTTTTTTTTTTTATTTCTCGAGAAATTTTGTAATTTTTCCATTATTAAGAACAGATTTGAAACAAAAATAAAAAACAAAAAAAATTATTTTTTTTGTCCTGAGGAATAAAAATAAAAATAATATCAATTTCTCATCCCTTTACCTCTTGCATCATGAGACGTCTCTCTCTCTCTTCTCTCCTTCTCTCTTAGCCTCGTAAAATTTCTCAATCTCACGAAAGTTGTCCTCCTCCTTCTTCCATTAATCAATCGACAGTCGCCGGAGACGATGGAGTCGCCAACACCTTTCCTCCTCCGTCGCCACAATGAGTCCTAAGAGACAGTAGAAAAATATTGTAAATAAAATAGCAAGGCATCTCAATATGCTCGAGATTCCATGACTTTATATTTCCGACTTTTGTAATGTTGTTTATTAGTACTTGGCAACATTTCTATTAGTGGTATCAAGATCATTAAATTCTATATTATTATATATTCTCATTCTATTTATTAGGCCATGCCACTGTGATAATTAGCTAATGACGGTATTTTTTAAAATTTAAAAGCTTGAGTTTATGATTCCAATTCCACCTTTCTCTATCAAGAACTTCATATAATAAACTATAACTGATATTTTATAAATTAAATAAAAAAATTGGGAATAAAATATTTTTGGGAATAGAAATTTTTAAGGTCATACTAAATGGAGAGAGTTATTAATCAGTACAGACCAGCCTACTCCAAGCAATTATAAAGAGGAGACAATACAACTTCAGGGCATTTAAATCATCAATAAATCATGAATTACTAATAAAGAAAAAAAACGATTATGGCCAAATACCTTAATAGTCATGGATTCACTGAAACGAGCACGATTATCGGATGGATTACCACCGACATTAATGCCAGTTATTAAGCTTCCCTCCGTCGACGATGAGTTCGCAAACGCAATACTCAGGTGGTTACAGCCTGCTTCAATAAGCACATAGTCCCCCTTAAACCACGGGCCAAACTCCGTCGTCCCTAGCATCCGCAGGCCCAACCCGACCACCACCATCCCTCGAGACCTCCGCTCTAGATTCATCTTCCTGATCACTGAGCCCTCCGCCTCCTCCTCGGACCTCTCTGTCCTCATGGTCGCCTCTATCACAATGCTGCCGGGTGTCCGCAATACGAGTGGCTCCACCGACCCCACTGCAAAGGGCCGCGCCGCGTCCCAACCGTAATACAGGAAGCACTCTACTTGCTTAAACAGGTAGGTGCCGCGGATGCCCAGTCTCTCCGCCAGCAGTGTGGCTTCCCAGGTGGCGTTGGACACCATCAGCCCCGTAACCTTCAGGGTGGGGTATGAAGGCCCGATCAGGAAGCCAGCGACTAATGGGAGGACCACCAAGACTACCCCACTGGCCGCCACGGCAGCCATAATGTAGCAGAACACCTCCCATTCGGAAAGGCCGGCATCACGCCGAGGCGGGTGGGAGCGTCTGACCGCCCCAGCTTGACGACGGGGGCTACCGACGGCCGACGCCGCCGAGGGCGAAGGACCTGCCGCCGAAGGCGAAGGATCTGCCGTGGAAAGAGTGGAACGCGAAGGATCTGCCATGGAAAGAGGAGAGGGTGGCGGCGGAGGACCAGATGATTAGGGTTTTGTCGAGGGAGGCGGACGCCAGGAGGGTGCCTTCGTTGGAGAACTTGACGCAGGAGACGCCGCCGGTGTGGCCGGTCAGGGTCTTCAGGTCGCGTGGCGGTACGGCTTGTAACCCGGCGGCGGCGCCACCGCTGGTTTTAGTTTCTAGGAGATAAAAGAGAAATATAACTTCACGCATAAGAGAATAATATTGAAATTACTGATTAAGGATATCTTTAGGGCGGAAAAAGGGCTCGTAATCCCCAAAATATAGGATCTCGCTGGTCCTTAATTATTGGCGCTTGCCGAGAGAGCAAGAAATAAAAAGAAAAAGAAAGAAGAGAAGAAAAGAAAAGAATATGATAAAAATATAAAATTATTAAAAAATTCGATTATTATTATTATTATTTTTTTCAGTTTGGAATACGGCGGAGACCACCTTTGGAAGAGGAAGTCTCCAAGACGAGTGAATATTAAAGTTGCGAAAAAATTGATTAGAAAATCATTCTGGATACCCCAATCTAGAATCAGTTGGAAAATTCTGGAGAGCCTAATCCAGAATCAGTTGGAAAATTTTTATCATATAAAGACTTTTATGCATTGACGTTAAAATTTGTCTTCTAATGCCATAATCAATTGGAAACGTTTATCTTTATTGACTTTATATTTCATAATACCATAAAATTCCAAATTAAAAATAAAATATAAAAAACACTCAATAAAATGTAAATTGGCCGTATGTGTGTGAGAATAATTTTTTATAATGTTATATCTAATTATTGAAATATTAGACTTCGGTTACTTAGACCCATATAGCTATTTAATGTTGATCATTAACTGAAAATAAGCCAAGACATTTAATGTATTATCTCTCTGATTTTCATTGCTTTTTTTTTTAAATAAAGAAAACCCCTCACATCATACTGTAAACAAAACAAAAAATAACTCAATTTGTAAGGAAATTTTGAAATTGTTCATTATTTTTGCATAACTATAAGATTAGAATGTCAAATTACTCCTTAATCTATATAAATGTTATGGCTATCTATAAAGGTTATGACTACCCTCTAACAAAACAAAATTGTAATGGATAAACAAAAACTTCGAATTTGAAGGTTCAGAAGATCTACTAGTCTTTTGAAATCTAACAGGCCCCATAAACAGAAATCTCCTTCATTTATTATTTGCTTCTTCATAATAAATATTTTCTCTGCTGCTAATATTCTGAATTGAATTTGCAGGTCTTCCAGAAGGAAAAGTTTGCTGCAAAAAAGATTCCTCTCCTGTCAAGTTAGATGATTGTTGTAATAAGTTAATAACTCGATTATTATTTTCATTTTTCGTTTGTTAGGAGGAATTCAATTTGAATAAATATGCCTCAAATAGGTTGTTAATTTCATGAATCGAATAAGATATATCAGCTAAAATCATGTTACTACTTATGTGAAGGATCGAATTTGTTTGGAGACAACATTCTTGTTCGGTATAGATAACGGGATATACCTAAGTTGGGGAACATAGGAAAAAACTATCTTTGTTAATATGAAAATCTTTTAATAAAATTAGAGATATTAGAAGAAATATCATGAATTAAATTATAAAGGGTTGTTACAAACATATTAGTGTTGATTGCTTGAATGGATTCTCTCACTTGAAAAAATGATATATTACTTTGTGTAAAAAATTGTGTAGCCAAAGCTTTGTAAACTAATGAGCTAGTTTTAGTATATCTTTCTTCATGGGGCTGGCGGCCTTTAGATCCATACGTGCTTCTCGAAATCAATGGATCCTTCTCCAAGTCATTTTTTCTCCCAAATTAACCCCTTCGATGTAGATATTTCTTAAGACTTTATAGCTATGTTATTTCCTTTAAATGGAAAATATGTTATAAACTTATGGCAAATTCGGATGAATAGTGTGTTGTGTTGAGTCAATGCGGTAGAAATCCCATACATCATCTAGAGAAATTGTTGTCCAAACCTATGAATACATCCATTTGAACTCATCTTTGTTCGAAAACTTAGATTAATGAATTATGGACGAACTAAAATATATTGGCTGCTTCACATTAAACCACATCCTTGATTGGAGGACCTCTTTTGCCTAAGACCCTTACAAGTGTCTCTTAACAAATCTCTCCCCCACGTTTGAGCCATTTGCGTCAGGGCCTTTAATTTAGGTATCCTTGCATACCAATATTTTCTCAACTCGGGAATGACCATCTTGTCCCGAACGAGTTTGGTAGATGTTGGTGAGGGCAACATTTACCCTTCAGAATCCACCTCAATTACATTGTCCGAGCATAGCTTGGAGAAAAGCTGAGGGCCACCATTTACCTCGTTGATTAAGCTGTCATATCTGAGATTTTCTTTCTGATCTCCACCAAACACCAATATACATTGGTATTGGGCCAATCGTTAACTCTAATACCACTTGCATCAACACCTCATCCAACAGATTCAATAAGATATTCATTATGTCTTTTCCATTAACTCAACCTCATCAGCCTCATTAATCATTTCAAGTAATTTAATTTTTACCATCCAAAATCTTTGCTAACTTTGGGTTATTGATATGGCATACATCTTATTGCTCCACAACTAAAATTGTTCTCCCTGTTGAACTTCTCAATCTTACCTCTCACTCTAGATATAATTGCAAACACAATATTCCACAAAATTATCAAATAAGAAAAAGCCTCACATGAATTCTAGAAACTCTAATCTTGGTGGTGGTAACAATTGTTGTGTTTGGCCGACACAATAAAAGTTTTGATACCAATTGTTGTGGGCACAAAAGTGAACATTTCTTGCAATCATTATCAAACGCGAGAGAACGAAATTACCAAAGAAATCAACAATAGACAATGAAGAAATCAGATATTAACATGGCTCGACCAAAGTAAAGAGGGCTCTACTCATTTTTAGACATAAGTTTCCATTGGATTGTTTAATTTCTCTAAGTGAATTGGTGAAAATACTGTGAAAGATTGTGAGTAAACACAATTGAGAATCTCTGTAGTGTTATCTAGGGCCGGAAATATTTGAGCTATTGAGTGTTTGCAAACTCTATATTTCTCCGAATTCATAATGAATTTCTCGACGGTTAGCTCTTTCCATGGAGAATATACCAATATTCAAAGGAAACGATGTAGACAAAAAATGACCTTATCATTCCTCATTGATTTTTCTGATAATTTTTTTCTCGCATGTGATATTGAATTGCAAGATCATAACGAATAATCAGAAAAGAGTAGTTGTGAAATTCTTGGGGGAAGTAAGTAACTCTCATGCCCTTGTCCCATATTCAAACGGAAAAAAAACGAGTCCCACATTCTCCAAACCAAGACACATAATACGACATAATCTTAAAGTGACGATCCTCCCTCGAGCGAAGAAGGTATTGATTGAGCGAAGCTCCTCATTGTCCTTATCTTCCTCTTTCCCTTAAACCTTTTTCGCCTTTTTGGGTCCATAAAGCTTCCAAGTCGTCTCGACGCGACCCCATCGGCCATCAATTTGAAAGTGGACGTGACGAAAATTGCATGGACACCGCTGCTCCAACGTGCGTCATTATAACAATCACGCCTTCGACAGTTAAAAGACCATGTTTCATCGTACATGGGTCGACCTGAGGTCATCAATTTAAGCCTGTATCAAAGGAAGAGGCTCGTAAGACGGGGTTATCTGTCGGCTGACATTGGCTATGCGCCAAGACCTTCTGGTATGACTATTGGTTAATGGCTATGCTGTGCGTTGTAAGCTATATCTATCTTGTGACAATGACTTCGGCCGAGCGCGTCCTATATGTGTACCGCCTTAAAGATGAGCAGGATGACGTTCCAAGATCGCAACTGCCAAATTATGATCAAGAACGACTTGAAGTTTGCAGCACCCGTTACCCGCTAAGACCATGGATCGGCACCGGACGAAACCATTCCGCATACCGTCTTTGCTAGGAAGTGACTCGCGACCTGAACTACGGAATGAGAACCGCATAACCCCAGATCTCCACAAGTTTGTCAGAAGAGAGAATGTCATCCGTCGCGTGGTCTGATCCTTTTGTATTGTTCCAAACACCAGACATTCACCACACAAAACTTAACCGAGAATGGTGATATGCGTAGACGGACAATTCAGCCATACTAACCTCACTTCTTTCGAACTCGGCATGAAAGTAAATTTGACGGGACTGGGCAGAGAATTCGTTTCTTGTTCTCTGACTTGTTAAAGTTCGTATTTACCATATCGACGAGAGCCAAACTCACATCGAAACATGATAGACCAATCTCACACCGCGCTCAAACTCGTGCATCCACTTCTAGTTTCAAGAAAGCAACTGTTCATGGTGGCTCATCTTGAGAATCTATATGGATCATTCCATCGCAAAATTTAGAACAATCCTAGACTCAAGAGTATCATTCCACCGCAAAACTGAGAACAACTCGAGCCCGCTCCTATTCATCGCGCATCAGCGGCTGTAATTATTGTTACCGGTTCTATGGCTAGCATAAATAAGCAAAAGCAAAATGCAACAAACCCAACTAGAAGGTCAATCTCGAAATTTGGATGGATGGAACAGTAAGAACACAACGTATTCGAGATGAAGCTATGCATAATTATTAGACACCAGTGCCTTCATAAGACTAAAAGCTCTGATAATTCCTCACTTTCCCTCACTTTCCCCACAATAACATTATTAAGAATTCCTGAGAATCGCATATTGAAACAACAGACCTGAAAGAGAAAAGCTTCTCCCGACGCAAACAAGCGAGTTCGAATCTCACATCCGAGATTTTGCTTGCCCAGATGGAGCACCCTGCAGCAGTACAGTAGAGCCCATGTTAGACCAGAAGATTACTAGTCACAGGTAAGCAAAATTGTTATGCTCTCATTTTGGCATGGCTAATATCAGGATGGGCACTAAATATATGCCTAATTAAACTGATTCATGGATTCAAGCTCTCCGTTGGAAATTGATGCTCAAATTGTAAACCAGAAGAAGCACATCAAGTCAAGAAACTAGCGGATCTCAGATGCCAAGCATGACATTTGACATGCTACAAACTTGCAACTCTTCAAATTAGTAAAATATGTGTACATAACCCTGTTATATAGAGTATAAGATTTCTCACCAGGGGAATTCCCCTGGCTGCCCTGTTGGCCAAGTAAGCACAAGGCTTGAAGAAGCCTCCATACTGCTTCGACCATTCTTCCAATCTCGAATAGATGTACTTGGATCCAAGAGAATCAGCCCAGAACATTATGCCTCCCCTGTCAGAAACAATATTCAACATATACTCAGAAGTTTTGGTAAAACAAATAAAGGTATGTACAAATAAATCCAATATGCATACCTGTAAGGTGGGAAACCCATGCCCATTACGGAAGCTATGTCAAGGTCGGCTGCCTTAACAGCGATGCCTTCATCAAGAACCCGGCATGCCTCATTCACCACAGGGAAGAATGTCATTTCCACGATGTCCTTCTCCGGCAACTTCACAAGCTGTTTCCACATTCACTTATGTAAAACTTCTTCACTAACTTATATTTAAGGATGTCTATCGTAACATGTGAGTGAGAGAGAGAGAGAGAGAGAGAGAGACCTTAGGGTCAATAGAGACACCAGATATACTCCTAGCTTTCTCAACATACTTTTTCAACTCGGGATCAGGGCTAGCTTTTCGCCTATCATCATATAAGTAGAAGCCTTTACGGGTTGCTTCACCTGCCACAGAGTGCCATAAGAAATTAACGAAGTTGTCAAACGTCAAAGGATGAAAAAGATGCCAGCCAGCGCATCACAGGTCCCTGAGCTCCTGAAGCTTTAACTCATTTTCTGTTTACCTAGTCTCTTATCTTCCTGTAGAAGTGGAGTGAGCATCGACTTATAAGTTCGTTCAGGAAAATTCTGGATGAATTGCACGCCAGTTGCAATAGCCACGCCAAACCCAACAAGGTCAGCCAATCTGCAGACAACCAAAATGTGAGACAAATGAGACCATTTGGCAGAATGATAGGGAGTTTCTTTTTCAATATAACAGTTTAAGATACACCCAAATGTGTTAATCACCTGAATGGACCCATTGGCATCCCAAATTTGGTAATTACTTTGTCGATCTGATAGAGATCGGCCCCGCGCTCGACAAGCAGCATAGCTGCCATTGTATAAGGGAAGAACATCCTGTTTACAGCAAAGCCCGTGCAATTCCCAACCACGACTGGGGTCTTCTTTATCTTCTTCCCAACATCTAAAAGGTCAACGATAGCCTGGGGAGATGTATGCTGAGTACGTACAATTTCTAGTAAGGGCATGACATGGGCAGGACTGCAATGGAAATATTAGTCAGCAACTGAGCCTAAGCAGAGGTGAGCAGAAGAAGAAATTGACAATGACCCAAAAAACAATGAATACAACCGTGCATATCATGTTACCTAAAGAAATGAGCACCAATAATCCTGTCCCGCGACCTGGTCTTCTCACCAATGAGGTTCAAGTCAATTGTGGAAGTATTAGTCGCAAGAATGCAATGAGGTGGGCAACTTCGCTCAAGATCCGCAAAAATTTGTTGCTTTAGCGAAACATTCTCTATCACGGCCTGTTTAAAGCACCACCATGTAATAGTTAATACTTAACCCTTTCCACATTTAAATGCGTCCACAGGCCGATAGTAATACTACCTCAATAACCATATCCACATCTTTGAAGCTCTCATAGTCTAGCGCTCCCTTAAGAAGAGACATTGTTTTTTCAAACTTCTCTTGCGTCATGTTGCCTTTCTTCACACGGCTCTGCAGATTAGCTGATGCCAAGTACTTTCAGCTTAAACATTTTCCAAAACACAATTAAAGCAATCTGGAAAACGTATCAAGCCTGCAAACACAAAGTGACGACAGCTCTGACCTTTCACTCTGCCTATGCCAGCCTGCAAAAATTTATCATTCACTTCCTTAAGTATCACAGAATAATTGCTGAGTACCAATGCTGTCGCTATTCCTGAGCCCATCAATCCTCCACCAACAACAGCAACATTCCTCACTTGCCTAGGCATCAAGCCTCTGTCAGTAATACCTGGAACCTGTTCATAATTCGGACAATAAGTGTTGCCAGATTACATGACAAAGGATAGGAAATGGAGAATTATCAGGGAAAAAAAAAAGTTAGAAGAAAATCATTTGACTGAGATATGCACTTGAGGCTCCTACATTGCAAAAGGGACTGAAAATAAATACAAATACTCACTATCTCCAAGCAATTGGACAGACAAGATTCCCATTGTTACATTCAAAATGACCATATTCAAGGTTGTGTCAGTAGGTTTACACAGGTTACACCTCAGACTAAGGTGACAAAAGTAGTTCAGTACAAAGAAACTTTGTTAAGAGGTTGAAGACACAAAATGCTTTTGAAATGGATCCGAAAGCAGTTTCCCATTCCTGAACACTCATAATAAGAAAATCTCTTTTTTTAGGTGGTTATTTTCTACCTTACCAGCTCTAAACCTGCTCTTACAAATAATTCCATAAAAGACGAACAACAGATGCTTCATACTCTACAGGCATAAGACTTGCAATTTAAATCTCCATAATTTCACAACAAACAACATCATGTGGAAGAACGTAGACTCCACTCAAACCTTTGAAGTTCCACGTTGAGCAAAAAAAATATGAACCAAGCTCTTGCACGTGTCAGCATGTAGAAGCGCTTGAAAAGCTTCGGCTTCCTGCAGCACCGAATACACAGTTTTACAGATCCATATCCTCTAGTATAAACATAGAACAAAATGACAAAGGTGTGACCTTCCAAAGTCCAGCAAGTGGACCAGAGACTACACCCTCTTCAATAACGTCGATGCAAACCAACGGATGAGTAAGATTAGGAGCTTGGTTTTTTGTTTGAGCTCTTGCAAACTTAAAAATCTCTCTAGCCTCTCCAAGAGGCTCTAACTTGTCAGTCTTGTAAAGACTGGCAACCCATGGTCTTCTACCTTCCAAGATATCCAGTGCCCACCGCCGCGCGGTGGCGACCAACTCATTTGGTGAAACAACAGCATCCACAAGACCCAAGCCCAACGCTTCCTCCCCTTTTACTGGCTTTGAAGTCTGCAATAGAGCAGATAATAGGACAGGATGAATGAGTATGCAAGTAAATTTTACAGGCCCACAAAATGTGGTAAAATATAAGTTGAAGATTAAAGTAGGTGATCTACCAGCATCATTTCAAGAGATTTGGCTAGACCGACAAGACGCGGAAGCCGCTGCGTTCCTGAACCAGTGTACATGCATAAGAAAAGGAAGCTACAGAATTACAAAGAACACATAGGCGATGCCATAATGTCCTTGCACTAAAATAGAAACTTCTGATTGAACTTAGGCCATCAAGAGATGAAGGTATAAGCAGGAACTTTTTTACCTTAAAGTATTGGTTATCCTTTTCCGTCCATCATTTAACAATCAAAGATACGTGCATATATGATGGAAAATAAAAACCAGCCAGAGAACACCATTCAACGCTTACATCCACTATGCATTTGAAAGCTTATATACAACTTCCATGCTGCTTCTACGTCAACACCTCACAGGGGTTTCTGACCTCCAATGTATGCCAACATCTTTTCTTGAGAAACCCCTTTTCTTTTGCAATTTAAATGCTACTGCTATACGATCTAGAATCAAGATACATATGTAAACTTCCAACAGTAAAGCTTACTGAATGGATTAGGAGAAAAGTCACACAGGCAATAGCACTTCTGCTTGAGCAATTAAATACCTCCAAATCCAGGAAGAACCCCAAGCTGCAGTTCAGGAAGGCCTAATTGTGCAACAGAAGTGCAAATTCTTGCATGGCATGCCTAACAAAGCAAAATGGAGGGAAAAAATAATTGATAATGACAGAACATAACACAAGAAAGCTCTTTACATGAAAATGAAAGGTGCCCAAAGAAAGGGAATACATACCATAGCAACTTCTAAACCTCCACCCAAGGCCAGGCCATCAATGGCAGCAACTGAAGGCTTTCTAGCAGCTGACAAGAAACATGACCAATCAAAATACCAAAAACAGCTCAGCTCAACTCAAAGATCTTGAGAAGTATCTTCTGCATACCTTCAACAGTCTTGGTGAGTATTTCGACTGCTATGAAACCAGGCTTTGGTTGCTCCGCTGGCAACACAGAACCCACGTGAATTTGAAATCGACAACAATTTTTACCATATTTAAAGAGCATCAGATCATAGATATACCCTTGCCAGTTTGAATTCCACCAAAGGCTGTAATGTCAAAGCCACCAGAGAACTTGCCATTTGCACCTGGTCGAGCACAAAATTATTAGGTCCGTCTCCATTTTACCCATTGATTAGTTATTAGGCAGAAAAATTCCTCCTTGAACATTTACCAGTAACAACAATTGCTTTAACATCATTTCTTCGCAAGGCCTCATCATAACTCTGCTTTAAGCTGTTCAAAACTGGAGAGGATAAAGAGATTCAAGCTATAATCTTACAGATGGTAACAGAATATAACATAAGAAGTTACAGAAATATGTGTCAAAAGCTATAAGTTCAAGGTTACTTCAATAACATTGGAGTCATTATATCTACACATATTTGAAAGCGAGATGGCTAAAAGTCCAAGGTCAGTAAGTGACCCAGTTTGGCTAGCATTATTGTGTTCAATAGAACCCAATAATCCACCTCCATGAGCTTAGCACTCAACAAGCAAGCACCAGAGAGGAAAATACCAAAAGAGAAAAAAAGGCTTTCCATGTGTAAGCAATACTATCAATCAGATTATAGTCATCAACTGGAGCCACTCCGGAAAACAAAAAGTCTAGCACTCTTGCAGACCAAGGTACAACCTCCTGTCAGTAATCAACCCCATTTCAAGTAGTAATCAGAGATCACAGCAGAATTTTCTCGGTACGTGTCTCCTATTCCAATAACACAAGCAAGAACAAACGGGAGAATCCAGACTCCAAAGTGCCACTTATTGCAAAATCTGTTATTTAAACCATGCTAGCATCCAAGCTTCAATCCTAAAAGCCTAATAGTTTAATCACTAAATTTTTCGTTGACATCTTATCACATAATCCTGCCGGTATCCACTCACTACAACTGTAACCGTCAGGCTGGCAACACTTTGATCTAAACACGAAGATGAAATATTCAAGGCATAGATTGGTCACTGTGATCTGCTATATCTGTTTATGCGAAGCAGAGCACACACTCTTCACACACTCAAAAGAACAATTTTCAAATTCTACCAAATTCCCGAAAGCAATAAGCCACTAGCAAATTCACTCATCAAACCCACAGAAGCCTCTAATAATGAGGGGGGATAAAAGAGAACACGAACAATCAAGCTGATGGTGATATCAGCAACGAACATCAGATCATAATTCAAAAAGGAAAAGAACCCAGCTGCAGAATCCCCACTCCACACCATATCATGCCATCCGGGATCAAAGGAAACAACCCAAAAAAAAGAGGGATCCCGAAAAGAGGGCTCAAACAAGACCAGCAGCTAAAATCAAACAGTCGCAAGAAAAACCCAAGAACCGATCAAGAAACGAGAGTGAGGCTACCATCAAGAGAGAGAGAGTTGACAGGAGGGTTGATGATGGTGATGACCGCCACCCCATCAGCTCCCACATCGAGGGTCGTTCTTCCCTTCGGGCTGCTTCCCATTTTTCTCCCTACCCCCAAAAAGACGGCCTTTCTCTTCCTTTTCTTCTCCTTCCCCGAGAGGTCTTTCGATGCAAGAATTCAAGGAAGGCGTTGGAGAGTAAAAGAAAACGTCAGATCTTTCCTGGGTCAGGATCGATGTGGTGCCCAGTATTTATGGAGGTGTCGTGTCGTCCTGGGGAAAAGCGACGCTTTGCGCAGCTTGTAAGATAAAAACTCCAAGAAGCTGCACCGGATCTGATTTCAGCATGAGAGAGTACAATTTAAAGGAAAACCAATTCCCATTTTACTTTAAAGATAAGATCTTTATCCTTCAATGACAAAGTCTTCGTTCGTTGGCGTTTGTCGGTTCCACACCGCACGGTCTCCATTCCGCCGTGCACTCCTCAGGATCATCGACACAGGCGAGATAAAAACGCATCAAAGAAGACGAATATCCTTGCAACGTCTAATGAACCCTGGATTTGGGAAATTGATCTTTTTTTTTAACACGAAAAACTCGATTTTAAATATAATTTGAATTCCCGAAAACTCTCCTTGATTTCAATTTGAATATGATGTTCATTGTTAATTCTTCTAAAAATTTAAATTATTAGGTAAATATGTAATTTAATATGTAATATTTTAATAAATAAAAAGACACGTGATTTTATTCAGATCAGATGGATAATGCTTTTTCTGATGGGAAGATAAGAGATTTGACATTTCCAATGTTCACGCACTACGAGGCGAAGGAGGGCGGCCCTTTCTTGAGTTTATATAAAGCCCATACCCCCATCCTAGCACTTGGCCACGGTGACGGCCTGGTAATTTTCAAAGAAAGAAAATCAATTGAAGAAAGAATTATTGGAAAATACTTATTCATTCAAATCAAATTGCATTACAAGTGCATTTCAAGTAATTTGGAAAAACAATACACTTAGTAGCGTCGTTTTAGAAATGATTAACAGAAATGAACATAAATGACTGCATCATCATTATTTAAATGATAACTATCTTTGTTAACACGTTCTTGTGTAGTTTTTTTTTTTTTTCGTCGATCCTATTCTAATCCTACTCTAACACTCACTCTCAGTCTTTGTTAACACGTTCTTGTGTAGTTGACTTCTACAAAAGCTAATTATGCCATAAAATAGTCATTTTTAAATTTTTAACGCACAAATGGGACCTGTTATCTTTTGAGATCCGTTGGCTTGTACAAAAGATGGGCCCTCAAGGTGCCATAGACGCCGGTGGGTGTGTAAGTCAGAGAGCCATGGTGGAGAGATCAAAAAAGTGGTGACTCACCTCCTTCATTATTTCAGAATATTAGTGTTGTCTACATGACTCTATCAAATGTACTTGGAGTCCGATAACATCTCAAACTCTTCAGTAGATGAAGACCAAGACCTAGCAAAAGGATGTGCGGTGTTCTTCTTCTTATGAAACTAAGGCCTCACAGGTTTTCTAGGCATCACTTGATGAGGGTGTGCTCTTCGTTTGAGGTGTGGAACTTGTCATATTGAATTGATCGACTTATGCGACATGTGTTTTTATGCCAACTTATTGTCATCGCTATTACGCGTCGCACTTGGGCACTCATCCACTACAGAATTTTTGTCAAGTTGTTATGTCTCATCATCATGGAATTAGGCTGGTTGCAAGGGAAAGCCAGCAAGCCTACATTGTTATGACAATACTCATTGAACAAGTTCCATGACAATTGCAAGCTAAGACTAGATTTGATTGTTATTATTGGACACGACCGGTGTTATTGTTGTTCTCCATTATTAACCCTGTATTAACAATTAAGTTAGTTACCATCAAGGTTCTTAGACCTATTAATTAATTGTTCAACCATTTTTCATAAAATCGCAATTTCAATTCATGCTAAGTAAATTTCTATCAGTTTACCTCATGTAAAGAGATTTCATGACTATTAAAATTTTAGTGAGCCTCAATGATGGGCTCGCCAATCTTATAACTTTGGGTCTCAAGATGAGTCAATTTGAATATTTGGGTGAGGAAGGGATCAGTCATGCTGATCGTCCTCCATGCCCATTTACTAATAAAATAAGTCAATTACAAAAAAGAAAAACAAAATTAGGCTTGGCGATTGATAGCAGAGGAAAACTTCAACCAAAAAAACAAAGGTGGCAAAGGAAAACAAAAGGCTGAAAAAGCCTTAGCATATCAAACTCTATAAGGCCCAACGGGCTAAAATGGTCCAAACCGCAAAGGACTTCCCGGTAAGCACAAGCAGGTGATGACTAGATTATGGAGCAATACCAGTTCGCTATAGGCCTAACCCAATTTATGATGGGCCTTGCAAGGCCCAAGAATTTAGACAAACCCAGTTTTCCCTCCCCTCCCATATGCAAAGATCATAGGGGTGATCAACTCCTAATCCAATATGGTTTCTAGGTGGAATTGGGAATTGTGGACTGGACCGATTAGTCTTAGAACCAGGAACCGGTCCACAGGTCTGGTCTAGGTCCAGTCTAGTTCCTATTTTGATCCATTGGAATCGGTCACTTTTTTTCTTTCACTATTTAATATCTTATGTTATGAAGAAATTAAAAAATAATAACAATAAACGCTTGAGCTTATATTAGTATTACAATCAGCAACAGAAACAAGAGGCAAACCTACGCAAAGTCCATAGTGGGAACCACGCATGCACAGCGCAGTACCACAGGCCATTGCTCTTGAGCTTCATATTGATCATCCTTTCCCAAATGTTGCCACACATCAAAGTTAGCCAACATATCAACGTCCATTGTGAATAGAATCAACAACATAATTTTATTTGAAATGAAGCATACTAACTCCCTTTGAGGAAAGAACACGAGCGACTTGAAATGAGAGAGAAATGAGGAGGGAAGAGAAACACTTTTATTTTTTTGAAGAAATTAAAATAAAAAAGTATTTTATAATCGATTCGATCTAGTCCAATTCCCCTTTGGAATTGGGAACTGGACTGCCCGGACATCAGTTCTACTTTTAGGAACTAGGAACCAAATTGACAATCCCGGGAACCGAACCAAACTGGCTGATCTGGTCTGGTCAGTGCCATTCTCGATTTGGATGGTCCGTTTTGCATACCCCTATCCCGCACAATAAAAGATCTATGGTGCATTTGTTCCATAAAAAATCAAAAATAAAAAATTTGAAAAGCATTTTTTCAAAAGTAATCAATTGTATCACTTACAGAACTAAATGAATTAGCGAAAATATTATAAAATTAACAGTAACAGTGACCATTGCTTGATGATGGCGAATCACTTCGATCATTTAAGCCCTTTCTTTGATAGAATATGCTGCTTTAGCTCGCAAGGTTATATAGTATAGAACTCGGTTTAAGTAATGATATTCCCCCCGATCGAGGAGAAAAAGCAAGTAGCAAGAGAATTTCTTCTTGGTTAATTTCCAAGAATTTCAATAAACCCATTTTTTGCCATCCATTTGCAAAAATCATGCCACTTTTCAACCTCGCCTGGCAATATATCTACCATGCATTTATTTCGTGAAAAAATTAACAAATTAAAAGTATTTCTCTAAAAGTAATCACATGTATCATTCATGAGATTGAAAGTATGAATGAAAATCATTCTCATCATCAGCAAAAGAGATACGGTGATTATCGCTTATAGAGTGTGTTTGGCAACTATTCTGTTCCTGAAAACAATTTTTGCTCAATTATGATTTTTTTTAATTCTATTCCCTAGATAAGTTTATGAGCATTTGAAAGCGTTTGATAACTGCCCAAAATTTCTATTTTTGGAATAAAAATATGTTTGGTACCGCCCTTAAATTCTTTTACGACTTAGAATTTTTTTAATTTTTAAAATAATTTTTATATATATTTCTTTTTAATTTATTTATAATATAATTTTAATATAATTTTTAATTTTTTATTATATATATTTTTAATTTTTATATAATTTTATTATATTTTTAATATTATTTTATTATGTAATTTTATTATATTTTTAAATATAATTTTATGATTTAATTTTATTATATTTTTAAATATAATTTTATGATTTAATTTTATTATATTTTTAAATATAAATTTATGGTTTAATTTTATTATATTTTTAAATATAATTTTATGGTTTAATTTTATTATATTTTAAATTATTTTATTTATATATTTAAATT
This sequence comes from Eucalyptus virginea, assembly GCA_014182375.1. Taxonomy (NCBI): domain Eukaryota; kingdom Viridiplantae; phylum Streptophyta; class Magnoliopsida; order Myrtales; family Myrtaceae; genus Eucalyptus; species Eucalyptus virginea. The sequence goes on from CM024521.1 coordinate 51,589,790, forward strand.
TATTATCTAAATTTATTATATTTTTAATATATATTTATTATCTAATTTTATTATATTTTTCAAAATTTCTTTAATTTTTTAAAATAATTTTATTATATTTTTGCAACTTATTAAAGGAAGAAGAAGAGAAAAGAAAAGCTAAAGAAGAAAAGAAGAAAAGAAAAGAGAAAAAAAAAAAACATGATTTGACTTGATTTTTGAGTTGTTCCTAGGAGCAACAAAGTAACTTTTTTCTACTTCTTGATTCTATTGTAAATATATTCTTGTGAACAATTTTTTTTTTTTTAGGATAAAAGAGTTATTAAACGGATTTCTGTTCTTTTTATATTATAACAAACAAAATAATAGAATAAGACATTATTTGTCACATTATCAAACAGATCCATAAAGTCAACATTGACATTGACCATTGATTACCCTAGGGGTGAGCAAGCCTTATTGGTGGCGGCGAGCAACGGCCTTACCGCAAACTCTAGATAAGATGATCTTTGTCATTTCGTACAACTCTTTATTTGGGAACTTAGGTGCCATACATTTGGCGATCCGTAATTCCTAAGTGGATGCATTTATACTCTTCTAGGTGTTATAAATCGAGCGGAGCTCATAAAATACTTTTGAGTAGATTACATTCTCAATACATCGTAAATCTTTCAAGATAGTTATATTAAAATCGACGTGTTTAACCAATTTATATACTTCTTGAATATTTTGTTTGGGTGCATTAGATCATCACTTTCAAAAAAAATAATATGATTAATATCACTAAAAATCCCAAATTAGTATACAATAAATTTAACATAAATTAATTTTTTGACTGTCAAAAACTCCAAATTGATACATTTGCGACGAATACATAAAATTGATACAACTGTGATAATTCCAAATTGGTACACTAGTCAATTGTTACATGTTATTCGACTTAGTAATTTGACAGTAAAATTTAACGAAAACCGATGATAAATTTATTATAAATGTACCGATTTGAGATAAATTTCAATTTGGGGTATTTTATGATAAAAAAATTAATTTGAAATAAATTGGTCGTGTGTGTAATAATTTAAGATTTTTCGTGATATTAACCTAAAATAAAATTATATAATACATCTCATTTAGAGGTGTGCAAAAGAACTGAGACCCGCTTGGACAACCCGAAACTAGACTGGAATCGCCCGGAACAGATGGTTCTTGAGGGAACCGGTTCGGTTCCTGATTTCAATTTATGGGAATCGATGGGTACTTGTTCGATTCCTAGTTCCATGGGTGGATCCGCTCACTCGGGCGGGACCGATTATATTATAAAAAATATATTAATTTTTAATATTAAAATAAATTTCGAAATTACTAATTAGCAAACCTAAATTTTATGGCTTTATCTCCTCTCACAGTTCCATGTTTTTATAATAATTTAGTAAAGTGTGTAAGCTACCTTTCGGCAACTCAACAAATGGCTCATTCAAAAGATACTTTCGAGACTCACATAGGACATTGTGTTTAAGAATATATGGAGTACCGGTGGAATTGTTTATACAAAAAGAATTTAGTAGAGGAAATGTTGCAAGGGATTAAGCACTGTTAGGGGATAAAGGAACATATCCAAAATCTTGAACTTATAGAATATCTTAGATTTCAATTGAAATGATTCAAAAACAGGAAAAAAAAACTTATTTCTCTTATTTGGTAGTGTTTTTCAATAAAAAAAAGGGAAAATGATACCCTTAATTAAGTCGATTTGATTTAAAAAAATATTATTCAATATGAAGAATACTCACGGTGAGATTTGGAAAACAGTATCATTATTGATAAGACATGTTTCGGATGAATTCATGTAACTAACGGGTAGTTTTCAATTTTAATTTTTTAGAATCGGTTCTTAGTGGGTGGTTCCCGCACGCCTCTAATCTCATCAACACGAGACGTGATCAACCGACACGGTAAAAGCTACAAGCGAAAGCACGGAGAAGAAGTACGCACGACTCTCCCGCAACACGAATCTGAAAGGGGAGAAAAGGCTCTCTCTCTCTCTCCATTTCGTACCGTAAAAGCTTAAAAACGTCCAAGTCAAATCGTTTTTTTACGGCGACCATCTCCGACCCGTGAAATTCGAAATTGAACCGGCGAAGGAGAGAAGCCGCAGAAAATTAAGGATCTCTCTCTCTCCTCTCTCTCTCTCTCTGTGGCATTTGCAGTATCAGTCCGAGCTCATTCGCGACCCCCGAGAAGTCCCCCCCTTCCCGCGGAGCAGCTCCGGGAGGATGAGCGCCGCGAACCCCGGCCCCGACGACCGGACGCCCTCCTCGGCCTCCGCCGCCGGCCGCAAGATCGTCGTCAAGAGCGCCGACATGAAGGACGACATGCAGAAGGAGGCCGTCGACATCGCCATCGCCGTATTCCCCTCTCTCTCCCTCTCTCTCTAATTCGTCGTGTCCGTTTGGCGGATCACTCTCGGATGGGTGTCTGTTGTTCGGGCACGGGGTGCCTGTGTTCTGCGATTCTGAAGCTGATTGGTATGCTTTTGATAGGCGTTCGAGAAGCACGGTGTGGAGAAGGACGTCGCCGAGCATATCAAGAAGGAGTTCGACAAGAAGCACGGCCCCACTTGGCACTGCATCGTCGGTCGCAACTTCGGTAAATCCCCTGTGCTGCTCCTGGGTTTCTTTCCTTGCGATGTTTTTGAGTGATTCTAGCAAGTTCTTGATGTGGGTTAGGCATGGTCCTGCGGCATTCGCTGAGTAGGGGTAGATCTGGTCTCTGGTGCGGTCTCTACCGTCGCATCGCGTGGTTTGGGGGACTCTACTTTCCTCTCGCGGTCGCTGTTGCTGATTAACTTACTGGGAAGCAATTTGTTTCTTGTGGGTGTGTGGTTATTCTTCTCCACGTTTTGAATATGTGGAAACGATTCCTCTTTGGTGACAGTGGAGTGATGGGTCATTCTATTTTGCCGGTGGATAAATCACCTTGCATTTCAAAACGGAACCCAGATCTCAGGTTGTTTATATAAGCTCTCTAATGATCAGCGACGGTGGTGTTGATGGTCATAATAGTGAATGATGTTCTTTTGATATCTGGTAGTTTGAAATAAAAATTGAATAGATATCGAAAGATTTATATAAGTTTCACTCTCAATGGAAGAAAGAGACATCCATGACCGGGAGCATCAGTAAACAAATGATGCATTCCTTAATTTTGTTAAATTAACTGACTTAATTGTTTTGATCTGCGTGCGTCAATACTTCATCAATCATGGGGAAAAAGCTTTTGCTTTGTTGCTGATACTGGACTAGTGATGATTCAATGTAAGATTGCCTGCACAAATTCTTGCCTTTCTGTGTACTAGCGGGATTCCACTAAGCAGTAGGTGATGGTTCTAAGATCGATGGTAGCTTGAGAGTCTGTGATCTACTTAGAGCAGATTACACGTCATAGTTCCGTTAGAAGAAGGAAAGGACACAAAGTGAGAAGTAGTTAGAGCATGTTGTAAAGAAGGGATTCAGTGAGGTTAGGAAATGACTATGTAATTCTCTCCGCTTGAATTCTGCATGGTTAATTCTTCCATAAAATTGGTCTAGGAGCTTGTTTGACTTTGTCAAACTCTCAATCGCCTTGTCTTAAATATAGGAGGTGGGGGCTTAGTTTGAATTGAATCCATGGTTGACTTGTTTTTCCGTTGCGTTGTATCGATTGGATCACAAGCACCTTGGTCTGTCAAGGAGCTGTTGGCAGCATGGCTAAGGTGCAGTCATTCTTGAACTTGAGGGGTGATTATTTGCCTTTGTTTCTTGAAAATTTTATGGTAGGCTGATAAATTGTTAGTGGTGGGAAACCCAAACACTTTGGCATTTATGTACCTTGCTTTCATGCATTGTTTCAAATGTCTATCAAGCTGATATCATTGGCTTGAATTTTTGAAAACCATGCTGCTATAGTGAATGAAGGTAAGGTCTCCAGTCTTGGCATTGTCTAATTTGAAGAAATTGTTGACCCATATTAAATGTCTGTTGGAACATGTTGAGTACAGAATTTGAGTCCTTCACATTTCCTAAATCTCCACACATGTAATTTTCGTTTTTCATTTTGGGTTATGTATCCATGACTAATCATAGTCATCCTTGTACGATTGGCATCTGAAATAGGTGTTATTGGAATGCTCACTGATATTGTTACCTTTAGAACTTTCAACTAGTGGAAGGATCTTACTGGTTCTGTTGCTGCATGGCCCATATGGTCTTTCTTTGCGGCACGAGTAGTAAGTTTTTTTCAGAGTACCAGCAGTTCATGCCTTTCGCCTTTTAGACCCTTTGTGGCCCTTCTGGTCTGAGAGGATAAAAGTACATTGAACGTCATATTCCTTCTGTCTGGATGCTAACAATGTTAAGTTGGCTGCTCAAGAAAATTATTGAGATGTACATTTTTGGCATCAATTTGAATGTTTCATATGAAAGCGGCCAATTGCAAGCCAACTTGACTAGCGAGTGACATGATAGGGCTAGTAACAAAGTTATCATTTTCTAGCTATTGTCATTGAACTAACTTAGAAGAATTGTTAAATACTGGGATGACAAGTATTCTTGCCAGTAGAAAGGTGCTACTCATTTGGAATTTGGGGGTCAGGAACCTTTGAGATGGGCATATATTCTCTTTTAGACTTCTTGACCTTATGGACTGTATGGGTTGGCAGCCTCCACGTACAAACTACATATCAAATCTTGTCTTCTTCAACATGTTTTTTTTTTTTTTTTAAATGAACTTTTTATCATAAATGTCTATAAGTGCTCACCTTTTGACTACAAATGGTGAGCCATTACTTTTGCTCGAGTTGTGACGAGACAGGTCATGTTCCAAGGTATTTGGAGGTGCGTGTACTCTGTACTATTGAACATAAGAGAAAAAGTGCATCTGCTATCTTTGATGGAATGACTTGAACAGCATTATATGTAGCAAATAATTGTCATGTTGACCATTTCTGTTTACAGTGCATATGCTTATTGTAAACTGGATTATGATGGTTGTGATGGATTATGCTTTTGAATTCTCAAATTGATTGCCACGTATGCATAGCCGATAATCCAGAAACACAGGTGAAATTTATTAACTCCGCTTTTACTTAGGTGGAATCATTGCCATTAGGTAGGTAGGTAGGTAGGATATTGATAGGCAATATAGACTTTTTTCTGGGCATTATACAAGTCTTAGGTTGATTTGCCTAAAGTTCTACCTTGAATCAGTTAATTAAGACCATCATCACGTTGGTGCGTGAGGGGTGATGTTAAACTGACCACACTCAGTTGCGTAAATAAGTTGGTTATCTATCAATCAATACATCTATTAATCTATGGCAATCTATACCATATGTGACTTTTGGTCGTATGAGTGATGATTTCTTTTACCCGAGACGATTGTGGTAATTATCTTGTCTTCTACTAGATGCAATTTCTTATGCTTCACTGAATTCAATCAACCAGTTTTGTGTTTTGATGTAGGTTCCTATGTGACCCACGAAACAAACCACTTTGTTTACTTTTATTTGGATCAGAAGGCGATTTTGCTGTTCAAATCTGGATGATTTTATCCTTCTGAGGTAGATGTTCACCAGACGATGATGATCTGACGCAATTATGGTGCTATAATTTGCATCCGTGTGTATTACGCTGCATTGGACCAGAAAAAAAGTAAGGACCTTCTGGTGCAAGAAGCTGTATATTATTATTTTGCACTTCGCCTGGCATCTTAATGTCCTCCGAAGTCTTAACATTTTAATGAAGGAGGTAATCATGGTGTCCTCTCTCTCTCTCTCTCTCGCTCGCTGCGCGTTGAGTGCTGAATGCGCTTGGCCAGTAACTGCATCCATGGCTTTGAATCATCTAGTTGAGCCATCAAGGTGAAAGTGTGTTGTCACCTCTGCACGTGCTGTTGCACAAACTTACCAAATTTATGTCTCTTGCTTTCCATAGCAGTTGAAGAAAATTTAAAGATTATCCGTGCCTATTGCCAGGGATCTCATTTGCCTTGTAAGTTTTAACTGGCGAGTCAGGTGGTTTATATGAACCTTTCAGCAGGATAACAGTTCTTCGACTAGCTAGCAACTTACGAGGGCGCGCAAATAACTTGCCTGGACTCGGTCATCTTGGATCGGGTCGCCCATAGCGGTCGATCAAGTGGGTCCTGCAATTCTAACGGCGGTGATCGCACTTGGTTCTCGATCGCAGTCTGAGCATTTCCCCTGACTAGAGGGTTCCTGAATGACTTCCTAGTTTTTGCTGCTACATCGTAGATGACTTCAAATCCAAACCCACATGGGAATGGAAATTGAGCGCAGGAAAAGAAAATGTGTGCCTTTTAGGTTGACTTAGACTATAAATTGTACCGAAGGAAGTGAAAACCCAGACTTTTAACAGCATTAAGCAATCATGGTATTGCGGAATTAGCATCTCAGGAAAGTGTAGGGACTTCTTATTGAGGTTTGATATTTCTGAAAATTCTTTAATGTACATTTGTGCTGTCGAAGCCACAGTTTAACCAGCTAAAAGGTGAAGACGCCTTTCTTGGTCGAGGAAGCCATGAAGCTAGGAGGCTGAATCCCCTAAAAACACCGCTATCGACAACTGAAAAATGAAATAGTCGGCTACACTTTTGTTCTTCTCTCATGGATATTGCGTGTCGAAAAACTTGGTAGAGAGAAGTGCCCAACAAATACATATCATCCCTGAAGTATGTGAAATATGATGAATATTCAACACCTTAAACAAAAGGATTAAAATCACAAAAAATCTCAAATTAGTATATTTATAATAAATTTATCTTAAATTAATAAGTCAAAATTGGTATATGTATGATTAATTTATGCTTCGTTAATTTTTACTAAATTAAATTAATACAACGAAAAATTGCAAATTAACATAGGGTAAAATTCCAAACTGGTACATTAAATAATTGCCACATATCATCTAATTTAGCAATTTAATAATAAATTATAAGGAAATTAATGGAGGGTAAATTTGTCACAATTTTATTAATTTGGATTTTTTCGTAGTATTAATCCTATGCCAAAATGGAGAAATCTTCATCAAAGGACATCTTTTGATCCCAGGAGAATGAATTCTTCCGTGGCCTGAGAGGTGCACATATTCAGTTCAAATAAGATCCCCACCTCGAAAACCACCACCACCACCAACTTCCATTCCATTGCATGAGAGAGAGAGAGAGAGAGAGAGAGACGCACACAAGAAGTCACTTTCCAGGGAGAATTTATGGACTGTAGCAGCATATCAGGACGGTTTAAGTGGCAATCCTATTCTTATTCCTACCAAAACATAGTTTCTCCTTAAATCTCAGCACCTAGTGCTCTTTCTCTCTCTCTCTCTCTCTCTCTCTCTCTAAAAGGAATTCAAGCCAGCAAAAGAAAAAGAAAAAAATCTTATAGGCACGTACTAAGGAAAGCATTAGATTCCATGGTCCTCCTTTTCTTTTTCTTATTGTTCCTTTGAACTGTAACTTTAATTGCCTACCTTTTCTAACAATAAGTTTGTGATATCTACCAGAAAATGTAGTTCCAACTTTCTAACTCCTTCATTTTCTTCCTTTTGCACTGACAGCCACTCACCATTTGGCATTCATCTTCTGTTTCCCTGGTTTCCCTTTTATATTGCTTGCAACAGTCCAGCTCGACCAACCTCCATATTTGACCCCTAATTCCCCATTTTCAACCTATGTAAAGTAAATTTGTTATGCGAAATTCCACAAAAATGAAAAGAAGAAAAGAAAACACCGTCCACTTTCTCTTCGGTTTGCTTTGCATCCTCTAATACAAAACCTCGATGCCATACTCCGTAATTTCAAAATCCAAAAGTTTTCACAAACGATCAAGTAACTTTGTAGTTGGACAACCGTTCGTAGCCATCTCAAGTCTTAGGAAAACCAAGGTTGCGGGAGGCATAGTAGGTGCTCTACCATGTACATAAAAACTATCTCAAAAGCGAACTTTCTAATTTCAAAATCTGGCACTTTACACGGGGAGTGCACTTGCAGTTTACACCTGCCATACCTTACAGTTCCTTAAAAATCAAAGTGCCAGTCACAGATTACTCGAGACTCATGATGCTGTGTTCTATAAGTAGAGTATGCAAAATGTAGTTTAGACTTTGGGTGGACGTGTTATTATCTTTGTTTTAGCTTTGGAAGATAAAGAGTTTATTGGGCAGTTCTTTGCTATTCGCTAACTTTAATGATGGGTCATGTTTTCCACTTAGGCAACTCACATTTCACAAAGACTATTCGAGTTAGGTAAGTCCATAATTACTTTTGACTTACCTATATAGAGAAGGCGATAGTGGGTATTGGAGATAGAGGGATGGAGAGGATGTTGAATATATAATATTTCTTTGGTTGCTTGATTTGACTGGTTTTTGCAGTTTCGATGGAAGAAAATGCGTAGTGAACTCTTATGCTTGGCTCCCAGCAAGTGACAGTGCAAAATGTCGGGCTTTGCACGGAATGCTAGGGAGTTGCTGTTAGTCGGTGCTTGTCTGTATCGATCTAGCTCTCTTATGAAAGCACTGGCCTCTTGCAACCTATGCAAAACTCGAACCTGAAAAAGCGAAAGTTAAACAAGAAAAAAGCTGAGAAAAGTAAGGAAAGGTAGGGCTTGTGATGAAACGCTCTAGGAGCGTTGTCATGCATCGAGAGTACATGCCAGTGATAGAAGTAATTCTGCGGTTCTACATGGCAAAAACTCATCCGACTGGTTTTTTATTATGAGCTTCATGCTGATGGAAAGGTGAAGTGTTAAATATTAGGTTTCATGTATTTGGCTGAGGAAGAATAGCTGACTTCCCTAAGTTCAAACTCGCCCCTATAAGTTTAAGTTTATTCTTAAAGTTTTCTCACCTCTTACGCATCAGTAAGTCTTGAAGATTAGGTCCTGAAGATATCAGAATGAATAAAATATGGTGATTCTGCATGTCATTAGAGATTAAAGTAGGTGTTAGGTCCAAATATGCAACCGGAGGAGCTGAATTGGTTTTTTTTTTTTTTTTTTTTTTTCAAGAGTTTGCTTCAACAACACAAATGAACTAGTGAGTATGATGCGGAAATTAAATCGTTTAGAATAAGAGAAATTGGAAATGAGATTTACAAAGGTTCGACTTGAGTGGGCCTACTTCTCTCCTCCAACTCTTGCATCCCAATCAGGCTAAAATCCAATAGTTTAGCCAAGAGTGCAGATATTGCCTTGTGACAAGTGCAGATTCTTCCACCATGAGGAGTCAACTCCCTCTGCAGCTGCCCCACTATAGTCTAAGTAACTGTTGAATCCACCGATAGTCGTTCTCATACTTTATGCACACAATGTTATAGAGTATAGACTTACTCCATCCAGACGATAAACCATTTATTTTACTCTATCCAGACGATAAACCACTCATTTAAGCTTTTACAAAGATTCTTGCACACACTTTGTCAGTCACTTAGATAAATGTCATCCATCTAATTGCAACCACTTCCGTCGTGTGTTTATAAATGGATTTGCTGCCCTTGTTAACTCTTAGGATCAACACTCAAGTGAGTACAATGCGACAAAGAAGAGATAGACCTCAAAAACACCCAACATGCTTCAAATTCTCTTGTTTCAAGACAGTCCTGCTCGTCGTTTTGGTCTTCTTATAGGTCTTTAAATTCGAACTTTAAGCCTGGATCCGCTAGCTGTTATGTCCTCCTATCTACTAGGAAAAACTTTGATTGGAATTCCACCTAAATCATGTGTAGAACCTTCTATCAATCTGGCCATTGAGACAAAATTGTTACCTATGGCAAATTTGAGCACATCTGACCATCAATCCCCAAAGAGAATTACTCCAAGACTTTGGCTGCAATATGTTTGGAAATATATATTATGTATATGCACTAGGTCTTCTGATTTAACAATCCAATGGTCACGAAATCTACCAACAGAGAGTTTGGATCGTTATGATTCATTGTTCCGTTGCTTCTACACTTGCTTCTATAGTTTGCTTCTACTATATCCAAATGTTAACATGTCCCTTCCAAAATGAGTATAGATTTTAATTGCCAATGAAATCTTCATTAGTAGCGTTCGATTCTTTTTGTATCAACCTTTATAAAAAAGAGCACGGCAGTTAATCAAATATATTAAATGTCACTTAAGAGATGCTTTCCAAAAGTATGCAAAGCTTACTCTTTCTATTATTATTATAAGCATACCTTTTAAATTGTCTTTAAAATACTTGTCAAGAAGAACCTTTTCAAAATGTGAGTTGTGGAATTTCTCAAGACTTAGGTAAGGATCTTTTTTCACTTCAAGTGACCGACAGACAATGGAAAAAAAAATCAAATCATTCCCTGCCTGAATTGTAAAATACAGACAAAAGAAGTCCTTACAGATGCAGATAAACAGCAGCTCAGGGGGTTTTCAGCAATTTAATACTCGAATCTCAGTGGATCCCTCGTGGCGATACTATTCTCATCGGAGACCACAACACATTACATTGATTCCCAAGAGCTAATTCCCTACTTTCTTAAATCTCTTGCTTAATTTGTTTATTCACTTTTATATATGGATACTAAATTTATACATTTATATCTTTTATTAAAGTCATCTTCGTTGAGAAACTTGTTAATCATATTAAATTAAAAAAGATCTTATTCCTTCAAAAAGATCATATTCCTTCAAACTATTAACTACGCATATCGTAAAAAAAGGAATCACCTTCTAAAAAATCGTTGTTATCAAACAACCGAGCCTCGAGAATAATTTTAAATGACTTTTTTTTCCTTTTCTCTTTCTAGTTTATATGGTATTTAAGGGAATCTCTTTCCGGTCTTCAGTTATAAAAGCATCGCTCCTAAGTCCTAAGTGGGTAATCTTGCCAAGAATTCGCCAACCCCACTAAAGATGCTTCAAATCAGATTGAAGCTGCAATAATTTAAATTTGACATCTTGTGTGCAAGTACACCCCCCCCACCATTGGGTCGTCCCCCAAGGAAACGTAAACTTTCATGTAAGTTCAACTTTTAAAAAATCCTCCCCAACTTTAATGCATGTTTGATGAAGGCAATTAATTTAAATTTAAGGGCTTGGCAGCATTTATGTTTGCATGGCTGAAGTGAAGTTAATAGGTCTCGTGCATGCCATTTTGTGAATATTATAAACTACTCCGTCAAAACCCTGATCTTACTCTTTTTATTTCTTTTCTTTTTTTCAAATTGCTGTCATAGAAATACCAGAGCAGAGCACATTCACTCAATTGCACCAAGTCAGACCAATTACAAACCATGGGCTCGCACAAAGAACTACAGGTATGTGGGGGCAGAAAAAGTTAGAAGGCACTTTTGGCTTCATACCAGGAAGCAAAATGACAAGGAACTGGAGGATGTGAACTTCACTACAGATTAAAGGCAAAAGGGTAAAAAAAAAAAAAGGAGAGAAAAAAAAGTAAAAACTAGTGCACTTAAGAAACAACCCCCCCAAAATAAGAAAAAAGCAAAAGAAATTTTCTTTTTGGGTTCTTTCTCGTTGATCTTACCCAATCACTCTCTCTCTCTCTCTCTCTCCCTCCCAGAGACTCAATAAGCAAAACCACCTGGTTTGTTTCTGGTTCCTTTGCTGTGCCTAGTGGATGATGGAGAGGAAGATGATGTCGAGGAAGTGGGTTTTATGGCAGCCATTGAGCAGTTGTCTTTCCTCAGCGTCTCTTCCTCGTCCATGAAGATTTGCCTGCACCTACAATCCACACTACAAAATGCCCTGTCTCCTCTGGCAAGAACCCACAGAAAAGAAAAAAGAAAATCGTCAAAACCGGTTCGTTGCCAAAAACAACATTTCAAACCATTCAGGCAAATCATAGCCAGGACAGGAAATAAAATCCCCTAAAAAAGAACTGTCTTTCATCAATGTCATGGTGTGTGTGCACACACAGCAAGATATAGAAGTTAAAAATGATCTAAAACCATCTCATGTTCATTTGATTATGTGAGTGAGGAATGAATGCAAGTCCTATCACTTTGGTAGTTCGGTGGATATGAACCATTTTTGCAAGATCTGACGATCAACCAGAAACTAGAAAGTCTCTCAACCCCAGGAGACTCAGTCAGGTCAACCTTGCATAACAACCAATAGAACAGTCACTTAAAAGCGTGAAATTGATATCAAGAAGAGAACTTCGCGTGAAAGGTTAGCGGAAAAAAAGGCTGAATTTTTATTTTATGTTTTTCTGACTTACTTGTACATGTAGATGTCTTTTCCTTGCGAGAGCTTTTTCTGGCAGAGAAAACACTGGTCCAAGAAAGCAAGTGCTGGGAAAGCACTAGAAGGCAGAGAACTTCTACGAGAGAATGATGATGTTGAGGATGTGGGTGTTGGAGAAGGAGGGGCTGCGCCGTTAATCACCATGGACATGGTGGCTTTGTTGATGACTTGTGGGCTTTTCTTGCTTTGGACACTACTGCTCCCACTGTTTTGACCCTCCAAAACAACACTCAAACCCACCATCTCTCATCCTCCAGTTGCTCTAATGAAGAAGAAGATGGAGAGAGAGAGAGAGAGAGAGAGAGAGAGAGAGGGGGGGGGCTTCACTTCGATGTGAAAACGAGAGACATAAATAGAGAATAAGAGGAAGAAAGAGAGAGCGAGAGACAGAGCGAGAGGGAGTGGTGGGTCCTGAAGAGCAATAGGAGAGCAGTAACAAGGGCGGATTAACTTCTAGTGCTGTTCAACTGCCACGTAGCTCTGCTTTCAGTTTCCATTTCAATTTTCAACTTTTTTTTTTTTTTTCCAAAAGACTTTTGTTTTTTCCTCTATCCTTTCGTCCATTTGTCGTTAAGTCATTGTTGGGGTAAATTTTCGTACGCGGTTGCGGAATTTTATAGACATCGTGCGCTCTGCTGATCATTAAGTATATTGAACTTTCTTTTTCTCCCATCAAAATAGCATATTTTAATTGAAACCCAACCAAATTGTGTAAGAAATGGTGACGTGACAATATTGTGTAATGTCATTACAATGAGACTTTTCACATTAGTATTTTTCTCAGAAAGTGAGTCGAATTCTAGTCAAAGCGCATCATTCATTACATAGAGTGATTAAAAGTCAATTTCAGCAAAAATTAATTTAAACTTAGTGACCACTAAGAAAGTTTGAGAAAAATACACTACAAGTACCAAACCTTGTTTGCGGAAAACAATCAAGTCTAAATCTTAAACCTTTTTATTTTTTTCTAAAGTATATCGAGCCATCTCGGTGAGTACTTGAATTTGCTTAACTATCACATATCCTTAAATCGTACATGTCAACATAAATTTCAAGCATTAATTGTGTTTATCTATAAAAACTAAAGATTTAATTTAATCAATGAAAATATTTAGAACTCAACTTCGTTTAGGACAATATTGTACCAAACCTGGGGTTTTGCAATCGATTACTTCCATGCATAGGGTTTAAGACTTGAGGTGTGATTTTAGTGACTAGTAAGAAGGTTCAAGAGAAATGAACCACAAGTACTAAACCTTGTATACGGAAAGCAATCAAATCCTAAATTCTAAACCTTTTTAAAAAGTATAATCAAGACATCTTAATAAACGGTACTTAAAATTGCCTAAGTGTCACATTAAAGTTGCCTATGTGACATCCTTAAATTGCACATGTCAACATAAATTTCGAGCATTAATTGTATTTTTCTATAAAGACTAAAGATTTAATTGAATCAATAAAAAAGTTTATAACTCAACTACGATTTTCTACAAAGGTTTAGGACATTATCGTACCAGTCTAGAGGTTTTGCAATCGATTACTTCCATGCATAGGGTTTAAAACCTGAGGTGCGATTTTAGTGACCACTAAGAAAATTTGAGAAAAGTACAAGAAGGTAGTAAACCTTGTCCGCGGAAAGCAGTCTAAATCCTAAAACCTCTTTTTTTTTTCTTTTCTAAAAAGGTGTAATCGAACCATCTTGATGAATGATACTTAAAATGGCCTAATTGTCACATTAAAGTTGCCCACATGGCATCCTTAAATCGCACATGTCAACATAAATTTCAAGCATTAATTGTATTGTTCTTTAAAGACAATATTAATTGAATCATTGAAAATATTTAGAACTCAACTTCACTTTTTGACAAAGGTTTAGTACACCATTGTATATGTTAAAAAATTTTAAAATCGATTACTTCCGTGTCCTAGGTTTAACACTTAAGACGTGATTCATTCCGACATAATCTATTAAGTTCACTCATTAACTTTATTGTATTTCAACAATACAGATGGATTCATAGTACATCATGGATTCGTTCCATGCTGTGAGTCTACCCCTTCCACCACTTTATTTCGAAACTCCTCTCTTCAATGAAGTCATAATAACAGTAGATTATCCAATCTAGGTTAGCCCCAGCTGCAGGAATAAAGTGTCAAAATGCATTGGCTTGATCTTTCATGGGATTTTCTTGGGTCAATTTTCTCTTTTGCCCCCCCAAACACTTCATGAATCAGGAACTGGCCCAAATTGAAAGGGACAGGAGGAAGGAAGAACGTTTGGATGCATTTGCGGGGCCATGGAGCGTGGTAATAAATTAACCCATTAGCTCGCACCGAGCCTGCGGGTCTATCTCAGCTTCCATCGACGAGGGTGTACGGACACGGCTTGCATTGAAACCTCTAATTGCACTGGCTTGATACTGTTTGGTGAAAAAGGAAGTGTTATTGCTCACCAAGGGTACGTCGAAATGTAGAAAGATGCCCAGAGCGTTGGCCCCTCAGGCCATACACAAAACAGGCCAAGGGAAAAAACAAACGACAAAGCTACCATATTCTCGTGGTACAAAGAGAACGAAAAAGACAAGAAATGTCGGTCCTAAATTGTCACCAAATCTTTTCGTATTTTTCAAAATTTTCAGAGAGAAATTGAACCTATACTTTGCTTCTGGTACATCTTATGTTAAAAAAAACTTAGGTACATCAAATGCACGTTGTTTTTTCTTTGATACAAAAAAAAAAAAAAAAAAAAACGAGGGATCAATATTATCCCCTTAATTGGTGGTTAACTTTTTGAGGGTTCTTTGCATTTCGCCAATTTTTTTTTTTTTTTTTTTTTTTTTTTTTGGTGGATAATTTTCTTTTAAAGGGTCTATCTTGTGCCAATCGAAGACATTGCACTAGGAGACAAGGCATGGCGAGCGCAACATCTTTTGGAGATTATATCATTTCTTATCATGGAGCCCGCAAGGGGGACAGGAAGGACTGGTTTTGCCAAGACCCATAAGCGATGTAGATGGGAAGAGCATGTTAGGGAAATCCCTTATGATGTTTTGAAGATGACAAAATAAATCAAAGGCTACTAACATGTTTGATGGTTGAGTAATAGACCATGCATATGATAGAACATGTAAAGGATATTATCAAGGCCGTAAGACCGAACGGAACATATGTCCAAAGTATATTACGAAGATTTCCAGACTTACGTGTCAAAGTCGAAGACCGCCCAGGGCTCAAGACTCAAAGTCGAAGACGCGGACTTTAGTGTCAAAGTCTGTTCTACATCGTAAGTCCGCTCACTCGACCAATTCCGGATCGACCGTGAATGATGAACCGGAGACGTACTCTATCTCTATGCTGAAGCCGAACCGGAAGATAGACTCTATGAAGCTGAACCTGGGTACAGACCCTTAAAGCTAAATCTGTTCGAAGCGGATATGTTCGGACCCGTTAGATTGTAAAGTCTACAGACTCATATTGTAAAGTCTACAGACTCAGACTTTACATCCAGATTACGATGAATCGTAACTCAAGCCCAATCATACAACGGCTAGTGATCTGGTTTGGATTCCACATCAAGATTGACTTGATTGATTCAATCTAATTGATTGACAATTGGATCTTGAAGACATTTCTATACGAAGAAGCTTTACTTATGGAAACCAAGATTCCGTTTGTATGGGCGATCGGAATCAATTTGGGATTTTACCTTTGTCACTCAACGGCTACCAAATCTTCTAAATACGTGAGCTGTCCAATGGGTATATTGGAAGACGATTCTCCGGGATGCTGTCCAACGGGTAGTTTGGAAGTGGAGGAGTATTTAAGGAGATCATGGACCGATGAGCAAGTAAGAGATAGAGCGTAGAATTTATAATTCCAAAGTCTCGAGCGATCTTTGTTCATACACTTGTCTTTGGAGAGCTTAAACGTTTGTAATCGTGAGAGAAATACCAAAAGAGTGACTTAGTGAGATAGTGTGATCTACTACTAAGTGTTTGCACTCGAAGTTGTAATCTCTTGTTGATTGCATAGTGGAATCCAGCCAAGGAGGCTGTTAGCGTGGGAGAGTGGACGTAGGCTTGGATTAAGCCGAACCACTATAAATCTTGTGTTCTTATTCTCTTCCCTAACTCCTTTATTTTGTTCATACTAGCACTATCAGAGCAAACATGTTAGAGATTACTTGGTTCTTCAAATATGACGTGGAGTGAGAATGGAATGCTTATGCAACGCCAATAAGAGAAACACGAATACCATAAATCATTAACAATAACCTAGCGTCACTAAGGAAATGGCAAATCATAGAATAATATCGAAATGGCTCGATTTTACGTGGATCTTTCGTTAAGATGGGATAAATCTGCCTTCTTATTTTCCTGCATGGCATGCTTAAAGAAAATCTCAACTCTAATCTCTCTCTCTCTCTCTCTCGCTTGCGTACTCGTATCTTCTTCACCTCTATCACCTCGATCTCTTTGGCTTTACGACCATCGTTATCATCATCATCTCCATCGAGTTACGTCATCTTGTGAAGTAGCTCGTGGTTTCTTCACCTCCCCCACCCTGCTGTCTTTGGCTTTACGATCATGTTATCATCATGTTGGACGAGTTACGTCATCTCTCTTTATTTGTAATTTCCCTCGAATCTGTCTATCATCTCCCTTTATCTTTTTGAACAGGTCTCTCACACAAACAGACTTAAAGAGCGTCGAAGTATAATCATAGATATTATATAATATTGTTAAGATATTTATTAGATTTTGAAGATAACAATTGATGTATCGTTATTTTCTAAGATAGCTAATTTTCTTATTAGATTATTTCCTTTCTCATGCATATTGTTGGGTATTACCCATTTCGAGTAAAATATAAAGTTTAGTTAATTGAGTAAAAATATAATATTTTATTGATATCCCAAATCAAAAACCTAGATTTTCTTCTTTCTTGTCGTCAGTTTTAATTATTATCTTTGTTTCAACCATCATAATCTTTGTTCCCTTCTTGTGGTTGGTGACATTAGCATCTTCATCTTTGTCATGGTGTGACTTCATTCCAATCTCTACTCAACACCAAGGGGGTCATGCCTTACCATCGTCAGTCCCCTCATCTTCAATAACATCCCAATTTTGTCGACACTCAACGATGCCAACCATGGACATTATATGTTGTTGGACACTCTTTCAATAGCAAGCATCATCGACGAGTGAAGTTTTGATCATTGTAGCCAAGTAGCTATGATCATGCAATCAAAGTTGAGTGCTGTGGAGTGATGCAATTTAGTTTGCCGCAATTCAAATTAGGTTTTCACGCGGTTCCATCAAGGTTGTATAAGAAAGATGTGTCAACTTTTTGATTCTGTCTTTTTTCAAGTCTTGTCAAATCCGATTCGATGTATCCACATCCCTTATTTAGTGTAAGGTTTGGCTTACATGGTACTTGGTCACCGGCTTTCTAAGAAAGCTACATCAGAAAGCTACATCTATCAAATGCAAGCTAAATGCTCCAACTTGAAAAGGAGTATTGAAGTATATTTATGGATATCAGAGAATTCCCTATGAGATAATATCGATAGAGATATAATTAGACATTAGAGATATTAATTAATATCTCTTTTTTTCTATGACAACTAATTTCGTTACTAGATTAGTTCTTTTCATATGCATATTATTATGGTATAAATACCTTTCTATAATGAAGTATAAAGTCAAGTCAATTAAGTAAATATGTAGTCTTTATTGATTCTCCCTTCCTATCTCTCAGAAATCAAGATATTTACAGATTGAAGCCACCGGAGAGAAGGACCTAAATAAAAACCCTAGTTTTTTCTTACTTCTTGTTGTTAGTCTCAATCATTATCTCTTTTGCAACTATCATCTTCTTTGTTCCTTTCTTGTGGTTGGGACATCGATGTCTTCGTCTTTGTTAAGGCATTGAGGTTCATTTTAATCTCTCCTCATCGTCAAAGGGGTTGTGTTACTTCATCTTTAGTGACTTCCCAATTTTGCCAATACTCAACAATGCTTACGCTAGATGTTATTCCTCATGGGACCCTCTTTCAATTGCAAGCATTATTGTTGAGCGAAGTTATTGTCAAAGCTTTGAGCACTAGAGTTTAGCACAACAAAGTTGAGCATTGTGTGGGTGATGTTGTTTAGTTGTAATTCAGGTTGGTTATCCAAACGGTTCTATCAAAGTTGTGTGAGAGATATATGTCAACTTTCTAATCATGTGTCTTCAATGCTTGTCAAAACCAATTCGATATATGCACATTCCTGATTTAGTGTAAAATCTGACTTACAAGGTGCTTGGTCACATACTTTAGATGAAAGCCGCATCCATTAGTGCAAGCTAGATGCTCTAGCACGGAGGAGAGTGTTGAAGTATATCTGTGGATAAATTAGAATTTCCTATTAGAGAATATTTTTAGAGATATAATAAGATTTTAGAGAAATTATCTTATATTTCTTTATTTTCTAATATGGATAATTTCCTAATTATACTATTTGATTTCCTATGCGTATCGCTCGGATACAAATACCGTTTGCTGATAAAGTATAAACTCAAGTCAACTGAGTAAAAGTATAATCTTTCTTAATCCATTTTCTCTCTCTTGAAGATCCTAAAATATTTACATGGTATCAAATCCACCAAAATAGAATGACCCAAATTAAAACCCTAGCCCTTTCTTCCTTCTTATTGTCAATCTCAATCATTGTTTGTTACAACCATCGTCTTTTTTGTTCCTTCTTGTGGCTAGCGATATCAACATCTTTGTCTAAGGCAGGGCATCAAGCTTTATTCCAATCCCTACTCGTTGTCTAGGGGGTTGTGTCTTACTGTCATCAGTTAGCTCATCTTTAGTAACTTCCCAATTTTATAACACTCCATAGTACATACTATGGACGTTATTCATTGTGAACTCTCTTTCAATTGCTTGTCAAGTATCTAGGCAATCATGAGTGTTGAAGTCGAGCACACCTTCATTGAGCAACCAAAGTTGAGAGTTGTGGCCACAATTTAAGTTGGGTTTCCACACGGTTTTATAAGGGTTAAATGAAAAAAATATGTCAACTTTTTGATTATGTGATTCTTTAGTGCTTGTCAAATCCAGTTTGATTTATCCATATCTCTTGTTTAGTGCAAGGTTCAATTCACAAAACGTTTGGTCATTGACTTTGGAAAAAGCAACATTTACTAGATGCAAGCCAGATGCTCTAGCTTGGGGGGGGGATTTAAGTATGTTTATGGATATTAGAGAATTTCCTAATTAGAGAATATTGTATAAAATTAGATGCTAGAGATATTTTTTTAAATATTTCTTTATTTTTTAGATACCTAATTTTTATTAGACTAATTCCTTTCCTATGCATATTGTTTGGGTATAAATATCTTATCTAATAAGGTATAAAGTCATGTTTCTCACTCTCTTTTGAAAATCCTAGAATATTCACCCGATATCAAAGCCATCAAAAGACATGGCCCCAAATCAATCAAAAGACATGGATCCAAATCAAAACCCAAGTATTTTCTTCCTTCTTGTTGTCAATCTCAATCATTGTCTCCATTGTAACTATTGTCTTCTTTGTTCCCATCTTGTGGCCTGTAACTTAAGCATATATGTCTCGATCAAGGTGTCAAAGTTCATTCTAATCTCTGCTCATAGTCTATGGGGTTGCTTATTGTTAGTCACCTCATCTTTAGTAACTTGCCAATTTTATCAACACTCAACAATGCCCATGGATGTGGAATCAATTTGATCTTGACAATGCTGGTGGTACCAATTCATAACCACAACCTACCAATGAGAGGGTAGAAAGTGTCGAGCCATTAGTTGCACAACTGGTGGCGAATTAAGTCCAAGGTGAAGATGTCAACATGCCAAGGCAACTCATTGATGAGCAAAGAAGGCAATTAGAGATAAGTCTAGTGATTACAACTACTATGAGGAGGCTTCTTAACGAACACTAGAATGAAATGATTGACCATATGACAATATACCTTGTCAAGGTGGTCATGTCCATGATCGTCAACACCTTCCATGTAGGCTTACACGGGCAAGGAACATTAAGCCATTCAATTCAAATGCAGTTAAATCCTACCATTGGTTTGACCTAAATCAATGAGATATGATACCTGTTGGTGGAAGTAATTTGCCTAATACTGCGGTTTTTGGGTATGTTTCTCTAACTCTTAATCAATTGAATGGAAAATATTTAGGCCAAGTGATCTCACCACCAGTGAGGATTTTACAAAGGTTTGAAAATCCTAGTTACCTTGTATTGTTGGCTAACAATAAAACCTAGGGGGTGAATATTTTGTTTTAGAAATTTTGACGATCTTTTGCAGAAATTAGCTAATGGCTAAGTAAAGATCAGGTTAATGTGATGTTTTGAAAAGCCGTGAAGCAATTATGTGCAAATAAGAGTAAAACAGATGAAAACAACAACATGCAGAGAATTATAGTGGTTTGGCTTTATTCACAAGCTTACGTCCACTCTTCAGATTAACAGCCACAAGACGAGCTGTATTTCACTAGTAATTTGTTTGGAAAGTTACAAATGACTAGCACTTATCTTTTCCAAGATAGATATTATTATTAGGACTTAACTACTGCTTTTACTTTTATACACTTAATCCTTAACACAATTATTAAATAGTACGAATACTGATTTCGAACAAACATAACGACAGAGAGTGTATAGCTAAGAAAAACAGTAGGAAGTAGGCTTCTTGATCTTTTGAAGTTGCACACTCTTTTTCATGGCTTACGAGGTTTTCTCTTTTATAGCCATTTTCAATCTATCCGTTGAAGTGGATTAGAGAAGCATATAGCTATTGGAGTTACCGTTAAGCTCCTGTCCGTTGATGGAACTGCCTTTTCCTTGAACCTTTGTAGGCTATCTAGAAATAACAATTGCTGTTGTTTCCCCGCTATAGTCTTTGATAGATGTGTCAGACGACTTAGCTACTCAACTACATGTTTCATCTGGGTTTTGCTGTTGTGAGAATCCAAGGCCACAACAACTAGTTTGCTAACCCAATGAATATCATCAGATGTACATGGTTGTCACAACACCATTGACTCGATCTTTATAGCTTCGATATAAACATCATCAACTACTGATCTTTTAGGTCCACTAGTATTGTTTATGGAAAAACCATATTAAGACATTTTGCTTACTTCTTTCCAATGGATCACACCATGGATATTGTGTGGTCCTTTGGTCCAAACATCTGCAGATATCATAGTAAATATTATACTAAGAATAGTTTGAACATCATCAAAATCACTTGGAGATGTTTCTTCAACACCTTAAACCTAAGGGATAGGAAGTTCAAGTCTATCAACTTATCTACCCTCAACTTGGGTCTGGAAAGGTGTCAAAGTGGCTAAATTTGTATTACAACCATTAGGTGCCATGGAGGAATGGTCTAGTTAGTATATATGAAGTCACATTTTGATTGTGTTAACATTATACCTTACCCAAGAAAATTCGAAATTCCCGACTTCGTTGTTTTCAACGGTGAAGATGACCAGTCGACTGTCGAACACATTGGTCGATCTATTTCCCAATGTTCCTGAGACTTAGTTTCTTTCTTTGTCTTTATAAAAAGTTGCCTTTATTTGGTATGTGAATTTATCTCCTAGTTCAATCCATACTTGGGATGAGATGGAAAGACAATTCCATTCTCAATTATATAAAACATTACACGACGTATCAATTGCTGATTTGGCTAGCATTTATTGGTATAATAATGAGTCAGTCGATTAGTTTATTACTTGATTGAAGGGGCTCAAAAAAGGTGCCTTATCTCACACTTAGAGAAAAAACTTACAAATTTGGCTTTCAATGGTTTGAAATTCAATCTTAAAGAAAAATTTAAAAGCCAAAATTTTGCCAATTTATTTTAATTGGCAACAAGAGTGTCTAAGTTTGAGCTATTACTAAAGGATAGAAATAGAGGGCCACATGAAGACTTTGCATAAAACATGCATTTCGTGGAAAAATATGAATTATATGATGAATTTGACCAATATAGGACAAGGAAAAAAGATTGCTGATGACAAAAGGGCACGTGATGGCTCTCAATTATTTAATCTAAAATAATCAAATGATCGATAAATATTCCATTCTTTTAAAAAAGGCATTTGTTTGCACTAAAAAATGACCAACTTTTAGTTATTATTACCATGTGATAAACTTAATCAATGAGAGCAAATTTTGGTTATTTATGAATAGAATTATTAGTAACTTATAGAGAATTAACAGCTCGCTAATGAAGTCATCAACGACACAAAAAGTGAAGTTTTCAACGAGGACCTTGAAGTTGGTTGACGGAATCATCAATATGACATCAAGCAATCCACAAGAGGATAACCGTTGGTTGTTATTTTGTTGCTATTTTAGGATTGTTGTAACTTCTCATAACCCCTAGGAAGTAATTTTTTCAGTAACTATTTGTAACCGTCTATAACCTCTATTTGTGACTTCTGTTGAAAACCACTAGTACTTTATTTTTCTAGTTGTAGCTAGATTTGTGTTATTGATTAAATTTTGGCATGCATCTTTATCTTGGGTGTTGTATCGTCAATTAAATTCTGGCATAATTTGTTTGCCTTTGGTTACTTTGCCGAGTCTATATTTCCCAAGTCTTGTCATCGATTAAATTCCGACGCAGTTTGCATATATACAATCATGTTCTAATCAAAGTTGTTAGTTTCCTTATTACCTGTGATATTTTCTATCTAGAGTTGGTGCAAAACCCTAAACTCGTTTAATTATAAACCAATGAACAACTTTCAGTAAAAGATATGTCATCACAAGAGAAATTCTTGGGGTTTGCCTAGTGGCCACCCTTTCCACAAGGGAAGGGGTACCACCTTCTTAGGGGGAGAGAGGAGTTTGAATCTCCACATTTTTTAAGAGAGTTGGAGTGGGAACGATTTAGCTTTAGGTGAGTTTTCGATTCCCAAACCCTGCAAGGAGGGGGCAAAAGTTTGAACACTAAGAGTTAGAGTAGGAGTAGGATAAGACTGACAAAAAAAAAAAAATATAAAGTCAAGTGGATTAAGTAAAGACATAATCTTTAGATATCCTCTCTCCCTCTCTCTTGAAGATCTTTGAATATTTACTTAAAGAGATCTATTATATCTAGTAATTTTCTTGCAAGGGCAAATTCGACACGTACTCTAGATATCAATAGTAGGGTCAAAGTGAAATTGCGCCAACAAGTCAACTATTTTCTTGAGTAAACAATAGAAGAATACTTATCTCTCAAGAATTGGCCGATGATATGATAGCTAGCTACCCTCTCAATAAACAACGGTATAGCAGTCCGAAGAAGACAGCAATTGACACTTGAGATAAGCTCATTCCAGATGCCCGAGAGGGAGACTTTACGGCAATCCGAAGAAGATAACAATGCCAGATAAACAACAATATCAAGCCAAGCAAAAGGCTCGAAAGCTACGTGTTCGTGGTGAATCTTTAGTCAAGTCATTGTTGAACGTCCCATCGTTGCTTAATGCCAAATAAAGCTTCGATAAAAAGCTCTTAAGACGATGGTGAACAAAGCAACAGATGGACGTATCCTCAACGTCCCAGCACTTTTAGTCATCTAACCATAACCTCTGACCTGTAACAAGATCATTGTACCTCCTGTCGCTTTTCGGCTGATGGCCTCATCAAGATGATTGCGGCTAAGTCACGAAGGAGGAATAGAATCTCACGTCGGAAAACGACGAGGGAGAAACCTTAATTGATGCTTTCACCTTCGCCCTTGTCGTCCCTGCACATCGATTCCCATCGAGTGCATCCCTTGGAATGCGTTGTAACGCGGTGCTCCTTTGATTGATCGGACAGTAATATTTATTAGGCTGTAAGGCCTAAGAAGAAAAGCCCATGTTTCCTATATTAAGCAGTACTTGTCATGACGTGCAATATTGACATCATGTCACATGACCACATAATACAGCCATGATCATTTGAGGCATGATAGATATGATATGCAATATGATCTTGTTATTATAAGAGAAAATAATGACGCGTTTAGTTCATCTTTCTTAAAGGAGTTTAGGCTCTTAAAAGAGTTTAGTTGTTTGGTAATTCTTTTTTTTAACCACTTTGGGGAAATACCCGCATTGACAAAATTGGTGTTTTGAACTTTCAGTATTTTTGAGATATATTCCTAAGTAATTGAACTTATTTTCTTCCCAAATTACCGTCACTAGTAATTTCATATTTCAATTTTACCCTCATGACGTTTAATCTTCTCCTTGCAGATTTGGGAGTTCATGGAGATGGAGCATATGGTCGCGTGACATCGATGTCGCATCACTAGGATTGCGTTGCCTCGGTTACTTATTGCCTAGCTCATGTGACGTCGTAGTCGCATCACCTTAGGTTGGGGCTGACGCTTGTAGGCCAGATGAGATCATGGCTAGTCACGAAGCTCCATCCGAGGGTTAACAGTCGCTAGTTTGCCGAGGCTCCAGTCCAGATTTGTTCATCAAGTTTGCCCATGGTCGTCGGCTATTGGAGGCCTGGGTCTGCGGACGCGAAGGTCACCTTGCTTGGGAAGAGGGCGGCGAGCGAGAGAGCGGTGGTCGGGCAAATACACCATGGAGACGATGGAGATGGAGAGATTTGCTTCACCAGAACTGTCCATTTGCTTCGCCAGAACTGTTCATTTGCTTCGCCTTCCTTTTCTCCTTCTTTTTTTAACGTAAAGTTGCAAAAAGTACACAAAAAGACCACTAACCAAATTGTTTGTTTTGACTGACAAAAAAAAAAAAAAAAAATTGTTTGTTTTGATTAAATGCAACTTGAGTCAATATTCTTTTTTTTTTGAGAAATGACTTCACATTTCCCCAAAGTTCAACCATGCGCAGCCAAATTGAAGCCGATCAAATTTATATCAAAATGTCAGCAAGTATTAACAGGACACTTTTGTCGAGCGTACGAATTTCTCATTAAGAACTAAGCAAAACTTGTATTTTATATACGAATTCTTATGAGCACACAACGGAAATGAAGACCTCGTCGACTGAATCTATTGAAAGACGTCATGTTAGTACAAATACACTGCTCTAACCTGGATACAAACAAAACGCACATGGAATGATAGTAATGTTCCAACGGACGTCCACGATGCGCACCCGTGTTAAGGGTCGATGCTGAAACGGACAGCCTCGATGCATGCACGTACGAGGAAACATTGAATGTAGGATGTCCCAAAGAAGGGATATATGGGATTTGACATGTCGGTGGAGGTTGATGCGCGCCCGATGTTTCGGCCCCCAGCACGAGAGGTTAACTCTAACGCGACGCTCGACCCACTTCCGGTCGTTGCGTTCCAGATCGGCAGCACTTCAACCACGGTCCGCACACGTCGCCTTATGCCCTTCATGTCGCGTACCATGCCCATCCCTTGCACCACACTTCTTTTCATAACAGTACAAACGGTCCCTCGATTTCGATGCAATACATAATGTGATTTTGAAATGTTCGGCTAATGTGCAATGCCGTTATCAAAATTATAATTTATTTAATATGATTAATAAATTATTGATAACTATTCAATATAATTCCTAAACTATATGAAGATATTTAAACATTAATGGATTACATTGAATATTGGACAAAAGTTTAGCAATCACATTAAATAAATTAAAAGTTTAAAAACGATTTAAATTAGAACATAATTCAATGACCATTTGTGACATATTTCTTGAATAATTGATTATGTGAAAATAAAATGGAGAAAAAAATACAAAACAGAGCTGGAGATTGCTGCATCTAACGAGAACCATTGATTGATGATGATGGTTTCGTATGATCTAATGGTGACATCCCTTTGTCTATGGACCTGAATTGTATGATTGTCTTGAAGGCTATCTTATATGGGGACCAAAAAAGTCATAAAACCTATGGCACTTATATTAATTAAGTCTTAAAATTTTAAATTGTACTAATTGATTCTTAAACTTTTTGATAATTATCCAATGTAATCTATCTAACCAATTTTGATCGAAAATCGCTATGAACACTGCTTGTGCCATCCTACGTGGTATGACCGATGCCGACTCTAATAATTTTTTAATAATTTATTGAATTTTGTCTTTAACTTTCTTTTCTTTCTTTGTTCTTCTACGACTCTAGGTCGATGAGGGCCTAATGCCCTTGCTTGTGGTTGGCGAGAGGGTGTGAAGGCTCTCACCCTTGGTTGGCGAGGGTCACTTATCCTTGCCTGTGGTCGATGATGGTCGTCAACCCATAGTGGAGTGAAAAAAAGAAAGAAAATGAGAGAAAAAATTAAAAATTAAAAATTAAAAAATCGTATATGTTAGTGCTGGCTATGTCATATAGGACAACTGGCATTAATGTCAGAGAAATGTTTATAACTTAATTAGTACAATTAAAATGTTTATAATTAAATTGACGCAAATATAATAGATATTGGACTTTTTTAGTATTTTTTCCTTTTGAACAGGTGAAAAGGGAAAATTGGAGAGGGCCCAGATTTTTTGGTGGGCCCGTTTTCCGGGCCCCAATTAGAGTTTTTACTGGGCTTTTTTTTTTATGGGCCCCCATGTTGAAGAGGACTTGATGGAGTCATGGCTTATTATCATATCATGATCAGGCTCGCTGTCGATCCTACACTATATGGTTAATGTTTTGGATGCTATCCATAATAATTAGTCTTTGTCAAAGATAGACTCGAAGGGCTCTAAGGAGTTTTTTTTTTTTAGGTACTCCCGGTTTACGTTGGCTCTGCACGGATCGTTAGATCACGTGAATCCCAGATAAGTCTAATCTCAACTAATGATTCATGCGAAGCGAGCTAATTAAAGTCAAGAGTATCTAATAATTTTCCTTATTAGTTTACACGTAAAAACAACCAAGCAACAAATTGCGTCGTCCTTGTTGTCATTGCTACCCGGCAATATTATGACCATCATGTCATAACATGAGATGCTTCTGATATTTACATGCTTATTGTTGAACGTGAATAACTCTAATTGATTAAGCTTCATGTTGTTTGCTTTTTAGAGATTAACGGGACTGTAGGGGGCTCACACTTGTGTATGTATGAAATTAGGCCAAATATGCTTTTTCTCTATTATACTAAGACTAGATGACTTTCTCGTGAAGTATGATTGATTCTACCCTCATAGAATACTAGGGTTAAGACCCGCTATGCACTCATAAACAGTTAGGTGGTTAGGCATAAAAATAACTGGGAGAGGTGGTGATTACTTTGATGGCTAGGGATGTATTGTAAATAAATTTTTTGGAAATATGTAAATGAGACAGTATTGTTTTCCTTTAATAGTATAGATCATAGATACTGGGCAAAACTCAAAAGCATGGGGAGATAGTGAAGACACCTTTGCATGATGTGACAATATGTGATCTCTTCTGTAATTAATGGGATATTAGTTGCTAACAACGTAGTATAAGCTACCAGGAGATCCCCCTCCACAGTAAGACCCAGGTCCAATCCCTCCCTTATAAAGAAGGAGCAAAAAGAAAGACAAGCAATTACATTATAAACGATAATCACTTGAAAAAAAGGATTTGGGTCATATCGCCTTTGATTTCTCCCTTGGCTTCTACGCTGCATCAAATAAGAGCTTCTAACAATCTTCTTCCTAATCGTCTCCTTTTCCTTCACCTTTTGGAATCCACTTCTTTCAGAAACCAACACCAACCTTCAAACTTTGACAAATTGGGCTTCATGTTGTGCAAAATCACAAGCCTCTCCCACCAAGTCCAAGGCCTTCATTGACTCTCTCTCCCAATCAGTTCTGTATATCACCAACAACATTGAGCCCACACATGCAATCTGAGCTGCCAAAAGCCCATAACAAAGGCCCAAAAACCCCAACCCCCACACAAAGGCCAAGACCAAGGCCACTGGTGCACCTACTAGGTAGAAGGAGCAGAAGTTGATGGCTGCCCCAACGCTAGGCCTTGCACTCCCTCGAAGAACCCCGCAACTTGTGGTCTGTGGGCAATTTGCAAGCTCACACAGTCCTATTAATGGCAACACCACCATGGTCAGCTCTAGCACCTCACTATCACTTGTGAACACTCTTCCCCAAGCTCTGCTGCCCAAGGTTGTCCATAGTAACCCAAACAGTGAAGCCACCAATGCCAATCCCAGGGCAGTTATGGTCGCCAGCCGTGCCCTATATGCTCGTCCTGCTCCGAGCTCGTTCCCGACCCTGCTCGAGACCGAGGCACTCAAAGCAGTCGGTAGTGAGTAGAGAAGTGAGGTGGTTTGGATCACGATCGCGGCAGTTGCAAGGGCGACGCGGGGGTGAGGAAGGTAGCCGGCAAGAATGGTCATGAACTCATACCACCACCACTCCAAGCAAACTCCTAGGCAGCTAGGAATGGCGAGGCTGAGTAGTTGCTTCCATTCCTCTTTTAGTGAGGCATTAGGGGCACCTAAAGAGACTGGCCATGGATGGGATAATGTTAATAAAACTTTCATGTCAATCTCCTCCTCATTGGGAGCGACGGCCCTAGTCCTAGCGTAGAGCATGAATAGAAGAAGAAAAAGGAGGATGTTGAAATTGGTTGCGAAGTTTGAGATAGCGATGCCCGGGATGCCGAGATCCAAAGTGAAGGCCAAGAAGATGGTCAGAGGAATGTGCACGAGAATAGCTAGCAAGGAGCACCACATTAGTGGCCACGTGGTCCCTTTACTTCGGAGATAGATACGCGACGGATGGAGAAGGCTGTTGGCCACAAGATCGGGTAGTGCGAAGCGACAGAAGAGGCCGGCGACCTGCGCAATATCGGGGCTTTGGTTGAGGATGAGCATGAGGGACTCCAGGTTAACCCACAAGAACCCAATCGGGATAGAGGCAAGCAAGAGCATGAGGATTGTCCTCCGTAAGGTCGAGTGGACTAGGTATAAGTTGTTGGAACCAAAAGCCTGGCTGCACAAGGGCTCCATCCCCATCGCCAGCCCTGAGAGGACAGAGTAGCCGGTTATGTTGGTGAAGCCGATGGCCAGTGCACCGCCCGCCAGCTCGAGGCTTCCAAGCCGACCGATAGAGGCCACCGAGACCATGTTCTTTAGATAATTCACTATGCTCACCGTCAGAATTGGGATGCCAATGTCTGCCATTCTCTTCAGCTCCTCCACTGCCTGAGAAAGAGGACAAGGGAAAAGAACAAGAAAGATTCAAGAACTAACATGGAGTTAACATAGCAGAGTTCTGAGAAGATGAAGTTTCAAGGATTTCATGAGGGTCATTTACAGATACCTCGGGCACTGTTGGATAACTTTGAAACCGTTCTGGTTCACCCATTGTTCTCTTCGGGTTTCTGTTTGGCACACTTTTTCTTTTTTCTTGTCTGGCGTTTCTGTGTTGTCGGAGTGAGTGAGGTAGTAAGGAGCGTAATGAGCAGGAGGTTTCTGTCGTTGTTAGGAACAATTGAGAAATTATCTCGGTTTTTATAAGGTGGCAATGCAAGGTGGTGGCCTAGTGGCAGAGCACAGCAAGTTATCATCTGTGTTTCCTCTCTCTCTCTCTCTCTCTCTCTCTTTCTCTGTATCTCTTTTTCCCTCCCTCTTTGTGTGTCTCTACTTAGAGTCCTCTTTAACATAATTAGACCCTTTTAACAATCAATCATGATTGACGATATAATGGGACCATAATAAATGACCTCTAATCCAGAATTTAATGGGCAATTAGATGGCCCCTAGCATGCCTCCCAGCTCTTGTAAAGCTAAAACATAGTCAAAATCTCTCGATTTGCCTAATGATTAATTGCAAATTTAAAATGACTTTGGCCAAAAGCGAGAGCATGGATTGTTTTAAAACTGAGGTGATAAGAGCAGAGTCATCCACGTTCCACCGTTTCCAAAATCTTCTTGGCTTGTCATTTTTCAGCATCATCAACGTGCCTCCATTGAAAAAAGATCGATACAACGCACACTTGCATTACTAAAATTGGTATGATCATGTGAGGGAAATGTCATTTGTTTCGGTGCATCTCTCAAGGTTCCTTTTATCTTATGTTTATAGCGACTGAGAACAACTGTATGGCATGTGCTCCTCCACAGCTTCTAACATAACCCCCATGTGTCTTTTCCGTAAGTGTACGAAAGGCACTTTAACTAGATGATCAATTTTGGAAGCACTTCTTCCTCCCTCTGTTTCGGCAGAAGTACCTAAAAATCACAATTGACTTTCAGGAAACGCCAACCCTTATCTATGGTGAATAGAACCAATCAAAGCAGGGACCAATTCATATTGATGATCGTGGGTTGGTATCCTAGCAGGAGTCTCATTACTTCAAGTTAAGCGATGGCTTGATCTAGAATAAAGAGACCCGAATCTCGAGTCTACATTTAGAGGAGATTGATCGTCCTGATTTGTGGGTCTCTCTTGATCATGACAATACGGTCAATTTTTGTGAATAGATTAGACGTTGTGAAACTCAACGACTCTCAATTGTTTGGGGTCAAATCATGAATATGATCACATAATCATCATACGAAAGGGTGAATCATTATGCTGCAGTGAGATATTTCCCCACTCTTGCGTAGGGCCTCTAAACAATAAGCGGGAAGTGGGAGGAAGGTCTATTGCTCTGCATTCACATCAACCCACAAATCAAGCAATTTTTTGGTTAATTAGATTACAAGCAAAGAGCCCTTTCGGTTCGTTTCATAAAAAACCCAGCACGTGAAAGTCTTTTCTTTCTTTCTTGCCTTTTTAATTGATTTCCAAGATGATATTATGGCCTGCACTTCTAGGCTAGTCAGCTTGGTCCAGTAGTGTTAACCCGAGAGGAAATCTCAAGGCTTAACCTGCACTTACACGATTGTTCCAGTTCTCTTGATTCTGTAATGTCATGGTTACGTAGTTCATCGCACTTTTGACTTCAGTCAAAGATACCGGAGTTTTAAAACACTTGGAACAGTCAGGCGGTAATATTTCATGGTATATTCCTCCATAACCCTTATTATATTGTGGAAAAGCTAGGTTACCAATAATAGAAAGTCCTCTCTCTTTCTCCCTCTCTCTCCCCCTCCCTCTCTCTCCCCATAATGACCTAAGTAATCAATGCTAACTTGAAAATCCTTAGCCTGTCACGCTTGAATGGAGCCATATGCATGTGCGTCTAGTTACACCAACTAATCTAAAAGCCACTCTATCCTCATCAAACAATCATTATGCCCCACTTCTTCTGTTCTTCTCCCCATTTGATCTCATGTATTCTCTTTACCTAAGTGTCTTATGCAAAATTCACATGCACTTAGTACATAACGGACCACCATGGACGAACTGTATTACCGACGTAAGGCATCTCTCCCCAAATGCCTTGAGACACCGTGGCTCGTGTGAAGAACACCCGTCAAACTTGGTCAACGTGTTTTCGCACTGGGAAATCAGTGGAAAATTCACCACTCCGGATACTATTCCTCTGTAAACCTCACAGAAAACTTGACTTGAAATACAAGGCAAACTAGGGGAAATTTCTCATGATAATATGAATGGGTCATTCTGGTGATGACAACGCTAGTCTTTAGCTCCTCATCATGATGAAAGAAGCTGGTCAATGGTAACATCTTCTTTGCATTTGATTTAGATTTGTTAATAAGCTTTTATCAATGGTCCCAAGGTCGGTCTCAGCTATAGCGAGCAAAAAAGGCTTAAACCACCACGAACCCACAAACATAGAAAATCGGAGGAGGAAAAAGACATCAAACAACCGTCATGTCTCCGCTTTTCTTCAACCAATGACAAAGAGCATGGATCGTCATGGAGTCTAAAGCTCAATCCTTCCTTTATATTCTCCCTTTCTTTGGAGTATCTTGAGCTTTCCATTGATTACGATAGCAAAAATTGTTCGGATGTATGAATTTGTGCATTTAGATTTTGTGAGCATGTTTGTCACTCTGAAATGTTATTAGAGAGACATAACAAGAATAAGTAGTAATGTCACCGACAAATAATCGATAATCCTATACATAGTTCGACCAAATTGTTAACCTACATAAGTCTCCCCAGCATGATGCGCCTCTGCCTCGCTTCTTTTTAGAAAGGCAAATGTTGCATCAACAGGAAGACCACTAGCGTACGGATATAGTCTAAGTAAATCTTCAACCATAAGCTGGTCAAGAACATAAGGTGACCATGGAAATATCACCGCATCAAATTAGGGTTTCTGGCGGGTCCATGAGTTTGACATTTCTTACTAGATATAGCACTAGCATCTCACTGTACACTCACTTCGTCAACTTACT
Source organism: Eucalyptus virginea (assembly GCA_014182375.1). Lineage (NCBI taxonomy): Eukaryota > Viridiplantae > Streptophyta > Magnoliopsida > Myrtales > Myrtaceae > Eucalyptus > Eucalyptus virginea. The sequence goes on from CM024521.1 coordinate 51,622,323, forward strand.
TTTGTTTTATTTGGATACAAAGTGTGATGGTCTCCTCCCAACAATCGGAAAACCTTAGTGGGGGAAGCATCTCTGCCAATGCTCAAAGGTACTGTCCACATTATCTGGTCTCACCAACTTGCCATGCTAACATTGAATACATCTACCGATTTGCTCATCCTTAATCAGTCAAAAAAGAGCAGAAAAAAAAAAGAAAAAAAAAAAGCACACACCCAATAGCAACAAGAGTCAACGAGTTGATGCTGCTGACCATTCCACCATTTACAATCTTGATATATAAGAATGATATATAAAAAGAACAAAGGATCTGTTCATTTAAAGAAAAACTACTTTTAGAATTTTATTTTATGACTTTTTGGTATTTAGTTGATTTGGCTTTTTAAGCAGGGCCAATAGAGACTACATTTAACTTAGGTTAATTTCAGCAAAAAGCAGGCCTACGTCAAGATAACCCTTCTTTGAAACACTTTGGTAGTGCTCCTGAGTCGAAACCAAAATAATGAATCAGAGCACATGGAGCCATCTCCTTATTGGCAAGAAAAAAGATGGTAGACTGACTAATTTATAAATTCTTTTTTAGGCAGTTCATGCCATCTATACATAGTGTTTTGATCTAAGATTTCAATTCTTCCGTGTTTTAGCAGTAGCATATTGTTCCATGGAGCTAAGGTCCAAAATAGGGAAGAAAGAGATGTTTCCACAACTCTACTACTCAATCAATTCTGTTTCACTTAATCCCTATTTCATGGCCACATATTTTTCCGGTTAAGTAATGGGAAACCTTTCTACGAAAAAATAATCGGTTTATGAAAAATGTTATCTATGAACTGAAAATAAAAAGTTTAGATTATGAGAAAACAACTTCTCTTTTTCTAAATCACCAAATAAATGAAAAATATATCATTATCACTAAGTTTTTGATAAAATAAACATAACCTTAAAATCAATTGATCTTATATATGATGAGTCATAAGTTGTTAAAAAGCTATTTTGTTTGATGGTCCTTATATCATTTTTCCCAGGATAATGGGGGTAGCTGACTTGTAATCACTCATTATTGAGGTGTGCTGCTGTTTAGATTGGTCACAAGGTTTTCTTGGCACAATACGTTGCCCGTCAACATCAATTGAGGATACAAATGATCCCAATTCACTGCGTTTGGCTTTTGCTGACGAGCTTGGACATTTACTATATACCCATAATTAGCTAACGAAAAGAAAAAAAAATGTTTTCTTCAAGATGTTCAAAACCATCAACAAGACTAATTTTTGGGAAAGCACACAAACCCGTCTTGTCCATGTGCATTAAGCAAGAGTACTCCACCACGGGATAGTGGCCATGTCCTCGAGATCACTTCAAAAGGCTAACGTCATGATTCAAACATAGATCCACTGTATGCAAACGAAAGTACCGAATCACTCGGCTAACATCTTGAGGTTGGACACAAACTGGCCGAAGAATGGAAAAAGAAGAAGAAGAAATACAGTAAATGTATCATTCTGCAGACATGTTGAACACACAGATTTTATCCATGTACTTCGTATCATCGAAAATTCAGAACACTTACTAGCGCAAGGTGCTTCCTTAAGGCCATTTCAAGAAGCGATTGAACATCAATTACTGCCGAAGGAGAGAGAGAACTAGTGGGGGATCACGTTGTTTCCGGCACATCTCGACTTTACGACCCAGCATCCTTTTTTTCCAATTTTAGACGCCTAGAAAGCAACCCTCCTAGCTGAGGACTTAAGAGGGCATATTCTGGACTACTAGCTAGCTAGCTAGAGACGCTTCCCAGATATGTCAAGTGTCAAGGAAAGGGCCATGTACCGAAGCACATGCGCAGGCATGTGAGACGACCGCACCTTTATCCCAATCTAGCAATACACTCGATCCCCTTTTTCGATACATCATATTCTTCGCCAGAACGTGTGAAAATCCGAAGCGTTTGAGACGAAGGAAGTGAAGATGGAACGGATGGGCAAATCGATTATTCGCACGTTTATAACGAGGAACGTGGTGTATGCATGTGTGTGCTAGTGGTAGGATGGGGGTGATGTCCATGTGCGGTTCGATCGTGTTTGTACTGCATGAATGGAGAAACGTGTCCAATTAAATCGATTTGTACATTTCAAACCATGGAATGATTGACCGTTTTGTAGCAGTGTTTACTCCATATGGATATGATCGTGTTCATAGACATGATATTTGGTCGCCGCCCATCTAGTATTTGAATCGAAACGTCTTCCTTTTAAAGAAATTTTAAGGATTATGACAATTATTTTGTGGGTTGAGTCTTATTCGATGTAGACGGATGTTGCAATTTTCCGTGCTTGTTCTATCACTGATTCAATGAATTATAAGTATGGGATAAGCTTGTGTTGTCCAAAATTAAAAAGGATAGGATGTGATGTTTCCTCTTCTCCATTTCAATAGAAATGAATATTTTCCCTCATGGGAGGCTCCTCTTGTTTTTCTTGGGCTGGTAAACTACGTGAGTCTCGTTGATTAATATTGCTCAGTGTTTACGTACACCTTCAGGGCCCCTTGACTCAACTCCGATCTGTTAGTGGGCTTCGTTGCGACTCTTGAGAGGGTATGGCCCATGCCCATTATGGGCATCACCTTTTGAGCCTCTATGGGCCCTTAGTTGGGTCGCTGCTCATCTTGCAGGCCCATCCAAGGCAACCGCTGTTGGGCTGTTTGCCTGTGTGTGTGTGTGTGAGAGAGAGAGAGAGAGAGAGAGAGAGAAACCATGCCAAAATCTCATGCTGCCGCCACCATCGCAGGGGTCACTGGAGAAACGAGATCACTAGGTTTGTCGGCTGACTTACCAGGCAACAACACATGATCATCGAAAAAAGTTAGCCGAATACCACTTGACTATTGAAATAAAAATATGAAACGATACCGCATCTTTGGATGTTTATCCTATCTAATCCAACTTCGTGTCTACATCACCATATGTGCACAAAAGAAGGGTATTAGGGGACGATCTTCTCTACTGAAATGTTGTAATTTCTAAAAAAATTTTAAATTTATTGTACGATGCTAATTTTCTACTAAACTTTTTAATTTGATGAACTTAGTATTAAATATTTTGACAATTTGTCCATGTACTCCTTTTGTCCAAATGCTGGGTATATGGCATGACCAATGCGGATGTGAATAAATTTACATTTCATTTTAACTTTTTTGAGTATTTCTTCTTTCCTTCCTCTTCTCTTCCTTTTTTTCTTTCCTTCTTTCTCCACTAGTTGCCGACCCTCATCAGCCCTTGCATGCGATTGGTTGTCAAGGTTCGATGACTGGCATAGGAAAAAGAAAAAAAGAAAGAAAGAAAAGGACAAGAAAATAATAATTTAAAAAAAAGTCAAAAGTTGTGCACATTATTGGCGTCGGTATTAAATTAGTGATTACCAATTAAAATTAATCGAATGTTTAAATTAACAAATCGCCAAAATAATTTGAAATTAAATTGCCCATATTAAAAGGCTCAGGTACGAATACGTTGAAGATTTTTCTCTTTTGGTGCAACTTCCCCTGGGCAAAACTCGCACGTTACAGCCTAATTGCGAAACATGATCCGACAAATCACACGACGCTGATGACGTGGCGGATATAAACAGCCAGGTCATGCCCAATGTTCTGGTCTTCCACTCTACTGTCGGCTACACCGGCACGCTCCTCTCGCGCTATTCTCGATGAAAATTAAAAAAAAAAAAATACGCCATAAATGGACTAACCGCGACTCCTAGCGAAGTCAGCGGAAAAGGATTCCCGAATATCAGTCATCCTCCGATCGGCGTCCCTGAAAAACCGGAATCCTTGCCGGAATATCCCCGATCGGCGACGGCGACGGCGACGGCGACGATGATCTGCCGGAGAGCTTGGCGCGACCTGCGGCGGTGCTGCCGCCCGCGGTGGCCGGCCCCGGCGCCCCGTCAAGCTCCGCGCCCCCGCCGCCGGGCGAGCTCGGAAGGCCTCCGGCCCGGGGCGGCGGCGGGACGCCGAGCCGCCCTCCTCCGCTCGCGGCCGCGGCGTTCCTCGCGACCGATCTTCGAGTCCGAGTGAGTATTGCTCGAGTTTTTCCTTCCTTAGTTTTTCTCTGAGCTCGTTCGGCGCGGCGGCGGAACGCCGGTTAATCTGGTTTGAGGTGTGGCGATTGCTGAAACTGTGTTGTTTGTTGTGTTTTTCGTTCTTTGCCTCTCCTTCGGTGATGTAGTTCGAAGGTTTTCGTGGAACGAAGGCGCGTGGCTTTTCGAGCGACGCGGTGAGGGACGTTCCCGTCGCTGGAGTGGTCGATGTGCCGTTGGCGCAGACAGGGGAAGGCATCGCCGAGTGCGAACTTATCAAGTGGTTTGTTCAAGAGGTGAGCCCGTGGAGCTAGCTTTGAATCTTTGCTCTGTTATGTTCGTGTGCATTTAGAGATGAATACGGTTGTCAAGTCAAGCGGAATCGTTGGCTGTCAAAGGTTGTCGTTCTTGCTTGGTGGATTGGTAATAGATAAGCGATTTTCGTGATACTGATGTCTAACTGAATCATGGAAGTACGCTGTGTTAACGAGCGTCTTATGATCGTCCATCCACGGGCATACATGCATATGGAGATATAAAATGTGAATAATGAGCTGTGATATTTTGGCATTGATATTTTATACTGGCAGGGGGATCCGATCGAAGAATTCGAACCACTCTGTGAAGTTCAGAGTGACAAAGCGACCATAGAAATAACAAGTCGGTACAAAGGAAAAGTCGCCCATCTTAATCACATTCCTGGCGACATAGTGAAGGTAAGAATTAGCCTGTATCTTGATTTCTTCTGGAGCCTATGCCTATGTTTGTATATTGTTATTTATCCAGAGTTATTATCTAGTAAAGCTATAAGAGTATACAGGAGAAATGGTATCATAATGGAGACGTGGAACGAAATTATTGTTATAGAACCTGGAAATAATCGCATGTCAAATGAAACGTGCATCACATACATGATCAGCGTGGCACCCGTATGATGTTTTTGAGGCCATGCATCCTTGATGAGTATATAGGCATTGGGAATTTGAGGGATAGGCGAATTGTGGATATTAATATTCTAGGGATGCTTGTGCTGTAAAGATTTGTGCCTCCATTTGCTGAGTGGGTTTTTATCTGCAATCGATGGAGAGACACTCTACCTGTTGTTCATGCTTTAAAGTTTGCTAACTGTAGGTCGGAGAGACTCTTCTAAAGATGGCTGTTGAGGAACCACATCTTCTAGTGGAGGCTTGCGATGGTTTAGAAAATGTCAATTCTCCAACTTCTGAGACGATAAAAAGCCAAAAATGTGGAGTCCTGTCAACACCAGCAGTTCGAGGTCTTGCCAAGGAATATGGCATAGACATAACTGATGTGCATGGTACTGGAACGGATGGCAGAGTGCTAAAAGAAGATGTTCTTAGATATGCTGCTGACAAAAGAAGTGTGGAAGGTAGCTCTGCCTCTCTGGGTACTGATCACGAGGATCAGTTTTTGGGAGGGGCACAGACTCACCAAAATGTATCAGCTAAATCTGGATGGCATTACAATGATGAAACCATTCCCTTGAGGTGAGCCTTGATTTAGCATGACAATTTCTCTGCCTTCTGGGCCTGCAAATGCAAGCTTTGAGCAGAGCACACAGTATGGCTTATTAGTAATGGAAACTGTGGTAGTGATGATGTTTTCATTGTTTCTGTCTCTTTGAGGGGTATTATCATGCCCTGCACAAATAAGTTTGGGATCAATAAGGGTTAGTTTTCATCTGGTTAGATTGTTATGCGCGAAGAGTACACATAAGCTTATAGAATTTTGATAAGATCGTGTCAGTTAATCATACTTTTCAGGTGGATGATGTGGTTATTTCCATTGTCCAGTTGCAGCTTTCTTCATGAAGTTCTGTTTGACTATTTGACACCAATTGCATTGTAAAACGAGGATAAAGAACTCAACAGAATTGACTGTAGGGCTGCCTAAGATACTAGTTATCAATTCATTTGTTAAATTCATCTACTACTGTTTTTGTCTTCCCCTCTTGTTCTTGTTCAGCAGTCTCGAGTGAAGAATTTCTGTGACATGAGGTCATTTTAGTAGCTCTCTAAAATTTATTTAAACTGAGTATCTCTCACGTGTTCTTTCAGGGGATTCCAGCGAGCAATGGTCAAATCAATGTCCATGGCTGCAAAAGTACCACATTTTCATTATGTGGAGGAGATAAACTGTGATGCTCTGGTGGAGCTTAAAGCATCTTTCCAGGACAATAACACAGATCCAGATGTCAAGCACACTTTTCTACCGCTGTTGATAAAGTCACTTTCAATGGCCTTAAGCAAGTATCCCATAATGAACAGTTGCTTCAATGAGGAATCAGTTGAAGTCATCCTTAAAGGTTAGCTGATCTTTGGGATGGGGATTGCTAGTTTGACTTTACCCTGTGAATGCTAGAAATTAGGCATGATTTATGAGATTTGTTTCTGGTTTTCTTATGATTACAAGACAAACTGAATGTTCTTTTCTGCAGGTTCGCACAATATAGGGATTGCGATGGCTACTCCAAATGGTCTTGTTGTTCCAAATATTAAAAATGTTCAGTCTCTGTCTATCTTGGAGGTTAGTTTTACTATATTCCCAGAGGTGACATTGAATGTAACCTCTCTCCATTCAATTATTAAATTATTCACTTCCAATTATCTGGTAGGTTGTTGCTTCTTTATTGTGAGAGAATAATAACAATAAGATTTAGGAGACAACATGAGGAGTGAGTGACCTTTCTTTTTGTAATCCAGATTCCAATCTATTTGGTGTTGTTCATGCATAACACATAAAAGAAGTCCTCGACAAATGCTTCTTATGGCGTTTATATCTTCTGTTATTCAAGCCTACCTTCAGTTGCTAGAATTGCTTGTGCACTATAACATTTAGGCAAAACACCGCTGCTTAATTGAACTGCACTTCTCTTCCAGTAACAGATGAATCTTAAAATTTGCATGAAGCATTTTCTTTCTTCTTACTAATATGAATCATACCAATGAGAAGCCACTGCTTTATAGCTAACGCTCGTTTATGATGCAATCAGATAACAAAGGAGCTGTCACGGTTGCAACAATTTGCATTGAGTAACAAGCTCAATCCAGAAGATATATCTGGTGGAACAATAACGTTAAGTAACATTGGAGCAATCGGTGGGAAGTTTGGTTCTCCCCTTCTGAACTTGCCTGAAGTTGCCATCATTGCGGTCGGGCGGATCCAGAAGACTCCACAGTTTGCAGATAATGGAGACGTGTATCCAGTGTCTATCATGACTGTAAGTATGACAATTTTCAGAAGGAAATAGAAAGAACATGTTGCTTTGCCTGCAAAGAATAGCATCTCGATCTGGTTAGCTGCATTCAATAAGCCACGTGACATAAGTAATGGGAGGGGATGAAATCTTATCATTTGACGTAGTAAATTATCGTGTCCGACGCAAGTCTTTGTTCCATATATCAGGTGAACGTGGGTGCGGATCACAGAGTTCTGGACGGAGCTACGGTGGCCAGATTTTGCAACGAGTGGAAGCAATACGTAGAAAAACCGGAGATGCTGATGTTGCAGATGAGGTGATCCGGCAACGAAATACAGGTCGCCGTCCCTCCTTCGTGTCTGTACATGGCAATAAAAAGAGCTTTTTAACCGTTTGGGAACAGAATGTACATGTCCGAAAGGACGAAACATCGATTATTCCATGGTGAAACCGAGAAATGCTGCTAGACTTTCACATAACACGCCGGTGTGAAGTATCTTATTAGGACACCGTTGCGATGCACATATGAATTAGGCATGAATAAGACTCTGCCTACTTGTCTGGACGGGTCGATGGGTGATCAAGAAGAGGCTCCTGGCCTAGGCTAGTGAGGTGCGCTAATCTATAAGGTCAGCCCAAAGCGGCTGAGCCTAAGTCATAATTCGTGGCAGTGGGGGTCCTGCCATCGCGCGGCCCCTGGCCAAATTCTCGACCCAATGATCTGTTCGTGCCGGTATGGACTGGGCCCCATTGGTCACGGGCCTGACGTCTTGGAGGCCCAATTGGTTTTGGGCCTGGGTCTTCGACAGGTCTAGAACGTGAGGGGATTACATTGGCTCACGAGGCTATTTTATGCATCCAGAGCTTAATCTCTGCTTTGACTGACGTTGTCCTCGTCGGTAAGTAGATTTGCCGTCACGACTTGCCCGCAGCCTCTAGGCCCTCTACGCAATATCTAGCACGTTCTCGAGACTGCTAAAGGAGTGACGTCTGACGGCGGAGCACGCAATCCGCCGTTATACGGCGCTCTACTGTTCCACCTGCCTTGCGTGGAAGTTGTTGCTTTCGAAGATCCTTCTACGGACGGAGCAATTTTTTTTTTTTTCGAATTATAAATGTAGACATAACTACTTATTAGAATGACAAGGTCCGAGTAGGCGGTTTCCATTTTGGAATCGAGGATCGCTTACTAAGGCTTGGTTCCGAAAATTAAAATCAGGAACCACCCGTTAGTTTCATAGATCAATCCAAGAACTAGACCGTTAGTTCGGTTTGGTTCCTTGGTGGGTCTGTAAAACTGGCTCCATCAAGCTTCATGCACTCATGCAACGTTTTTCGGCAAGCCAAAGTAAAGCAAAGATAAAGAAATTCCCTATTTTTAATTGTAAGATTAGTAAAAAGATTGGATTCGTATTGAAAGTTGAGAGTTGGCACTGTAAGTCGATGGACGTTGAGCTTGAGAGTCGAGGCTGTGAGTAACAAATATAAAGATGACTTATTCGAGGTAAGAGTAAGACAAGACGAGCATTTAGTTAATTAGTGTTGAGCTTCAGATTAAGAATTTTAGGGTTTTTATTGTCTAATTTTTTTGGTGGGAAATTTTTCTTAAAAATTAATTACATATTTATATTACCAATCCGGTCTTGGTGCATGGGTGGGTAATTTCACACTTAGACCAGGAATCCGACCGATACCCACCAATTCCATTAAATTAGAACTGAGAATTGGACTGATTCCCTTGCTGGTTCCGATTGGGTCCGGTTTGATTCTGAGTGGTCTGGGTGATCATCGATTCTTTGCACACCCCCACTACCTTATAGGTAGTGGAAGATTAAATAAAGTTAAATTGAGAATAGTGGGAGGCACCAAAAAGAGATAAACCTGGCATGAATTGGAGGCAATTACGTGGGAGGAGCTCCGCGCCCCCACCACCCCCCCTTTCTTCTTTTGCCACAATTTCAGCTAATGGCATCAAATGGGGTAAATGCAAGATAAGAAAGGGATTGAAGGTGCTTTACATCTCTAACCATATTTGTTATTTGATGTCTTCATTTAAAGATGGATAATTTGTAAAATCAAAATTTGGGACCAACTACTTAAGTTTTTCCCTTGATTATCTTAATGCGGATCGACATAGACATAGATATAGGACTTGTGACTCACCTCGCATGTATATATCTAATGGACTTAGTAAATCATATTAGTAATTGGGATATAAGGAAGAACATAGAAAAAGAGAGGAGAAGTTGAGGATTAGTTGGATTTTAGTAGAGTAGCAGACACGGGCAAAATGGTCAATTCTGTGAGCCTCAACTCCTGAAATCTCTCCATTTATAGGTAGCATACATGACTAGTGTGATATATAGGAAAATTTTGTAATAGAATATTAGTCTTTCCGTGACGGAAATTTAGCAGCAAAGGGACTTCGAAGTATGTGTGCGTTCGAGGCACAAGACCTTTGCTATGTTTTACTGATGTTTTACCTAAACAAGAAAGTTCGAAAGCTAATCTTTTAAAATTGACAATTACATCTATAAGATGGAGTAGATAGGAGATTTTAGAGTTCCCCTTAGAGAGTAGTTTATGTATTTGGATCTAGTTTGGATTAAAGTGTCATTGTAGGTTCCTATATTTTGATCATATTTTGATTCGTAACACGTTAATTACATTGGAAAAATTAGGACTCTTCCACTCCAACCTATAAATGTATATCATTCTCATCTCTTCCATCCCAAGCTCAACAAGCATCCTAAACTCCGTTCTCTTTGATCGTATTGTTCATATTTCTCTAGCAAGCAACCTCAAAAACATTATGGGTGTGTTTAGTTTCACGAATGAATACGTTTCGACAGTTCCGTCGGCAAGGTTGTTCAAGGCTCTAATTCTGGACCCACATAACTAATTCCCAAACTCATGCCTCAAGCTATCAAGAGTATTGACATCATCCAAGGTGATGGAGGGGCTGGAACCATTAAGCAGATCAACATTATCAGTGGTAATTATGCAATTTTTCTATATAAATGTGTTTGTTTAGCTTAAACATGTATTATGGCATATGCATGTGCACTACAATACGATCTCCTATTGGATACAGGTAGTCGGCTTATCAGCATCAAAAATCGTGTGGATGAACTGAACGAGGAGACATTCACGTACAAGTGCTCCACGATGGATCGGAAGGAGAAGTTTGAATCTATTGTTCACGTTGTCAAACTTGAGCCGACGCCAGAAGGCGGGAGCAAGAACATGATTATGACCACATACAACACCAAGGGTGATGCTGAGTTCAAAGAACAAGATAAGGCGAGCAACAAGACGGTTCTGGAAATGTACAAGCTTACCGAAGCATACCTCCTCCAAAACCCCAATGCTTATGCTTGAAGCTTTGAAAGCTCTCTTCAATAACATCAAGAAGTCCAATAAATAAGTACTTGCAATATTCTCTATATTTTGTCGGAAGTATCCGAATTCTGACGCTTCTATATGCCTAAACGTCCCTTGATTTTTTTTTTTTCAAGAAAACGTCCCTTAGATTTGGCTTGTGAGGTGGCTCATACTTCATGATAGGAATGTCATACGCTTTCACAATCCTCATTGAATAATACAAGAATGGATTATAATAAATTTGTACGAGGCATGTATTCTCTTTGAGTACATATACTAGCACAAACCTTGCATTATTTTGCTTTTGTGATTGTATAAATTTAATTCATTGCTGAAATTTATTATAATCATCTAATACAAATGAAGGAAAAATTGTCCAAAAAATCTTAAATTTAAGATTTTTTGCTAATTTAGTCTTGAATCTTTCAATTTTGAGAATTAAGTCCTAAATCTTTTCAAATTTTGTCAATTGAGTTCATTAGGCCTATTTTGGCTAGAAATTACTAACGTAGATGTTGATCGTCTTTTATAATACGATTGATGCTAACATGAACAACTTTTAATAATATTTCAATTTATTTATTTTTATTTTTATTTTTAATTTTCGTCTTCCTTTCTTCTTCCTTGTGTTGTGGCTGGCCACTGGCCATAGACAATGGCAAGAACTAGCCTCGCTTAGTAGTGGTGATTGGTTCTAGAATGGGTAGCTTCAAAGTTAGAAATTGAAACCTACTTTGTTATACCCGGTTCCCAATTTTTGGACCATAAAACTATTTATTATGGGCACGTTTAGTAACATTTCGTTTAAAAATTGTTTCGGGAATAGAAATAAAAAAAAATGTTTATGTTCCGGGAACAATTTTTGAACAAAAAACGCGTTTGGTAAACTTGTTCCGGGAATAAAAAATGAACAGAAACACATTTGGTAAATTTGTGTTCTTTTTTTGTTTTTTTAATTTTTTAATATTTTCTTTTTCTTTTTCTTTATTTTCTTTATTTTTTATTTTTTATTTTTTCTTCTTTTGGCCGGTCGCCGCCTCATGGCCGGAGGCCAGCGATGAGGGCCGGCGGCCTCGGCCATGGCCGGCGACCGGCGACGAGGGTCGGCAACCTCGCCCGCCACGGGCGAGCTCGGGCTCGCCGAATTTGGGCGAGCCCGAGCTCACCTAGCCTTGCCTCGCGCCGGCGAGGCTCGGCCTTGCCAAGGGCCGGCGACACTCTGGCGAGGTCGCCGGCCCTCGACGGCCGGTCATCGGCCATGGCCGAGGCCGGCGACCGGCGAAAGAAAAAAAAAAAAAGAAAAAAAAAAGAAGAAAAAAGAGAGGAGAGAGAAAATTTGTTCTTAAAAATTGTTCCAAAACAAGAAACACGTTTTTCTTGTTTCTCGTTTCTATTTCAAATGTGTTCCTGAGAACAAAAAAATGGATTTGGAACAAAAACGCAAACAAACGTGTTTATGTTCTTTTTTTGTTCCTTGGAACAAAAAACAGAAATTTTGTTTATGAACAGAAAAAAAGAACATTAACAAACAGGCCCTATATGTCCTAAGGTTAACCATGTGATAGTTACATGTTAGAATTTATTTAATGGCATATAAGTATTCATTCATCGTTCTATTTATGTGAATGAGTATATAAGATCAGCTACGACTGAATCTATTTTTAAGGTGTTAATAGTATTTGTGACAGGATTACAATTATGCTGAATTTTTAAACAATTCCCGATTGATAGATCATTAAGAGGATATTGATAATCCTGTCGAGATCGATGTGTTATCAAGTTTCATTATTCGGTATTAGATATTTGAGGGGATGATGAGTCACAAGTCATTGGACATTGTGATATCTAAGCTAGAACATAGGTGCTTGTATTGGACAAATTCACTGAATGTGGCATATATAGAACAATTGGCAACATGAAGCTTTTAAAGGGCTCGATGTTTAATCGTTCATGCTTTGGTCAGGTGTAAAATCCTTAAACCTGAGGCATGATGCTAACTTGTATGTTGGATGGCTATGGTTCACAAGTATCATATTGCTGCTTTGTCGAGCTGTCTTTGTACTTGATGGTCATAGTTTGTTCACATACGAGGCACATGCGTGCGCAATACGGAATTTGTTTTCTTATTATATATAGATATACAAGATTGATGTCCTATGCGATTTAATCGTAACATTATATTGAAATTCTCTACCGGGGTTGTAATTGAGAATGAATGGTTAATGTCTCGTAGAATACATGTCAATTAGATTTGGGCATATGATTAAATTGGTGGCTTGACCAATAATTCCATGATCTTTGTTCGATCAGGACATGGTGAGACAAAATAATCGAATTATACAATCGCCAAAGCTGATAAGTTCATTATGTTTTTGAAACATTTCACACTGTCTAGGTAGTAATGATATATTACTAGATGTCACTCATGGTTTGCAGGAACAAGAGATTGATCTGGACAATCAGTTCTCTTAGTTGTGCTAATGTGTTAGTACAAGTTTAGCTTCCAGCTCAATGATGAATCTAGGGATGTCACATATTATAACCAATTAGAATGACGTTTGAACAAGAGAGAAAATATTGCAAAAATGTTTGCAAGTTGAGCCAATTAGATTGAATCGGGCAAAAAGATAAAGAATCTTAAATTGGGGCTTCAAACTTTACGCCCGAATCACAGATCATCCGGATTTAGGACTTAGGGGAAGATCCTGGGGATATAGGATGGATTTAGGAACTACTTGGATGCTTGGATTAGTGTGTTTAAGTGGTTTTTGCCTCTCCCTGTTTTGCCCTCTTTAAACTCTCTAAACACTTTGAATCTAATAAATTTGTGCCTTGATTTCCCTCTGTTTAATAAGCAATAGTTCAAAAATTTCCCTAAAAACATAGGTTTGGATGAAGTCATAATGGTCTTTGAAGCAAACTAATGCAGCTCCTATTTTTATGAAGTTTTAAGGGTGGCTTAAAAGCTCCTTCATTCAGATAAGTAGAAAAAGAATTCCTCATTTTACTCCTAATTCCTATTATATCTCTCCATGGTTTGAAGCCCTAGTTCCATCCTGGTATTTAGTGTTAGAAATAGATTGAATCCTAAACCAAATCAATTTGCTTCGTATATAGCCATTAATGGAGCTCCAGGTAAATAATACAGATTGTCTAATGAGATAAATACAGAGGTAAATACAGATCATTCGGATTTAGCACTTAGGAGAAGATCCTGGGGATATAGGATGGATTTAGGAAATGCTTGGATGCTTGGATTAGCGTGTTTAAGTGGTTTTTGCCTCTTCCTATTTTGCCCTCTTTAAACTCTCTATAGACATTGAATCTAATAAATTTGTGCTTAGATTGATCTTTATCAGGATGTTGACACAGTTCTTTTGTTTCTGCCTTCATTTCCCTCTGTTTAATACACAGATAGTTCAAAAATTTCCCTAAAAACAAAGGTTTGGATGAAGTCATAATGGTCTTTGAAGCAAACTAATGCAGCTCCTATTTTTTTATGAAGTTTTAAGGGTGGCTTAAAAGCTCCTTTATTCAGATAAGTAGAAAAAGAATTCCTCATTTTACTCCTAATTCCTATTATATCTCTCAATGGTTTGAAGCCCTAGTTCCATCCTAGTATTTAGTGTTAGAAATAGATTGAATCCTAAACCAAATCAATTTGCTTCGTATATAGCCATTAATGGAGCTCCAGATTGTCCAATGAGGTAAATACAGAGGTAAATACAGATCATCCCTGATTTAGCACTTAGGAGAAGATCCTGGGGATATAGGATGGATTTAGGAACCGCTTGGATGCTTGGATTAGTGTGTTTAAGTGGTTTTTGCCTCTCCCTGTTTTGCCCTCTTTAAACTCTCTAAAGACTTTGAATCTAATAAATTTGTGCCTTGATTTCCCTCTCTTTTAATAAGCAGATAGTTCAAAAATTTCCCTAAAAACATAGGTTTGGATGAAGTCATAATGGTCTTTGAAGCAAACTAATGCAGCTCCTATTTTTTATGAAGTTTTAAGGGTGGCTTAAAAGCTCCTTCATTCAGAAAAGTAGAAAAAGAATTCCTCATTTTACTCCTAATTCCTGTTATATCTCTCCATGGTTTGAAGCCCTAGTTCCATCATGGTATTTAGTGTTAGAAATAGATTGAATCCTAAACCAAATCAATTTGCTTCGTATATAGCCATTAATGGAGCTCCAGATTGTCCAATGAGGTAAATACAGAGGTAAATACAGATCATCCAGATTTAGGACTGAGGAGAAGATCCTGGGCATATAGGATGGATTTAGGAACTGCTTGGATGCTTGGATTAGTGTGTTTAAGTGGTTTTTGCCTCTCCATGTTTTGCCCTCTTTAAACTCTCTAGACTTTGAATCTAATAAATTAAATTTGTGCCCCTCTGTTTAATAAGCAGATAGTTCAAAAATTTCCCTAAAAACAAAGGTTTGGATGAAGTCATAATGGTCTTTGAAGCAAACTAATGCAGCTCCTATTTTTTATGAAGTTTTAAGGGTGGCTTAAAAGCTCCTTTATTCAGATAAGTAGAAAAGGAATTCCTCATTTTACTCATAATTCCTATTGTATCTCTCCATGGTTTGAAGCCCTAGTTCCATCCTGGTATTTACGACTTTGCCTAGTGTTAGAAATAGATTGAATCCTAAACCAAATCAATTTGCTTCGTATATAGCCATTAATGGAGCTCCAGTTGTCCAATGAGGTAAATACGAGGTAAATACAGATCATCCAGTTTAGGACCGAGGAGAAGATCCTGGGCATATAGGATGGATTTAGGAACCGCTTGGATGCTTGGATTAGTGTGTTTAAGTGGTTTTTGCCTCTCCATGTTTTGCCCTCTTTAAACTCTCTAGACTTTGAATCTAATAAATTAAATTTGTGCCCCTCTGTTTAATAAGCAGATAGTTCAAAAATTTCCCTAAAAACAAAGGTTTGGATGAAGTCATAATGGTCTTTGAAGCAAACTAATGCAGCTCCTATTTTTTATGAAGTTTTAAGGGTGGCTTAAAAGCTCCTTTATTCAGATAAGTAGAAAAGGAATTCCTCATTTTACTCATAATTCCTATTGTATCTCTCCATGGTTTGAAGCCCTAGTTCCATCCTGGTATTTACAGACTTTGCCTAGTGTTAGAAATAGATTGAATCCTAAACCAAATCAATTTGCTTCGTATATAGCCATTAATGGAGCTCCAGGTAAATAATACAGATTGTCCAATGAGGTAAATACAGAGGTAAATACAGATCATCCGGATTTAGCACTTAGGAGAAGATCCTGGGGATATAGGATGGATTTAGGAACTGCTTGGATGCTTGGATTAGTGTGTTTAAGTGGTTTTTGCCTCTCCTTGCGCTCTTTAAACTCTCTAAAGACTTTGAATCTAATAAATTTGTGCTTGATTTTTATCAGGATGTGGACACAGTTCTTCTATTTCTACCTTCATTTCCCTCTGTTTAATAAGCAGATAGTTCAAAAATTTCCCTAAAAACATAGGTTTGGATGAAGTAATAATGGTCTTTGAAGCAAACTAATGCAGCTCCTATTTTTTATGAAGTTTTAAGGGTGGCTTAGAAAAAGAATTCCTCATTTTACTCCTAATTCCTGTTATATCTCTCCATGGTTTGAAGCCCTAGTTCCATCCTAGTACTTAGTGTTAGAAATAGATTGAATCCTAAACCAAATCAATTTGCTTCGTATATAGCCATTAATGGAGCTCCAGGTAAATAATACAGATTGTCCAATGAGGTAAATACAGAGGTAAATACAGATCATTCGGATTTAGCACTTAGGAGAAGATCCTGGGGATATAGGATGGATTTAGGAACTGCTTGGATGCTTGGATTAGTGTGTTTAAGTGATTTTTGCCTCTCCCTGTTTTGCCCTCTTTAAACTCTCTAAAGACTTTGAATCTAATAAATTTGTGCCTTGATTTCCCTCTGTTTAATAAGCAGATAGTTCAAAAATTTCCCTAAAAACATAGGTTTGGATGAAGTCATAATGGTCTTTGAAGCAAACTAATGCAGCTCCTATTTTTTATGAAGTTTTAAGGGTGGCTTAAAAGCTCATTCATTCAGATAAGTAGAAAAAGAATTCCTTATTTTACTCCTAATTCCTATTATATCTCTCCATGGTTTGAAGCCCTAGTTCCATCCTGGTATTTAGTGTTAGAAATAGATTGAATCCTAAACCAAATCAATTTGCTTCGTATATAGCCATTAATGGAGCTCCAGATTGTCCAATGAGGTAAATACAGAGGTAAATACAGATCATCCGGATTTAGGACTGAGGAGAAGATCCTGGGGATATAGGATGGATTTAGGAACTGCTTGGATGCTTGGAATAGTGTGTTTAAGTGGTTTTTGCCTCTCCCTGTTTTGCCCTCTTTAAACTCTCTAGACTTTGAATCTAATAAATTAAATTTGTGCCCCTCTGTTTAATAAGCAGATAGTTCAAAAATTTCCCTAAAAACATAGGTTTGGATGAAGTCATAATGGTCTTTGAAGCAAACTAATGCAGCTCCTATTTTTTTATGAAGTTTTAAGGGTGGCTTAAAAGCTCATTTATTCAGATAAGTCGAAAAAGAATTCCTCATTTTACTCCTAATTCGTATTGTATCTCTCCATGGTATGAAGCCCTAGCTCCATCCTGGTATTTACAGACTTTGCCTAGTGTTAGAAATAGATTGAATCCTAAACCAAATCAATTTGCTTCGTATATAGCCATTAAGGAAGCTCCAGGTAAATAATACAGATTGTCCAATGAGGTAAATACAGATCATCCGGATTTAGCACTTAGGAGAAGATCCTGGGGATATAGGATGGATTTAGGAACTGCTTGGATGCTTGGATTAGTGTGTTTAAGTGGTTTTTGCCTCTCCTTGTTTTGCCCTCTTTAAACTCTCTAAAGACTTTGAATCTAATAAATTTGTGCCTTGATTTCCCTCTGTTTAATAAGCAGATAGTTCAAAAATTTCCCTAAAAACATAGGTTTGGATGAAGTCATAATGGTCTTTGAAGCAAACTAATGTAGCTCCTATTTTTTATGAAGTTTTAAGGGTGGCTTAAAAGCTCCTTCATTCAGATAAGTAGAAAAAGAATTCCTCATTTTACTCCTAATTCCTATTATATCTCTCCATGGTTTGAAGCCCTAGTTCCATCCTGGTGTTAGAAATAGATTGAATCCTAAACCAAATCAATTTGCTTCGAATATAGCCATTAATGGAGCTCCAGGTAAATAATATAGATTGTCCAATGAGGTAAACACATCCGGATTTAGGACTTAGGAGAAGATCCTGGGGATATAGGATGGATTTAGGAACTGCTTGGATGCTTGGATTAGTGTGTTTAAGTGGTTTTTGCCTCTCCTTGCGCTCTTTAAACTCTCTAAAGACTTTGAATCTAATAAATTTGTGCTTGATTTTTATCGGGATGTGGACACGCTTCTTCTATTTCTGCCTTCATTTCCCTCTGTTTAATAAGCGAGATAGTTCAAAAATTTCCCTAAAAACATAGGTTTGGATGAAGTAATAATGGTCTTTGAAGCAAACTAATGCAGCTCCTATTTTTTATGAAGTTTTAAGGGTGGCTTAGAAAAAGAATTCCTCATTTTACTCCTAATTCTTGTTATATCTCTCCATGGTTTGAAGCCCTAGTTCCATCCTGGTATTTAGTGTTAGAAATAGAATGAATCCTAAACCAAATCAATTTGCTTCGTATATAGCCATTAATGGAGCTCTAGGTAAATAATACAGATTGTCCAATGAGATAAATACAGAGGTAAATACAGATCATCCGGATTTAGCACTTAGGATAAGATCCTGGGGATATATGATGGATTTAGGAACTGCTTGGATGCTTGGATTGGTGTGTTTAAGTGGTTTTTGCCTCTTCCTGTTTTGCCCTCTTTAAACTCTCTAAAGACTTTGAATCTAATAAATTTGTGCCTTGATTTCCCTCTGTTTAATAAGCAGATAGTTCAAAAATTTCCCTAAAAACATAGGTTTGGATGAAGTCATAATGGTCTTTAAGGGTGGCTTAAAAGCTCCTTTATTCAGATAAGTAGAAAAACAATTCCACATTTTACTCCTAATTCCTATTATATCTCTCGATGGTTTGAAGCCCTAGTTCCATCCTGGTATTTAGAAATAGATTGAATCCTAAACCAAATCAATTTGCTTCGTATATAGCCATTAATGGAGCTCCAGGTAAATAATACAGATTGTCCAATGAGGTAAATACAGAGGTAAATATTGATCATCCGGATTTAGCACTTAGGAGAAGATCCTGGGGATATAGGATGGATTTAGCAACTGCTTGGATGCTTGGATTAATGTGTTTAAGTGGTTTTTGCCTCTCCCTGTTTTGCCCTCTTTAAACTCTCTTGAATCTAATAAATTTGTGCCTTGATTTCCCTCTGTTTAATAAGCAGAAGTCATAATGGTCTTTGAAGCAAACTAATGCAGCTCCTATTTTTTATGAAGTTTTAAGGGTGGCTTAAAAGCTCATTCATTCAGATAAGTAGAAAAAGAATTCCTCATTTTACTCCTAATTCCTATTATATATCTCCATGGTTTGAAGCCCTAGTTCCATCCTGGTATTTACAGACTTTGCCTGGTGTTAGAAATAGATTGAATCCTAAACCAAATCAATTTGCTTCGTATATAGCCATTAATGGAGCTCCAGGTAAATAATACAGATTGTCCAATGAGGTAAACACATTTGGATTTAGGACTTAGGAGAAGATTCTGGGGATATAGGATGGATTTAGGAACTGCTTCGATGCTTGGATTAGTGTGTTTAAGTGGTTTATGCCTCTCCCTGTTTTGCCCTCTTTAAACTCTCTAAAGACTTTGAATCTAATAAATTTGTGCTTGATTTTTATCAGGATGTGGACACAGTTCTTCTATTTCTGCCTTCATTTTCCTCTGTTTAATAAGCAGATAGTTCAAAAATTTCCCTAAAAACATAGGTTTGGATGAAGTCATAATGGTCTTTGAAGCAAACTAACGCAGCTCTTATTTTTTTATGAAGTTTTAAGGGTGGCTTAAAAGCTCCTTCATTCAGATAAGTAGAAAAAGAATTCCTCATTTTACTCCTAATTCCGATTATATCTCTCCATGGTTTGAAGCCCTAGTTCCATCCTGGTATTTACAGGCACACTTTGCCTGATGTTAGAAATAGATTGAATCCTAAACCAAATCAAGTTGCTTCGTATATAGCCATTAATGGAGCTCCAGGTAAATAATACATATTGTCCAATGAGGTAAATACAGAGGTAAATACATCATTCGGATTTAGCACTTAGGAGAAGATCCTGGGGATATAGGATGGATTTAGGAACCGCTTGGATGCTTGGATTAGTGTGTTTAAGTGATTTTTGCCTCTCCCTGTTTTGCCCTCTTTAAACTCTCTCTCTAAAGACTTTGAATCTAATAAATTTGTGCTTGATTTTTATCAGGATGTGGACACAGTTCTTCTATTTTTGCCTTCATTTCCCTCGCAGATAGTTCAAAAATTTCCCTAAAAACATAGGTTTGGATGATTCAGATTCAATGACCAAATTAATAATATGAAGTGAGTTAAGAATTAATAGATGCATTAATAATTTGAAGTAAGTTCAGAATCAATGGCATCATTAATAGTTTGAAGTGAGTTCGAATCAATGACATCATTAATAATTTGAAGCGAGTTTAAAATCAATAGCAAAATTAATGATTTGAAATGGTTCCATACTTAATGGCTAAATTAAATTTTTGAAATGATTTCAGATTTAATGGTCACATTAAAGTTCTGAAATAGTTTTAGAACTTAACGGTCACATTAATGATCTGAAATGACTAATTAATGCTTTGAAACAGTTTTAAATGTAACGGTCAAATTTAATTTTCGTAACAGTTACAAGGTTAATAACAATAATAAAGATCTTGGAACTAAAAATGACGTTGTTTTGGGTAAAAGTGAGCATGGTTCTGTGGTAGATCTTGGAACCGAAGAATCAAACCGGTAGGAACCTATTCGATTTAAACTTTTAAGATATGCATTATAGGTTCTAGGTTCTAAAAATTGGGAGAGCCTATTTTAGTGCGTAGGTCCTAAGTTATAAATAGGTGGAACCTGGAATTAATTTTTGTGTTTCTAGGACAATGTCTTCGTGTGATCTTGCAATATTCCATGATGTTCGATGATGAGTATTTAATTTGGAATCACTAGTTTAAACTTTCATTTTTATGACCGGGACTTTTGCCTTGTTAATGTTTCATATTCAATACCAGATCTCCTCCTACATAAGCAAATTCCTGTTGAAGCATATATTGTGAGGATGAGTGCAAGGCGGACGATTTCAAAATGAACTTTTCATTCATTAGATAGAGAAGATCGCCAAGATTTCATGATCCATTGCCGAACTATTCCAATTCAATAAGTATTCTCAATATTATGCCTTGAAGAGGACTCGAATCTCCATGCTCTTCAGCATGAGATTTTGAGTCTCACATGTCTACCATTTTTCGTGCACCTAAATATAAGCTGTGATCAATGGATCGTAACAATAAGTGATGGTCATTAAAGGTGATGATAGGTTTCAGGTTCTAGGGTTTGCATGAGAGGTTCCAAATTAAGAAAAAATGAGGAACTTATTCCAACGGATAAGTTCTAGGTTTCAAGTGAAATATGTACGAAATTTAGAACTGATCATCCATAGTTTTAGCTAAGAAATCATCTAATGGAGCATTGACAGAAGAAATATGTCACATACATACAAGTTTGGGTTTTTCATATTATAAGAAAATGTTATACATGTGTCACAATGGGTATAATTTGAGGTTTTTGATGTCACAAAATAAAATTAAGAATAAATATGTCATAGTTGACATAGTATTAAGTTTTTGGGAAAAGACCACTAAAAATCCTAAACGTTATCCAAAGTGACAAATTTACCCAAAACTTTTTCTTGTAACATGAAAAACCCTAAATTTTGCAAATTGTGATACATTTACCCCACCAAGGGCATTTTCATCTTCTTCTTTTTTTCTTCTTCTTCTCTCTTCCCTCCACCGGTCATGGTGGAGCCGGTGGAGGGAAGCTGACGTTCGGCGAGGGCTACCCTTGTTGGTGTCGGGCGAGGGTCGCCCTCACCTAGGCTAGTTACGGTTGTCCTTGCTCGACGTCGGCAAGGGTGGCCCTCGGCTGGGTTGGGCGAGGGCCTCTCTCGCCAAATTCGGTAAGGGCACCCCTCGCTTGACGCAAGCAAGGGCGGGACTCGCTAACGTTGGGCGAGGACGGCCCGGTCTAGCGAGGAGGTCCTCGCCGACGCCGACGAGGGCTGCCCTCACTTGCTTCTGGCGAGGGAGGCCCTTGCTCGACGCCAACGAGGGCCGCCCTTGCCTGCGTCGGCGAGGATGGCCCTCACTAGCAAGGGTAGCCCTAGCCAGCCCTTGCTGGACGCCAGCTTCCCTTCATCGGCGGTCGGAAGAGAGAAGAAGAAGAAAAAAAGAAAAAAATTTTAAAAAGTAAAAGGACCAAAATGCCCTATAATTTAGGGTAAATGTGTCACAATGATAGAAGTTCGGGATTTTTTGTATCATGAAAAAAAGTTTGGAGTAAATTTGCCATGATTGACAAAGTTCAGGATTTTTCATGTCATAAAAAAAAGTTTGGAGTAAATTTGTCACTTTTAGCAAAGTTTAGGATTTTTGGTGATCTTTTCCCAAAATTTTTGTAGCTTTTTCCCTTTTAGAAAAGTTGGAGAGACGTGCAAAATGGTCAATCTCTTGAGAACCTACCCCTCTAATGTCTTCATTTATAGGTACAGTGTCTAGTTTGCTATGTTGTGTAAATTAGTTAAAGACGCCCTAAAAAAAAGTTCGAAAGCTATCGTTTGACTTTTATATTTAACTCTATAGAATGAATTAGATGGAAGATTACAGTTAGCTTTAGAGAGTAGCTTATGTGCTCAGATCAAGTCGGGACTAATATGTCCTTGTGAGTTTGTAGATTTGATTTGCAACTCATTAATTACTTTGGAAAAATGAGGGCTCTTCAACTTCAACTTATATATCCATCTATCTCATTCTCATCTCTTCCATCATAACCTCAACAAACCTCCTGAACTCCACTCTCTTTAATCATGTTGTCCATATTTTTGTAGTATCAACCTCGAAAACATCACGGTGATAGAGGGGCTGGACCACTAGACAGATCAACTTCTTCTTCTTCAGGGGCTGGACCACTAGGACTAAATCAATACAATTGAAATGTTTTGGACTAAATTCGCAAATCCTTACAATGTTTAGGAAAAACTGGACAAGTTGTTTGATGGAAAAAAAAAAAAGGCCAAATTATAAGGTTGAGAATTGAGTTGGCACAAATGCATATATAAAGTGAACTTGTTTTCAAACATAAGATATAAGTGAAGTGCCTTATTAACAAAGTTTGACTTATCAAAACGAAAAGCACCTATTGTATCAAAGACGATGTTGAGCTCAAAGAAGAAGGCATTCGGGCAAGCAAAGAGAAAGCCTGGGGAATGTACAAAGTCGCCAAAGCGTACCTCTTCCAGAATCCCCATGCTTATGGTTAATAGTTAACAAACTATCTTAGTTAAATTTAAATAAGTCCTCTTAACAAGTGCTTTCGATCTTCTGTCTTCTCTCAAGTGGGTATTGAGTTCATTTGATTCTGTATGGATGTAAAAATCAGACAAACTCGGGTGGTGGTAAAAATATGCACTTTTTGCTTAGTTGGTAATGATAAGGATCTTTGACGACTATTTTGAAAGCCAACTCTTAGAAAAGAGTTTTCGTTTCGAAGATTGAATGAACAGTGGCCCGGGGTTAAACCGGAATCGG
This sequence comes from Eucalyptus virginea, assembly GCA_014182375.1. Lineage (NCBI taxonomy): Eukaryota > Viridiplantae > Streptophyta > Magnoliopsida > Myrtales > Myrtaceae > Eucalyptus > Eucalyptus virginea. Next base: position 51,645,851 of record CM024521.1, read on the forward strand.
ACAAAGCATGGTTGAATCCGCGACAAAGTCCCAATATTCACAAGCAAATAGCTCCTTCGAAAAAAATTAAAATTCACCTTAGTAAAAGTAACTCTTTTGGGATTACTCAAAACACCCACGATTTTTTTTTTTTTTTTTTGGGAATAATATACGTTTGCTCCTGAACTGTTATACAACACCCATCTAAACTTTCATTTTGTTATAATTGCTGTCTCCATTATTTTCTCCATTAACAATTACAGTGCAAGTGGCTTTTAAGGTACAAAGGTATATTTTCATCTCATTTTTAAGGAAATGCCTCTTTTACCCTTGATAATTGTAAAAAAAATTAAAAATATAAAAATAAGGGAAAACTAAATTAACCAAAATACTAACAGAAGAAATAAATATAAAAAAATAAGTTGACAATAACAATTTGTCAAAATTTTATAGCTGTAGCCATTTTAAAATACCTTAGTTAGATATTTTAAGAAAAAATAAACATAAAAAGGTTAAATGGAAAAAGAATTTTGTACGAAATGACAAAAATTAATTACTCATTATGTATATTTCAATGTTTAATTGCTGAGAAAAATGATTGATTAACTATAAAAGACATGATACCCTCAATTCATAAATTGAGATGACTAACCAAAATCCGATGTAATATTTGTAGATAGTTTTATTAATTTATTATTTTTTACATTAATTAACCATTTAAAATTGCATAAGTGCATATGATTTTTATAATTTGACCTTTTGTAGCTGATGCCTTTTCCATTTTACTTAATCTGATTATTTATCTAAGAACTAAGTATATTCATCAAATCTAACAATTTTTATTTTTAAGCACTGTCGTTGACATTATCTTCAAGATATGAACATTAGTTAATTTATTTCCTCCATTTATTTATCTATTTAAAAAATCAAGTGCAAAAGTTAGGTTTCTTTAACAAAACGAGATAATCTTGTATTTTGAAACTTAATTTTTAAAAAGTTACGTGAAATGTACATGCTAATCGAACATATTACCGAGGGGTGGCGACCGTGATAAAATGTGTACAAATTGTAAAGTTCTAGTAGTTTGTACAATTTCGATATTTCATTGTTCCACCTGCGTCTCTGTACGAAAATAAAGGAAGGAAGAAAATGTCGCACACTTCCCTCTGCAAACGCTCAACCGTCGCTAACCGCTGAAAAATCCAACGGCCACGATCACTCTCCTTCTCGTCGCCTCTGAATACAATCCACTCGATCAATAAACTTCTTCTCCACCGGCCCCTACTGTTGAAAGTAAAAACTGAAACTCTCTTTCTGTCTCTGTCTCTGTGTCTCTCTGTGTGGTAATCATGGCATTTCGCTCAAAGTACTCATCCTTACTCATGGCGGCAGTCATGGCTCTCTCTTCTCTTGTCACTGCCTTCTCGCCTCAACCCCAAGGTCACGCTCACTCGCGACAATGCATCAACCCCTTCGAAGTTTCCATCTTTTTGCTTTCCACTGCTTCATCAATGGAAGTTGGATATGTCGTGTCATTACTGACTCTCTCTCTCTCTCTCTCTCTCTCTCTCTCTAGCAGAAAGAGGACTGCCCGCTTTTGCATTTAGTTGGTCCAACGACAACAACACGTTCCGTGCCGGTGATGTGGCGACCATTAACGTCAAAGTTATGGACAGCGATGTGAATAGAGACAATGCCACCTCGCCTGAAGCGAGTACTTTCAGGCCCAGTCTCAATGTGAATGGCAAGACAGGGAATAGTTCCTACGTCTCAGGGGTACTTTTGGACTTTGGGGTTGATCCTAGCAACTGGAGGATTGTCTTCACTCCCATCATGGCTGGTTTGTTCAATGTGATCATCACTGAGGACAGTTTCAAAGTGATGGATTCATCTCTCCATTTCCAAGTTGTCCCAGGTTTTCTTCCCCTTAAGAAATGGTTCTTTTACTTTTTATGTACAGTGTTTCTGTGGTAATGTCTCCTTGTGTGCATTCTTATGCGGGAAAAGCCACTGAGACATTTGTTCGTTGTACTAAGCCAAAAGAAGAAAAAACCAAAAACAAAACAAACGCAAAGATTAGTTCATAGCTTGCTTGGCTTATTTGGAGTTGTTGCTCACCAGCGTTGCGCAGTCAGGCCTCACCATCATTTCGTAATATCACAGTCAAATTTAGTTCTGTAGTTGGTCCCAGTTAATGGGAGAAACAGGAATTATATAACAACATGAAATTTAGATAATTTGTTGATGGTCCCGTGGCATTGATCCTCTTCTTGTGCATATGTCGTTCATGAATGTGTCATTGCCATACATTCGCTCTCTTGGATTGCACGAAAAACTACATCCCATCTTAGTTTTTCATGTCTCATAAACTGTTCAATTGCTCTCCCTTCTCAAAAGCTTTTATCTTTTTCTTGGTAATGACTATTATCAACATTGCATCCGAAAAGAATACCTGTTAACTCATTTTTCTCTGTTCGATTGAAGGTCCTGTCTATGCATCCGTCTTCCCTGTCTCATGGCTTGGGCTTGTGCATGAGTTTGCGGCGGGAACGAAAGCTGCCCTTTTGGTCCTTCCAAAGGATGCATTTGGGAATAATATATCCTCAGTGGACGTGCCACTAGACTCGTACAATTTCACGATATTTTCACTCTATGCAAATAATTCAGTCGCAAGCACACCAAACATCACTTCCTTGAGTTGGAATGAATTCGGGTACATCATCATCGAGTTTACAGTTTCAACGGCTGGAAATTTCTCTTTACAGGTTTTAGGGCAAGGACAAAACCTCAATGGCTCTCCACTTCCCTTCCAAGTGAATCCAGGTGAATGCATTTTTCTGCATCTCTTAAAAGCAGTAGTGGGGTTGCCAAAATCTTTGGCACTTGCAATGTCTAAGAGAATGTGGCAATAGAGAATGATTACCTGAGCAGTGAACAGACAGCTAAGATGCGGGCAACCTTCTCAATCGATTATGCCATGATGTGAAAATTGTGTTGATATGGGAGCTCATCCACCATTTCACTTTTTCACTTCCTTCTTTATGATTATATGATCGCACTGAGACACTAGGTTTGCGTGGAATTCCAGGACCTCTAGATATTTCCAGCTGTCTAGCTAAGTGGAAGTCTGACACAACTGCTTGGCAAATATTTTCAAAGGTGGAAATCTTCATATACCAGTTAGATCAGAGCGGAAACCTCATTACGGGACTATATGTATTCGATGTTGATATGGCAGAAAATGGCACAAATATGTCCATTCCTATCGTGGATTTGCACTCTGAAGAAGTGGCACCGGGAATACAGTTATTTTCCTTCAGCGCTGTAGAAGTAGGCAACTTCTGGCTCAGGATATTCGACGCAAAGCATGGCAAAAGCATAGCGAACATGCCATATGCTTTTACCGTCTTCACAGGTGCATGTGGCTTTTCTTACACAGGATATGGTCGCGTATTATGCTACTTATGGGCCTTTTGTCTGGCATTTTTAAACAAAACTTATAGCACTTTCTATTTATATTAGTGACTTAGTACACGTCTGTTCATGCTTAGGAATTGCATACCAAAGGGGATACATCCCCCTCTTTCAGGTGTTGAAAGGATTTCATATTAATACTCTCGAGTAGATTCAAGGACTCCTTGAGACTATTGAGTGGCCCCACCTTGAGATGCCAGTTTATGATGAAATAATCTCTGCAAGATAAAGAAATCAATTAAGGATCGCCTGCTGTCACTTCTTTATAATGCTTCCAATTACTCTTACTTTGTCCCCTTTCTGAACCTTCTTTTGTGTAAAACTTCAATAGGCTATTGTGACGCATCAAAAAGTGTCGTAAATGGTTCTGGTTTAAACAGTTCCATGGCGGGAGGGATTGAGGAATTTTCAGTCTACTTGAATGACCTTTTCCAGTACCCATCTCCAGTTGAAGTCAACATGGTCCGAGTGCAAATCGTAAGGGAAATCGACTCTTACACAATATGGCCACACATATACCCTGTGCAGTTGATCAATGGTATGTGCATCATTGTGCGATAGCTGCATCCATCTCCTCATTTCTTTCTTTTTTTAGTTTTCATGATTATTTGTGCATGTGAACTTGGGAAACCGTTGTTCTAGGAAGTGCAGCGAGTCGGGTACCGAGGGTCGGTGCTATGAGCCAGACAGCAGCCGCTCCAGGGCCTGCTGTTGACCTGACTAACCATGTAAGATGTCACTATGCACGATTGAAGCAGTTTATTTTCCTTTCATTTTCGTGCGTTTGTTAATTTTTTTTTGGGGTTGGAACCAGTCTGGCGGGAGCTTGAATTTGCGTGCCAGTGCTTTCAATGTGATTTATACACCTGAGAAGAGTGGGATCTACGGTGTTTATGTCTACTGTGGAAATGTATTACTGAATAATGGTCATCCAATCAAAAAGGAAGTGAAAGCAGGTATGAACAAGATTTCAAGTTTTCTAGTTTGCAGGAAAAGGAAAAGGAATTTTCATTACAAATCTTTTTCCTTTGTTTGCTGCTTCTTAATTATGAACTTTTCTGTTGCTGGTTTTAGGCAAATATCATCACAATTTGTATGGACATATCTGGATTCTCTAGTTCGTTCATTCATCCGTATTAAAAGCCTTACATGATAAATGCCATCCCAAATTTTCGCAGGTGAAGTTAACATGTCAGTTTCTGGAGTTGTGAAATACGATGCTAAGGTTCCGAAGCTGATTAAAAACGAAGTGGTAGTGAGGCTGATGGACTCATTCTACAACCCCATAATCTCACAACATTCAAGGTTGAAATTGGAGATTGTTTCGACAAACAGTTCCGGATCTTCAAGTTGGGTTTTTACAGACAATGGCGACGGGTCATATACCGTTTACTACATTGCACCAGACATTGGGACTTATGAGATGAGTGCGGCAATTGATGGAAACCGCTTTGCATCATCTCCCCAGAGGATCAATGTATACGGCAGTAAGGGGAAAAAAAAATCCTGAAATCATGAGATAACTTTGCTTTATACTTGAGAACTGTAGATTTATTACTGCTTTAATCATGGTTTAGACAAAACAATAATATCATGGATTTATCTGTGCATTAATGTGTCCACACAAGACCAAAGGGCGCACTTATCTTTTTGACGAGAGATCCACATAGCTAGATTTATGCCCTGTTTCTTGGCCTATATGCATGTATGGAATAATACTTGGTTTCTTATAAAGATGGTCACAAAAACAAATATACAAAATTCTGAAGCCTATGACAAGACCCCAAGAACAAAGAACCATTTGGACCTAAGTAAAGTTCCGTTATGAAATACTCCTGATCAATAGTTTCAATGTCTCCCAGGCGAGTATTTTCCGAAAGCTTATGAAGATGCAGTATCTGTATGGGAGGACGAGTCCATTGCTATTGATGTCCTAGCAAATGATTACTTCGCAGCAAACAACGCAAGTATCATTTACTTTTCTCAGGTAGAGAACTTTATCTGTAATGTTTTCCTTTCACCCCTTGCTTCCTCTAGTTCTTAGCATCCTTTAGTTCTTAGCACCTCAGTACGCAGTTTCGTGGTAATGTAAATTTCAATTTGTTGTGATTCTGCAATCGCATCGGCAAAGCAAATGGAAGCAAACCATTTCTGTTTTTTTGTTCTTCTGGGCTTGTGAATACTAACAAAACTTGCTGTGTAAATTCGAGTTTTATGTTTGTCCTCAAGTCACTTTGCAATATGGCGATGAAAGCATAGTATTAGTAGGTAGGTGCGGAGATATTGTTGAAAACTGACCTTCCAAAATGCTTCTTAGACGAAACCTACATGATACGTGTCTTACTTGCCAGCCAGGTCATGGTTCACTACTTCAGTATGGACGGCTTCTTAGATACACTCCTTACAAAGATTACTATGGGAATGACACATTCCTTTACACAATATCTGATGTTAATGGCAATAATGCAACCGCTTCTGTAAGCATAGTAGTGCTTAAAATTCCGCCCCAGTTTGTCTCCTTTCCAACTCAACTGCAAGCCATTGAAGATACGACCTGCCCCAAATTCGGGTAATATTTTTTAGCTTAAATATGCTCATCAGCTTTCTTCGAGGCTCTTTGACCTGACGATGTTTGTATCTGATCTGATAGTTTCCCTGACGCTTTGTTCTCTAAACAACTGTTGTTTTGTTCAGAGGTTATTCTGGTCTGAGGATAGCATATGCAGACTTCACAGAGAACATATCTGTCAGTCTTAGTGCACAGTTTGGGACTGTTTCTTTATCTCCCATGCTGATGGAATTCTGGCAGGGAGGAATTTTTGTGAGTAGAGACAGTGGAGAAGCAAAGGAACTAATTTTACAGGGACGTGTTGAAGCAGTGAATTCAGCTCTAGAGTCATTCCAGTATCTCGGGTACTCCAAAAATTCCACTTGATGCTTTGTTTGACAAGAACAGCATCACGTATTGACTTGCTTATGAAGTTCTTTTGACTTCACTACATTTTGTCTTATTCAAATTTTCATCATCAAGATAAACGTTATATTGTTAGTTATTTTAATGACTATGTCGAATGTTAAGAGTACTTACAGAATCCATTTACTTATGGGGAATTTTTTGCCCCTCTTTGCAGAAATCAGAACTTCAGTGGTGAGGATACAATCCGGGCTTCGGCTAGAAATGGAAATGGAAAGAACGACTTGGATATATCAGTGGTCGTCGAACCTATTAATGATCCTCCATTCTTTCGAGTCCCTGAATTTGTCATTCTGAAGTTCAATGGTGATGAAGCTTTGATCTTTGATAGGGAAAGAGACAATTTTGACTTCTTTGCTGGTGATCCGGACCTTCTTCACTTTTCAGGTTTTGATCTTTCGCTTGCTTCTTTTATCTGTTTATTTATGGTCAAGTTTGACCATAAGAATGGGAAATGTCTTCATATGGCTTTTAGTTGAAACTCGAAACTGTTCTTTGACGACTTGTGGAATCATACTTATTTCTGCAAATTCTGTTATATAATCACAAGACTAACGAGTGGGTTTTAATTTAGTCAACACAGAAACGTTAAGATCTGTATAATGTTGTGGTCCTAATTGTGCAAATAGTACATAAATCGTCTGAATGACAAAATATAAACTGTGACGGCAAAGTTATGAAGTGCAGATATCTTGGCTTTCCTTCTTTCTCTTCTTCTATGGGATCCTGCCAAATGATGTTGCAGATGGTTGACACGATGCTTTATCTGTGGGTTATATTTCAGGTGGTGGGTCTCTTTTCCTAGTCGAATTTTCAGTGGAAGTAAGTGATGGCTTCTTGGTGACCAGCCTACCGGCAGAGCTCATCAACTCGACTGAGCTGAAGCTGAGGATCACTTATCAGTGGCAACCTCTTCAGACTTATGTCACAATCTCGAAATATTTTAAGGTCAAAGCTGCTGGAATCAGGTTCCGAGGAAGAGTTGAGGATTGCAACAATGTAATGCAGCAACTGTTTTATCATGTAAGTAGCCTTTTGTTTTTCCCGGACAGATTTTATATGTTCCACATTAACACATCCCTTGCTGAATATACATTCAACCTGTGATGGTATTCATGCTTATTCCCTATCTCCAAAATAAATTATTTTCCAGAATAAACCCAGATTCAGTGGTTGCAATCAGTTTTTTCAGCCGATATTGCATGCAGTATCAATATTAACTTAAAAGGACTACCTAAGGAGCATAGTAGCCTTTAATTTGCAGGGTAGAGGAAATGGTGCCGTGTTGACCTTGTCACTAAACGATTTGGGAAACTATGGTTGCTATTTAGATTGTGCGGAAATGTCATCATTGCCCCTGTACACCGAAGCATCAGTCAATCTGATCGGAAGAAATCTGATGAGTCCACTGCTAGCTCGCTGTAAGTAGCCACAAAACACAACTTGGTTTGCTCAGTCAGATGGGCTTGATCGGTCTTTTGACTGTGGAGATTACAGATGCAGTTCTTATATTTTGAGTAGAAATGGAAACTAATCACTGTTAATCACTGTTAGTATGTGGAAAAAACTCAAAGTCTTTATGTTGTGTGGACTGCAGCACTTGGATCAGCTATCATCATTGAATTCATTCTTATGTCCTATATCGGAGTTGCACTTTTATATTTCACATGCAAATGCGCAATCCTTCTGGTGAATGAAAGGAGACGCAGTGAACTCAGGAATCCAAGTCGAACCGATGTGCATGATGTCCAAAATCAAGATGTAAGCTATTCACTAACCTCGTAGACAATATTCTGATTGCATTATCTAGTGACTAGAGAAGATTCTGAAGCAAAGTTGAACATAATCCTAGCTTCATAGGTTTGAAAGTAGACTAGCCTTTTTGAGCTGACGTATTGGACACTGCATATTTGTTCGTTTTGGCGTTCAGAAAAAGGATTTTGCACCCTTTCCACTGCATTGTCCCACTCTTTGCATTAACCTTATTTAAGTATTTGCCCTTTATTTTCCTGCCATTTTCAGTCAAGTTCACATTCTTCAGAAAATGGAAATCACTTCTCTGGACATCGCTCAAGCAGTTTGTTGCTCAGTGGGCAGCATTCTAATTTTCGACAGCGGTAATTCTTCTCTCTTTGAAACATTCTGGGTAGTGTTAAGTGTTATAACCATGCCAGTCTAAGTGCTGTTTCTCTGTCTTGACAGAGAAACGATTTCTGCAACATCTTTTCATCGACACTTTAAGTGAAATTTCACTTTATCCTGGATGATTTTTTTTTTTTTTTATATCTTTATCAATCAAAATATACTTCATTTCATCTTTTTTACTCCTAGCAGATAGTATGATCTCCTCTTCTCGCCTGTATAGTCTTGTTGCTTGTTTATTTAGGTGTAAAGAAAATACTCCCTGCTGAGACTTCCGAAGTTTGTTTCTTTTTGAACCAACTATGAGATTTGTTCTAATGTTTATGTCAATCTTCAGGTCAGGCCGTAATTCCCGCAGTGATGCATCCACCAGAGATGCACACTTCTCACAATCGGCAAGCAACCACTCTCCTGGAACTCCACAGCGCAGCATCATTCCACTTTCAATTGGAAAGGGATACAAAGATGTGGTTTGAACTTCCAATTTTCGCAATTGGACAGCCTTTGGAGTTCAGCATTATGTAAAGGTGATCAAAGCTGATTCAATACCTGCTCCTGAATTCACATCTTCTATCATGTCTCTTATGAGTTACAAACCAGTAGAGAACGCAAGTGCTTGGACCTTGACAGTACTTATTCCTTCTTTTGATTTGGCACATGCACTTAGACGCACACAATGTGCTTCCTTTGCAGTGATTCCATTTTGTACTACTCAAAATGATCAAATACCCATGCATATCCTCATCAATGGAACCAAACCCATTTTGAGTCTCTAGGAAAAGCAAAAATATATTATTAGCATATAAAAGCTAGCTGCTTTAGAGTCTCGCATACATAGTTTGAGAAATTTCGGGATCAGGACTAAGCCACGGAACAGTCTTGTTCATACCCACATCATTATAGCAGGTTTCAAAGATACCAACGCCCGATTGAGAAGAGGACAAGCCCTGAAACTTCAGAACTTTCCGAAGAAGTCATGAATGTGGTGGGTGACTTCTTGAGGTCTTTCCTCATGGATGAAGTGAGCCACTCCTTCCATGACCACCACATCCTCAAGAAAAGGCACATACTTCTTGAGCCCGCCTTTGTGTATGTAGTCTTTAGCACCAGGAGAAGTGTAAGTGAGGTCCAAGTCACCAACTATGAACTTGGCCGGAACTCTGATCTGAGCCCCGGTCCATGGTGCTGTGAGCTCCCAGTTCCTGCAACAACATCATCACAGTAAAATTAACATGAGACGTCATTACTGGATGGTAGTTGCAGAAAACTCATTGGATAGTGACATAGCTTCCAGGTGAAATTCTCATGTTGTGGTTAACTTAGGACATCATGTCAGTGTGATAGCTGATTAGTGCACTGAATTATTTGGTCTTTCAGACTATTTCATTAGGAGACTTCACGAAATGAGTTGGTAACCGGTATTCAATTTTCTGAACTCGGCAATTTTCTACATAATATCACTATAACCAAGAAAGATACACTTATTTTCCAAAGTAAAATGACACTAGCATGCAACATATGCTTCTAATTCACAAGGCAAGAGTTGAAATTGGTTCAGCAACATACAGATCCAGAGCTCTGTAGTAGTTGAATCCACCAGTGAACCCTGTTTTCTCGTACTTGGAGGCATAATAGTCAACATCTTCCTCAGTCAGCCATGAGGGTAAGATGATCAGGTCATCCATTGGGTAACCAAATGCTTTCCCTTTTGGCAAGAAAAGCTGGTCCGGGTTTCGGATTGTCAAGAATTCCTCAAGGACTCTCCTTGTACCAATCTGAGCAAATTCAGCTTCCATCTCTCCAGGCTCCTATACAGTATCAATCAACTAGCTCAGCCTAACTCAAAGCTAATCATTAACATGTGCAAGATACAGATTATTTCAGATATTGAATGATATGTAATGCGTTATGGAATAATTCTAAACGATTCATGTACTGTTGATTGTCCTGTCTCATTAAGTAAAATCTTATCACTCAAATCAATCAGAATGGTTCTAAAAAAATTGATCAGAAATGAAAAATAAGTTAAAATTCCTGCGAGATGAATCGTGATGACATCACGCAAAAGTCCTTGCTGTTCCACAAAGTGATGGGCGTTTTTGTTGGGTCAAGAAACGAGTCATTTTTGGACTAATGACCAAGGAACGGTCCATTTATGTTATTTTAAGTTCTTAAGAGTGATTAACCAGGTTAATATAATCAGTTTAAACAGTAGGAACTAGACAAAGGTGGCACCTTTAACCAAAATTTAACATCAAACAATTGCAGCGAAAGTCACAACACATTAAACAAAGATACCACAGTGAAACATCACTTGATATTCATTCTTTACGATTATCTCATGCAGTTATAATATTAGGCTAGGTTATCTCACCTAAGTAAAGGGAGTACAGACCTGCGTCACCATGAAGGCAAAATCCCTCCTGTTTTTCCAGTAGAAGGAACAGTGATTTCGACTAACTTGATCAAAAATCAGATTTGGTCAATTCACTTTATCTTTCTCTTAGAGGGTTCAGTCCGATTTCGGAGACCAAATGTTAGAATTTGCTTGTTTAGTTCAGTTCTTCATATACGGACACTGTAGATTGGTAAGCAGGACAAGAAAAGTGATAAGGAGCTTCCAGCAGTAAGGTGATTAGTGATAAATTCCATAAAAACTGATGACGAGCTCAAAATAATTTAAAGTCTGGTCAGCATTTCCCAACAACGCCAGACAGAATCATTCTGCAGAACAAAAAAACAAAAGACTGCGAAGCCAAATCCTTGGAGCACCGTCAAAATTAGCCAGATCACTAAGCGAAAAACAACTTAAGACCACCTCTCACCCTCTTCCCAGAAAACACGCCTCAAAGTCTATCAAAATGCAACAACCATGTGCACATAAACCACACAACTTCGAAAAGAATAATACTAGATATAACAAGATCCAGGAATCTGCATCATGTAATATGCCCATTTTCGTGGATGAATATTAGCGTATGTGGAACGACCCCCGGAAGAGACTAAATTGGAGGAAAAGAACCTGGAATCTGCAGATGTAGTAGTCTTCACCATACCCGGCCCTGAGGCTCTCCAGGGGCTTCTGGGCCGGGTTGCGTGGGGTGAACGGGACGCTGAGATTCACCAGCGCCTTCACGCGGTCCGGCCTGAACAGGCTCAAGTGCCACGCCACGACCGCTCCCCAGTCATGTCCCACCACGAACACCTTCTCTTCTCCCTTGGCCACGGCGTCCAGGAGGGCCACCAGGTCCCCCACCACGCTCAGGCTCGTGTAGGCCGAGGCCGAGGCGGGGGTGTCGGTGTCACCGAAGCCACGGAGATCAGGGGCCACAGCGCGGTACCCGAGGGCGGCGAGGCCGGCCATCTGGTGGCGCCAGGAGTACCAGAGCTCCGGGAAGCCATGGAGGAGGAGGACCGTGGGGCTGCGGGACGAGCCCTTGATCGCCACGTGCATGGCGATGCCGTTCACGGTGACGGTCCTGTGCTCTATTCCTTGCATCTCCATCTCTCTCTGTCTCTCTGTCTCTCTGCCTCTCAAGTGTGCTTTAAGCTCTGTTTTTCGAAATGGTCATGGAGAATGAATTGGAGGGAGGAGATAATGAGAGGGAATCTTTGCGAGGAAGGTCAAAAGGGAAATGGCTGAGACCCACTTTTGTCGTCCAGATCATGATGAATTCAGGGTACATTACTACATGTTGCTTTGTCCAAATGATAATATATTTCGCGCTCAAATTATAGCCACTGTCGAGGCGGCGGCAGGTCGCCAAGACTCATAATTGTTCAGACCACTAAAAACACCAAACAACCTGTGTAAACCCACTGCTTCGTCTCTCTTCTGCTAGATAGATGCTGCATCTCATCGCGTACAATCATAAGCCGCCATCGGGTCCTTGCAATCTCGGTCGCTTGGCGGTCACCGGCGGTTAGGAGATTTTCATTCGGCACGAGAAGATCTAGGTTTGGTCGTAGGGCGTTTCGGATTGATCGTCGCACTGCACTTCTCTCACGTTGCATCATTTACTAAAATGTTAAGACCCGTCGAGACAAATGAGTCTAGCACTGCTCATCACTTGGGAGTTTGGATGGATGACGAGTTGGAAAGTGTCATCTCTGATATAGGACATGGGGGACAAAGCGACCAGAGCGGGTAACGTGCATGTCTTTTCCTTTGCGGTCCTTTTTTGAAGAAGTGGGAGGACTTGAAAACTTTAAGTGCTCGAGGCTCGATCAGACCAAAGGATCTCAAAACGGGCGAGGATTGCGCGGTTGTCGACGAGGAAGCAATTTCAGATTGTACCTTGGAAGTGAATAGGAAGAGTTGAACCTAGAGGGCCAAGGGGAATAGTGTAAAGCAAAGTTGTATTTCGATCTCAACTTTTTTCCTTTGATTGGCGGATTTTAAGAGAGGGCCATCATGGCCCCGTGACCAAACGTTCCGCTTATGCCCTTCATCCATCTTGAGTGAATTTTGTGAACCTCGTGCGTTAACGGGCCAAAATGGATCCCGACATGATAGATCCGAATCTAAGCGAGTACTTCCTGATCCTGTGAGGCTAAGGCAATGAGCTCGGCATGGCGTGAGACCTACGCCATCTTGATTGAAATGAGGAATGTACCGGGGGCATCGATCACCACCTCGACGATTGGGGGAACCTTTGTTATGATTATCTAACTCTGCGAAACGATAAAAATAACAAGAGGCAAGAAGGAAATTTTCAATTGCTTGCTTTTATTGACCAAGCAAATGTTTGCACTTCATTTTGTTCGGTTTAGTTTCGTGACGCAAATACATGGGACAAAATACCAAAAATGCCATAAATCTATTGTATTTATACTAATTCAATTATAAACATTTCAATTAGGCCAATTTAGTTCTAAACAATTTTATATTGATAGCAAATTAATTCATCCAATCAATTTAGGCTAGAAATTGCTAACACGATGTCATTCTCTTGCATGGTATGGCTAACATTGATATCAACATTTTTTATAATTTTTTAAATATTTCTTTTTTTCTTTTTATTTTCCTCTTTGGCGCTTGCCCTCTCTCAAGTGCGATGGCCTACGACCAACCACCAACAAAAGGAAAAGAGAAAGTAAAAAAAAAAAAAGTAAGAAAATAAAGAAAAAAATAAATATCATTAAAAAAAGTCTACATTAATGTCATGTGGGATGGCCCATATCACACCCCGATTCCACAAGGATGGGGGCATGACATGGCCGTCTTTTCCACAAAGGATGCAGCCTTAGCAAAATCAAAACTCAATGTGATAACAAAATTTATACATCGATATATGCATTTGACAAAAAGTCATTTGATTACACTATTAGAGTTTTCTATAATCCACCGACACGATATATACACATATTCAACAAAACTAACTCAGAAGATCATCATCTACACAGAACATATATCTAGAAGTCCCCATTACCCAAAAGTTCTTCACCTGCTAATAATAACACTCACGACCTATTTGCAGCTCGATGAAGAACCTTAAAAGCAAGTACATGAAAGGAATGAACTACCACTACTCAATAAATAATACATTACTTATGAGCAAGTCAATCAATCACTATGCATCGTTATAAAACGATATCATAACTCATCATCTTAAATTTAATATACAATATACATAAAATACTAAAAATGTATAACTTTCCAACAAAATTATATATGTACAAGATTAGTCAACAAACCTACTCAACAATAACAAACAACCACCAATGGTCTAATCCATTGACTAATCTTATTAGTGACTAATCTAATGTTCATCATTAAACTATGGTCATGTTTGACACCATGACAAAGGCAACCAAGTATATCCCCTTGATTAGATCTACCACCTATATCAAGTTGGTGACTCGGCCTACAAAGATATCATGAAACAATATGCATACTGCTTCCTCAATGAATTCTCAATGCATTAATATAAGCAATATCAACCAACATCTTTCTCCAACAAACCACAGTCAATATCAGAAAACTATTTGATAAACATTTCATAACCAATACGAACAACTTTTGGAAATTCCCTTCACAAAACATTTAACCAAAGCGTCCATAAATGGTCTTTTCAAACTACGTCATAAGTTCAAAAAAAAAAAATCTACTTCATAAGAATATTCCAATGCATTTTCAATCAAATAAAAAGGTAATAAAAGTTTGATCCCATTTTATGCAAAAAACATTCTCTCAATAACTCATACTATATAAAAATTCTACCATTTTCAAGAAATGAGTTTGTAAATTCATAGAAGAAATAGTATTACTCACTAGGGAAAATCGAAAATCAACTTATGGTGGTTACTCAAACTGACATACTCAAATTCCTAATAACTAATTGAAAAACAATATCAAAAAATGAATAAAACAATATTCTAACAAATTACTCGACTAAACTATGTCTATTTGCCAATAAAATACCACCTATGCGTCAATGAAAAGCTCGCCCATAGCAGAAACTCATTGATGTCTACTATGCATAGCTCTTGCGCTAAAATTGTTCATAATATGACTTCCTCCACTAAACTCCATTTCAAACATATTAATAGTCAATAGAAAGCCCCTTCAACGTACTACAAGAACCCCAAGTTTACCAACCAAAAATCTAGCCGAAAATAGGTGAAGTTAAGCCCGAAGTCACTATTCAACGCATGTGGCCAACTTCAAAATTCCATTGTGGGCAAACCATAAGCAAATCAAGATCAGGAAAATGCTATAACTTCATAAAATCCTAAGTTATCATTTCCACACATAAATGTGGCCCATCAACTCGTCAATTGTACGTAGTAACTTCGAATTGATATAAATCCAAATTTCATGCTCTAACTTCGACAATTTCTTTGATTAAACAAAAAGAGGCTTCAATTACTTACCGAATGTTGCAAACTAGACTTCAATCGCTTGTCGAAGTGTTTGGTTCAGTTTGCATGAAAATTCTCTCTCTCCCCCCACCTTCTTTGGTAATGTCACTAGTACTCTTCCTCTTACACTCACGCATTACACTCACACATGATCTGTTGAAGGGAAAAATGAAGATGGCCTGGGCTAAAGGCTTGGATAACAAAATATGTGGGCTGAATTAATGGGCCTTATATTACACTTAGTGTCTATATTAGCGATTTTTGGTATAAATTGGCCGAATTGATATCATTTTGAAAATACTTAAGACTAAATTAATCCAATTGAGATGTTTATAATTGAATTTGTACCTATGTAATAGGTTTAAGATTTTTTTATACTTCTCCCCAAATACATAACTGGAAGTCAACATGCTCTTTCCTTTCCCTAGAATGAGATAAATCCCTTCCTTCCTCCCACCAAAAGGCAAGAAAATTTTCTTCTTTCTTTCTAATTTCTTCTCTCTTTTGCACTAATGGATACATTTGTTTTGTTGAAAATGACGAATTTTGAAAATGTTTTTCTAAAATGGTCACTTATATTACTTATAAAAATGGATAAACGATTTTTTTATCATTTACAAAAGTGTTTAGACATAAATTATTATTAATACTAAAAATAATTTTTATTGATTGATTATTTCAAGTGAAATTTCTTTAAAAATATATATTTTTGAATCATTCTTTTTTGTTTTTTGTTTTTTTTTTTTTTTTGGTGGAAACAAATGGCCCATTAGGCTTATGGGCCCATAATATGGATCTTGCATAGAAATGGGACATCACTTCTCTTTTGACTTTTTGAGAAGCACATCCGAGATCTGGATAGGCACGAACCCTTCACCTGTCAATGAGGAATTTGGGAAATCCCTTAATGGGCAACAATGTCATAGATTTGGTTTTGACCCCTGAGGCCCTAATAGGTCCTCAATTCTACCTCAATACATGTCTAGACCCGATTCAGTCCCTTGTCCAATCCAATTCATAGTTTTGAGACAACCGTGTTCATCACTTTACATCCTGGAAGAATCCTTTAGCTTTATCAAGTAAGATATACTTCGTTTCATCTTTACTACCCCTAACAGGTATTATGATCTCTTCTCGCCTGCACAGTCTTATTGCTTGTTTATTGGCGGAAAGAAAACTCTCCATGCTGAGACTTCTGGAGTTTATTTGGATTTGTTTTAATGTTTATGTCAATAGTCAGGTCGCGCTGAATCTCTCACAGTGAAGCATCCAGCAGAGATGCACACTACTCACGATCAGCAAGCGACCGCTCTCGTGAAACTCCACTGCTCAGCTTCATCCTCTTTCAATTGGAAAAAAGGATACAAAGATGTTGTTTGAGCTTCTGAAATTCTCGCACTTAGACAGTCTTTGGAGTTTGAAACATCATGTAAAGAAGATCAGGACTGATTCGACACCTGCTGTTGAGAGTTCGTATCTTCCGTCATCTCTCTTATGAGTTACAAACCAGTAGAGAGCACGGGCGCTTGGACCTAAACAGTACTTCTTCCTTCTTTTGATTTGGCACGTACACATAGACGCACGCGATGTGCATCCTCTGCAGTGATTCCACTCTGTACTAGTCAAAATGATCAGATACCCATGCATGTCCAAATGGATGTAACCAAACCCAGTTTGAGTCTCCAGGAAAAGCGAAAATATCATTTTAGCAGAAAAAAGCTAGCAGCTTCAGAGTCTCGTACATAGAGAAATATTTGGGATCGGGACTAAGCCATTGAACAGACTTATTCACACTCACATCATTTTAACAGGTTTTGACAATACTGGCACTCAATTGAGAAGAGGACAAGTCCTGAAGCTTCAGAACATTTGGAAGAAGTCATGAATGTGTTGGGTGACTTCTTGAGGTCTTTCCTCATGGATGAAGTGAGCCACTCCTTCCATGACCACCACATCCTCTAGAAAAGGCACATACTTCTTGAGCCCGCCTTTGTGTATGAAGTCTTTAGTGCCTGGAGAATTGTAAGTGAGGTCCAAGTCACCGACCATGAACTTAGCCGGTACTCTGATCTGAGCCCCGGTCCACGGTGCTGTGAGCTCCCAGTTCCTGCAACATTATCAACACATTGAAATTAACATGAGACGTCATTACTGGACAGTAGTTGGAGAAAACTCATTGGGACATAGCTTCCAGGTGCAACACTCATGTCATGGTTAACTTAGGACACAAGAAGTCAGTGTGATAACTGATTAGTGCACTGAATTGCTTGGGTTTTTGGACAATTTCATAAGGAGGCTTCATGAGATGAGTTGTTAGTTGGTATTCAATTTTCTAAACTCATAAATTTCTACATAATATCACCATAACCAAGAAAGATAACACTTATTTTCCAAGATAAAATGCCACTAGCATGCAGCATATGCTTCCAATTCACAAGGCAAGAGTTGGAATGGGCTAAGCAACATACAGATCCAGAGCTCTGTAGTAGTTGAATCCACCAGTAAACCCTGTTTTCTCGTACTTGGAAGTATAATAGTCAACATCTTCCTCAGTCAGCCATGAGGGCAAGACGATCGGGGTGTCTGTAGGGTGCCCAAACCCTTTCCCTTTCGGCAAGAAAAGCGGGCCTGGGTTTCGGTACGTCAGGAATTCCTCAAGGACTCTCCTTGTACCGATCTGAGCAAACTCAGCTTCCATCTCTCCAGGCTCCTATAGAATATCAATCACCTAGCTCAGCTTAACTCAAAGCTAATCATTAACACGTGCAAGATACAGATTTGTTAGATATTGAATGATACGTGATGCGTTATGGAATAATTCCAATTGATTCATGTATTGTTGATTGTCTGGTCACATTAAGTAAAATCTTGTCACTGAAGTCAATCAGAAAAGAAAAATAAGATAAAATTCTGCGAGATATATTGCAATTGACATCATCAGCTCTATCATTGTAGTTAGAAAAAGAAAAAGAAAAGGCAAGGATGACAAGTGGCTCTGTCATGCGAAAGTCCTCCCTGTTCCACTAAGTGATGCGCAATTCTGTCGGGTCAAGAACAAGCCATTCTTGGACCATCGAGCAAGGAACGATCCATTTATGTTATTTTAAGTTATCAAGACTGATTAATTAGGTTAAGTTAATCAGTTTAAATAGTTGGAAAGCAGACAAAGGTGGCACCTCTAACAAACACCAAACATTAAAAAATTGCAGCGGAAGTCACAACACATTAAACAAAGATACCACAATGAAACATCACATAATATTCATTGTTAATGCAAACATGAGGCGATCACATACTTATGATTATCTCGTGCAGTCATAATATTAGCGTTAGTTAAATTACCTAAGGAAAGGGAGAATAGACCTGTTTCACCATGAAAGCAAAATACCTCCTGTTTTTTTGCAGTAGCAGGTACAGCGATTTCGACTAACTCGATCAAAAATCAGATCCGGTCAATTCACTTTATCTCTCTCTTTGGGGGTTCATGCCAATTTCGGAGACCAAATGAAAGAATTTGCTTGCTTAGATCAGTTCTTCAAATACGGAAATTGCAGATTCGTAAGCAGGACAAGAAAAGTGATAAGGAGCTCCCAGCAATAAGGTGATTAGTGACAATAAAAATTGGTAACGAGCTCAAAACACTAGACAGAATCATCTGCAGAACAGAAGAACACAAGACTGCGAAGCCAAATCCTAAGAACACAGTCAAAATTAGCTAGACCACAAAGCCAAAAACAACGTAAGACCACCTCTCACCCCCTTCCCAGAAAACACAGCTCAAAATCTATCAAAGTTCAACAACCATGTGCACATGAACCAGACAACTTCGAAAGAATAATACCAGATATAAAACGATCGAATTTTTTCCTGATATATGACATGATTTTCAATCTCTCGCGTCATGTAATTTGCCCATGTTCATGGCTGAACCCGGAAGAGACTAAATTTGCAGGAAAAGAACCTGGAATCTGCAGATGTAGTAGTCTTCACCATACGCGGCCCTGAGGCTCTCCAGGGGCTTCCGGGCGGGGTGGCGCGGGGTGAACGGGACGCTGAGGTTCACCAGCGCCTTCACTCGGTCCGGCCGGAACAGGCTCAAGTGCCACGCCACGATCGCTCCCCAGTCGTGCCCCACCACGAACACCTTCTCCTCTCCTTTAGCCACGGCGTCCAGGAGGGCCGCCAGGTCCCCCGCCAAGCTCAGGCCCGTGTAGCCCGAGGCCGAGGCGGGGGCGTCGGTGTCGCCGAAGCCACGGAGGTCCGGGGCCACGGCCCGGTACCCGAGGGCGGCGAGCCCCGCCATCTGGTGGCGCCAGGAGTACCAGAGCTCCGGGAAGCCGTGGAGGAGGAGGACGGTGGGGCCGCCGGAGGGGCCCTTGATCGCCACGTGCATGGTGATGCCATTAACGGCGACGGTCCTGTGCTCTATGCCTTCCATCTCCATCTCTCTCTCTCTCTCTCTCTGTGAAGTATGCTTAAATCTCTGTTTTTTCGAAATGGTTATCGAGAATTCAGGGGAGGAGATGACGGGGAGGGAATCTTTTGGGAGGAAGGTCGAAAGGCGATCTGACGACGAAGACCCAATTATGTCGTCCTGACAAAGATGAAGTCAGAGAGTAAATGTTACTCTGTCCACGTGATGATATCTTAATGCGTTCAAATTAGCTACCGTCCAGGCAGCAGTTCGCTAAGACTCGTAATTGTTCAGACCACTAAAAAACAACCGGCGACCAGTACAATCATTAGCCCCTCTTTCGTTCAGCTTTGAGAGTGAGCTTTGGATTCTAAAGTACCTTGATCAAATGCAAATGTATTTGATTTAATTTTTTGGGTGATTTTGACAAGATGTAATTGCATCTCTAAAGAACTCTAAGAACCCTTAATTCGAAGTAGGTGTGGAGGTCTTTTCGCAATTACTATTTATCTACGAGGAAAATCATCATACAGAGGCCGACGACCGCCGAACAAGAGATCGCGCGCGCCAGCTACTGTCGTCTGAGGGTTGCCCGACCCTGACGACCATCGTCGGATCTTAAGTGATGCCTGGGTCGCACAACCAAGGTGATTGATGGCTTGAATCGTGCAACCTAGGCAGCCGTCGCCTGGGTCGCACCGTTCGGGGCCAGATTCGGCAACTCGGCTACCAGATTTGATGGTTCGGTGGCCAGACTTAGAAAAAAATACAAATATATATTTTTTAATTTAATAAAAGTCGTTTACAAATGTAAATTTTACCGAATGGTATTTTGGCCAAAATTGTATCATAATGCAAATTTTACCAAACTATATTTGCATTTCGGAAAACTCCATTTATCCAAAAATATTTGCATTTTTTCAAATGTATTCCCCAAAAGTTGAACCAAACGGGCCTATAACCCGCCGCCGTTGGGCCCTTACTATTGCGGTCCCTCGGTGGTGCTGGCGATTGGGAGATGTTCATTCGGCACGAGAGGATCTAGGTTCAATCGTAGGGCGATTCGGATTGATAGCTGCACTTTTCTTATGTTGCATCGTTTAGTAAAATACGAGACTTACTTAAGACTTGGGAAGTCCACTAGCATTGCTCATCATTTGGAATTTGGGTGGATGACCAATTTGGAAAATGCCATCTCTGAGATGGGACACGCGAGAGAAAAGCGACAAGAACGTGTAACGCGCATTGTCTCCCCCCCTCCCTTTTTTTTTAATGCTTTTCCGAGGAGTGGGGGTCTTATTTTACTTGCTCGAGGCTCAACCAATGACGGAAAGCGTCAATGGGAAAGCATTAACGTTCAGACTTACTTTTTGCCTGGCTCGGAGGGATTGCCCTTAGAATCCAAGATCACAACTTGGAAGGGAAAGCAAGAGCAGCACTTTGAGGCCAGGCGATTAGCATAAGGCAAAGTTGTATTTCCATCTCAAACTTCCTTTCGATCAGCAGATGTTACGGAGGCCCGTCGGGACCCAGTGACCGCACGTTCCGCTTATGCCCTTGCGTGAATTTGTGAACCTCGTTCATGAACGAGCCAAAATGGATCCATGTACGATAAACCCGAATCTAGACAATTATTTATTGATCCAGTGTGAGGCTAAGGCAATGAGCTCAGCATGGCATGAATGAGGATGGTTGGGGGGAAAGTGGGGGAAAGTGGGGGAGGGGAAGATGGAAATTTTCAATTGCTTGCTTTTATTGACCAAGCAAAAGCTTGCACTTCAGCCATCCGGTTTAGCTTCGGAAGGCAAATACATCGGTTGAAGGAATCAACATGCTCTTTCCCTTTTCCTAGGAGATATATCCCTTACTTTCCCCACCAAGAGACGAGAATTTTTTCTTTTTTCTTTTTAATTTCTTCTCGATAATGAATTTGCTTGTATTTACTAAAAATGATGGATTTTAAAAATAAATTTTTAAAAATGATCACTTACATGATTATAATGATCAATAAAAGAATTTTTTTATCATTTACGAAGATTTGTAGACATAAATTATTATTAATACTGAAAATAATTTATATTGATGGATTATTTCAAGTTATATAGACGATAATTTCTTAAAAAATATCTCTTTTTAAATTATTTTTTTTCGCAAAATAAATAGACCCATTTGCATAGGAATGTGACATTGCTTTTTCCTATGACTATTTGAGAGGCCCGTTTGAGACATTGGATGAAGGACATCTTTCTCGTAGGTCATGGACATTCACTTGCCAATGAGGAATCTGGGAAAATCCCTTTTAATGGTCAACAATATCATGACATTGGTGTTGGCCCATAAGGCCCAATTAGGTCCTCAATTCTTCCATAATAGATGTCTGGGAAAATCCCTTTTAATGGTCAACAATATCATGACATTGGTGTTGGCCCACGAGGCCCAATTAGGTCCTCAATTCTTCCATAATAGATGTCTAGGCTTGGTTCAGTCCTCTTGTCCAATCCAATACACACAGTTTCGACCCAACCATGTTTGCCACTTCAGGCCTATTGAGTGCGCTTGCCTGTTTGGGACAATTTTTTCGCTTTGATGGATAGGGTTTGAAATCTAATTTTAAACAATGTAGAAGGTTCAAAAACCTAAAAGCTGCCTGCTTTTTTTCACTGTTTGAAAGAAGTTGGTTCCTTTCGACCGGAGAATTGAAAAGGATCTCTCCATCCCAGGCAGTCAAACTCCGTACGCCTCACTCCAAACTCCAACTTTGACTCTTTTAACGTTCGGACATAAAATACCTACCCTCTAACCACATTTGATAGAATTTTTTTTTGTCCTCGAGCCAGCCCGATGTACATGGTCTATCCAAACGCTCTTGAAAGTCATCAAAAGCCTCTTTCATCTCGAATAATGTGATTTTTTTTATAAGCCACGCTACCGAGAATATTCACTCTCCGAACCATAAAGTTGTACAAAACAACTCATGAGAGAGAACAATGGAAATTTCTAGGGATTGACATTGGAGAACTTGGAACTTGCGTCAATTAACCAAGAATATCAAGAAAAATGGTGTGATATGTTGAAACCATCTGCTCGAGCTCAACTGAATCCCACGATTGCATGTAAATTGTCTTGCTCATGTGCACATTGGGTAAGGCTCCACTCAAGAAATGATAGCATGTTCAACAAGAGATATAATTACGAGCGATAAATGTTGTGATTGAATGTTGAATTTATCATAGCTGTTCAAAACCCTTTTATATATTGAAGAAATAAACGAAGGCAAGGCATGCATTTCTTGATTCTTCCAAGAGAACGATTGCATCCACGAAAATCAATTGGCCCTTGTATAAACTCAACAAGTGATTGGGCGTATATGACATAGGGTCATCATCTAGATAAAAATTTCGAGGGCAAGTCAACAGGACTCTCTATTTTTCCCTTATTTCTTTCCCTAATCGTTGCATCCAAGGCAGTTGGACTTACAACATAACTTCCGAGTTTTGTCCTAAAACTAGCACGGTCGAGGTGCGCCTTTTTATGCCCTAATTGAAAGTTTCGAGTCCGGCTTCCAAACTCGATCGTGCACGTCGGGACAAATGAAGGGCAGGGCCAGAGAGGGGTAGCTATCAACGGGAGCGGGGGAGCCCATGTTCAACTGACGGAGGTGAACGTTGGAGAGGGGATTGAATGAGAAAACGACGGCAGGATGGCAAAGCCAACCGCCGGACCCAACTCTTGGAAACCCGCACATGGAGCCGCCGCTTCTTGTTTTGGAGGCTTCCTCCCTCGGTTAAGTCATTTGCCAAAAGAAAAATAAAAAAATAAAAAAGATCAGAAGAGGCGATCGGTCGTATAATGTCTGATTTTGCAGGTCTACCGTGTTCGACGCTCTATCGGTCCACTTGACCATTGCGTACTCGATGGTCTCTTATTCTGGCAATGTTTGAACATGGACCCCTGAGCAAATCGAGCGCCGGATCATGCGGATTTCGCGTGCAACGTAATGGGAGAGACGTGATGAATCTTTGATTGAGATGACGTTTTATCAGTCCACCTGACCATTGCATACCAAAGCGGAAGACTTGACCTTTGACGTGGGGTCGATGGTCTCTCCTTTAGGCAATGTTTGAACATGGATCCTGAGCATATCAAGCGCCGGATCCCGCAGCTTTCGCGTGCGTCATGTCACGTTCTCTCGAGGTCAGTTTACCGTAGACCTCGCCCCTCTCTCGCTGCTTGCATAGATCCGGTCCACGTAAACAGACGCCATGAATCACGACTAAGATCTGTTGACCGCCATAAGTTCCGCGCGAGGTCCATAAAATCAATGTCACGAGATTCACCATTGGTGGACCGGTGTCGCAAGTTCACGCAAGAATCTACCCTTCTTCACTCGTGCTCCCCTTTGGGTTAGATCACACCGAGATCCGCGACATCATTGGTTCCCAAGCGCCGTTGCATCCACGGATCACATGCGCGCGGCGGCGCAAATGGTCACTCAGATCTCTCTCGATTTAAAAATTTCATCTCGCACTTACCGTTAATCCGCTCGGTATATAATAATAGCGAGGCTTTTAAGCAAGCGGGCCATGCGATGCGACGAAACCTACGGTCTAGGTTTTTTCCCGGTACATATCGAGCGGCCTCGGATTGCCCGAGCACACGTGGCATCACAAGATGCGAGCACCGTTCTCACTCACCAGAACGAAAATCAGGAAGAGGAAACGTCAAGATTTTGCGCATTCATTCAATCTCGAAGTGAAGAGAGAGAGAGAGAGAGTGGGGTGGAGCGTGCTGACCGGGTCAACGCACGAGAGCTCGCCAATTTCACTGTTCTGAAAAGGAGTGAAAAAAAGAAAAGCGAAAAGAGTCGGCAGCAGACACGAAAAGGGAGGATCAAAGCAATCCTCCCTATGGATCGCACGCCTTTTCAAGGGAATGAATTAAAGTCCGGGACGAACGAGAGCGCGCTCAAGTGACCAGGTAAATGGGGATGGGGGAGGAGGTGGAGGTCCTTCGCGGCGGCGGCGGCTCCTCCATGTTGAG
Organism: Eucalyptus virginea; assembly: GCA_014182375.1. NCBI lineage: Eukaryota > Viridiplantae > Streptophyta > Magnoliopsida > Myrtales > Myrtaceae > Eucalyptus > Eucalyptus virginea. The sequence continues at coordinate 51,670,738 of CM024521.1, forward strand.
ATCCCTGAGGCTCACGTACGGCACCTCCACGTCCCCCTTCCTCGCCGGCGTCAGCGTCCCGGCGAGCGGCCCCGACGACGGCCTGCTCGCCGTCCGGTACGGCGTCCCAGGGGCCGAGGTCCTGCTCTCGGCCAGGTACACGGGCCCGGACGCGGAGCCCTGGAAGGAGTAGGGCCTGCACCCGGCGCCGTGCGGGTCCTCGATGCGGTCGCGCTGCTGGTGGTGGTTGTGGTGGGGCTGTTGGTGGTGGGCCCACCGCTTGAAGAAGAGGAGCGCGTTCCTCCACCACCGGGTCTTGTTCTTGAACTTGTGGAGGGACGACGACGACGACGAGGAAGGCCTCTTGGTTTTGTGGTGGTGGTGGTGGTGGTGCGGGTGGTCGTCCTTGGAGATGGGCTTCTGGAGCTTGAAGTGGACGGAATCGGTGGGCCTCACGGCGGCCGCGTCTCGCTTGTGCCTCCTCGCTTCCCCAAGAACCTGCACGAAAAATGTCGGACCCGGAGCTGAGCATTCACGAGAAACGAGAGACGCCCGCGAAAGAACAGGAGAAGAAGAAGGCGAGAAGGAAACGAGAGCAGAGACGGGACCTGGAAAAAGTCGAGCTGAGGGTCGAAGCCGTAGTCGCTGAAGTGCTGTGTCTCCGGAATGGGGAAGATCGGAGACTTCGCCGACATTGTGGGCGCTTCTGGGCTGGCGTTGCTCCCCTTGACGAGCAGCGGGGAGCAGCTGTGTAGTGTCGAAGCTCTTGCAGAAGAAGAAGAGAAAGAAGGAGAAAGTGGGGGGTGGGACTAGCTTTAGTTTTGATGTGATTGTGCTAGTTTTAAGGGGCCCAAGGTGGGAAGGGCCGTTGGTGTTGGGGAACCCTAGTAAATGCTTTCCATACCTTTTAGCATTTCTCTCTTTTTATTAAACTTTCTTGTCTTATTTTCTAGGTAGTTTCAATTTCGATGCCGTGATTCCTCTCATTCATTATTTATTGCGCCTCTCTTCGGTCGCGCATGTGGGGGCGACGGCGAACACCGGATGATTATTACATTATTAGTAGGAGGCTACTTAGCCCTTGTAAGCTCTCCCCCTTTTCGTACGAAAAGAAGAAAGGTTTTGATGGAAATGTAAGCTTTTGTGTGTCTTTAATATGTTTTCTAACATGTGATGTAACGGGACTTTACTCCACCGGTGCACATGAGCCTCCTAGTCAAAGGTACACTAGCACTAACTCTACTCTACACCAACAGGTTTGATTGCGATCCGAGGTTGGCCATGGCGTGGGGGTCTGTATCTGCTTGCCCTGTCGTCTTTCTTCGCGTTTTCAAACTTTGGTGGCGATGGAGCGTGCTTTTTCTCCGAGCTGCTCCGGCCAAAGATTAGAGAAAGTCTTGGGATGAACACGAAAGGGGGAAAAAGCAGAAGGAACGAAAATTTGCAACTCTCTTTTGACTTGGGATTACTGGAAAAAGTGAGGAGAGATAGCATTGCTAAGATTCATATGCACGTGATAGACCCAAATCGTTGCATGTGGGCCAAGCAATCAGAATAAGTATTTTTGAGTAATTAGCGAGACGGATGACCATCTAGACATAGGTGTTAGTTAAACGTCACTTAGCACAAGCTTTGCATGTCTTGGAGAGGAGTGGAGGGGATCTACTTTGATACCATTTATAACAACTCGATTCGTTTCACGTGTGTCAAGTTTTTAAAAGGAGTACTTTGAGTAATCATATAAGGTGATAATCATTTGGAGATAAGTGTTAACTTATGAATCTATCAAAATAGCATCTCTCAACCGATCGTGGGACTTAGAATATCATAAGCTCCATCACTTAAGGAGTTGATGTACTTGTCAACGTTGACCTGAATTGCCTAGCAATACTCTCCTCATTTACTGTGTGATTTGATCTAGTTTTGCTTCCTTCGCCATTATAAGAGCTTGCCGAGAGTCACACTATTCAAGCTCTCTCGCCCAAACAATCACCTCTTACCCTTGTTTGATCGAATATGGGCTTAATTCGTCTTTGAACCTTACAACTACTAGAGAGGGCCCTTGTCTAGTATCATCTATAATGTTTATGTCTAGTCCACGAGGGCTAAACCTCTGAGTAGCCACACAAAATAGTGATTATCTGGGGTGGGTATGGTCATTGACTTATGAATCAAATAACATCTAAAGTCCCACGTCGGTTGAAAGAGAGTATGTTAATTGATTCATAAGTTAATACCACCTTCTTATGGTCATCAAATTGTGTGATTATTCAAGCTACTCTTCAAACGTTTAAAAAATCCGATGGACAAGTGGATTGACATTGACAATATGAATTTTTAAGTGTGAAATGATTTGGCAAAGTCATGGTAGCACGCTCAACTTGTCTAATTTACTAACTTGAAAAAATAAGTTACATTGAACTCAACTCAACTTGAGATAACTCAATTTCCAACGTCCTCTAATATTTTATACTTTTTTGGGAGCAATTTTAGGAATAAACTAGATCCAACCTCAAGTCTTATATGATCGGATCTTGTCAATGTATTTTATTACTCAAAAAGATATATGAGAAGTACACGAACTTTAAAGCAAGGCAAATTGAAGCAATGCAAAGTTTAAAATATTATAAAACAAAGCCAAATCTAAGAAATAAAGAGGACTAACAGATATAGTAGGGTTAAGCTGTTTTATAATAATGAATTTGTCAAATAAAATAACCAGCGAATCTCACGTTTTCATTAGTGATGAGCACAAATAAAAAGTTCCCTATCCATTAATCACGGTGTGTATTGCTAATTAGGAATTCGCATCCGCCCAAGTTCAACTTCCTCTAAACCATCCTCGTGCAGAGAGTCAAAATCAAAACAAAGCAACTAACCGAGTCCGTGGCCTATATAAAACCGGAGTCATCATTTCCGGTCAAACTCCATAGCGTGCACATGCCCATTTCTTTGACCAATCCAGACGAGAAAATTCACGTGCGTTGGGGTGCATGTATTGGATCCGGCGAAACCAAAGCATCTCTCCTCGTGGACCGGCCCTGTACCTTGCACCCCCCATCAAGTTAGCTAGGATTCATCGGAAAAAGGACTTGGAACGGAAAACGAACTTTTTACACTTCTAATCTGTTTGGACTTTGACCCATTGGTGAATTTTCGAAATTCTACACTCTTTTTTCTTTTCCCTATCAAACACTTCTTTGAAATACTTCAAACATGTGGAATATATATGTTAAATGGGCGGGCCAGGTCAAATTGAAAGCAATCCAACCTAAATTGACCAAATTTAAGCCATTTTCATACGATACATATTTAGTAATTCAAATTTAATTGATACCTAACTCAATCCCTATCGATAAAATGCTTTCATCATACCCAACTCATATGAGAGCATGGAATGAATGAGTGTGAAATCGAGCGAGAACCAGAGAGTGTCATCAAAGTTGGTTACGTATAAGTAAGTTGTGAATCCATTTAACTTTCATATTATTTTGACATTTATCATTTTAAATTCATTTATAACCCATTTATTGAATAGAACTAATCCATATAATTAATAAATTCATAAATATGAATTTTAAAATGAGTTTATAATTAATTTTGACAGATCTAACATGCACTCAGGCTTGCCAAGGGGATGATAAAAGTCATTTTGAAGCTGGAATTAGAAATGATTGGGACCATATCCCAATATCTGCAGGGCAAGCCACTGTGCACGAGCGCCATGTGAACGCCATATATGTGGGTCAATCTAATTGCTGTTTGACGGGTCACGGGCAAAGGATCGCTACCCTTTTCCATCTTCTTATGGGTACAGAAGATCATGAACACCATGAGGGAATTCTGAAACTTACCCACTTCCTCACGTGCATGGAGATGATGATATAATTGAATTCGAAACAGGGAATCTGATTATGAAGTTCTTGCTTTTACTGATCCCGGGCCAAGTTTTGCCGAGTCAATCACAATTCAACAAGAATTTCATATTATGAAAAGCATCGATGTAGCTATATAAGAAAATATCGAGCACGGACTGTCCATCTATTGGTAAAATGAAATAAATTAAAAGGATCCATTGACTCTCTATCTGAAATAGATCACTAATTTGGCTTGTCCTAGTTGATTCAAAAGGATTTGAATCCTTTAAAATCGATGTATCCAAACTTGGCCAAAAACTCCAAACTTTGTGAGGAATAGGGGAACCGACAAGAGAGTAAACTTAATCATTATATCCTTAGGTAAGGCATGTATTTTGATAGCTATATTACAAGAAACGAATCTAAAGTTCATCTAATCTGCTTATATCTTCTCTACTAACAATCTAAAAGTCCAGACACCCCAGAACCAGACGAAGATCGCGTAGAAAAAGGAGCTCTTGCGACAAGAGAGGAGTCACGTAAAGTGTAATTGCTCTGAGTTTTGTCGAATGCAAGCTTATATCCTCTTTCTTTATTAAGGTAACCAAAGTCTCTAACTTTCGCTACATGTATATTGCTAACATGACGCAAAATGGATCTAGTGTCGACCTGCCAAACAAGCTCCCCATCAAGAAAAAAATAAGCAAAATAAAGAATGAGAGAGAGAGAGACAGTAAGACAGAGAGAGACAAAATGGATCTCGTGTCGACCTGCCAAACAAGTGCTCCATCAAGAAAAATAAGCAGACGACAAAGAGAGATAGAGAGAGAGAGGATTAAGCATCGTCACAAAAGCATCGTCGCCCCTTGCGATCGCTAGCAAGGTTCGCTCGGGTTTAGTCACGCTCTAGCAAAGGTCGTGCGACCTTCCCCAGGAAAAAAAACCGAGGGTCTCATAATAATCGCGATGGCAGTAGACGGCATTTTATGACCCATTCGAATTTTGTTGTGATGGTCCAACGCGCCTTGTCGAGGCGTTCTGTAAATCCTAGCGTAGGCCAAGCGACCCTTGGCAGTGGTTGCATTTGGCAGCGATGCCCCAGGTTGTTCTTCTTCTTTTACTCATTTGGCTATCATTTGGCCCCTCATTAAAAGCACGCATCTATTTCGCACCCACGCCGAAAGCTTATCTTTGTTACTCATAATGATTGACACGAAAAAGGTTCATTGCATAAACAGGTAAAGTAAAAAGAATCCAAGTGCTGAACTCAAATCCGTGGACCAACTCGCACAGGTTACGATAGAAAGTCATTATCGTTCCAAATGTCTCGTTCTTTGATTTCCATCCTCCCAAGTCTGTTTAACCAAAGAATACCATATATCAGGACAAATCTCCCTCGACGGGGTCGTCGGATCTCGAGTCAAAAGTGATCGAGCGATTGCAGACAGAGAGCCGTAGCCCGTTACACAAAACCCGAGTTGACGTGCTTCCAAGGGAAGGATCCATTCGTCACGAGTGAAACTCCAACCAGCGCACGCAAAGGAAAGAAGATGGCTCTTCTCGTTTGTCGAACCCGAACATACGCAATAATTTTGGCGAAGAATCGTTTGAAATTCTTGCAAGATGGGGTCGAACGTGCATTCACATGAATGTCCAATGATAGAGACGCAAATAATTTGGTGAAGATGCGTTTGAAACTCCTGCAAATTGGGGTCCAACGTGCATTCACATGAAGGTGATGGATGGCTAATTTTAATTATCAAAATTGACTTCAAATCAAAAGCAAATGCACTCTCATGTCTTGAAGACTCGAGGGATTTATAAATTTGAAATGCTAAAGTAATGCGAAGACAAATAATTGAGAACAAATGAGAAAATTGCAAGGAATCATATTGTAACAGATTATACGGCTTTCATTCTTGATGCCATGCTTGCTCAATGACTGAAATTGGACATAAGCTTCTTAAAGGAAATTAATGAAGCACGTAGGCAAAGTAAAAAGCTTACAAAACATGGCTGGAAAAATTCTATAATCACACATAAGTACTGGAATTTGGAAATCTAATCTAATTTGAATTTGAGCAAAATCTAATTTGAATGATCTTCTACAAAAGCTAACCAGCTCCTCAAAATTTTTTATGCTTTGATTGATACTATGTGATTCTTGATTGTAGGGCATAATCTATCCAGTATATGTGTCGAGAGATGTGTAGGATGAGAGGTGTTGGAGGGGCGTTTACTTGGATTTCTTTTGTATCTTTAATGAGCCATTTTGTTACGCATGCTGATATTCTCCCCCAAGAATCTCTAATCACCTCTTGTGCACTACTTTGAGGATGATTTGTAGCTACTCTAATCCTCTATTAAAATTATCCCTTGGAAAATGATTCATTCTTGACTTACTAGATTTGTTATAAATTTCACTTAAAATATATACATTGAAAACTCATGATCGATGAGCTCTTCAGATATTTACAATTGATGAGCTGCTAAGCATTATATAGAATGGGTCTCGTGAGTTAAATGTAGTGCCGTTGCCTAGATTCGGCCACTAACTTCTTTATGTTCGGTTCGATGTTTGGGTCTAGTGTTAATACGCGACCGTAGACTTTTGGCACTGGGCTTGCTACAAAGATCCCTTGCCATGGTTGCCATGGCTAAGCACAGGCTGTAGCCCTAATGAGCATAAGGGTCACCACACACTCATCAGAAACAAGAATCAAGGAGAGGGACGACGAGCAACGAGGGCATAGACGATGAGGTTGGGCCATCGAGGTGAGGTCGGTAATCATGGCGATGGCTCGGTTGTGTGTGATGTCTTCAACTGTGTCTTTGGAAAGATAAAGAGGTGTTCTTTAATCATATATGGTGCTAAAGGAGACTAGTATCTTGAATTAACCAATCGGAGATGAGTATCAGCTAATTCTAGCCCCACCAATAATTAGGAATCAATTAGCATCGATCCATCATGAGATTGATAAATATATAAGTATATTTCTTTTATAACTTGCCAATTCGGAGGATACAACCATATGCCTTTACAAAATAAATCACACCCCTCGAATGAAATAAACTAATTCCGAAGCCTAAAAAGAAAGAAACGAAGATTTAACGAACGAAAGAAACTTCCTTAATAATCCGATTCTCTATGCACAAAGTCAAACTTGTTCTGAGGGGTCAAACAAGGGCTGCGACGCAAGCAACCCGATTGCCCTGGAAGACCGCCACGTGTCCGCAACTTGCTCCGACCGGGAGTCCACCTAGACTTTCGAGCCTTTTTTTGACTCTGACACGCTAGACGCCGAATGTCTTTTTTCCCCCTTTCCCATACACGACAAAATGATCGCCACGTCAGCACCTCCGCGGCTTCGGCGACGCCCACCGAGTTTTACTGAGTCTCGCCTCTCCCGACCGGCGACAATCCTCGCTCCAAGTCCACCTCGGTCGCCGGAGGCCCACGACTCGCCGGGCTCGTCGCCGCCGCCGCCGCCGCCGACGACGGTGAGGGGCTGCTCCCCCACCTTTCCCTGCTCAGGATCCTCTTGAACGACAGCATCCGGCTCACCGGCGACCTGAGCCGGCTCGCCGGCGTGTCGCACCTCGGCTCGTCCTCCGGCTCGGCCCACCGCGGCACCTCGATGGAGAATCCGGCCAGCTCCGGCGGCTTCCTCCGCCCGGAGAGCGGCGGGGCCTCCTCCGCCGACGAGGAAGAAGCCGCCGCCATCCCCGGCGCCTCCTCGTGCTGGCAGGACGAGCAGAGGCCCGAGCTCGTCCCGGCCTCGGCCCGGTCAAACCCAGGGATCGCGATGGCGACGAATTCTTCGCCGACCGGCTCGACCGGAGAGCGGCAGAGGGGGCAGGTGGAGTGGGAGTGGAACCACATGTCGATGCAGTCGACGTGGAACGAGTGCTTGCACTTGGGGAGCAACCGCGCCTCCTCGCCGTCCTCGAACTCCGACAGGCACACGGCGCACTCCGGCGGCGCCTCGCCGCCGCCGGTCCCGGGGACGGCGGGGGCGGCGGCGGCGGCGGCGGAGGAGGAGAAGGTGAAGACGGGGAGGGACTTGAGGACGGAGGAGTCGAGGCCGCGGGAGGCCTGGGGGGCGGGGAAGTCGGCGTAGAAGACGATCTGGGTGCGGCGGTTGAGGCGGTTGCGGCGGAGGAAGCGGCGGCGCTGCTGGCGGCGGAGGAGGAACCAGCGGGCGTAGAGGTGGAGGGAGATCATGATGATGACGACGAAGAAGAGGACGATGATGGCGGCGAGCATGATCCTGCCGTTGAGGGCGTAGGCGTTGGACTGCCCGTTGCCGTGGAAGTTGGTGTTGGGATCGCCGAAGCCGTAGTCGTCGCCCATGGCGTTGCAGTCGCCCACCAGCCGGTTCGTGTGCGCAGAGAGAGAAGAGAGAGGGAGAGAGAGTAGAGAGAGAGAGGGGGGGGATGTTGGTTTGTGCCTGCGCTGGGAGGAGGTTTATTAGAAGAGGGGAGACAGAGAGAGAGAGAGAGAGAGAGAGAGAGGGCGAAAGTTCGTGAAGGTTTCGGAGGCGCGCGGAAAGATGAAGACGAGCTCCTGAGGGTTTCTCCCGGTCCCTTTGAGACGCCTTGGTTGACCCGGGATCCTCTCGCATCCTTCCGAAATTTACCGTGTTGCCACCACTGCCGCCGCGTTCCCCATTTCACACGAGCGTGCAGAACGAACCGCTCGTGCTGGACATAATCTACCCAAGGAGGTTCGGTCCAGTTCTCGATTCCTAAAAATGGAACCAATGTCCGGATGGTGACTATTGACTACATATATTTTTTCTTAAGAAATGTAAGCTAAACACTATCTCATCTAATGGTATTGTAAATTACGGATCAATGACATTTAACTAATTGTTACTTTCCTCAATATCTTAAGATTTTTCATTTTTTCTCGTTGTGCATAGACACTCTTTAATGACCAGGAGTAAAAGTGATTGGTTCCGTTGGACTAAACTAGGTCAGTCCTCGGTTCTCAATTTTGGAGATCGGGAGCCAATCACCCTTATTTAATTCAAGGCCTAGTGAATATCTCGCCAAGTGAACGGCGTCGGATGATGAGCGAGTGAGATAAAAAGATTCAATACGGTGGTGACTGGAACATCCTACGCACGTCGGAGCGGGCGTCGCCTTGGAGTCATGCAAAGCTGACGCCTCCACATAATTTTTTTTTAATCGCCTCGAAATGATTAAAATCGACGTCATGAGTGAAGTGGCGTTGGAAGGCAGAAAATTAACTTCAAGGCATGAGCAACGAAATGGGTAAATTAAAAAAAGAAAAATCATGAAAAATCAAGAAACACCCTTCAAAAAATTTGAGAAAAAATGAGGAAAGTGAGTGCTTCGAATTGCAATTGACTCGCCAGCCAGTCAGATCTAAACAATATGCTCGACGTGTGAAAATGGCGTTCCCTTGAGCAGCACGTCTTTTGCATCGATGGGACAGGTATCCGGGTCTTCGTCGTTTCCCCTCGACGACCGGCGAAAGCCAAGGATTCGATGACGGGTTCGCGGGCGAAGAATTCGATCCGTGCGGGATTGATTTCGGGATCGATCCCCCCCAATCTCCCGAAATCAAACCATATTCTCGGTTTCTAAGGAAGTAGCACCTTGCCAGTCTTTTGGGTCCGGAAATGAGAAAAGTCCCGACTCTAGCGACTTCGATGTGACGAGGAACACAATGAAACGAAGTCTCAGCAGCTCGTGAAATCTCAATAACACGCCGAGCGGTTGGTCGGACACGACGGTGCCCTGCCAATCGCCAACCACTCCTGTCAACTCAAGTCTCCCGTCGATTAGCACCGATCATATTGGGATCTTTCTAAAGCATGACCAAGTCGCACCGCGCGATCTAAACTCTATTATTGATAGACCGATCCAAAATGGGTTACAAACTTATTTCTTAACTCATATTCGATTCTAACAAAAACAGAAAAAACCCATATTTGATAAGTTAAATTATCACATGAGTCAATTATATTCAATAAATGGATTACAACAGTAAAACTCAAAATAATATGGATATTAATTAAGTTCACTTTCTCTTGTCCTTATTCGGTCTCATGCTCTCATCTAAGTTTGGATATAAAATTTCTTAAATTAGTTTAATTGCAGAAGTATTTTAATAATGGATCTGGCTTGAATAGGGATTGGACTATTTGGATTTGATCCAAAATTCGATCCAAAATCCGCGTTGAACCCCCGATTGACCATTGGCCGTTCTACAAATTGGACACCACCTGCATCGAGTCAGATGAATTTATTACTTTCTTTACCAGACGGCAATTTGATGTGACAGTCTTACTCTTATTGACTATCATCAAACGTGGTTACCGCGTTGAACCAAACACACAAAATACTACAGGAGTAAGCGAAAATATAAATAAGTAGCGGGGAACAGACGCGGTAAAACCCAACAGCATTGCGCGTTAGCACAAGGTGGACGAAGACCCACGGGATCTTTAATAATGCCACACGCAGGATATTCACTCACGCTGCTCCTTCCCTCCATTGTCCTCACTGTTGTCCGACACGGTTTTGGTTTTTGGACTCTTCGGTCGCTCTCACCTGCACCACTCTTTCCTTCATTGACTCTGGAAATGAGTCCTTTGGAGTTAGTCAACCAAACCAAAGCCCCAAACCCACGTTTGCACCTACTCCTCAAAACCATCTTGTTGATTAGCATTGCGATCGAGGGGTGAAATGGTTGTGTTTCAAGGCGGAACGCGGTACTGGTGTCGTAGGTCCCAATTCCCGAACCGAACCGGCAGGGTGGTTGTGAGTTCTTGGATGATCAGCGGAAGGTACTGGCGTTCATGCCGTTCATGCAATTCGCCATCTTGCGATTGCAGGGTAAGTTTAAAAAGGGTGAAATATATGGAGTGCAAGACCTCTGCCAACATATTAGAAAAGGAATTAAAAGCTTTACAAAAATGTGGTGGTGTTACATGGCCCCAAGAAAGTTGTGATCTAAGCAATCACGTTCCTTTGCTGGGGAAGGAATGACAACACTAATCACATTGCTATCTATGTTATAATGCTCGTCGACCAATTACACTGGCTTAATAATAAATTAGACAGTAACCGAAATTACCGATGCCTACGTTCTGTTAAGAGTGTCGAACTAAAGAGGACGAGGTCCCAATCTTATTTGCTCTCGAGCTGTACAGCCACTTGCCCTGATTGTCCGGAAAAAGGATACGTACCCGTGGCACACCATGAGGTTCATGTCAACCAGCAGGGTGTAAATCAACGGGCTCCACGAATCGCGAGCTCCTTCTCCTTTTGCTGTCGGGAGTGCACCTCACGCCGCCTACTTTCGCGACCTTAATAGGGAACTTAGAATGAGGTTGTGATGATGATATTCTTGACCTAGGCCTCGAAAGAGAATTGGCAGGAGACTTCTCCCTCTCTCTAACCGGTTCTTTCTTACTGCCTTTTCCAGTGTGTTTTATGGGAGACCTCAGCCTCTTCTTCAACTGTATTTCCCTCTCCCTCGTCTTATTGCCGATTAGACGAACGTGGAAAGGATTCACAGCAGTATAACAGACAGATTCCCTGGTGTCACTCCTCTCCAAATCAACATCTCCATTGTTCACCTGAATTAAATTATAAGCATGTGGGGGAAGCTTGTGATTTTAGCAATCTTCGAAGTCATTTGAGTGAGTATGATTTTACATGAGTGATTGACTGACAAAAATTGGATAGCAGACAGAAAAGTGCCAGCATAATAAAGAGATTACCAATTGAAGAAGCGCAGAGAAGGTTCGAGCCACATCATGCTTCTCTTGGCCATGCACGATATCAGCAAAGGACATGGCATTCTGTTGATCTGCTTCTACAGAAAGTTTTTCGAGGATTTTGGTGCTGTATCCATGAATGTCAAATGGAGGGCGAGAATCCTATCAGTAAATGAAACTTCCGAAAGTCAAAGAGCAAGGAAAACAGGACCGTGGACTTTAGTAATAAGATTAAACAAGAGCTGTCTTTTTTTTTTTCCAAGTGAAAGAAGCCAAAAATATTTACTTGCTCTTCCAAGTTGTGCTCAATCTTTTGTTTCCATGTCGAAACTCGTGCAGCCAATTCAGTCTGTTTCTCACTTTCAGCTATACTGGTAAGGAGAGCATCCTACCAGCAAAAAATGGATTAACAACACTCTGTCAGATATGGCATAAAAAGCAGAGTCTCTCCTTTCATTTTCTCACATGACTATTATTGCATCACACAGGGCATAAGCAGAGGTTGGTGTTGTAGGAAAAGCAGAAATTTTACATACAGCAAAATTTCACAATGGTAAGAAACAAGATAGAAAGTATTCTCTCGAACCAAAAGGAAATTCTTTAGGGTGTATATGCAGTAATGGTTTAGATCTAGCGAAATGTCAAATAATTACTCAAACAAAAAACAACTGACAGACCACATTGTAACCATATGCTACAGAATCAGATGGGATACTCAAAAATACAAAATTGATTTATATGCACAAAATTCCTCATCAAAGTCTTACAGTAACTGCAAAGTCCGGCTGGTGGATTAAGAGGGAATATAGTATAAGAAAGTCAACTAGAAAGTGCACTATGACCCAAAAAAAAAAAAAAAAAAACAAAGTGCACAGGTCACCGACACTCACGCAGACAGGGATGAAAAAGCTCCAATTACTTAGTGCTGACTTGACAAGCCATATGTACCGGAAGCACTATAGTTTCAGCAGAAATGATACTAACTACGTGAGAGTGACAAAGCTATACTTACTAGGTGAGAACGACAGAGGTCTTCTAAATTTGCATTTGACACCACAGCTTCATCTCCAAAAGCCTCATCAGCCTCCAAATGAACATCATCATCACGCTAACCAGGTAGCACAAAAGGTTTAGGAGTTTGCACCCATAAAACTTCACAATATGGACTATCGCTAGTCAATCTACCTTATCAGGGAAATGTGCATCTTCATCCATTTCATCAACATGCACATTCTCAGGCATGTCCGCATCAACTTCATCAAAATCAGGAACTCCATCATCATGTCCCTGATCTCCGTTCATGTTATCAAAACTACCAAAAACATTTGAAGTTCCACAAATTCCATCTATCAGCGACTGTCTTAGCTGCAATGAAAACACACATAACATTCATTGATCCGAACCCAAACTATGAGATGAGGATAAACATACATTACCTTTTCAAACAATGGTGGGGATTGGGTCCCCTGCTGTCTTTCATGGGTGTTTTGATTTTCCCACACATATGTGAATTCCGGACTAATAGTGCCATGTCTTCTCGCAAGAGGAAATTCATCCACTAAAGAGACTTTCCTCGAAGAATTAATGGCAGGCTTTCTGCAGGCTTTTACTAATTTACAAAAAAGGAAAACAGAGCTGGAAAATTCAGCAACATGACAAAATGAGAATATAATCAAAAGATATATGTTTTAAGGACCTCTTTTGAAAGGTTTCACTTTTAGATTCCCAGGTTCATGGGGATTTAGAGGCTTCCATGGGTCGTCATTGTCATCGTTGTCATCATTATCTTCATAACCGAAGTCTGCAGGTCCTGCATCATCATTATCCATGCCAAACTCATTTTGAGAGTTTATAAAGTCATCAGGAGCAAGAGGATCTAGCCCCACGTCACAACCACTAGCTCCGATTCTGCAGCCAACAGGAGGAGATTGGTCCAAATTGTTCCGGCTCTTTCCAGCAGATGACTTATGTGCACCACCCCCAGAGCGCCCTGTTGGGGATTGAAAGCTCTTGCGAGTTGATTTGACCTTGATTCCTTGGCTCTGCCCATTTCCAACATCTTCCTTTAAGAACGAATTGACTGTGACAGCATCACATGAATCTAGGAGGATAAAATCCCGGAAAATTTCACTGCTGGCCAACTGCAAGGAAGATGGTCATAAAACGTATTTACTGTGCCGGAAAAGTAACTTTTTAAGGCATCAATGTATTAGAAGACATTGCCAACTTTTATACCAGATACGACTCCAATTCTCCAGCTGTATCAGAAGCATCTAAGCAATCACCTTCCAGTACAACCAGATTGGCAGGAGGCTTTACAAAGTAATTTGGTGGAGCATCTTTCTCTAATGAGCTATCCAGAGAATTCTTCGGGTCCACTGCAGTACAGAGGATTTTAGCATGCGATGCAATATTGAATTAACCTTATCGTGAAAAGGCAATGCAAAATAGGACCACCTGGCACATCATCTGAGATCCAAAAAGGATCTTCATCTTCATCTGGAACCACGCCTAAATCACTTTCTTGGGGCTGGACTAGTGTGCTTTCATCCTGATTTTGCTGCCTGCTCCAAGCAAAACATGAAATCTAAGCTTAAAGCTTCATCTTAGGAACTCCACGAGAATAGCTCTCAAAACACAAGCTTGCAAGGTAAGCAGGCTCTTGAATGTTTAACAATCAACTCCAAAGTGCATTTCCTGATTAGGCATGTCTACGGCTGAGTTGTTACGACCATTAAAGTAAGGCAAATATGGAATGGACAACCCCCCCTAGCGCACGTCCAGATGGGTCATATGTTCATTCTGTTTTACACATCATTACTGAATTTCCTCCCAACAACCAATTCTTCATCGACACTACTCTAATTCTTCATCAACACTACTCTTAAAAAAAAGGAACTTTTTAATACAGTCCTAGAAGTAATATGAATTGCACCTCCATTGCAGCTTTAAATGACAAAAGACTACCTCCAAGCCCTACACAATCACTTCGTGCAGAAAACATGGCTTGCCCATCAATTAGCCAATTCTAACAAATGCAAAAACAGGGATTCGATGCTATAGTTCATACCGCTAAAAAAGGGGAAAGCTTAATTTTGTCTAAGCAAACGAGAGACAAACCGCTGTTGAGAGATGAACTCCAAAGCGTGCAAAACCAACGAATACAGATATTCCACCTTCCGGCTGTAAACTTGGGCCGAACCCTGGAGCAGCAAAGCAGCTGCATTCCCACGAAAACCACCCCAATTAGCATCACGGAAGCACAAAAATTCGCAAGCCTATCTAACCCGGGGACAGGAAAATAAAAATGCAACCCAATATCTCAAAACCTTCAGCGAAATTCACGTGGATGCGACCGTCCTCGTCGTCGGGTATCTCGCCGGCGCAGATCTTGGCCAAGTACTCTTCGAGCAACCGGTCGAGATTGACGGCCCAGTTGGACTCCGGGTCGCGCTCGGCGTGGACCCTGTGGAAGCCCTCGGGGACGCCGCCGGCGGCCGGCTCGTCGCGGAGGCTGGTCATGTCACGGCGACGACTGAGGACGGGAGGCTCATTCCGGCGGTTGCTCGGCTCGGTGAAAACCCTAGAGTTACCGCAAATTGGAAGGGGAAAACCGATCGATGGAAAGGGGTTTCGGCGGAAAGCGAAGGTTTTTCGAACGACGGGGCGTGAGACGGTTCGAGGGCAGGAGCTCAGTCGCCGGACCGGCAACGGCGAACGTATCGCCGGGGGGCGCGCGCGGTGCCTTACCCACAGAAGCGCCGGGAAGGAGAGAGAGAAGGGGAGGAGAGAGAGGGAGAGAAGTTCAAATTGTTCTGGAGAAGAAAATTTCCCGCTTGAGCTTTTTGTTCAGTTCTGGTCTGATCAAATTGGGCTTTTTGTATCCGACAAAAAAAAAAATTTGGGCTTTGTCAGGTTCGGTCCAAAACAACTGGACCTTGCATAGAAATCAGGTCTCTCTCTCTCTCTCTCTCTCTCTAAGATTAGGAAGGAGCCCACCTAAGGTAACCATGGACTAATTTGTACTTTATGGCGTCGAGAATCAAATTGAATTGAGCTATAAAACAAATATGATCGAAGTCGACAATCAATGCTTGACATTATGTATTATGTGCATTTGTTGATACTTAAATCGAGCCATCATTTCTAGCCATAGTTCTCATTAGGCCCCTCAAATGAATGGGTTGAATTTGATTTGGGTCGGGTTGGAATATGGTCTGACCCAAAATGACTAATTGAACTTGGCTTGATCAATTTTCGATATGATATGAATTTATGAATTTAACGACTCATCCCCGACTTGACTTTCTTAATAAATTTTCTCCTTAAAATGTTGCCGTTGAAGAATGAGAACAAGCTCACGGAGTTGGTTAGGAAGCTTGTGTCGAGTCATGGGTTAGGCTTCGCACAACACATGAGTAATGTAGAGACGTGAATGAGCACCGCGCTAAAGGATAAAAACACTTGGATGGATGGATTTTGGGGTTAGTAATGGATGAGGACATGAAGGTAGTAGTGAGATGAAAGGTGGTGGATCTTGCCCGGGTGACAATCAATACCCTTGCTCTCATTAACCAATTTGCTTCTGGGCATTGGCCGCCCATGATGACCATAGTACAATATTAGCTTTCCATTTGTACCCCTCTCTCTATGCTTGTGCAGATTCCACGAAATTGGCATGGGTCGGCACTAGTCATAAATGATAGTGGTTACTCAAGGAACTTCTATTATATTTAGGAGACTGATTTTCTTATTATAACTCATCACAATCACTAATATTTTATCGTTATTCCTATACAAATTGTCTAACACACAAAACATTTATCTGTGGTCAAGAAATACTATTTTGAGATCATAAATCCTCTGGAGGATTGGTGTTTCAGGATATTATAAAAATCCTCTAGTTAATTACTTAATTGTTGATAAGGTGAAAGGGTTCTTTCTCAAATCTTTGCAGGATTTCATGCCTATAAGTATCATCTCTTAGCGTGATCACATGCAGTTTCAATGAATTATATGAAATCTTAGTATGATCATATACCTCATCCCACAAGTTGTTTTATTCAATTTTTCATTGCACTTATCATATCTATAGGAGTAGATTTAGGATATATTGTTATGAATTGTGTATAAATATGTACATTTAGAATACAAGAATTGAATAGGTTCACATTGGGATCTTCCATTTTGTGTCCTTTCTCATCATCATAATCGAAAGATTGTGTATAGAGTCACATCATCAAGTACCAACAACTTTTGATAAAGAAAACATTACCAACAATGATTCTAATAACAAAGTATCGCATGACGAAATTGTTTTAACTCTATCTTCTAACCAGTGGTGCATGTATTGCACGGTGAAATTTGCCTGAGTTATAGTCAAAATAAATCAAAGTGACCATAATAGTTATCACGTTGTTCCCATGCAAATTTCATATGGTCCCACAGATATTCAATGGCGTGATTCGATCAATTGGTTAATCTAGGCTAAAAGTTTTCCATATTAGGTGTTGGAAGAACATAGATTGGTTGTCATGGGAAATAGTGGTACGGTAATTCGCCGAATCTGCATCCTTTGGAATCTGCATCCTTTGTCCAAAGGATGCAGATTCGGTAATTTGTTTTTGGCCAATAAATTTTAGTAAAAATTACAGTCCTGCATAGGAGGACAAAAAGTAGGCAACACAAAAGATGAGTCAAAAAATTGGTTAAATTTGAATACGTTGGAAACCCATAAGGCCCCATATAGAATCGAGCTGTTTTAAACTCATTTCAACCCATTTTAAAATTTCACTGACTCACATACAACCTGGCGAACTAAAATAACATTAAAAAATGGGTTTCTAAGCCATATTATCACCTCCACTGATCATGTTAAGCGGAGAAAGGATACCGCTTAATTATATATAATATAAAAAAAAAAAAGACGGTGTTTGATGGAGATCTTTTTAGATTGAAATTGTAGGGTTTGGCGGGAATACGATTCCGCACCAATCTACTCAAATATATCCTTATAATTTGTTAACTAAAAGAAGCCAACTCGTAAAGGAGATACAGCCTGGAAGGGACAATTGTTTCACACATTTTCTAATACCTGAAACCGACCTTCGATCTTGGAAAGATTGTTTGGGATTCATATATGGGAACGCGAGGTTATTCACTACAGGTGTCCTCAAATGCTGCCTGTCCATACATTGGAAAGGAGCTAAAAAAGAAAAGAAAGAATACTTTGGTGGTCGAGGAAGTTCTATATGTGCCTTTATCCAGGTTATTCACTGTAGATGTCCTCAAATGCTGCCTGTCCATACGTTGGAAAGGAGATAAAAATAGAAGAAAGAATACTTTGGTAGTCGAGGAAGTTCTATACGTGCCTTTATCCCTTGATATTTTTTTAAGTCTTGGACTTCATATATGGAAGAATCCATGTCATAGAAAATTTATGATGCTAATGAAACTTGAGCTATAAGAGATGAGGGTACAATCCAGCTTACTTGATTAAATGTTCTCAATTATCAAAAGTTAAGCTCTCGATACGAGAAAAGTTCTTTTTCTAATGAGTATACATACTGTTATTATTTTCAAAATCATGTGCAGACATGACGGTCTTTAATTTCTCTCTAATTATTAAATAAGAGTGTGTTTGATAGCAATATCAAGTGTGTTTGATCACCTCTGATAACACAAAACTCAATCAATTGTTTTGGGTCTAAAACCACTTCATGCAACTAGTAAGGAAGGGATTACTAAATTAATTAAGTTATCAAATACCCAATGAAAATTAAAGTATCACTAATGACATTGCAAAACCTTCCAATAATGCTTGCTATTCCATGCTCGGTAAGAAATAAAAACAAGGGTGGTGTGTTAAGGAGTGATGCTCATGAGTAAGCATTAGGCCACTATAACTTCTTATGATTTCAAAACTCAAAATGACATTAGCTTCTCCCAAGTCCTTCGTATCAAATTTAGAAGTCAAAAAGCATTTCGTTAAATCACAATATCAATGCTTTCAAAAAAAAAGTATGTCATCAACATATAAGCTAATAATTATAGGTTCACTATCAGCAATTTTTGTTTATACACATTTATCTACTTCAATAGAGGAAAATTTATTATTGACTAGAGCTTGGTCAATTTTCTCATTCCATTATTTTGGTGCTTGCTTTAGGCCATATAAGGCTTTAAGGGGGAAAAGTGTCAGAAAAGTTCTAAGCCTATTACATTTCTAACAATTTTATTCTAAACCTTTTATTTGTGATAATTTAGTCATAATCCTTTGACCTAGTGTCAATTCAGTATATATATTTTGATCTAGCGCCAATTCAGTTTTTTCAGCTATTTTTGGTCGGATATTACTAACGTTGACTCTGGTTAGCCTGTGTGGCATGGTGGGTGTTAACTTAGATAACTTTTAATATTATTTTAATATTTTTTGAATTATTTATTCATTTTCCTTTTCTTTCTCTTTTTTTCCCTTCCTCTTCCTCCAGCTGACCTCTGGCTGGCCTCGTCAAATCTAGCGAGGGTAGATCCTTATTAGCCATGGGATTAAGTTGGCACTAATAAAAGATTTAGGACTAAATTAGTATCAACGCAATAAGTTTAAAACTTTTTTGACACTTTTTCCAACTTTAAGAAGTTTACAAACTTTGTTTTCTTAGCCAGGAAGAATACATTGCTCATGTTGCTAATGTTTAGTGTGGGATTCTAATTCAACAAGACCTATCTACTCTCGACATATCCTTAAATTTGTTGATTGAAAATGCAAAGTCGGAAAGGTGATTCAGCTATTGCAAGAATCAATTCCATCCATAGCATATTCCTAATATGTACTTTGAACCAATCTTAAAAAGATATAATACGATGTATAAATAGGAGTAGAATGTGTTCATTTACATTTATCTACATCAGGCAAAGCGGAAAAGAAGAATATACTTTTTGGTAAGAAAGTTTTAGAATTCGTTGATATTTTGGACGGTGCTATTAATCGAAGGTTCTATTCTTAGCATAAAAAATCATGATGCTTATAAACTTAAACTACAAGAAAAACGTGGGCATGACTCCATTGCACTTCATTAACTACCCTCACATTCCCAATTTGTCACGAGTTTGGCTCTGGAACTGTCTTTCAAAATATTCAGCAGGCGGCAAAAGTCTCCAATAATTAGCATCACGCACGTGAAAGTAGAGGGTATTGAGCTTGTATAATAGTAGGACGCTGAGAATGCATAGAGCAAGTCAATGCCATCCTATATTTTGAAGTACAGGAAAGGTAAAAATTCTTCAAAAATCAAAACTTTAGAATTCTAGAACTTTTCCTCTTAATTTTAGGACCAAGGTAGCATTTCCTAGCAATTACCTTTGGAAACCATCTGAATGTGGGTACGAAGAGCCTTCCTTTTTTTTTTTTTTTTTTTTTTTTTAAGAGCCTTCCTTTATTCCTTCTACATTGGCATGGCACTTTCCATGAGCTCTATATAAACTGATCTTCGCCTTCGAACTTGACCACAAGAAAGAAACCAAATCCAAAGCTTACACAAAACTTTCTTCTTTAGCTCACTCTCCTTCTACTAACTCACCTCAATGGCACCTCAGGGAGATCGCCTCGCTGATATTGGAAGGGAGGGTTTTGCACTAATAGACATATTTTATGGTGGAGGAAAATCAGGTCCAGCACCGAAGAAGCCATGCAATGTCCCACAGCAGCATGCTCCCATTCCCAGCAACAAGAACATAATCGATAGCGAGAAGGCCGCCAAAAAATACAAAGGAGTGGTGGTCGTGGAGTCCCGCAAGAAGAGGAGGTTTGCCTGCTGGTGTTTTTAGGTTCTAGCGCTGTAACCGGATGAACAAGTCCACGTCACTGTTTTCGTCATATCAGTCATTTCAAACTCTAGTACTGTTTTTTTTTTTTTTTTTTTTTAAACTTTTGTTTTCTGGTCTTCTGAGGTTTAGCTGTGCACTTGGATGTGTCTAAGCTAGTAATTGGACCTGGGTTATACTAAACACCCCGCGTTTTATTCTTGTTTGGTTAGAATATCTATGGTATAACTGTTATTTGATTGGCGTGAAAAGAAGATTCCAATCGTTTCGACAGTGGATGATCACAACTTAAATAACTTGCCAATGTTCTGGTCCAAAAACTATCCTAGAACTAGGTGGCCCATCGGACTCTGTGGTTCCATTCTTGAGTTGCTCCTGCATGATTCAGTTCCTAATATTGACTAAGATTTGATAAATACTTGCTGAAGCCGGATCATCCAATTACGCAAGATTCGGTTGTACATCTAGCAAGCGCTTGCAACATATTGCAACATATAACTACACAGATGGACATTCCTTGATTTATTGGTGCAATTGCATTTTTTTTCTTGTCTAGGATGCTAACTATTCTCTAGGATCAAACGTCACTATTATTGTAGTGGAGAAATATGTCCTCTAACTTCCAAGATATGCCATGAATTATTCATCTTCTATTCATAAATTACAAGTAGGAACCATAAAATGTCAGGGATCCGCATGTGAACAAGCAAAAGCAAGACCTTTATTTTTAGTGAATTTAAAAGTGGTTCATCTTAACCAACAGAACGAAAAGAATAAATGAAGGGGGACTCATGATGCACATGTGAGGTTAACTCTGGGTGTCTCAGCTCAAATACGCGAAGATCTAATTTTTAAGGCTCACGGATTTCTCTTAATTATAAAGCAGTGCGCGTAATCACTTTAGCATGCTTTTTGGATCCACTTTTGACTAGAATTTAAACTTTTTTGCGTTGATGAAGTTTCTCCGATCTGTTGGTACCTGGTGGTGTGCAGATGAAGGTTAGTATGTGGCTACAAGCAGAATAATTAAGCTCTTGAAGAGAGAATCATTTGACTGGGAGGTTGTGATAAGAGAATCTTAAAACACTCAGAAAAGTTTCCACCGAGAGACGATCAATTTAATGAAGCAATAGAGTTGTTCCAGGCACGCCGAACCGCTTTTACATCCCTCCAAAATCACCGAAGATCTGAACCTAGAAATTACAAGTACCAAAACAAGTGATTCAGCTGCCGCTTGCTCCTCTCCTTGCATGACGGCCGGAGGATTCTTTAGATGAGTCGAGCTGCTAAACGTGGCTCAGCACAAACTTGTTACCTCAATTTTGCTCAATTTGGATTGTGGCTATTATAGTGGGTTTAGCTCACTAAAAAGCAACGATGTCACTACAGATAGGATTGTACCTCTTAAATCTCATGAGCAGATGCATTATGACCTTACACTGCTAAGAAAACTTATTGAGATCCCTTGAAGAAAAAATCACGTTGAGTGTACAAAATAATTGATAATTAAAAGATTGGAGAGCCGCTTTTAAAAACTAGCAAGATCAACTAGGGATTGATATATTAGGCAATAGGGGTTTAGCTTGAAATTCGATGAGTTAATTACGTTGGAATCATTCTTTCACATTTTCTTTTACATAGACTAACCTTTATTAATGTTTTTCGGGACTTAACCAACCAAAAAAAAACGAAACGAAATTAGTGCACACTCTGTGGAAGCCCATCGGGATGCTGCTGGTGGCTGGCTCGTCGTGGAGGTTATTCATGTCGCGGAGACGAGGGAGAAGGGAAGGTTCATTCCGATGGCTGCTTGGCACAATAAAACCCTGGAGTTACTTCAAATGGAAGGACAAACTGATCGATGAAAAGGGGTTTGGAGAAAGCGAAGGTCTTCCAAAAGATAAAAGTCTCACTGTTTGAAGGCAGGAGCTCAGTCACTGATCGGCAACCGCGAATGTGTCATTGGCGCACGTAGTGTCTTACCCAAAAACGCACCAGGAAGTGAGAGAGAGAGAGAGAGAGTTGGAAAAAGCTTTGGAGAAGAAAATTTTCCGCCTGAGATTTTTGGTCCGTTCTGTCTGATCTGATCAAATTAGGCTTACAAAGATATCAGGTCTGTTTATCGAGGCTTAATACGAACTCAATCGTACTTGATGGTGTTCAGAATCAAACCTCTGTCCCTCCCAGTGTGGCTTTACAAAACTAATCAATGAATATGAGTCGTTAAAACATGTTTAAATGGACTAAAAGAGTCACGTTTTTTTAAGTATTATTTGTAGATGAATAGATAGGTCTTACACGTTTATAAGACGAACATAGTTAAAGATGATAACCAATACTCTAAACTATGTACTTTGTGCATCTGTTGATATTCAACCAAGTTGTGATTTCCAGCCTTACTCTTCACGACAAACTGAGAAATGATAACGCTTCATTTTATATAAATTTAAAAAAGGAGAATTAAGATCCACTTGACAGAGTTAATGCTTGATGGACATTAATAAGGTTTAAATTATAGGGTTAAGTGGGAATTTGATTCCACACCAAAAGAGGCCGACTTGGAAAGTAGATTCAAATTGGAAGGGACAATTGGTTCTCAACACGTGTCCTAAATACTTTGAGCTCTCCTTCGGACTTGAAAAGATTGTTTAGGATTCATCAATAGACTAGAAGGTTGTCCAAATCAAGGAAGGGCGGTGATCGAGGAAGTTGTGCCAGCGGCTTCATCTCTTGACAGAATGTGTTTGTACAAGTGTCGAAATCAGGCAAAGGAGAAAAGAAGAAGAATATAATCTAAGGTTTGACAGTTGTCGCTATGCTTTATACTATACCTGCAATGATATGGAAGGTACTGCTCTTAGCATTAAAAGTTCACCATGCTAACGAAACTTGAACGACAAGAAGAGGTGGGCACGATTCCAAACGACTTCATTATCTATCCACAGTCCCAATTTGTCAAAAGTTTGGCTCCGGAACCATTTTTCGAGATCATTTGCGGACGAGAAAGGCCTTCTTAATCTCTCTCTCTCTAAGTACCTAGTTATTGAAGTCTACTAGTCATTATAATTGATGGAATAAGCTCCATCAGACTTGCTGCGATTCAACTGACCTCACTGGAAATATGTCATCGGGCCAATAAAACGCGGGTACTAGGAGCCTTCCTTTATTCCTTCCGCATTTCCGTGGCACTATCCATGAGCTCTATATAAACCGATCTTGGCCTTCAAACTCGAACACAAGAGAGAAACCAATCCAAAGCCCACGCATAAGTTTCTAGTTTAACTCACTCTCCTTCTCCTATCTCACCCGCAAATGGCACCTCATGCCAATCATCTCGCCGATATCGGAAGGGAGGGTTTTGCTCTAGTGGACAGATTTTATGGTGAAGGGACATCGGGTCCAGTACCAAAGAAGCAATACAAAGTCCCAAAGCAGTATGCTTCTGTTCCCAGTGACAAGAACGCAATCGATAGCAAGAAGGCCGCCGAAAAGTACAAAGGAACGGTGGTCACGAAGTACTACAAGAAGTTTATTGGCTGGCGTTTCTAGGTTCTAGCACTGTAAACGTGTAATGGTTCGAGTGACTTCCTAGAAGGTAGTAGGAACCGGATGAATAAGTTCTTGTCACGGTTTTCACGGTTTTCCTCAGTCACTTCGAACTTTAGTACTGTGTTTATGTATATCTTTTGTTTTTCAGCTTTCTGAAGTTTAATTGTATGCTTGGACATGTCTAAGCTTTTAATTGGACCCATTTTACACTAAACACTCGACTTTTTATTCCTCTCTTTGGTAAAATTTATGCCAATCTATGGTATACTCGGACACTGACCGGTATGAAAAGAGGACTTCAATCGCTTTCAAAGTGAATGACCACAACTTAAAGAACTCGCCAATTTTCTGCTCCAAGGACTGTCCGAGAACTAGCAGGCCATTGGACACTCTGGTTCTATTGCTGACTTGCTGCTGCATGATTGAATTCATAATCTTGAGTAATATTTTACAAGGACTCGCCAAAGATGAACCATCCAATTACGCAAGATTCGGTAGTAAATCCAGCAGGCGCTTGCAAAATATAACTGCACAGATGGACCATTCTTTGACTTTTTGGTGCAATTGCATTCTTTCTCTTGTCTAGGATGCTAAACTATTTTCTAGGATCAAATATCACTACTATTGTAGCAGAAAAATATGTCCTATAACTTCCTAGATATGTCACGAATTATTCACCTCCTATTCATAAATTACAAGCAGCGAGCATAAAATATTAGGGATCTGCATACTAACAAGCACAAGTTATTTTATTTTCTTTCTTGGATGAAAGCGCGAATAGTGAATTTAAGTTCTTCATCTAAACCAAAAGAACGACAAGAATGAACGAAGGGGAACAGCTGATGCACCACATATCAGGTTAACTCCAGGGGGTTCCTCAACTCAAATATGCAAAGATCACTGATCTCTAAGGCTCCATCCACTTTTGACCAAAAAGGTTGAATTTCTGAACCATTTTGAGGGCTTTTGACGAAGTGTCTTCAATCTGTTGGTACCTCGGGGTGGTGCAGATGAAGTATGTGGCTCTTTGGCGGAGAAGTTGACTTCTCCAAGAGAGAATCATATGACTGGAAGGCCGTGAAAAAAGAATCTTGAAACACTGAGCAAAATTCCACCTAGAGACTATCGATGTGGTGAACCAATATTGTTATTGTAGGCATGCCAAACCGCTTTTCGATCCCTCCAAAACCACCAAAGATCTTAAAGTCTATAACTGGAGGTACGATTGCTGGCAGTCAGTTGTAGACTTTACCATTAAAGGTAGCTAGGTTGCAACAGGCCTTGTGTAACACCCTTGATTCCGACCCTGTGAGGATCGGCCATAAAGTCCTGAATGGATCGACCATGAGCCATTGGCTATGGGATCGATCGGTTCAATCGGTAAGGAATCAATGATCGGTCATGGTCCGATCGACGAATCGACCGGCCAAGAACTAGTTGAGATGTCGGCCATGAATTGTCTACCGACCATACTGATGGAATAGGATCACCAGTTCATAAGATAGATTTTTGATCACGAGGATTGGTCACGGGGTGATCTTGGATCGGTTGATGATCATGGGTTGATCCAATTGATTGTAATGCCCGGTCGTGAGTGATTCTGCCCGACTATGCATCGATACACGGACGATGCGACTTTATAAATGTGATCGTTCCAACAAAAATGCATCATTCCCTATTTAATTCTCAGTGATCGGAAATGAATCTTAAATTAGTGATGTCTGATTGTGGATCGGTAATGCGCCGACCATGAATCATACGGATGGATCGAGTGCTGATTGGAATGAGCTCAGGGATAGACTCAACTATTTCATCACTAATTTTAAAGTCCATGAGTGCCTTGGCTTAGTGCTAGGCCATGGCTAGCCTTAGGATTAGCCTTGAATCGATTGAAGGACAACCGACCCTTTAGGCCGATTGACTGTCTAAGGGAATGGTTTGGTTGAGCGTTGGACACAATTGCCAAACCTCGGGTGTATGTGATTCGGTTTTTCGAGGTGTATCTAATGATCTTTTTCTCGGCTTCGAAACTAACTTAGACGATGGAATTCTCTAGACCATTTTCTTGATGAAGAAAATGATAAAATTGAAGAAAACTTTAGAACACCCTCATTAATGAAGGGGGTGATGTATTCTTTGACTTTTCAAAAGTAATGATGAGGTTGAAGATTTTCTTGATGGGCAAGAAAAAGATGGCATACACATGGACCAATCGAAGAGCGATACATGAACTCCTCATTGATAACTGGAGAATCTAGATGCCAAGTTGGCAACTTTGATGGCATCTTATCCAAACTTCATTAAATGCTCGTTAAATGTGGGGTACAAGTGGTCCAGTGAAATGGTGAAAAGCGAGCCATCATTGATGATGCCTGCAAACTAGATTTGCTAAGTGTGACCTTTTAGACGTCCAACTCATTCCATAGGCGCAATTATTAGACAAATAGACTTGCCAACTAAGGATCTTAGGTGGGACACTTGGAAAATTGAGAACGGACCATTTAGCTTGGTAATGATGGTGCCGAGTAGTATAAATAGGAGGACCCCTCCTCATTTTTCACCATGCCATTCACTTTCTCCTTTACTCCTCCATTTTCTTTCTCTCGGCCTTGCATCCTCAATCCCTCAAGCTAATTTAAGTTAGTCTTCAAGGTTCGCCAAGGTAAGTAAGATTCCTCTTTTTTCTCTAAGAAAGTAGATCCCATTGTTGAGACTAGTTAAGTGCTCACCCGTCAAGCAATGGGTAGCGTACAATATCTTTTGTTGATCTTGCTTGCTATAGGACATGGCCGTGTGATTAAGTCATTTATGTCTGGAATGAAACCGAGGTTCGATCGGATTGAGTTCATCACAAGACAAAGTTGCCAAGCCATAAAGCTTTGGTTTTGGCATAAATAAGATGCCGGGTCCAAGTCTCGCTTGGTGTGGAAATTGCTCGAGACTGCAAGGTCCTAAATCGATATTGAGGTGTGTCAATTTTATGCCTTGATTGGTACGAAGATCGCAAATCCACGAGGTCTTGGTAAGGCACCAAAGCATGTCGATTTCCATAGTTCAAATGGACGTGGGGCCATTGTGCTTGGCGTTGGATCAAACTGCGAGCTGAGGGTCATTCATGATACATGTGTATTTACATCGGCTCAGAGCTGAGGTCTGTCGAGCTTGGGATCATCACTTAACCAAAGTGTACCAAAGCCTCAAGGTCTTGAATTGGTATTGAGGCGTACTGTTTCCGAGCCTTGTTTGGTGCGGGGATCGACGCTAAGTGATTGATTCAAGTTACGGACCAAAGACCGTTCCCGACATATTTGCTAGTGAAGTATAGGAAATTCATTATATATATGAATGAATGAGCACGCCTTCGGGTCATGCATGTGTCGGTTAAGAGAAAAGATAAGAACTGACTTGTATGATGCATTTATGCATGTACTTAAAGAGAAAAAAGTGCCCGTCACCACACAGCGTTGGTGGCGATGCGTTGTTAATTGAATGGGATGCCTCGGTTGAGCCATGATGCCCTAGTTAAGTCAGGATGCCTGGGTCTTGAACCCAGAAGCCTTAGGAAGCTAGTCTCAAGAAGTCTTGGTTGAGTCAAGATGCCTTGGTCCAGCTGGGAAGTTCAGCTAAAAGCTGGAAGCCCCGGTCGAGCTGGGAGGGCCCGATTGAGTCAGGACGACGCTAAATGAATTTGCATAAGTGCCAATATATGCATAAGTATGATATGTTGATATATTTATTGATAAACCAAATGTAAGTATGCATTGAAGCATGTTGCGATGGACATTTGTATGTAGTTAAGGGTAGCAACAAGTTTGCTATTAATCTACCATCAATATTGTTTGTGAGTGTTGTACTTACTAAGCTTCAATGATGAGATGCTTTCCTAATAGAGAACTAGGAATTTTACTTACTAAGTGTCCCCAAAACTTACTCCTTTATCTTTCAATTTTGTAAGCATGAAAGTCTCATGTTAGTGTTGAGAGTTGCAATCATGCTAGAGGAGATAGGAATTTTCTTGGCCAAATGGAAAACTTATTGTGTGATAACAAAAAGAAGAGAGGGCCCATAGAGAAAGGGTTTGTAAAAGTATTATTATAATATAAATTAGTGTGTTTTGTGTGATGTATGTCCCACTCTTCCGGTTATTGTTTGTTTGGGGAATTATTTGTTTACGTTTTCACATGTGCATGATAACAAGATAAAAAGAATCGGAACGGTGATGAGCTTGGGACGTCGTGAAAATAACCCTTGTTGGAGTTGTGATCGTGACACCTTGTACTTGCCCTCACTCACTTTAGGCATGGGTGGCTACTATACCAGCCTACCCTGCGGTAGTCGAGACCGAAATATCGATATGGAGTCTATCTTCCCCACCGTGAGGCCTCCTAATCCCACCTCTAATTTTGTCTTCCTAAGGTGCAGGGAATATGGGGTGACATTGCGGGTCTCCCACCCCTGAGCGGTTCTCCCACCCGTTTCTTTCCCATGAGCCTTTTAAGGACTTGCTCAGGTTCATAATTCGAGAAATTATAAGTACCAAAAGAAGTTATTCAGTGTTGGTCGCTCTTCTCCTTGCATGAAGACCGAAGGATTTTTTTTTTTTGGATGAATCGGGCTTCTAGACATGTCACAACACAAACTTTGTTACATCAATTTGCTCAATTTGGATTGTGGCCATTATTATATGTTCGGTTCACAAACAAGCAGCATTGATGCTACGTATAGAAGGATTGTACCTCTTAATTCCTATGAGCAGATGCATTACAGGACTACACTGCTAAGAAAACTTATTGAGATCCCTTGGATAAACGAAATCACGTTGAAGGTGCAAAGTTTATCAGTAATTAAGCGATTGGACAACCGCTTTGAAAAACTAGTAAAAGTTCAATTAAAATCGATATATCATGCAATAGGACCCTAGATTAGAATCCGAGTGGACAAGTATGTTCTATCTGATAACTGCTTTTGCTAGTTTGATAAGAAACGGACTTGCGAATTAGGCAGGAACCATTCTTTTACATTTTCTGTTACTTAAACTAACCTTTAGGACTGTTTCTGGCACTTAACAAACAAATAAAAATAAAATATATTGCACACTCTGTGGAAGCCCTCAGGCTGCTCGGCGAGCACGTTGCAGAGGTTGGTCATGTTGCACGAGTGAGAAGGGAATTCCGGTGGTTGCTATGGAAGGAGTAACTGATCAGTGAAGATAGATACTGGGAAAGTGGGTTGGGGGGTGGGGACTTATGCCAACTAATTTGTATTTGATGGTGTAGAGAATCGAATCTCTATCTCTCGTGTTGTAGCTTCACAAACTAATGATTGAATCAAGTCGTGAGAACACGTTTAAATGGGATGAAAGCTTTATTATTTTTCTCGTATCATCAATAAATGAATGGAGAGGTCTTACTCATTTATAAAGCAAACGCGATTAAAGCGGTGCTCTAAATTATGTATGTCGTATATGTATTGATATTTAACCAAGTCATGATATCTAGCTTTACTTTCCATGTTAAATAAAGAAAGGATCGTGCTTATATATATATAAAAAGAAAGCCAAAAAGAAGGAGAATTAGGATCCACCCGAAAGATTAGATGCTTGATGGAGATTAATTAATATTTAAATGATAGGTTTTGGTGGGAAAATGATTGAGCACTTCGGCTTGGAAGGGACAATTGGTTCCCATCACATTTCTAATACTTTAAGCCCACCTTTCGGACTTGACGAGATCATTTAGGATTCATCGGCATGATTACAAGGTTGTTCCCTATAGTGTCTCAAATTCTGCCTGTCCATACATATGTCCAACTCAAGGAAAGGAGGAAAAAGAGAAGAATATGTTGGTGATCGAGGAAGTTGTGGTTGTGGCTTCATCCCTTGCAAGACTGTGTATCATCCCTTTCTAGACTCTGTTTTTACATGTGTCTAAATTAGGGGTGAGCAGCGGTCTAGGGTCGACCCTGGACCGACCCTGGACCGGCCCAACCCTGCTGGTCCTGGTCCGGTTCCCAAGGGGACTGGGTCGGTCCTTGGTCCTAAAATTCCAGGACCAACACTGTGCGGGTTGGTCCTCGGTCCTAAGAGTTTTGGGTCGGTCCAACCCTGGACCAACCCTGTATATTATATTATATTATATTATTTATAATTCTTTTATATATTCAAACCTAAGTAAAATGTCTGTTATATTATATTATATTGAGATGTTCTATTAATAGCACTAATAGTAATTTCAATTTAAAACTTTTGTTGAGTATTAATTATGTGTCGTTTGTTTTGTTTTCAAGTGTTTAGAAGTTCAAGTGAATTAACAAGATGTGAAGTTATATTTTTATGGTTTATATTAAGTATTTTGAATTTTTTATGGTTTAATTGTATTTTACTAATGAATTTCAGCTGCACTTTGCTTTTCAATTTGTGTCAAATGGTAGAAGTTTTTGAAGAGTAGAGTAGTACTGTAGTTGCTACGGTGATTTGCTAGTCAAGTGGTGTGAACCTCATTTTTTGGTTGAGTTGACTCTATATGATCAAATGCTAATCAAGTGGTGTGAAGCTCATTTTTTGGTTGAGTGAAATGTAGAAAAACGCTTTTGCATATGGTGTTATGAATATTAAAGATAGATGATTACAAGAACTTTTCATCTTGTTCCATATCTCGATGAGTGGTTAGCAAGTACGAAATTTCTATTATTGTGTCATCTTAAATTTGCTAAATATGTATTGGTATTTATAGTTTAGTTGCACAATGCCGCATTGTCGGTGGATGTGTAATTTTAATTTGTAGGTTTGCTTTTTAATAAGACGAAAAAAATTATCGATCGGTCTCAGGTTGACCCTAGAACCGGACTGAACCCATTGGGTCGGTCCGGTCCTTGGTCCTAGGTTCAATAGGGTCGGTCCTTGGTCCTAAAAATTGAGGACCGACACTGTACGGGTTGGTCCTAGGGTTAGGGGGTGGCCCGGACCAACCCGGACCATGCTCACCCCTAGTCTAAATCAGACAAAGGGAAAAAGTAGAAGAATATATCTTTTCGGTCAGAAAATTGCAGCTTTCCTTGATATTTTGGACTATACTATGCAATGATTGTGGTAGGTTCTATCTTAGCATAAAAAGATCATGATGCTAATGAAACTTGAACTATACAAAAGATGGGGCAATGATTCCAATCCACTTCATTATTTGCTCATATTCGCAACTTGTCACGAAGTTTAGATCCGAAACAATTCTTTGAATCATTGGCGGCCGAAAAAAGTTTTCTTAATCTCTCTCTAAGTAACTATTTAATGAAGCTTACTCGGGTTTATAATTGATGGAATAAACTCAGACTTACTACAATTTTAGCAATGTCAATCGAGCAAAATATGTCATCTAATCCACAAAAACTCCAGTAATTAGCATCACCGATGAGAAGGTGGCAGGAATTGACCTTCTACAATAGGGGAATACCAAGAATGCATAGACCAAGTGAATGTCATCTTTTGAAGTGACAAATGCTAAAAGTTCTTGAAAAATGAAAGCTTAAGAATTCTAGAACTTCATCTCTATATTTTTAGGACCCAAGTAGCATTTTATGGGAAAAGTACCAAAAAATCCCAAACTTATAGCATTAGTAATAATTCAGTTATAAACTTTTCAATTAGACCAATTTAGTCTTAAATTTTTTCACATTGGTACAAATTCAGTCATTTCAACTAATTTTGATTAGTCGATACTAACATAGACGTTGGCCAGTGGTCAACGTTGACATGGACGCCGACGGGTGGCTAATGCTGATATGGCAATTTTAAAATAATTTTTACTTTTTTCCAAATTTTTTTATTGATTTGTTTTTCTCTTTTTCCGTTTCCATTTATTTTTTTTTCTCCTCTTCCTCCTCGGGCTTCTTCTCCTTGTAGTGGTTGGACGAGGGTGTGCCCAAATCTGGGTGAAGTTGCCTTGCCCAATGCCCGCGACCCTAGGCGAGATCAGGCAAGGGCCATGACTCTCATCTAGTGGTCGGCTATTGTAGAGAGAAGAAACCCAAGGAGGAAGAAGAGAAAAAAGAAAAAGAAAAAAAAAGGAAAAGGAAAAAGAAAAAAATAATTGAAAAAAAAATATATTTTTTTTCAAAATTGCCATGTTAGCATTGGCCGAATAGCATACTGGCTGGCATTCACGTTAGAGCTAATTGGTAAAAATTGGCTAGAAATACTGAATTAGTGCCGATGTGAAAAGATTTATGACTAAATTGATCTAATTGAAAGATTTAGAACTGAATTGATACAAATGTCATAAATTTATAACTTTTTTGATACTTTTGCCAGCATTTCCTAGCAATCACCTTTTCCCTTCTTCTCTTCCAACCAATTGGTCTATCGTTGGGAGCCATTAAACATGGGGACCAAGCGCCTCACTTTATACATTCTCCATTTGCTGGGCACTTTCCATGAGCTCTATATAAACTGATCTTTGGCTTCAAACTTGAGCACAAGAAAGAAACCAATCCGAAGCCCCCACTTAAGTTTCTAGTTTAACTCACTCTCCTCCTACTAACTCACCCTCAAATGGCACCCCATGCCAATCGCCTCGCCGATATTGGAAGGGAGGGTTTCGCTCTAGTGAACAGATTTTATGGTAGAGGGACACCAGGTCAAGCACCAAAGAGGCAATACGATGTCCCAAAAAAGTATTCTCCCGTTCCTGGCGACGAGAGGGAAATCGATTGCAAGATGGCCGCCAAAAAATACAATGGAATGGTGGTCACCAAGTACTAAACAAGAAGTTTGTCGGCTGGCGTTTCTAGGTTCTAGCGCTGTAAACATGTAAAGGTTCGAGTTAACTTCCTAGAAGGTAGAGGTAAACTGGATGAATGTGTCCTTGTCACGGTTTTCACCATGTTAGTCGTTTTGAACTCTAGTATTGTGTTTATGTAACCGTTTGTTTTTCAGCTTTCTGGAGTTTACTCGTATACTTGGATTGTCTAAGCTAGTAATTGGACCTATTTTATACTAAACATCCCGCCTTTTATTCCTCTTTTTGGTAAAATTTATGGCAATCTATGGTATAACTGTTCACTTCATTGGCATAAAAAGAATATTTCGATCATTTCCAAAGTGAATGATCACTACTTAAATAACTTGCCAATGTTCTGGTCCAAAGACTGTCCTAGAACTAGTATGCCCATTGGACACTGTGGTTCCACTCCTAAGTTGCTCCTGCATGATTCATTCATAATTTGAGTGAGATTTGATAAAGACTCGCCGAAGCCAAATCATCCTATTACGCAAGATTCGGTTGTAAATCCAGCAAGCACTCGCAACATATTACTTCACAGATGGACCGTTCTTTGATTTATTGGTGCAATTGCACTCTTTCTCTTGTCTAGGATGCTCACTATTCTCTAGGATCAAACGTTACTATTTTTGTAGTGCAAAAATATGTCTCCTAACTTCCAAGATATGCCACGGATAATTCACCTCCTATTCATAAATTACAAGCGGCAAGCATAAAATATCAGGGACCCACATGTTAACAAGCAAAAGCACGTTATTTTAGTGAATTAAGTAGTTCACCTTAATTAAAATAAAGAAAAGAATAAATGAAGGGGACTCATGATGCACATATCATCAAATATGCAAAGACAAAAGTTTTAAGGCTCATGGATTTCTCTTGGTTATAGAGCAGTGCGCATAATCTTTTTAGCATGCTTTCTCGATCCACTTTTGACTAGAAAGTTGGATTCTGAACTGTTTCGAGGGCTTTTGATGAAGTTTCTCCGGTCTATTGGTACCTGGTGGTGGTGCAAATGAAGGTAAGTGCGTGGCTACAAGCAGAATCGTTAAGTTCTCCGAGAAAGAAACATATGAATCTTGAAACACTCGGAAAAGTTTCCACCGAGAGAACGATCAACTTGGTGAAGAAATTTAGTTGCTGTAGGCATGCCAAACATCTTTTAAATCCCTCCAAAATCCCCGGAGATCTGAACCGAGGAATTATAATTACCAGAACACGTTCAGCTGTCGCTTGCTCCTCTCCTTGCATGAAGGCCCGAGGATTATTTGGATGAATTAAGCTGCTCGACATGGGTCGACATGAACTGTGTTACATCAATTTTGCTCAGTGCAGATTGTGGCAATTATTCTATGTTTGGTTTACTGAGAAGCAGTGTTGACACTACATATGGAAGGATTGTACCTCTTAATTCCCGCAAGCAGATGTATTATAAGCTGACACTGCTAAGACAACTTATTGTGATCCCTCGAAGGAACAAAATCACGTTATGTCTATGTTTATCAAGAGACTAGTGAGCTGCTTAAAAAAAAAACTAGCATAAGATTAGTTAGCACCGACCTACCGCACAATAAGGGTTTAGCTTGGAATCCAAGTCGACAAATCTGTTCGATCGCATAATTGCTTTTGTTAGTTTAATAAGGAATGAACTTGGCAATCATGCGGGAATCATTCTATCACATTTCTAATAACTTAAACCGACCTTTAAGACTGTTTTTTCCGGGACTTGAGGATGGGAATACATAGTGTACGCTTCTTGCTTTGGCTAAGTCTAATATAACAAAGAAAAGTAACCACAAAATATATATTACATATTACATATTATATATAAATATAAATATAAATATATACACATACATACATACATACATATATATATGTATGTATGTATGTATGTATGTATGTGCGAATTTCTGGTGAAAGGATCCTACTAATCCATAATCACCAGAACGGTTAGTTAATTTAATAAAACTCGAAGATGCCAATGAAACTTCAGCTGCAAGAAATGTAGGCATTCCATTTATTTCACTCCGCTAATAAACTATACCTCCGAAATATTTTAACTGTATATTCTCCCTTATCGGTGAAAACAATCTAAAATATCTTCACCTTTGCACTGATCGAATCATCGACTGCATTTGGGGTACCGTAATTTCATTAGAATCGCTTGTAGGAGAATGCATTGACCAAGTCAAGATTGTCAATAACAAATGGTACAAAGGAAAAGTTTCTGGTTATGGTCCTAAAATCTTTGGGACCGCAAGGCATAGCATCCTTTAAAAAATTATTACTTCTTTTCTTCTTTCAAGTGTTTGTAGATCTTTGGGATCAGAAATGGGGAACTCATGAGGCCTTGCTTAATTCCTTCTATGTTTTCATAACCCATTTCATTGGCTCTATATAAAGTCCTCTTTGGCCTTCCAACTCCATCACTAGACACAAACCCACCCCCCCCCCAAAAAAAAAAGCCGATACACTGCTTCCTCACTCAACTCACTTGTCATTCGCCTCTGCGATAAATCTCAAATGAGGGATAAGAATAGTAGAAGTGCCAAAACTTTTATGTGGCGCTCACTTAAGTGTCAAAATTTTATTTTCGCTCACTTAAGTGTCACATCAGAGTAAAATTGCCCACTTAAGTGCCACTTTTGGCCAAATGTCTTACGTGGATTTTTAATTTTTTTTGTTTCTTTTTTGTTTTTTTGTTTCTTTAGGGCCGGCAAGGATCACCGATGACCCTCACCGGCCATGCTTACCTTGGCCGTGAAGGCCTTGGGCGAGGTCATCAGGGCCTTGCCGGTTTTGGGTGGCTACAAGCGAGGGTCCTCGTGGCCTTGCCCGCTGCTGGCAAGGCCTCGACACCATCGCCTAAGGCCTCCGCGGCGAGAGAGAGGTAGTGAGGACCCTCGCTAGGGGCCTCGCCCAAGGCCTTTGCAGCCGAGAGTGAGGTGGCCATTGCCTAGATTGGGTGAAGATTTTGCGGCCGGCGAGGGTCGTCGATGACCCTCACTGGCCCTAAAAAGAAATAGAAAAGTAAAATATATTAAAATTTTTAAAATAATATTAAAATAATATTTCCGACAACCACGTTAGCTTTTCCGGAGGAGCAAATCAAAAGTGGCACTCAAGTGATCGATTTTTCAAATTTGTGGCATTCAAATGAGCGAAAAAAAGTTTTGACACTCAAATAAGCTCTTTGCGAATGTATCGACGCTTGTACTGTTCTTCCTTTCTCAAATGGCACCTCATGCCGATCACCTTGTCGAAGTTGGAAGAGATGGGTTTGCAACACTAGACAGAATTTGCAATCCAAGGCCGATGGCTCAAGGGTCAAAGAGTCGAAACATCCCCCAACAATCCCACGAGGCTGTCGCAGGCACGGCGGCTCCTTATCATGATAATGTCATTGATAGCAAGACCGCGGCTAGGAAGTACAAGGGAGTGGTTGTTATGAAGATCTACAAGAGAAACTTTCCTGGTCGTAGTTATTAGATTCTGTCTTGTACATGGTTTAAGTAATTCCCTAGTATTCTAGCGTCTGATGTTAAAGAAACGTCCGACCTCCGACATGTGCGTTCTAAGCTCTGTCCCTAAGACCAGTGCTGCTAACTCACGTACCACTTTGATCGGCGAACAACCGAACCCTTGGGAACCTTTTCACTCTCAGGATGTGATGAGTCGACATCGAGGTGTCAAACGACTCCTTATCAACTCTCTATGTGATTAGTTGTGCACTCAATCCATTCTGAACAGTAATAATTATTGTTCGCTTTTATACTGATTACCTGAAAATAGACTATAATCTTCTAGAAAGGCGAGATACATCTTTTTGTCAAAAGTAAGACAAGGTGGTAATTTTGAAAAAAAAAAATAAAAAAAAATAAAACACCGGTAAATAACTAAAATATAATTGATATCAGAGATAAGTACATCTTAAATGCCGTGACTTTTGGATGGTGCTCATTTGAGTCATAACTTTTTTGCAATCACTCTACTGCCAAATCAGTAAAAAATGGTTCACTTGAGGGTTTATTTCAGTGAATTGTCCTACATGGCTTTTTCATTAAATTTTGATTGCGATGTGACTTCTTTTAAAAGAAATTTAATTCCAACATGGATAATCTTCAGCTGACGAGGCAAAACAGGGTCAAAACGATGTCATTTTGGTCTTTAATTTATTTCAAAATGAAACATTAAATTCTAGAAAGGGGATGCTCGTTGGAGAAGCTTGAGCAATTGAGAGTTTTGAGGTTGAGATGAGCTGTGGAGAGGTTTGAGCTTAAGAGATAACACAAAGGGAACCGGTTGAATCCGCTTCGGCGAGGTCGAGATGATGACGAGTCCAATAATGACGAAAGGAGTAGCACTGATTTGGACGAATTGTAAAAAAATTGTCGGGTTTGGAACATGAATCATCATGCTGCTCGTCGGAATTGTGCAACTCGCAAAGAAATTGAAGGTGATGGAGATGCCACGCTGGGTGCATCAATGGAAAATCACTAGCATCTTCCTCCAGCAAATCTCTCTTGATGATGGGTATATTATCATCGTCAATTGTACACCAACGTTGAATGACTAAGCTCGAGGAACCGTGTCTCAACCTCCGGAGAGGAAGAGAGAAAAACAGAGGATTTGGCTAGCTACGAACGCTCTTCCCCCTTTTCGCAGAAAGAACACCGAAAGCACCATATTTTTCATACAACACCTATTTTAATGCCAAAAATTTTTGAGCGATTACTTGAATGCTACTTTTTTCTTTTAAAAAAAATCACTTAAGTACCATTACTGAATTGAATTATGAGAAAATCTGATGTGACAATATTTTAATATAATCTAACGTGGTTCAGCGGCGAGATGGAGGCAAATGACATTGTTTCGGCCATTTGTTTGACCTCAAAATAATGAATTAAGGCTAAATCCAAAATGTCTATTAAGCCCTTAGCCTAAATTTAGGAATTGGGGTAAATTTTGAGTCATCTTTTTTGTTTGGAACCGCTCTAAGCAATCTTCTTCGCCATACTTGCCTACTCTTGAAAGCTGTTGAGGCAGAGGTTTGGACGCGGAAGAAAAGGAATTCGCTTGGTTCCTAAATGCCCACTGAGGTGAGCCCCGAAGAGGAAGTTGTGAGTGAGAAGGCTGCTGCTGGTTTAGATAAATATGATGAATGAGATTGAGAAGAATGGTGATAATAAAGAGCTAGAAAGCAAAACTACCAGAGAAAGAAAGTCCTGAAAGCGTTGCGTGCTAATGATTGGGGCTGGTGAAGCAGGATCGAATGAACTTCGAGTACTTGAAAGATGTGGTCAGAAAATAGGGGCAAATAGAGTGTCTTCTTTAGTGCTGTAAAAACGTTATGACACTTGTTCATTTCTTGTCCAACCAATCTTGTCCATTGTTTAATTGGATAAAAGTTGATAATCACTCCAATTAAAATTGGTAATTTCAATAGAGAGGTTATAAATTTAAGGATTGGTAATAACTAAGGCAAATAAGAATTGCTTATTCGATAGAAAAGTTGGTAGATCTAAAAAAAATTAACAAATATGAATTGGCAAACCAAATCTAATAGGCATACTAATGAGAGAAAACCCGGTAAGTCACAATTTTTTTTTTCTTTGGTGGAAGGTAAGTCACAAATTTAAGTTGGTAAATCTAATGCGTTTGTATGAGACATGAATCAAAATTGATAAAAAATGACATAAATTAACAAATAATAAAAAAAAAAGACCAAAGTGACATCGGTAAGTAGCTCAAACAAGAGTTAGTACCTCAAAACTTTGGAAAAGTTGATAAGTCACTCAAATATAAATTGGTAAGTTCATATATGAGTAAGTAAATTAAAGGCGTCATGAGTAAGACAAAAATCTAGAAAAAGGTAAAAAGAAGAGTCGGCAATTTCATGTAAATAAGTTGTCGGATAACCGGTGTAAAAACATTAAAAAAATATTCCATCTTTTGGGAAGGGAAAAGTAGATCCGTCCGGCTACCCTGAGGAAGCTCCAGTGCGTGGAAGCAGAATCCGTTTTGACGAGAATCATTCTGACTGGAGGGAAAAGCGGGACGCGGAAGGAAAGAATCCGAGCACGCCGTATTCGATATAAAGTAAAACGCTTTGATTGATCCTACTTTCGTCTACCCCAAATTGCATTTCTCACGCGGGGATGCTTGCGAAAGCACGACGACGAAAGCCTCAGAGATCAGCCTGCTCGATTGAGCCACTTCTTATGTCGTTTCCAGTTTCAATTCCATGTATGCCCCTTACTTTGACTTTCGGTAACGCATTCCCTCTAAAGAAAAAGAATATATTCGGCGACGAAGTTGTAGCATTCCTTGATGTTTCAGAGCTACACTTTGCAATTATGATGGAAGGTCCTATCTTAGCCTGAAAAATCATGATGCTAATGAAACTTGGACTACAAGAAAAAAGTTGGCATGATTCCAATATGCCACAAGTTTGGTTCTGGAACTATTTTTTCAAAATCATTTGCGGGTGAAGAAAGTCCTCTTAATTTCAATCTAAGTATCTAATTAATCATGTTTACTTGTAATTATAATGATGGGATGAACTCAGTCAGACTTGCTACAATATTGTGATTTCAGCGGAAATATGTTGATCGAGCACACAAGTCCTTAGAAGTGATTTTTTTTGGGTAAAAATGTCCTTAGAAGTGATTTAATTCATAGAGACTACAATAATTAGCATCACTCAAGAGAAAGTAGAAGGAATTGAGCTTGTACAATAGTGGCATGCGTAGAATGGATAGAAAAAGTCAACGCCTTCCTATCTTTTGAAGTGTAAAAAGCTAAATATTTTTGCAAAAATAAAAGTTAAGAATTCTAGAATTTTGTCTCTATACTTTTAGGACCAAGGTATTATTTCCTAGCAATTACCTTTGGAACCCATTGAAATGTAGGTACTAAGGGCCTTCCTTTGTTCCTTCCCTATCTGCATGGCACTTTCCGTGAGCTCTATATAAACTGATCTTCGCCTTCAGACTTGAACACAAGAAAGAAACCAATCCAAAGCTCTCACAAAACTTTCATCTTCAGCTCATTCTCCTCCTACTAACCCACCTCAGATGGCAACTCATGCAGATAGCCTAGCCGATATTGGAAGGGGGGGTTTTGCGCTACTAGACAGATTTTATGGTGGAGGGGCATCGGTTCGAGCACCGAAGAAGCCATACAATGTCCCACAGCAGCATGCTCCCATTCCCAGCAACAAGAACGTAATCGATGGCAAGAAGGCCGCCGAAAAATACAAAGGAGTGGTGATCGTGGAGTACTACAAGAAGAAGTCTGCCGGCTGGCATTTTTAGGTTTCTAGCGCTGTAAATTGTAATGGTTTGATTACCTTCCTAGAAGGTAGAAGTAAACCGGACGAACAAGTCCTCGTCACTGTTTTCGTCATGTTTGTCATTTCAAACTCTAGTACTGTGTAGTACTGTGTTTATGTATACGTTTTGTTTTCTGGCTTTCTGAAGTTCAGTTGTATACTTGGATGTGTCTAAGCTAGTAACTGGACTTGTTTTATACTAAACATTCCGCCTTTATTCCTCTTTTGGTTGACTTTCTGGCAATCTATGGTATAACTGTTCGCTTAATTGGTGTAAGAGAAGATTTCAACCGTTTTCATAGTGAATGACCACAACTGACTTCAATCGTTTTCAAAATGAATGGTCACAACTAAAATAACTAGCCAATGATCTGGTTCAAAGACTGTCCTAGAACTAGGTGGCCCATTGGACGCTGTGGTTCCATTCTTGAGTTGCTCCGGCATGATTCAATTTGTAATATTGAGCAAGATTTGATAAAGACTCACCGAAGCCGAACCATCTAATTATGCAAGATTCGGTCGTAAATCTAGCAAGTACTTGCATCATATAATTACATAGATGGACCATTCTTTGATTTATTGGTGCAATTGCATTCTTTTTCTTGTCTGGAATGCTAACTATTCTCCAGGATTAAATGTCACTGTTATTGTAGTGGAAAAGTATTGTTGGGTCTAGAATTATCACCTAGAGAGGAGGGTGAATAGATGAATATGCGAAATTTAAAATTAATTGAGTATAATACTGCAAAAGGATGTATGATAAAAAACTACACAATGATCAGATCTTTCTATGTGTAATAAACTATTAAACTGAATAAATGAGAGATTAAAGGATAGAGAAAATTGCACATAACAACTATAGTGGTTCGGCTTATAGTAAGCCTACGTCCAATCTTCTGTGCCGACAACCTATTGATTGGATTTCACTAGAGAATCAATCAAAGGTTACAAAGTTGGAGTATTCTTTACTCAAGTATGTGTGACCACATCTTCTGATATCACACTCTCAACCTCTGAGAGATTATAAAATGAGCTCACAAAGACAAGTATGTAAAGACGAAACTCTCTTTAAACTTTGGAATTTTAGACTTCAGCTCTAGTATTTCTTTCAGCAATGCGATCTCCTTTTATACATCTCATTCTCTAAGCCGACTGTTGGATAGAGATATTGAGGATCATTCATCCAATTAATTCTTTGGGCTTGAATGATATAGGAAGATCTGATTGCTTCTAAAATACCAAGATTAGAGTCTCTCTCTTTGATTTTGCTACCTATGTAACATAGATTAGGTCTCTATAAGTTGAGTTCGTCATTTGGAAAGTACGTTTCATCTCCAAAATAATTGCCATGACGCTTCTATTACAAAGAAAGATTTCATTGACATTCATCCCTCCTGGACAGTCAATATATAGAAAAAAAATGTAGGCCAACTTATTAGCCAATGCGCTTCATATAATCCAAAATGATTACAAAGATCCAAAATCTTCTCGTAACATCTAAAGATTTGTATTGTCTTGACAATTGTTGTACAAATTATATCGTTGTCTTTGATTGTCATGACATAACACAATCTTCGTCATATGGAATGAGGATATCTTGAATAGCCAACTAAGTCTCTGAGTCTAATGATGAACAAAATTCGAGTTTGATGATAGTAAGAACTTCTTGATTAGATGAACAAGTCTTTCAGTTTGATGCTCTGAGTCTGTTGATATTCAGAACAAAGTCCGAACATCATTTCTTTAAGAATATCACCCGAAAATACTTTTGTCAGATTCAATAGACACTTATGGAAGGTTTTGTAAATCTTCAAAACATATTGGGAAGTTTTCTCAACAAATATGTCCTCTTACATCCAAGATATATCATGGATTATTCACCTCCTATTCATAAATTACAAGCAGCAAGCATAACAATGTCAAGGTTCCACATATCAACAAGCAAAAGCACGAACTTTATTTTTAGCGAATTTAAGTAGTTCATCTTGTTCAAAAGAATGAAAAGAATAAATGAAGGCATGATGCACATATGAGGGTAACTCTAGGTGTCTCAACTCAAATATGCAAGGATCTAATTTATAAGGCTTACGGATTCTCTTAGTTATAAAGCAGTGCGCATAATCTTTTTAGCATGATTTCTGGATTCTTTTTTGACTAGAGAGTTGGATTCTGAACTTTTTTGCGGGCTTTTGATGAAATTTCTCCGATCTTTTGGTACCTGGCGGTGGTGCAGATAGAGGTTAGTATGTAGCTAGCAGAATAATTAAGTTCTCGAAGAGAGAATCATATGACTGGAAGTTTGTGAAAAGAGAATCTTAAAACACTCAAAAAAGTTTCCATCGAGAGAGACGACCAATTTAATGAAGCAATAGAGTTGTTCCAGGCAAGCCAAACAGCTTTTAAATCCCTCCCAAGTCATCGAAGATCTAAACCGAGGCATTATAAGGAACAAAACAAATTATTTGGCGAGAGGTGGACACTACAGGTGTTAAAACTTAGCATGGAGATACTTATGTGTCAAAAGTTTCAAAAGGTACATTTAAATGTAAAAAATCGGAGAAAAATGAAATACTTGAATGCCAATGTCGAGAAATTCAGGTCAAACAGTTGACGTGGCATTTTTTGGCAACTTTTTTACTAGCGTGTCAATTTTTTTTTTTTTTTTTAAATTATCCACATGGAAATTCTATAAAAAAAAAGAAAAACTATCCACATCAGTAAAAAGTCCCTAAAATTAATTTTTAATTTAATATTAATTAAAAATAAATTAAAAAGCTAAATTATTAAGAAAAGGGGTGAACAGTAGGTTTGACGAGGGTCTTTGTAGCCCTCGCCGCCGCTGTCCCACCATTGCTGGAGAGGGCCGGTGACAGTGGGGCAAGGGTCGGTTGGGGTCGCTGGCCCCTAGGTAGTGGCCGACAACCCTGGTCGACCACCGTTGAGCCCTCCCCTAGATCTGGGGTGCCGGTCATGGCCCTTGGCCCCTCTAGGCGAGGGCCAGCTAAGAAAACTTCCCGCTTGAGCTTTTTGTTCGGTTCTGATCTAATCAAATTAGGTTTACAAAGAAGTCATGGTTGTTTATCGTGACTTATACGAACTCATTCATACTTGATGGCGTTCAGAATCAAATCTCCGTCTCTCCCAGTATGGCTTCAAAAAACTAATCAATGAATCGAGTCGTTAAAACATGTTTAAATGGGTCAAAAGATTTATGATTTTCCTGTTATTTGTAAATGAACAGATAGGTCTTGCTCGTTTATATAGTGGACATAATCGATAACCAATGCTCTAAGCTATGCAGTTTGTGCATCTATTGATCTTCAAACGAGTCATGATTTCTCGCCTTACTCCTCACGTTAGACTGAGAAAGGATATCGCTTAATTATACATAAATTTTAAAAAAGGAGAGTTAAGATCCACTCGACAGAATTGATGCTTATGGACATAAAGAAGGTTTAATTTACGGGGTTTCTACTCCTACATACCCTGACAATTTGTTAACAATAAGAAGCCCACTCGGAAAGGAGATTCAGATTGGAATGGACAATTGATTCAAAGCACATCTCCTAAATACTTTAAGCCCTCCTTCGGACTTAAAAGGATTGTTTAGGATTCATCAGTAAGACAGAAGGTGTCCACCTCAAGGAAAGGTGGCGATCGAGGTAGATGTGTATGCGACTTCATCCCTTAACGGAATGTGTTCGTCCATTTGTCGAAATCAGGCAAAGGAGAAAAGAAGAAGAATATAATCTATGGTCAGGCAGTTGTAGCTATCCTCCTTGATATCTCATACTATACCTTATACTATTCCTGCAATTATTAGTGAAGGTGCTGTTCTTAGCATTAAAAGATCACGATGCTAATGAAACTTGAACGACAAGAAGAGGTGGGCACGATTCCAACTTACTTCATTATCTACTCACCGTCCCAATTTGTCAAAAGTTTGGCTCCGGAACCATTTTTCGAGATCATTTGCGGACAAGAAAGGCCTTATTAATCTCTCTGGAAGTACCTAGTTATTGAAGTCTACTTGTCATTATAATTGATGGAATAAGCTCAATCAGAATTTCTGCGATTCAACTGATGTCACTGGAAATACATCATCGGGACTCATAAATGGTGGTAACTAGGAGCCTTCCTTTATCCCTTCTACATTTCCATGGCACAATCCAGGAGCTCTATATAAACAGATCTTGGCCTTCAAAATCGAATGCAAGAAACCAATCCAAAGCCCACGCATAAGTTTCTAGTTTAGCTCACTCTCCTTCTACTAACTCACCCGCAAATGGCATCTCGTCCCAGTCGCCTCGCCAATATTGGAAGGGAGAGTTTCCCTCTAGTGGACATATATTATGGTGAAGGGACATTCGGTCCAGCACCAAAAAAGCAATACAACGTCCCAACGCAGTATGCTCCCGTTCCCAGCGACGAGAAGGTAATCGATAGCAAGAAGGCCGCTGAAAAATACAAAGGAATGTTGGTCGTGGATTA
This sequence comes from Eucalyptus virginea, assembly GCA_014182375.1. NCBI lineage: Eukaryota > Viridiplantae > Streptophyta > Magnoliopsida > Myrtales > Myrtaceae > Eucalyptus > Eucalyptus virginea. Next base: position 51,715,298 of record CM024521.1, read on the forward strand.
CCGCAAGAAGAAGTTTGGTGGCTGGCGTTTTTAGTTTCTAGCGCTGTAAACGTGTAATGGTTGGAGTGACTTCCTAGCAGGTGGAGGTAACTGGATGAATTAGTCCTTGTCATGGTTTTTGTCGTGTCAGTCATTTTGAACTCTGGTACTGTGTTTATGTATACCTTTTGTTTTCCGGCTTTCTGAAGTTTAGTTGTATGCTTGGATGTGTGTAAGCTAGTAATTGGACCTGTTTGATACTAAGCATACCACTTTTTATTCCTCTCTCCGGTAAAATTTATGCCAATCCATGGTATACTCAAGACCATGAATAGTATGAAAAAGGGACTTCAATCGTTTTCAAAGTGAATGACCACAACTTAAAAGAACTCGCCAATTTTCTGGTCCAAGGACTGTCCTAGAACTAGGAGGCCATTGGACACTGTGGTTCCATTGCTGAGTTGCTTCTGCATGATTGAGCTCATAATCTTGAGTAAGGTTTGATGAAGACTCGCTGAAGATGAAACATCCAATTTTGCAAGATTAGGTAGTAAATCCAGCTAGCACTTGCCACGTATAACTACACAGATGGAGCATTCTTTGACTTATTGGTGCAATTGCACTCTTTTTCTTGTCTTCGATGCTGAACTATTTTCTAGGATCAAATATCATTGTTATTGTAGCAGAAAATATGTCCTCTAACTTCCCAGATATGTCACGAATTATTCACCTCCTATTCATAAATAACGAGTAGCAAGCATAAAATGTTAGGGATCTGCATGCTGACAAGCACAAGTTATTTTTCTTGGATAAAAGCACGAAGTCTCTCTTTAGGGAATCAAGTCTTCATCTAAACCAAAAGAATGACAAGAATGAACGAAGGGGACCCCTGACGCACATATCAAGTTAACTCTAGGGGGTCCTCAACTCAAATATGCAAAGATCACTGATCTTTAAGGCTCGTGGTTTTCTCTTGGTTATCAGAACAACGTGCGTAATCTTTTAACCTGCTTTCTTGATCCACTTTTGACTAAAAGGTTAGATTTCGAGCCTTTTTCGCGGGTTTTCAATGAAGTTTCTCCGATCTGTTGATACTTGGTGCTGTTGCAAATGAAGGTAAGTATGTGGCAGTTGGCAGAGAAGTTCTTCAGGAGAGAATCATATGGCTGGAAGGCCGTGAAAGAAGAATCATCGAACACCCAGAAAATTTCCACCGGTGAACCAATATAGTTGTTGCAGGCATGCCAAACAGCTTTTAGATCACTCCAAAATCACCAAAGATCAAATTTGAGAAATTATAAGTACCGAAACAAGTTATTAAGTTGTCGCTCGCTCCTCTCCTTGCATGAAGACCAGAGGATTCTCTCGATGAATTGAGCTGCTAGACATGGCACGACACAAACTTTGTTACATCAATTTTGCTCAATTTGGATTGTGGCTATTATCGTACGTTTGGTTCACAAAAAAGCAATGTTGACGCTACGTGTAGAAGGATTGTAACTCTTAATTCGTACGAGCAGATGCAGTACAAAACTACAATGCTAAGAAAACTTATTGAGATCCATTGGATAAAGAATCCATGTTCAACGTGCAAAGTTTATTGGTAATTAAGAGACTGGAAAGCCACTTTGAAAAACTAGTAGAAGTTCAATTAATCAAGATATCATGCAGTAGGGGCTTAGCAAGGAATCAGAGTCGACAAGTATGTTCTTTCTAACAACTGCCTTTGTTAGTTTGATAAGAAACGGACTTGCGATCATAACTTGTCATAATCACGAATATTTTATCGTAATTCCTACGTAAAGTGTTATAACACATTAAAACTTTAATCTATGGTCAAGAAATACTATTTTGAGATCCGATGGTTATAAATCCTCATGACGAAAGGTGTTTTAGGATATTGTAAAAAGCCTCTGGTCAATTACTTAAATGTTGATAAGCCCGAAAGGTTCTTTCTCAAATCTTGACAGGATTTCAAGCTTATAAGTATTGTCATAATAGAAATTTTTTCTATAAAGTCACATTATAAAATACGGACAACGATTGGGACAAAGAAGTACCAAATGACGAAATTGTTTTAGCTCTATCTTCTAACCGGTGGTGCATGTATTAACAGCGAAAATTTGCCTGAATTACAGTCAAAATAAATCAAAGTAACCAAAATAGTTTATCATGTTGTTATCATGTAAATTTCACAGGGAAAATTATTAAAAAAGTCCTAAACTTATTACAATTATGTCAATTTAGTCATAAACTTATTTTTTTGACTAATTTAGTCCTAAACCTTTTGCAATTGTGCCGCTTTAGTCCTTTCGGTTAAAATTAGTCGGGCGGTGCTGCGGGCAATTTTTTAATAATTTTTATTTTTTCAAATTATTTATTGATTTTTATCTTTTTTTTCCTTTTTTTCCTCTCTCCTCCCTCCTTCTTTGGCTTGGGCAACCGGCCAGAGGGGAGGGCTGGTCGTTCGCCAGGCAAGCTCGCCCACGCCCTTGCCTCGTGATGGAGAGGCGAGCTCGCCTAGCCACCTCAGCCGGACGACCGACCGGCCCTCCCCTCTGGCTGGTCACCAGAGCCGAAGAAGGAGGGGAGAGGAGGGAGGAGAAAAAAGAGAGAGATAAAAAGGATAAACAAGATAAAAAATCAATAAAATAATTCGAACAAAATATTATTAAAATAATTATCATTGATGCCGGCTGGCGGCCATGTCAGCATCGACTGGCTAATTTTGGTCGAAAGGGCTGAATTGGCATAATTGCAAAAGGTTTAAGATTGAATTGATCAAAAAAATAAGTTTATGACTGAATTGATACAATCATAATAGGTTTATGACTTTTTTGGTAATTATCTTAAATTTCACATGGTCCCAAAAAATTCAATAGTGTAATTCAATCAGATGGTTGATGTAGGCTAAAAGTTTTCCCTATTAGGTGGTGAAATAGACATCTCTAAACTCTTGACTTTGTATCGCGTCAACCCAGATTTGACAATTTTTTTTTGGCCAACACATTAAAAAAAAAAAAAAAGACAGTTCTGCATGGGAGGGGGGCAAAAAGTAGGCAACACAAAAAATGAGTTGAAAAAGAGCCAAATATGAGTCCATTGGAAATCCACAACGACCTACATAGAATTTGGGCTTTTTGTGTTTTGAACTCATTTCAACCTGCTTTTAAATTTGAGTGACCCACGTACAATTTGACCCACGAAAATGGGTTATTTATTTATTTTTTTTATCAGAAAGAAATTTTCATTAATTATCAAAATGATACATGAAAGAGAATCTCAAAAGCCATAGTAACAAAGCAAGTCCATAGAGCTCCAAAACAAACAAAAACCCATAAATCAAGGCATTTCATTAGAGCATGATCGTTAAAGATAATCATAGGCTCGTAATTCAAGAACATATTTGGGACTGCATTGAAGCAAAAGGGTTGGTGGCCAATTGCCAAGTCACACAACACCATCAATGATAAGCACACGTTGGGATATCCATATGTAATAATGGCTTTGCTTTTTGGCGGTGTGTGCTTAGGTTCGGCGTCTCCAGCACTATCACTATCACTATCACACCCCGAATCCTCGAGCGTGAAAACATCCCACAACTGTCGATAAATTGTGATGTCTTAGGACTCGCCACTGACTCATTCTTTTTATCTTTCGATTAAACGCAAGCGGAAACATTTAATACATCAACCAACACCCAGTCAAACATAAACATAGTGATAGTAAAGCAATACAACAGTAACACTTCCAAATTTCTACTATGTTTTATATATTTGTTAATCTCATGAAGTTTCATATTTACAAACTATTACGAAAAACCAGCAGGGTCTAAGGGTAACTAAATTTTCTCTAACGCGAGACCAATCCCTCATGTCCATAGGGACCCTTAATTGAACACGAAGGTTCTCCACATTACAAGCCTGAAAATAATAAACAATAATGGGGTGAGAAAAATGTGACATTTTAAATTTTAGGTTCTGATTTCGATTGGATAAGTTTGGCTTTTCATCAGCGCGACTATAGTGTTTTTGTCTGAGATGGCCACTCATGAGATAACTAACCTATTAGGTGAAGCCATTAAGAAATTTTAATGCAATAGATTTGAGAATTCAATCATGAATCGATTGCTCAACCGTGCTAGTCTGCAAGGGTCATTACGGCACAATTAAAAATTGATTGGAGACCGGAGATAGGTCGATTCGACTGAGATGTGTGATCAAAGTATGAGTGATTCCACCTGATTACAAAATTCTTGTCGATCGACGCTAGACCGATTTTCCATCGTTTTAGGTATCCTGTGTCCGTATTTAAAATCTCGAGATTTTCATGACCACCGAAAGTTGCCAATGTGTCGAAGAGGTATGTGTGGTTCGAAGATCAACCATGGGTCAACTGTACCAAAAATTTTTAAAAGCTGCCCAGTAGGCTAGGTCACGCTAAAACCACGTCTAATTGAAATTAACTGCGAAATCGAACCCAAATTCAGAAATTGAGAATTCTGTTATGTCACAAGTCATTTTAGGAGTGTCGACTCACCCTTTGAAGATTTTTCTACAAATCGAGTTTTCGGCGAAAAATCAAGAATTGGCGGAATTGGATCGGGAAAGTTAGAAGACCGTTCTTGAACGCAATTTTGGCATCCAAGATGGATTTATTGGCATGGAAAAATGTGGATTCAAGTGTGGACAAATGTGATAAATTATTGGGACTTCAATTGAATTGAATTGAAGAGAATTGAAGAGGAATTGAAGACTTTGATGGCCATTTGTCATAAAATTCGTATGCCATTGGGTACGCAACATTTTGGACTTGTTGAGAGGCTTCATGAGGAAGTTTGAGGAGAGAGAATGGTTGAGGATGAAGGCTGAGGTGGTGGGGGCAAGCCAAAGGAGGAAAGGACAAGTGTTGGAGGCTTAGAAGCCTCCTTGGGGTCCCCTCTCTTCAGTAGCCCTTCTTCCTCATTAGTGTGTGGCTTTCTCCATTGCTGAGGTCCCTTGGAAGCTCAAGAGAACCAAAGAAAACCGAGCACACCAGCCCCTCCACCGTTGCTTGCCCGTAGACCCCATTTTCCCCTTCTATTTTCTCTTATGCCGGTTTTTGTTCCAGCTGATCTTTTGCTAAAGATTTGAGTTAAAAGTGGTCTTCCTGGACGAATTAGCCTTCGTGCCACCCACCATTGTTTTTAGCACATCCAAACCATTCAATGGAGACCAACCTCGCGCCGAACAGAGCCACCGGCCGTCCTGTACGTCGGCGAGAAGAAACCGGTCGCCAGTCCGTCGATCTGCCTGGCAGCCTACTCAGTTTCACCTATTTCACATTTTCTTCGTGTTTTCTCCCATTCTGACTCTTCCTCCACCCATACCAACCACCAGCAAGTCCCCCTTGACCCCCAGGTGCCACCAATTGCTGACCACCCACTTGCCGAAGCTCCGATTAGCCCGTTTCCTCGCCGTTCGGCCGCTGGTTTTCCTTCTCTATCCAGCAAGATCAAAAGCAAAAACCAGCAAGGGTCTTGAAGCTTCATGACCCATTTCCGAGCCCTTCCCGGCCTTGCTTGGTGTCGTTGCTAGGAGGATTGTCGGCCACCTCTGCGTCACCGTCGCTGTCGACGTGGACTCACCGGAACGCTAAACTAGTGAGTTTACTCACTAAACCTTGATTATGAGGTTAATTTTGCTTAAGGGTTGTTTAGATTATGCTAAGTATGTTTAGGTGGTTAGATTAGTCTATTTAAATGTTAATTAGATTAGATGAATGATTAGTTTAGTGGATGGATTAATTAGTCTAATTATGCAATTAAATTAGTGTTAAGCATGGTTAGACTTTTATTTAATTATTTTATTTTATTTAATTATTTATTCAATTGATAGCTAGATTGGTCAGTTGGTTGATGATTGTGCAATTGTGTGATAGTTGTGAATTAGTTGAATTATGCAATTGATTGTTGGATTGGTTAATTGAATGATGATTTGTGAAATTGTGTGTTGATTGTGAATTGTAAGAAACTGGGCATGATACTTGACTAAGCCAGAGGACCGCCTAACTTGGAATAGGCTGTGCCCATTATGCCGTAATCAACCACCTCATAGAGGTTGTGCCTTTTAGGCCATAATCAACCACCTCATAGAGGTTGTGTCCGTTGGGCCGTAATCTACCGCCTAACTTGGACAGGTTGTGCCCATCGGGCCGTAATCCACTGCTGAAGATTTAGTAGGTCGTGCCCGTTGAGCCATAATTTAGAGTTGGGGATGAGTAATTGAAATGATCGTGTAATGGTCTTGTTGACATGTAATTGACTGAGTCGATTGATTAATGATTCGATCGGTTCGATAATTTGATTAACTGAAGTGAATTGGTGAATATATGAGATATACTGACTTGTAGGAAGGAGTGGAGGCAAAGGTAAGTCCTCTGACTTGTGTTTATGCTTAGGCAACCCTTATGGCGTATTTTCTTCTTAATAAGGGTTTAGGGAGTGGACTTGCTGAGACATTGTCTTACTGGTTATTGTATAATCATTTTCAAGTTCATAAAAAGTGGTTGTGAAGGACCAAAGCCTTGGAGTCTATGGAGGTGGAGTCTGAAGGACCGGCGTTTGTGTCTAATTAGTATGTCGTAAGACAATTCCTTTTTGAGAGCCGACATTCTTGTAGACCTTTGACCAGACTCTTTTTGTATCTAAACCCCATTGTTTATAAGAATGTGCTGTTGTGAAATGTTGCCCTGCTTTCTTATCCTATGCTATTTGTTGTTTGGGGATTTTTTTTATTCGCTTCCGCATGCGCATTAAAATGAAAGGGTCGTCGATGCGTCTTGGGACATCGCTATTTTTTTATCGACTGCATAGGGATGTGCGTGCGTTCGAGGATCGGGGCATGATAAAAAAATCTCAGCAAATCAACCTCTTAAACCTCAACTTTCGTACGTCAATATTAATACAGCATTAATATTGGCACACTCCTGCATATTAGTATATTCCGTACGTCAATATTAATACAACAAGCATAATCAATAACTGGAACACACAACTTTCATGCACTAAGTATCCACAGTCTTGATTATAAAGTAAAACCCATTTTGGCCTGTCTTGTGACGTCTCGAAATTTAGCCCCTGTTTCGAATATATGAAATTGTTATTTCATCGACGCACTTATGGTTATTTACTATAAACTGATCACTCACGAGTTAACTAATCTATTAGGCAAGACCGTAAAAGGTTATGAACGCAACAGACTAGAGAATTCGATCATAAATCGACCGCTCGACCATAATAATCGACCAGAGTCAATACTACACCATTATAAATCAATTAGTGAACGGATATAAACTGATTCGATGGAAGTACATAGTCGAATTGCGGGTGGTTCCACATGATTATGATATTTGCGTCGAACGGTAATAAACCAAATTTCTATTGATATTATATTTATGATACGTAATTGAACCCTTGCGATTACATGACAATCGAGGGTCGTCTACGATTCGAAGATGCACAAACGTGGGTTGAATATTATCAACCACGAGTCAACCGTGCGAAAACCCCTAAAAGCTACTCGATATATTAGGTCGTACTAAAGTAGTGTTCGATCGATTTTAACTACGAAATTTAATTCGATTTTGAGTATTGAACTTTCGAGCGTGTCATGATTTAATTATTGGATGTCATCTCATCTTTCGTCAAATTTTCGACGAGCCCAAAACTTTTCGAAAAAAGGAATTTTTGGACAAAAAAGAAAGGGAAAAGAAATTCGGATGAAGAGGCCAAGTGGGAATTTTGTTGCCCAAAAAGTTAAATCCAGAAACTTAATCAAACAAGTTCGGAAAATTTCAAAATTTGAATATGTTATAAATGACACATAAACGAACATTTTTAATGAGATACCTTAACCTAAATCCTTCTAGATTAAGCCTGGTAAATCGCTCAATCCAGTATAAAAACTAGGTTCGTTTCCAGAAAGTATGTTTTCCAAAACTAGCTTGGTTAGAGATCCAAAACTTACCGATTTTATCTGGAATTTAACTATGTTAAATTAAAAGATGTGAAAAACAACTTTTGTGAAGAAACAATTTTTAAATTCAAACCTTAAGAGCTGATAAAAACCCTTAGAATTCCAAAAGGTCACAAGTTCCAACACAGTCCGAAATGTCTAAAACATTTCTCAAGAATGAATCAACTTCAAATTCACAACCTATTTCGATCTACAAAAATGACAAACAACAAGGGTCTAGAGATCAGAACTAAAGAAAGTCCACTAAATTAGACTAATCCATCCTAAATGGTGCTAATCTCACTAATTAGATTAACACTAATCCATTATAAGGCTAATCTAACCATTCTAGATTAGCACTAATCCATCTTAAGACTAATCTAATTAACCATTAAGCATAATTAATCTCCTAAGCAAGGTTTAGTAAGTAAACTACTAGTTTAGCGGGCCAGTGAGTCCACGACGATGGTGATGTGGAGGCGGATGGTAAACAAGCCTGCGACGACGGCAAGCGAGGTCTGTACGGGCCTTAAAACGGGCTTAGAAGTCTTAGCTCTTGCTAGAACTTCTGTTTTTGTTCTTGGGCTGCAAGGGCTGAACTGAGCGGTTGGATGGTGTGGAAACAGTGAGGAGGTGGACTAGGTGGTTTCAGCGGGTGACGGCGGAGGCGGATGGTGGCTGGACGGCGATGGAGGAGCTCTGGCAAGGCTTCACGGCAACTAGGGCATGCAGACGAACAAGCATGGGCGAGTGAGACAGGTGCGCGACAAACGGGCTTCCAGCGGTTGCTCGGGTAGTGCAACGGCACACGGATGGGCAGCAAGGGGTTCTGGCGACTGCTGCTGGCTGTTGGCTGGCTTCCTCTAGTTTTTGAGCTCTCAAATGGTTTCAACAATGGATAAAGCACTCCAGGGAAGAAGAAGAAGACAATTGTTGAAGAGGGGTCACCACTTGGCCTCCAAAGTCCACAAACATATCCATTTCACTCATCATATGCCCCCACCAGCCATCAGCCCTATCCTTAGCCATTTTTCTCCTTCAAACTTTCCAAACAAACTTTCCAAACAAGCTTCTCAAATGGTCCAAAAAGTTGCTCCCCTCCAAAGCTATGAATTTGAACATTTGCCCCTCCAATTTCAGCTCAATTATTCTCTGATTGGGCTTAATTCAAAAGCTAAAATACCAAGGAGGATGTCCACACTTGATACCGCATTTTTCCTTGCCAAATAGTCTAACTCGAATGCTAAAAGTACGATAAAAAAATGGTTCTTTAATTTTCCCGATTCAAAATAGTCTTACTTTGAATTTTTGTCGAAATCTCGGGTTTTACAGAAAAAATTTCGGAGGATGAGTCGACATTCCTAAAATGAATTGTGACATGACAAAACTTTCAATTTCTGAAATCGAGTTTAAATTCATGGTTAATTTCAACTGGGTGCGATTTTAGCATGACCTAATCTACCGGGTAGCTTTTAGAAATTTTTAGTGCAATTGACTCGTGGTCGATTATTTTGGAGCTACATTATACATCTTCGACTTATTGGCGGCTTTCGATTGTCATGAAAATCTCGAGGTGTCAAATTCGGGCATATACATAAATGATAAAAGAATTAGTTTAGTGCCGTTTGACGATAATTTTGCAATTATATGGAATCACCCACATTTTAATCACATACCTCAGTCGAATCGACTTATCTCTGCTCTTTGATCGATTTTAACAATGCCGTATTGACCCTTGCAGATTAGCATAGTCGAGCAATCGATTTCTGGTTGAATTCTCAAGTCTGTTGCGTTAAAATCCTTTAACAACTTCACCTGATAAACTAGTTGTCTCGTGAGTGGCCAACTTAGAGAAAAAGATCATAGGCACGTCGATGAAAAGCCCAACTTATTCAATTGAAAACAGAATCAGAAATTCAGGATGTCACACCCTCTTTCTTCTTCCTCTCCCCCACGTTACTTTCCTCCCCCATCAGCAAAACAACCCCTCCCTTTTTCCTCTATTTTCCTTCTCTTCTCTATTTCTCTCTTTTTCCCACTCCACTTTCTTTTGCCCCACCAATAGAACAGCCCCCCCTTCCTTCCTTCCTTCTCTCCTCCAACTTCTTCTGCTGTCGCACCATCACCACGCCACCATCACCACCACACCATCATCCACAGCATCATCATTTCCATGCCACCTTCACCCTAATGTCTGCCAACACCTCTACCACACGTCACCCCATCCTCATGCCGTCACCACCCATCACCCCAACGTCCGCTAGCACCATCAGCTTCATGCCACCACCACACCACCGGCCCTGGCACCACCAAGTAGTCCACCACTGCTACCGGCCACCTTGCTAACTCCACTATCGCCAGCACCTCCACCACCACCTTGGCCGCACCACTGTCACCGCTGTAAAGCTACCGTCCACCCAAGCACCTTGAGGCCGCCACCAAGCCAAGCCACCCTAGGTGGCCGAGAGCTTGAGGAACCGCCACGGCCACCATTGAGCCTCCGTTCAAGCCGCGGGTGTCACATTCTCGATGCCGTCACATTACCGTCGCCGCGAGCCTGCTGCCGTCAACAACCTGTGAGTTAATTTCCTAGTCGTGGATTACGGCGTTAATTGCGTTCAGGGGTGGTTAGATTAGTACTAATGGTGATTAGTCTTAGTTAAGTTTAGATTATTTTTAATTTCGATTAAGGATGGTTTATGTTAAATTTAATTACGATTAGTGTAAATAATTTTGATTAGTCTAATTAATTGTGTTTAGATTAATTGATTGAGTTTAGTTTTATTAATCGTGATTTATTTAATTAATCGCAATTAGCGTAATTAGTGACGGATTAGTCGTTAAGTAGGATTTTATGCTCATTTTCTTGGATGAGATTATGCGTGATTTTGATTGTTTGCACATACGATATTATGTGATTGATTGCTCTATGGTAAATATCGGTTCTTATTACAAAAGACGGTTTTATAGGCAATTAAATAGAAAAATGTGAGATGTCGGGTTTAGATGCCAAATTTTGCATGCTAGATAAAACAATGGAGTTTTAAAATAGAAATGTGCTAAGTTTGACGGGTTGACTTTAAATATGTGACCGCGTACAATTATTTTTACCAGGATTTTTAAATAAGAAAAATTGGCTAAGTTTATTATTTGAAAACAAAATATTGTGTTCTTGGTAAATAGCGGCAATAAAAGTTGGCTTGATTGATGATGTGTTTAAGTGGTCATTTAATTGAACCCACCACCCAACGGGAGTTTGGGGGTGATGCTCGATCTTATCCGATACTCGGCATGGATCCGGATGCCGAGTTGCGGTTGAGGCCGAACCGAAGCTCCTTTATGGAATGCCGTTTAGGCGGGGGTCCTAAACGATGCTGTGCCCAATGGGGTGGGACGATGCTCGATTATGCCGGAAGATCGCCGACACTTGTGTTGGCCGTGGCCTAAGGGGTCATAATAATTGGAACACGTGTGGCGATAATGCACATAAAATTCTAGTATGTGTTTTGATTGTTATTTACGCACGTTACCCTATTATTGCTGTGTGAGACGTGCTAATATGTAGGGGTGTGCCGAGGCGAAGAGAGTTTATGTGTGGCGTGTGCTTAGGCTGCCTTCAAGACGAATTTGTGTCATAATTGAGGCTTAGGGATTTAACTCACTAAGATTTTATCTCACCATGTTGTTGCCAAAAATTTTCAGGTCCGTAGTATGGAGAGTCGCCTTGTACATTTTGGGGTCCCTTGGGACATGGTGGTGGAGACTACTCTCTATCCTATCCCTGGGATCGACTGTACTCGCGAGCTGGTGGTTACGACTGTATAGGTAGACGGGAGGCTGGTACAAGTGGTTTATTAGGGAGGTGAACAGTGATCGGGTGGGTCCACTTCATGGTTTTGATGGACCGCCCATCGGAAACGTGGAAGGGCAAGTAGGTGACCCCATGGATATCGAGGAGCCGTACCCGCCTGACTACGTGCCCGACTTTGTGCTTGGATACTAGGGTAGGTGTTTGGAGTTTGTGCAGTTAAAAGTTAACCCTGACCTTTTGATCCTTTTTGCTTGTAGGTCACATAGGAGTTTCTTTTCATTGTAGGCCTGTACATATTAAACTCCTCGGGTTAACCGGTTGATAAATAAATTGTGGTTTTTGGGAAATCGCTGTTATGTTTTACTATCCCTATTATTGTTGATTGACTGGGTGTTTAATTTAGTCGCTTTCGCATGCGTACAATCGAAAGATAAAAAGAATGGGTTGACGACGCATCCTAGGATGTCGCATTTTTAATCGACCGCTGAGGGATATTCACATACTCAGGTTCGGGGCGTGACACGTCCCATACCGTGCCTCAGAGTTTTGTTTCCTAATAATGTGTTTCGATTATTTCGATCCCTCAGGCCATGGCCAATGCAAGAGTCGGCAGTCTTCCAGCATAACTGGGCATCATTTCGCCCCATCAGACACGGCATCGTCTAGAATCCCTACCTAGATAGCATTCCATAAGGAGTATCAATCCGACCTCAACTGCGACTCGACATCCAGACCTCCACTAGGCATCCGATAAACATCGAGTATCATGCCCAAACTCCCGTTGGGTGACGGGTTCAATTAAATGACCGCTCAAGCATGCCAACACTTAAGTGAATTTTATCTACCATCAATTAGCCCAGTGGAAAAGAATTCGTGCTCGATTAACAAACCTTGGAAAATCTTTGCACTTAAAATTCCAATAAAATAATTTCATGTGGTCATGTACTTAAAATTAACCTGCCAAATTTTGCATACTTTCATTTTAAAACCCCATTACCCCATTTAACATGTAAAACATGGCGTCCAAACAAGACACAAATTTTTTCATTCTCTTGCCAATAAAACATTCTTTGAAAATAGCATTTTAAACTCATGGTTTGGACAATCGATATCATGGCATTACAAGCTTAAACAATCGTAAATTCATCCTACAAATCAAGCATAAAATTCTACTTAGTGGTAATCTGTCATTAATTTGCATTCATCACGACCAAATAAGCTAACCATGCTTAATTAAGCTAAGTACGATTATTTAAACTAACTACGATTAATTAAGAATAACCATCGTTAATTAGTATAACTGCAATTAATTAAACTAACTATGATTAATTAAATTAACCATGGTTACTTAAACCAACTATGGTTAATTAACCGAACCACGGTTACTTTAAACTAGCCACAATTAATTAACCTAACCATGGTTAATTAATTTAACTATCCTTAATTAAGACTAATTCCGATTAGCCTTAATATAATCCATCATTAATCATAATTAACTAACACTAACCGTCATTAATCATAATATAATCTTGTCCCTAAATGTAATTAACTTCCTAATCAAGGATTAAGAGTTAACTTATGGTTTTCCGGCAATGACAGACTCACGATGACGGCAGCACGACAGGTCGAGACTACGGCGTTCCTGGCTTGAACGAAGACTCGAACGACGTGGTAGCGGCGAAACTTGAGCTCATGGCTAAGGGGGCAGTTCGGTGTGGTGGTGGTTCGGCGGTGAGGATAGCGAAGCAACAATAGCACGGGGGCGTGAGGGATGGATGATGACGGTGGCGGTAAGAATGGCGGTGAGGGTGGGTGGTTATGTGTGGCAAAAGGGGACGAGGAAAATGAAAAAAGAAGGGGATGCAAATGAGAGCAAAAGGAGAGAAATGAGGGGGGTGGAAGCTTCAGCCGATCAAGGGAAATAGAAGGCGGGGAGGAAACGTGAGAGAGAGAAATTAATATTTTTCCCCAAAATATCGTTCCTAAAATCTCTCCTCCACATATATATATATTTTGCCTTTTTATTTTTACTTTCTTTAAAATCAACGTGTTGGCCAAAATTTACAAATTTACCATTCAGCTTGGTTCCCTTTCTGGCTTTCAATTTTCGTTTGATTATTCCTTTTCTGAAAATTTTGAACTTGCCAATAATTTGCAGATAAATGAGGCGACGGCCAATAAGTTAATCTTGAAATCCTCAAAAGCTTGATACTTGAAATCGAATTAAATTTTATTGTCAAATTGATCAAATGCGACTTTAGTACAACCTAAACTATTGGGCAGCTTTTAGGGGTTTTCATGTGGTTGATTCGTAGTTGATAATTTTCGATCCACGTTTGTGCCTCTTCGAATTTGTGAATGACCTCGGTTGTCATTTAATCACAAGGGAAATGTACCTAGAGTATAATATCAATAGAAAATCGGTTTATCGTCGTTCAACATGAGTATCTTAATAGTGCGGAATCACCCGTGAATTGACTACGTACTTCCATCGAATCGATTTATATCCGTTTGCTAATTGACTTATAATAGTGTAGTATTGACCTTTGTTGATTCCTATGGTCGAGCGGTCGATCCTTGATTGAATTTTTTGGTCTTTCGCGTTTTAACCATTTATGACTTTACCTAATAGGTTAGTTAACTCATGATCAGTTTAGAGTAAATTAACTATTAGTGCTTTGATGAACATATATTTTGAAATGGGTCAAGTTTCAGGACATCACAATCATTGTGTGGAGATAACATAAACATATTGAAGAAACTTAAATCTGATACTTGTTAGAGCAAGCCTTGAAGCCAATGTGAAGTGCCAAAGTTTTGAATGAAAACACGTTAAATAAGCACAAATTTGACACGGAAGTTGCTGTGAACACCATTGAAACTAAAGGCGGAGCACTTATTCATTAAAATTCCAAAATCTAGAATTAGATTAGATCCTAAATATAAGATTAGGAGAGCAAATCTCCCAGATTTAAAACTAGATTGGGAGAATAAGAAAAGAAACAAAACGGAATCAAAGGAAAAGGAACTAGAAGGGGAGGGAGAGATTTAGGTCAAATCCCTCCCTCCAATAGTGGAAGAGATGAAGAAAGGTTTACAAAGACAGAGAGAGGGTGGGATATGTGTGAATGTTTAACCCATATTTTTACTTCTATTTGTCATGTTGAGTAGAGAAAGGATAGCGCATAATTGTACATGATGTGAAAAAAAGGAGAATTGGGATCCACTCTTAAGAGTTGATGCTTGATGGAGGTCCATCAAAATTAAAATTATAGGGTTTGGTGGGAATATGATTCAGCACCAATGTAATCAAATATGTCCTAGCGATCGAAAGGGAGACTCAGCTTGGAAAGGACAATTGGTGCACATCGCCTTTTCTAATATCTTGAACCCACCTTCGATCTTGAAAAGATCGTGTAGGATTCATAAATAGGACCACAAGGTTGTTCCCTATAGGTGTCCTCAAGGACTGCCTGTCCATACATGTGTCCAACTCATGGAAAGGATATCAAAAAAGAAGAAAGAATATTCGCGGTCTGGGAAGTTTATATGTGGCGTTATCCCTTGATATTTTTCCAAGTCTTGGACTTTATATACGGAAGAATCCATGTCATAGGAAATTTATGATGCTAATGAAACTTGAGCTCTAAGAGACAAGGGCACAATTCAATTTACTTGATTAAATGTTCTCAATTATCAAAAGTTAGGCTATCGAGATGAGAAAAGTTCTTCTTCTTTTTTTTTTTTTTTTTTTTTTGAGTATACGTACTGTTTTTTTTTTTCAAAATCATATGCAAACACAGCAGTCTTTAATTTATCTCTAATTATCGAACTAAAGTTGTGTTTGATAGCAATATTAAGTGTGTTCGATCACCTCTAATAACACAAAACTTAATCAATTGTTTTGAGTCTAAAACCACTTCATGCGACAAGTAAGGAAGGGATTACTATATTAATTTAGTTATCAAATACCTAATGAAAATTACAGTATCACTAATGACATTGCAAAACCTTCCAATAATATTCGCTATTCCATGCTTGGCAAGAAAATAAGAACAAGGGTGGCGTGTTAAGGAGTAATGCTCTCCCAAATCGTTCATATCAATTGAGAAATAAATAACATTTTGTTTAACCACAATATCAATGCTTGTGTAAAAAATAAGCATGTCAACAACATATAAGCTAATAATTATAAATTCACTATCAAGAGTTTCTGTGTAAACACATTTGTTTACTTTAATAGAGAAAAAATCATTATTAATTAGAACTTGATCAATTTTCACATTCCATTTATCTGGTGCTTGCTTTAGACCATATAAGGCTTAGGGGGAAAAGTGTTAAAAAAGTCATAAACCTATTGTATTGGTGCCAATTTAGTCATAAACCTTTTGACCTAGTGCCAATTAAGTCGTAAACAATTTGACTGAGTGCTAATTCAGTCTTTTTAGTTAATTTTGGCCAGATATTATTGATATGGATGCTAGTTGGCCTATATGGTATGGCCAAAGACCGATGTCAATAACTTTTAATATTATTTCAATATTATTTCATATTATTTATTTATTTTCTTTCTCTTTTTTTTTTTTTTTTTTTCCATTCATCTCCCTCTAGCCGATCGTTGGCGAGGGACCTGTTCAACCTCTGGTCAGCCTCGCTGGCCATGGGACTAAATTGGTACTAATAAAATGTTTAGGATTAAATTGGCATTAATGCGATAGGTTAAAGACTTTTCTGACACTTTTCTCGACTTTAAGTAGTTTACAAACTTTGTTTTCTTAACCAGGAAGAATACATCACTCAAGTTGCTAGTGTTTAGTGTGGGAATCTAATTCAACGGGACCAACTCTCACACATCCTTAAATTTGTTGATTGAAAAAGCAAAGTCGGAAAGGTGATTCAGCTATTGCAAGGATCAATTCCATTCATAGCATATTCCTAGTACGTACTTCGAACCAACCTTAAAAAGATATCCTACCACGTGTAAATAGGAGTAGAATGTGTTCATATAAACGTATCTACATCAGGCAAAGCAGAAAAGAATAAGAACATACTTTTTGGCGAGAAAGTTGTAGAACTCCTTGATATTTTGGACTATACTATGCAATGAACTCCTTGATATTTTGGACTATACTATGCAATCGTTATGGAAGTTTCTATTCTTAGCATAAAAAATCATGATGCTTATGAAACTTGAACTACAAGACCAACTCAATCAAACTTGCTACCATTCCACTGGTGTCACTGGAAATATGTCAATCGAGCAAGCAAGTCCAAAGGAGTGGTTTTTTTTTTTTTTTTTTTTGACCAAGGAACCGCCGGAGACTCCTTTGGGGTCACACCGCCCTCCGATGCCCGGTGGCACCGTCGGACGTCATTGCAAGCCACTATTTAAATGTAAACCTCGGAGGAGATTGGCCTAGTAACCCACTGTCGGGCCCCCCCCACTTAAGTCACGGAACTGCTCTCGTAGTTGTGGTAGACATGAGTTGAACCCCTGACTTGCGGGATCAGGAGGCCAGTCCTCAACTAGCACAGTCATTTGTGAGTGGGTGTCCAAAGAAGTGGTTTAGTTCACAGAAACTCCAATAATTAGCATCACATATGAGAAAGTGGAAGGTATTGAGCTTGTACAATAGTAGGACGGAGAGAATGCATAGAGCAAGTCAATGCCGTCCTATATTTTAAAATTAAGAAAAGGCAAAGATTCTTGACATTTTATAACTTTAGAATTCCAGAAACTTTGCCTCTATAATTTTAGGACCAAGGTAGCAATTCCTAGCAATTACCTTTGGAACCCATTAAAATGTGGGTACTAAGAGCTTTCCTTTATTCCTTCTACATCTGCATGGCACTTTCCATGAGCTCTATATAAACTGATCTTCGCCTTCAGACTCGAACACAATAAATAAACCAATCCATTACATAAAATTTTCTTCTTTAGCTCACTCTCCTTCTACTAACTGATATCAAATGGCACCCAATGCAGATCGCCTCGCTGATATTGGAAGGGAGGGCTTTGCACTAGTAGACAGATTTCATAGTGGATGGACATCGGGTCGAGCACCAAAGAAGCCATACAATGTCCCACAGCAGCATGCTTCCATTTCCGGCAACAAGAACGTAATCAATAGCAAGAAGGCCGCCGAGAAATACAGAGTCGTGATCGTGGAGTACTACAAGAAAAAGTTTGCCGGCTGGCGTTTTTGGGTTTCTAGTGCTGTAAACTTGTAATGGTTTGAGTACCTTCCTAGAAGGTAGAAGTAAACCGGACGAACAAGTCCTTGTCACTGTTTTCTTCATGTTAGTCATTTCAAACTATAGTACTGTGTTTATGTAAACGTTTTGTTTTCTGGCTTTCTAAAGTTTAGTTGTGTACTTGGATGTGTCTAAGCTAGTAACTGGACCTGTTTTATATTAAACATTCCACCTTTTATTCTTCTTTTGGTAGTATTTATGGCAATTTATGGGAGAAGTGTTCACTTAATTGGTGTGAAAAGAAGATTTCAAACGTTTTCATAGTGAATGACCACAACTGATTTCAATCGTTTTCAAAATAAATGGTCACAACTAAAATAAGTAGCCAATGTTCCGGTCCAAAGACTGTCCTAGAACTAGGTGGCCCACTGGACGCTGTGGTTCCATTCTTGAATTGCTCCGGCATGATTGAGTTCGTAATATTGAGTAAGATTTGATTTAGACTCACTGAAGCCCAATCATCCAATTATGCAAGATTCGGTCGTAAATCTAGCAAGTGCTTGCAACAATTAAGTACATAGATGGACCATTCTTTGATTTATTGGTGCAATTGCATTCTTTTTCTTGTCTAGGATGCAGATTGGAAGGGACAATTGGTTCACAACACACTTCGTAAATACTTTAAGCCCACCTTCGGACTTTAAAAAAAAAAATGGTTAGGATTCATCAATAGAATAGAAGGATGTCCAACTCAAGATCCAGGATATTGTGTCTGCGGCTTGGTCCCTTGACAGAATGTGTTCGTACATGTGTCTATTTCAGGCAAAGGAGAAAAGAAGAAGAATATAATCAATGGTTAGGCAGTTGTACCTGTCCTTGATATCTTGTATTATATCTGGAGTTATAATGGAAGGTTCTATTCTTAGCATTAAAAAGATCATGATGCTAATGAAGCTTGAACTACAAGAAAGAGGTAGCCACGATTCCAATTCATTTCATTATCTTCTCAGATTCCCAATCTGTCAAAAGTTTGGCCCCGGAACCATTTTTTGATATTATTTGCGGATGAGAAAGGCCTTCTTAATCTTTCTCTAAGTACCTAGTTAATGAAGTTTACTTATTATTATAATTAATGGAATAAGCTCCATCGGGCTTGCTGCGATTCGACTGATGTCACTGAACATATGTCATTGGGACCCATAAATTGGGGTACTAGGAGCCTTCCTTTATTCCTTCTACAATTCCATGGCATTCATTATCCATGAGCCCTATATAAACTGATCTTTGCCTTCGAACTTGAACACAAGAAAGAAACCAATCCAGAGCCACTCTTAAGTTTCTAGTTTTGGCTCACTCTCCTTCTGCTACCTCACCCTCAAATGGCACCTCACGCCAATCGACTCGCCAATATTGGAAGGGAGGGTTTCGCTCTAGTGGACAGATTTTATGATGGAGTGACAGCGGATCGACCACCAAAGAAGCAATACAATGTCCCACATAAGCAAGCTCCTGTTCCCAGCGACGAGAAGGTAATTGATTGCAAGAAGGCCGCCAAAAAATACGAAGGAATGTTGGTCGTGGATCACTGCAAGAAGAAGTTTGTTGGCTGGCGTTTTTAGGTTCTAGCGCTATAAACGTGTAATGGTTGGAGTGACTTCCTAGAAGGTAGAGGTAACTGGATGAACAAGTCCTTGTCACGATTTTTCGTCATGTTAGTCATTTTGAACTCTAGTATTGTGTTTATGTATACCTTTTGTTTTCCGGCTTTCTGAAGTTTAGTTGTATGCTTGGATGTGTGTAAGCTAGTAATTGGACCTGTTTGATACTAAACATTCCACTTTTTATATTTCTCTGCTGTAAAATTTATGCCAATCTATGGTATACTTGGGCACTTGACTGGTATGTAAAGAATACATCGATCGTTTTCCAAGTGAAGGACCACAACGTAAAAGAACTTGGCAATTTTGGTCCACGGACTGTCCTAGAACTAGGAGGCCATTGGACACTGTGGTTCCATTGCTGAGTTGCTTCTGCATGATTGAGCTCATAATCGTGAATAAGATTTGATAAAGATTCGCTGAAGCTGACCCATCCAATTATGCAAGATTCAGTTGTAAATCCAGCAGGCGCTTGCAACATGTAACCACACAGATGGACCATTCTTTAACTTGTTGGTGCATTTGCATTCTTTTTCTTATCTACGATGCTAAACCATTTTCTAGGATCAAATATCATTGTTATTATAGCATAAAATAGGTCCTCTAACTTCCCAGATATGTCACGAATTATTCACCTATTCATAAGTTACAAGCAGCAAGCATAAAATGTTGGAGATCTGCATGCTAACAAGCACATGTTATTTTCTTTTCTTTCCTGGATAAAAGCGCAAACTTTCTCTTTAGTGAGTCTAGTTCTTCATCTAAACCAAAAGAATGACAAGAATGAACGAAGGGGACCCCTGACGCACATATCAAGTTAACTCTAGGGAGTCCTCAACTCAAATATGCAAAGATCACTGATCTTTAAGGCTCGTGATTTTCTCTTAGTTGTCAGAACAGAGCGCGTAATCTTTTAGCCTGCTTTTTCCATCCACTCTTGACTAAAAAGGTTCGATTTCTGAACCTTTTCGTGGGCTTTTGATGAAGTTTCTCCAATCTGTTGGTACCTGTTGGTGGTGTAGATGAAGGTAAGTATGTGGCAATTGGCAGAGTAGCTAAGTTCTTCAAGAGAGAATCATATGACTGGAAGGCCGTGAAAGAAGAATCATCAAACACACAGAAAGTTTCCACCGAGAGACGATCGGTGCGGTGAAGCAATATAGTTGTTACAGGCATGCGAAACAGCTTTTAGATCCCTCCAAAATCACCGAAGATCTAATCCAAGAAATTATAAGTACCAAAACAAGTATTCAGCTGTCATTCGCTCCTCTCCTTGCTTGAATTCCGGAGGATTCTTTTGATGAATCGAGCTGCTGGACATGGCTCAATACAAACTTTGTTACATCAATTTTGCTCAGTTTGGATTGTGGCTATTATCTTATGTGCGGTTCACAAATAGCTGTGTTGACACTATGTACGGAAGGATTGTACCTCTTAATTCCTATGAGCAGATGCATTACAAAACTACACTGCTAAGAAAACTTATTGAGCTCCCTTGAAGAAACAAAATTACCTTAAATGTGCAAAGTTCATCGGTACTTAAGAGACTAGAGATCTGTTTTGAAAAACTAGCAGAAGTTCAATTAGAATCGATAATTCATGCAATAGGTGTTGGATAGTTTTGAAATTTTGAAAGCTTATTATTCTTGTAATGGTTTTCTACCGTCATCAATTTGTAACCGTTTTAACCGTTTTTGTGGCTGCCATTAATCTACAACGATTTGTAACATTTTATAAAAGCTTTCTAACGGTCGTATAACTGCTTTATAACATTTGATTTCTTTTTTTTTTAAACCCCCATTGTTTGTAACGGTCATGTATTATTTATTAATGGATTCATAACAGTTTGCAAACAGCTGTCTTTTTGTTACCTATAAATAGTTATTTTGAATGTATTTGGAAAGTGATATATAAATATATCAAAATCTGAATATTTTAATTTATCTTTTCATATCTTTTCTTTTCTTTGTTGGGTTGTACACAAAATGTTGTTCTTGTTTCCTTCTATTATTCAACAAGGAATAAAAAAAGAAGGTCTATTGTATCTTAGAAGGCTAGCCGTTAGAGTTTTACATACCGAATTTTGTAGACGAAATTATCTTTAAGAACAGTGTTTGCACACTTCAGAAAATTATTTTTATTTTCTTTTCATTTTCAATGTATTTCCAATAATTATTATTTTCTTGTATTCTAATATTTTTCCAACTATAGAGGCTTAGGTTGAAATCCGAGTCGACAAGCATGTTCTATCAAATATTTACCTTTGTTAGTTTGATGACAAACGGACTTGCGAATTAGGCAGGAACCATTCTTTCACATTTTCTATTACTTGAACTAACCTTTAGGACTGTTTTCGGCATTTAACGAAAAACAAATAATAGTAGACCCTCTGTGGAAGCCCTCCGGAACGTTGCTGGTGAAGATGGATTTGGGGAAAGTGGAGGTTTAGAGAGAGAGAGAGAGAGAGAGAGAGAGAGATGCCAAACCGAGCAACGGCTTTAATCTGATCAAATTAGGCTTGCAAGGTTTGGCCCAAAAACAGGGCCTTAATGGTGTCAAGAATTAAATCTCTATCTCTAATGTTGTAGCTCCACAAACTAATAAATGAATCAAGTCACGAGAACACGTTTAAAAGGGATAAAAGCGTTCTTACTCGTTTATAAAACAACCATGATTAAATAAAGAAAGGATACATGATATCTTGAAATTCGATCTCTTTTGGAATGTATGAAATGATTATTTAATTAAATTTACTCTGAACTGATCACTCATGAGTTAACTAATTTATTGAGAGAGGCCATAAAGGATTAAAACTCGAACTACCACATAATTCAATTAGGGATAAACCGCGCGATTATAAAGATCGATAATAATCAATACCACACTATTATAAGTCAATTAGCAAACAAATATAAATCAATTTGACAGAAGTATATAGTCGGTTTGCAAGTAATTCCGTACGATTACGATACTCACTGCGAATGATAGTAAATTGATTTTCTATTGGTCTTGTACTCAGAGTAAGTAATTGAATCCTCATGATTACATGACAATCGAGGGTCATCTACGATTTGAAAATGCACAAATGTGGATCGAAAATTATTGATCACTTGTCACATGCGTGAGAACCCTTAAAAGCCACTAGATTGTTTAAGTCGTACTAAAGTTGCATTTGATTAATTTTAACCATGAAATTTAATTTGATTTTAGGTATCGAACTTTCAAAAATTTCAAGACTAACCTATCAGACGTTGTCTCATTTATCCATCGATTAATCGGCAAGCTTAAAATTTTTGGATAAGGATTAGTAGGTCGAGCGAAGGCCCAATGGGCCTCACGCATGAAGGATTCGGCCAAGTGGGCCCAAGCCAAGTCCACCAAGGCCATCTAAGCCCATTTCAAGAAATTGGCTCAAGGGCAAAATTGGAGTTTTTGTCAAAAGTTGTAAAATGTGCATTTTACCCCTTTTAGAAGATTTTTTGGACATTAATGGAGATGAGACAAGAAGGGAAATTGTAAGGAGGAGAGGGTTTCAGGGAAGATTTTGGGTGAAAAGATCTTCAAGCTCTCTTACTTTGGGTGAAAAAAATCTTCAATCTCTCTCTCTCTCTCTCTCGCCAACCACCTCCTCCCTCCATTCTCTCTCTCATTTTTCTCTCTTCTTCTTCTTCACCATAGCCGCCCTTGCTATCATTTGCCACTATTGTCCACCGTCATTGTCACCACCGCTTGTCCGCATCCCTCATGCTGTCCCTCAATCGACGAGCCACCATCATTGTGATTTCCAGAAATTTGACCCTATTGCGAAATATATGAAGTAGTCATTTCATCAATGCATATATGGTTATTTTACTCTGAACTAATCACTCATGAGTTAACTAATTTATTAGGTGAAGCCATAAAGGGTTAAAACATGAAAACCAGAGAATTTGATTAGAGATCGATCGCTCGACCATAAGAATTGACAATGGTCAATACTACACTGTTATAAGTCAATTAGTGAACAGATATAAATTGATTAGACGGAAGTACATATTCGGCTCGTGGGTGATTCCATACGATTACGATATATCCGTCAAATGACAATAAACTGATTTTTTCTATTGATCATATATTCAATGTAAGTAATTGAACCCTTGCGATTACATGACAACCAAGGGTCGTCCACAATTCGAAGATTCACAAACATGGATAAAAAATTATCGATAATAGGTCAATCGCGCGAGAACTTGTAAAAGTCACCCAATAGATTAGGTCGTATTAAAGTCGCATTTGATCAATTTTTAATCACAAAATTTAATTCAATTTCGAGTATCGAACTTTCGAGGGTTTCAAGATTAAATTATTGGACATCACCTTATCATCCGTTGAATTATTGACAAGTTCAAAACTTTCGAAAAATGAATTATCGGACGAAAAATTGGAGACCGGAAAAGGGAAATTCGGATCAAGTGGCAAAATGGTGAATTATGGGCCATAATTTTGGCTTTAAAGATAAAAGGAAAAGAAGAAGAAATTGTGGAGACATGATACTAGGCTATGAAGGTTTTGAGGGAAGTGGGTATGAGAAATGATGGGATTTTGAGGAAAAATCTTTGAAAATCCTTTTTTTTTTCTTTTCTTTTTCTCTCCCGCCTCTCTTTTCTCTTCTTCCCCACGCCATTTCTCTCCCCCTTTTCTGCCGACCAACCTCCATTTCCCCTCCTTTTCTTCTTCTTCTCACGCCATTTTCCCCCTCACCATCATCTTCATCTCATCATCATCTTCATCTCATCACCATCTCCATTGCCAAGCTCCCAAGTCGTCGCCGCTCAAGCCGCTTGTCCATCAAGCCGCTCGCATCACCATCGTTGTCCCTGACCCACCCTCGCTGTTGCAAGCTGAGCCACCATCAAGGCCACCGCCTAAGCCGAGTCCCCCTTGGCCATGAGCTCAACTTTGCTGAACCGCCGTTGTTGAGTTTCCGTTCGAGTCGCGAGCTTCGTGTTTTCGTCGCCGTCGCACCACCATCGCGCCGCCATCGCAGCGAGCTCGCCATCACCGAAAACCCATGACTTAACTTCCTAATCGTGGATTAGGATGTTAATTATGTTTAGGGGATAGATTAATTTAGGGATAATGACGTTTAGTATTAGTTTATTTTGGTTTAGCCTTAATTGCAATTAAGGATCATTTAGATTAAATTTAAGTGTGATTAGTTTAATTAATAACGATTAGATCAATTAATCATGGTTAGATTAATTTAATTAATCATGATTAATTTAATTAATAATAATTTATTTATTTAATCGTTAATTAATTAATTAATTATAATTATTTTAGTTAACAGCGATTAATATGAATTAATTATAGGTAGGTTAATTAATTGAGTTTAGTTTAATCAATTGTATGAGCCTAATTAATCGTAATTAGCCTAATTAATTATGATTAGCTTAATTAATCGTGATTAGTGTAATTAATGACATATTAGCGGTTAAGTAGAATTTTATACCCTTGTTTTGGATGAGTTTGTGCATAATTCTAACTGTTTGCATGTGTGATGCTATGTTATTGATTGCTTTATGATAAGTTCCATTTCCTATTCCAAAAGAAGGTCTTATAGGTAATAAAATGGTAAAGTTTGAGGTGTCGAGTTCGGACGCCGAATTTTACATGCTAAATAAAACAATAGGGTTTTAAAATGAAATTGTACAAAATTTGATGGGTTTATTTCAAATACGTGACCACGTACGAATATTTTATCGGAATTTTTAAATGTGAAAAATTGCCAAAGTTAATTATTTGCAAACGAACTTTTTGTTTTTTGTTTTTTTTGGTAAGACAAACGAACTTTTTGTTCTAGGCTAATTAATGGCAAAAAGAATTGGTTTGATAGTTGGTGTGCTTGAGTGGTCATCAACTCGAACCTATCACTTAGCGAGAGTTTGGGGATGATGCCTGATTTTTATCGAATGCCCGGCGGGGATTCAAATGCCGAGTCACGGTTGAGGCCGGATCAATGCTCTTTATGGAATGCCATCAAGGCAGGGGTTCTAGATGATGCCTTGCCCAATGGTGCGGGATAATGCTTCGTCATGCTGGAAGACTGCCGACTCTTGTGTTAGCCATGGCCCAAAGGGTCATAATACATGTGTGTTGGGAATGCCCTTAGAATATTTCGAATGTATTCTAATTATTATTTATATGTGTTGCACTAATATTTCCATTTGAGGTGTATTAATATGCAGGGGTATGCCAAGGCGAGGTAAATTACCTTCCTAATTAAGGTTTAGGAAGTTGACTTGCTAAGGTTTTATCTCATCCTGTTGTTGAATCTTTTCAGATCCTTAGTATGGAGCGTCAACCGTACGTTTTGGGGTCCCTTGGGATTAGGATATGGAGGTGACTATGGGTGTGCATAACAAAATTTCTGGAACAGAAATTGATTTCTTGCTAGAAATTGATTTCTCAATTTCTATTTTAGAAATTGAGAAGTTAAAAATTTTAACTTATGATTTCTTCTTCAAATCTATTTCTGGAATAGAAATCTGTTCCAGAAATAGAAAAATCAAATTGCGCTATCAAACGGATTTTTATTCCAAAATTATTTCGGGGAACAGAGAAATAAAGAAATAGAGAAGTAGAAATTTTATCATGCACGTCATATGTTTCCTATTCCAGGGACCAACTGGACCCATGAGCAGGTAGTCACGACCCTGTGGGTAGATGAAGGGTTGGCTGATTTAGTGCCCCACATTTACAAGGCGTGGTTTATTAGGGAGGGGAATGGTGATTAGACCCGTCCACTTCATGGTTTTGATGGATGGCCTTCCAAGAACGTGGGAAGGCAAGTGTGGGACCCCATGGATATCGACATCCCTAATAATGTCGTTTCAAACCTAGAATTTGATCCGGACTATGACCCCATGGAGGAGTTCCCCTCTAACTACAAGCCCAACTCTCCGCCGGGATACTAGGGCCAGTGGTTGACCAGTGATCGATAATTTTCGATCCACGTTTGTGCATTTCCGAATCGTGGATGACCCTAGGTTGTCATGTGATCGTGAGGATTCAATTACATACTTTGAATATAAGATCAAAAGAAAAAATCGGTTTATTGTCGTTCGAGATGAATATCGTAATTGTGCGGAATCACCTGCGAACTGACTACGTACTTCCCCTCGAAATGATTTATATCCGTTTTCTAATTGACTTATAACAGTATAATATTAACCCCTATCGATCGTTATGGTTGAGCGGTCGATCCCGGATCGAATTCGCTAGTCTTTTGCGTTTTAATCCTTTACGATCTCACGTGACAAATTACTTAACTCGTGAATGATTAGTTTAAAATAAAATAACCATAAGTGCGTCAATGAAATAACCATTTCATATATTTCAAAATAGGGCCAAATTTCGGGATATAACAACTCTTCATCTCTTACAAAAATTTCATTCTTGAAATTTGAACTATGACAATTCTTCAACAAAAAGGTCAGTGTATTGACACCTCATTGACTCTTCGCTTTCCCATGTGGCTCCCTCCGTTCGGTGGTGTTGTCAAACCACTTTGACTAAGGGAATTGTCCTATTGTACAACGCTTGCTCTTTCGATCCACTATCTAAATTGGCCTTTCCACGTATGACACCCAGTTGTCCACATTTATTTCCTTGAAGTTCAACAAGTGAGTCGGATCAAGTTCATACTTCCTTAGCATTGATATGTGGAAGGCGTCATGCACTTGGGGCCCAAGTCTCGGCAGCAAACGTGAGACGATAGGCCAAAGTCCCAATCCGCTCTAAAATCTCGAAGGGACCAACGTACCTTGAGCTTAGCTTCCATTTCTTGCCAAAACGGGAAATGCCTCGCATTGGTGACACTTTAAGGAAAACGTGCTCTCCCACTTGAAACTCCAACGGCCTATGTCATTTATCTACATAGCTCTTTTGACGCCTTTGGGCAGCCTTAAGCCTTTCTCAAATGACCTTGACGATGTCCACTTATTGTTGAACCAACTCAGGGCCCATAATCTTGCGTTCTCCAACTTCATCCCAACAGATAGGAGTGCTGCAGACCTTGTCATACAACGCTTCAAATGGTGCCATTTTGATGCTCTGCTGATAGCTATTGTTGTAGGTGAACTTAACTAGATGAAGATGTTCTTCCCAACTTCCTTTGTAGCCCAATACACAAGTTCGCAGCATATCCTCGAACGTCTGAGTAGTCCTTTCAAATTGGCCATCCATTTGTCAGTGATAGGCTGTGCTGTACTGCAACTTTGTTCCCCAGGCAGTTTGTAAATTTTTCCAAAAAGCTATCGTAAACTTTGAATCTTGATCTGACGTGATTGTTACTGACACTTCATGAAGATGAACTATTTGTCGTACATACAATTCAGCATATCTATCTAATGCAAAGTCCTTTTGTATGGTGATGATGTGCACAGATTTTCTTAATCTATCAACCACGACCTAAATTGAATCATTACCTCGCTAACTTCTCGGCAATCCCATCACAAAATTCATTGTGATATGTTCCCTTTCCATTCGGGAATCTCTAGGGGTTGCAAAAGTGCTATAGGCTTGCAATGCTAGGCCTTCACTTGTTGGCTTGTCAGCTACTTAGCAACATACTTGGTGATATCTACCTTCATACCATTCTACCAATAATACTGGCACAAATTTTGATACATCTTTGTGCTGCCCGGATGAATGCTATAATTGCTACAATGAACTTCTAACAAAATTTCTTTCTTAAGCTCTGCATCACTAGGTATGCATAATTGTCCATGAAACTTCGGTATTTTGTCCTTAGTGGCTTGAAAATTAGCTTTCTTTTTTTCCACACCCTCTTGCAAAACTTTCTAGATTTCAGGATCTATCGGCTGCAGCATCTTAATCTTCGCTTGCACTTCTGGTTCAATTTTGAGGGTAGCCATGAGACTTGAAAAGTGGCATACCTCAAACTTGAAATCAGAATCTTGAACTCTTTCGAGCATAATCCACTCTTGAACCATCATCTGCGCAATCGATGACTTTCGACTTAGCGCATCAGCTACCTTGTTGGCTTTTCCAGGATGATACGAGATGTTGCAGTCATAGTCTTTAAGAAGCTCCATCCAATGACACTCCCTCATGTTCAACTCTTTTTTATAGAATAAATACTTTAAACTTTGATGGTCCGTAAAGATCTGGAACCATTTTCTACACAAATAATGCCTCCAAATCTTTAGGGCAAAAATGATTGTTGTTAGTTCTAAATCATGCATTGGATTATTCAACTCGTGAGGCCTCAGCTGACGGGATGCGTACAGAACCACTCTTCCATGTTGCATCAAAACGCAGCTTAATCCTTTGTACGATGCATCGCTGTAAATCTCATATCCTGCAAAACCAGATGAAATTGTCAACATAGGTGTGGTAGTCAGCTTATGCTTGAGCTCTTGGAAGTCCATTCAAACTTTTTGTCCATCTTCAATAATCGCGTCGGAGGCATGGCTATCGCATAGAATCTTCCATGGACCGTCTATAATAGTATGTCAATCCCAAGAAACTTCAGATCTCAATCATTGTTATTGGTCTCGGCCAGTTCATAATAGCTTCAATCTTGGTTAGGTTCATGAAAATCCCTTTGCCAGAAATCACATAACCCAAGAAGGCTACATGAGTCAACCAAAACTCGCACTTACTGAACTTGGCGTACAGCTCATATTCTCGTAGGGTCTGAAGTACCATCCTTAAGTGTTGTTCATGCTCTTCTAGACTTTTTGAGTACACCAAAATATCATCAATGAACACAAACACGAACTAGTCCAGGTACTCCTTGAACACTCGGTTCATCAATCCACGAAAGCAGTTGGGGTATTAGTTAATCCGAATGGCATTACGGTGAACTATCAATGACCATAACGCATAAGAAATGCCGTCTTCGGTATATCCTCCTTTTTAATTCTCAACTGATGATAACTCATCCTTAGATCGATATCAGGAAATACCAAAGCTCCTTGTAGCTATCAAATAAGTCATCGATTCTTGGCAATGGATACTTATTCTTGATCGTCATTTAATTGAGTTGCTGATAGTCAATGCAAAGACGCAATAAACCATCATTTTTCCTTACGAACAAAATTGGTGCTCCCCAAACATGGCATAACAAGCTTAAATAATCGGAATTATGCATAGGTCCATCCAATAAAACAAGCATAAAATTCTACTTAACGGCTAATCCGTCATTAATTACACTAATCGCGATTAATTAAGCCAATCACAATTAATTAGGCTAAGCATGATTAATTAAGCTAATTGCAATTAATTAGGCTAAAATCAATTAATTAACCTAACTATAATTAATTAAAAAAATTCCATTAATTAAAATAATTACGATTAATTAAGCAAATTACAATTAATAAAATAAATCACGATTAATTAAACTAAACTCGATTAATTAATCTGATCATACTTACTTAAACTAATTGCACTTAAATTTAATCTAAACCATCCTTAAGTTAAGGCTAAACCACTCTTGTTTGTCACTAACCTCCATTAATCTAAACTAAACATATCCATAAACGCAATTAACTACCTAATCAAGGATTAAGAGTTAACTCACAGGTTTCTAGTGATGGTGAGCTCACGACAACAATGGCGTGATGGCATCTAGAATGTGACACTCGCGGCTCTAATGGAAACTCGATGGCAACGGCGGTGGCTCCCTAAGCTTAGGGTCAAGGGGGCTTGGCTTGGTGGTGGCCATGGTGGTGGCTCGGCTTGTGACGAAGATGGTGATGCAGGTGGCTTGATGGATGAGCGGCTTGAGCGGTGGCAACTCTGGAGCTTAGTGGTGGAGATTGTGATGATGGAGGCACGGCCATGCTCGATGGGGCTTGGCTTGGTGGTGGCTTGTGGAAGCTTGTAGCGGTGAGGAGTGGTGTGGGCGGTGGTGAGTGATGGTGGCAATGATGGCGCAAATGGTGGGTGAGAAAATGGCGTTGAAAAAGAAAAATGAAAGGTGAAGGAGAAGAAGCCGAAGAAGAATGGTGGGGTGAGAGGAAAATGAAGGAGGAAGTAGGGGAAATGGGGAGGGGCTAAGGAGACTTTGGCAGAATGGGGGGTGAACGTGGGGCAAAGAGAGAGAGAGATTTTGTCACGCCTCGAATTTTGAGCGCACGCACATCTCTTGGTGGTTGATAAAATTTGCGACGTCTCAAGACGCGTAGCCGACCCATTCATTTTATTGCACATGTGAAAGTGTATAAATAATCCCCAAACAGCACAGATATGTGATAGAAAATCAGGATACAAATTTCACAAAACACTTTTATAAACAAACCGAGTTTATATACAATACTAGTCCATAAACAAAAGCCTAACTCCAAAAAGAAAAGTCACTAAGCCATCTAGGCACAAGACTCCTCAACTGAGACCTTCGAGACCTTTGGAGGTTCTGGTCTTCCATGACACCATCAGGAGGATCAGCTACCCCCTCACCCGCCGTGGCGTTGACTGTAATGGCAGGGATGTCGAAACCCTGCAGGGGACCTTCCTAGACCCCATTAGGCCATGACGGAACCACGTTATGAACCGATGAGGTACCAACCGAGATCGGCCCTCATCGACCAAGATAGTGGTCACAATGAGCTCATGGAGCTAGAGACTCTCGGGGACAAGGACGTCGGTACTTTGCTCTGTATACCCCCTTAGCTATCCAAAACATACTAGAGGAGCCTCCATCTACGGACTTGAAAAGTTAAGCCCACGATGGGGGTGAGACAATGTCTTAGTGAGTTCACGCCTGAAACCCTAATTAAAAAGGAAATACACCTAGAGGTAGTCTAATTACACGTTACAGAAGACTCACCTCGCCTCAATTCCTTCTTGCACGTCAGCACAGTTCATATACTCAATGCATATAATATATGCACACATCAATTGGAATGCCTCACTTATATCGCAATCAATCATAGGGGTTCCGATTATAAGGCCAAATCGTTATGACACGTCTTATTCCGTGCTACACAATTTTGTCCTATAATCAAGCGTGTTTATCTCAATCATTCACACGTTCCAATTGATTACGGCCCCACAGGCACGGCCTACTCGACGTTTGACAGTCTTTTGGCATAACCAGGCATCGTCTCACCCCATTGAGCACAACAACGTCTACACTAGACGACAATCCCGAAGGAGCATTGGTTCGGCCTCTACTACGACCGGCATCCGTTGTCCAAGGGCATATCATATAAGGGCAACGTCCACCCGACGTCGGGGATGGGTTCTCATAACCATCACACGATCATTCAATTCCGGCCAAGGATACCGTGCATTGCACTCAAATGTCTCAATTAAGATAATGCGCTTGGCCTATTTTCTTCATATTAAAACCACCCGGTGAAAATAATCGTGTGTGAGTACACGGTCAGATTGAACCTTATAAATTGATATCCTTCATTTTAAAAATTCCACTGTTTGATATTATACTTAAAAACGTTTTCGGTGTCCAAACCCGACACCCAGTATCTCCTAACTAAATACTAAAATTTTGAAATTTTGAAATAAATACTCAAAATTAACAATCATCACTCAATTGCACAATTTATCACTCAATTACATAAACTAAGCACCCCATTGCAATCAGCACGAAATTTTGGCTAACGACTATCTCGATATAATTTTCGAAAAATATTAAATAAGTAAACAAATAGCAAAATTAATTAAATAAATGCAAATTAATTCAATAAATACCTACTTAGGCCTAAAACACTAATTTAACCACCTAATTAAGCCTAGAAAAATAATGCACCTATCTACATAAATCAAGCAACCTAATTAACCCTTAACTAGTATAATATAACCACCTAATTAGCCTAATTAAGCAACTCAATCACTAATTAATCTAAACTAACCACCTAAGCCATACTTAAGCTAACCTAATTATCCCCTAAGAATCATTAACCTCCTAAGCAAGGTTTAGTGAGTAAACTCACTAGATTAGCGGGTCGGTGAGTTCATGGTGACGGCAACGCGGAGGCAAGCGAAACACAAGCTTGCGGCGACACCAAGGGAGGTCTGGACGGGCCCAGAAAAGCCCACGAAGCTCACAGCTTGGGCTGTGAGTTCGGCTTCTGCACTTGGGCTGAAGGAGTTGGTCGAATAGCTCAGATGGTGGGGAAATAGCCAGGCGGGACGGCGGTGGCTACAGTGGTTCCTAACGAGCGCGACGGTGGCTTGGGCGGACGGCGGAGGTAGCTCGGGGACCTCCGATGGCAACCAAGGTGGAAAGGTAGGCATGCTTGACGGCTTCAGATGGCAGGGACGTGCGGGCAACGGGCGCGACTTCGGTGGCCTCGAATGGCGCTCGGACAGCAAAGAGGGGTGGTCAACAGTGGCTGCTAGTTTTCAGCTAGCTTCCTCTGGTTTTCTTGAGCTCACAACAACAACAACAATGGAGAAAAGGAGCAGCAAGGAAGAGGAAGAAGGGAGCTGCAGCTGGAGGGGGGGACCCAAATGGCCACAAAGTCTTCATAAATATCCCAATTCACTCATCACAAGGCCCCCACTTGTTGTTGCCTCATCCTCAGCCATTTTCCACAACAAAGCTTCTCCAAGAAGCCACCAAAATGGTCCAAAAGGTTGTTGCCCCATGGACCTACGAATTTGTGCATCTTCCCTTCAATTCCAATCCAATTCCAACTCAATTCAATCCAAATTGGTGCCCATAAATTCCAGCTAAAGCACCCACATCCATTCCATGATTTTCCTTGCCAAATGATCCATCTTGAATGCCGAAAATCCACACAAAAATGGCCCTCTAATTTTCCAGGTCCAAGATAGCCCTAACTTGAATTTCACCAAAAATTCGGGTTTGCAAAAAAATCTTCGGGGGATGAGTTGACATTTCTAAAATAAATCGTGACATGATAGAACTTTCAATTTTTGAAATCAGGTTCAATTTCATGGTTAATTTCAACCGCATGCAATTTTGGCATGACCTAACCTATCGGGTAGTTTTTAGAAATTTTTAGTGCATTTGACCCGTGATTGATTATTTTCGAGCCACATTATGCATCTTCAACTCATTGGTAACTCTAGGTTGTCGTGAAAATCTTGAGATTTTAAATACGGGCACATGGTACAGAAATGACAGAAAAATCAATTTAGTGTCGTTCGACAAGAATTTTGCAATTAGGTGGAATCACCCACACTTTAATTACATACCTCAGTCGAATCGACCTATCTCCAATCTTTGATTGATTTTGACAGTGTCGCATTGACCCTTGCAGATTAGCACGGTCGAGCAGTCGATTTCTGGTTGAATTCTCAAGTCTATTGCGTTTAGATTAACGGCTTCACTTGATAGATTAGTTATCTCGTGAGTGATCAGCTCAGAGAAAAAGACTATAGGCATGTCGATGAAAAGCTCAATTCATTCAATCGAAAACAGACTCGAAAATTAGGCTGTCACAGATTTAGCTCAGCTTTTTATCCAAAAATTCATCATTCCTCACGCCAACTATTCCCTAAAATCCTCCTAGCCAAGTTCTTTGTCCCCACAATTTCTTTTTCTTTTCGTTTTATCTTTAAAACCAAAATTATGGCCAACAAATTTCAATTTGCCAGTGGGTCCATTTTTCCTTTCTGACTTTCAATTTTCCGTCCGATAATTCTTTTTTTGAAAATTTTGAACTTGCCGATAACTGAATGGACGATGAGGCGACGCTAAATAAATTAGTCTTATGACCCTTGGAAGTTCGATACCCGAAATCGAATTAAATTTCATGGTTAAAAATTGATCAAACACGACTTTAGTACGACCTAAATTATTGAGTGGCTTTTATGGGTTCTCATGTGGTTGACAATTTTCGATTCACATTTGTGCCTTTCAAATTGTGGACAACCATCGGTTATCATGTGATCGTGAGAGTTTAATTACGTACTCTGAATATAGGATCAAATGAAACAATCGGTTTATTGTCATTCGAGGTGAATATTGTAATCATGTAGAATCACTCGTGAACCGACTACGTATTTCCGTCGAAACGATTTATATCCATTCGCTAATTGACTTATAACAGTGTAGTATTGACCCTTGTTAATCTTTATGGTCGAGCGATCAATCCTTGCTCAAATTCTCTAGTCTTTCGCGTTTTCATTCTTTACGACTTCACTCAATAGTTAACTCATAAGTGATCAGTTCAGAGTATAATAAACATAAGTACGTCAATGAAATAACCATTTTATATATTTCGAAATAGAGCCAAATTTCGGGATGTCAAACGTTTAAATGGGATAAAATCGTGACATTTTTCTTGTG
Organism: Eucalyptus virginea; assembly: GCA_014182375.1. Taxonomy (NCBI): domain Eukaryota; kingdom Viridiplantae; phylum Streptophyta; class Magnoliopsida; order Myrtales; family Myrtaceae; genus Eucalyptus; species Eucalyptus virginea. Next base: position 51,750,224 of record CM024521.1, read on the forward strand.
TCATCCATAAATGAATGGAGAGGTCTTCCTCGTTTATGAAATAAACATGATTAAATAAAGAAAGTATAGTGCTTAACTATATATAACAAAAAACGAAAACCAAAAAGGAGAATTAGGATCCACCCAACAGATTAGATGCTTGATGGAGATCAATTAAGATTTAAATTAAAGGGTTTGATGGGAAAATGATTCAGCACTTATCAACTCAGATATACCCTTACACTATGTTAACCCAAAGAGGCCGTTGCAAAGAGGAGATTCGGCTTGGAAGGGACAATTTGTTCCAATCACATTTCTAATATTGTAAGCCCACCTTCGAAGTTAACAAGATTATTTAGGATTTATCAGTAGGATTACAAGGTTGTTCACTATAGATATCTCCAATTCTGCCTGTCCATACATGTGTACAACTCATGGAAAGGAGATAAAAGAGAAGAATATCTCGGTGATTGAGGAAGTTGTGCTTGTGGTTTCATCCCTAGCTACAATGTGTTTGTAAATGCGTCTAAATCAGGCAAATGATGAAAGAAGAAGAATATTTCTTTTTGGTGAGGAAGTTGTACCTTTCCTTGATATTTTGGGCTATACTATGCAATGATTATGGAAGATTCTATCTTAGAATAAAAAAAGATCATGATGCTAATGAAACTTGAACTACAAGAAACATGGGGCAATGATTCCACTCATAATAACAATTTGTCACAAAGTTTAGATCCGGAATGATTTTTCGAGATTATTTGCGGCCAAAAAAAAAGTTTCTTAATCTCTGTTTAAGTAACTAATTAATGAAGCCTACTTGGATTTATAATTGATAGTAAGTCTGAGTTTCTTAAACTCAGACTTACTATCATTTTAGCAATGTCACTGGAAATGTCAATTGAGCAAAAGAGGCCATCTAATTCATAGAGACTTCAGTAATTAGCATCACCCATGAGAAAGTGGAAGGAAGTGACCTCCTAGCAATCACCTTTCCCTTCTTCTCTCCCAAGCAATTAGGGCTGAGCGCGGTTCCCGGGTTACCCGGGAACCGGAACCGAACCGGAGGAGGGTCCGGTTCGGTTCCCGGTTCCAAGGGGGACCGGTTCCGGTTCCGGTTCCTTTTTTCTGGGAACCGGGAGTTCCGGTTCGGTTCGGTTCCAAGCGGAACCGGAACCGGAACTGGAACCGGTCCCGAACCGGTTACTTAGGGCAGAAAAAGCTCGACCTTGGATGTTCTAGTGACTTGTATGTGATGTTCTAGTTGAAGTTTGGCTTCGGCCTCTAAATGAAAGTTGTAAAGGACTTCTTGGAGTATAACATACTCAAATTTGGGACAAAACAAACAAGTATAAGTGGGTGAAATCGTTATTCTTTGGAAAGACTGGATCTGGAGATTTTGGGACCGACCCTTGATGAATGCATGGACTGTAAGGCAACCTTTTTGTCGAAATTTCACTTCATTTTCTTAACAAAAGTTGTAAAGAACATCCTGAGGTACAACATACCAAAAATTTAGAGAAAAAAAACAAGAATAGGTAGGTGAAATCGTGGTCCTTTGGAGATGGTTAGATCTGGAATTACGGTACTACGAACAGGGATTTTAACCGTCCATATTTAATTATCTAGGACGAATTTGACTTCGATGTTTTCATGAAGTATCTACCTTATGGTCTTGGCTATCACATAGTCGAATTTCATAATTTTTAAGGTCATTTGGGTATTTAATCGGAAATGTTTCTAAAACTGTGCAATCTGATGTGTTCGGATCTTGTAAGTTGCAATGCGTGGACTATATCATTTTGTATGAGGTTCTTTTGGAAATGTGTTCTGCATGAAATATCTCTCTTCATGTCTTCCCTACAACATATTTAAATTTCGTAATTTTTGTAGTTCATTTGCCTATTTAACCAAAAATGTTTCAAAAACTGTGCAAGTAGAGAATAGGAAAAGTAAATCGATTTTATCTTTTAATCCAGAACGAATTGGACTACGATTTCTTCATGAAACTTGTACCTCTAGGTCTTAAATACAATGTGTCCAAATTTCAGAATTTTCTGAGTTCATTTAATGGTTTAATCGAAATTGTTTTCAAAACTTGTACCTCTAGACATTCTTGTTCTAGTGGTGTTTTATTTCTACTTTCTAGTTTGCTATTTGTTTTGAAATTTCTAATTATATTTTATTATTGTTGTGCAGTGCGAAGTTAATGTATCAAGATAACATGTCAATGGGAAGTTACCGTGTAGTATACGCGTACATTATAGTTTTTTTTTTAACGTGCGCATACGTTATATTTTTTTTTTTGGTAACGTGCGTGCACGTTATAGTTTTTTTGGTAACGTGCGCATACGTTATATTTTTTTTTTATAACGTGCGCATATGTTATAGTTTTTTTTTTTTTTTTTGTAACGTGCACGTACGTTATAGTTTTTTTGGTAACGTGCGCGTACGTTATATTTTTTTTGGGTAACGTGCGCATATGTTATAGTTCAAATATGAAAATAACAAAAAAAAAAAAAAAAACTGTTGGAACCTGGAACCGACCCCTTGGAACCTGTGACGGGGTAGGTTCCAGGTTCTCATTCCCACGGGTAGGTTCCAGGTTCCTCATTTTGAGGAACCTGTACCCGATGGTAGGTTCCAGGTTCCAGACGGAACCGAACCGGAACCTGGAACCGCTCACCCCTACAAGCAATGGGTCTATCACTGGGAGCCATCAAAATGTGGGGACCACGAGCCTTCCTTTATTCCTTCTCCATTTGCTGGGCACTATCTATGAGCTCTATATAAACTGATCTTTGCCTTCAAACTTGAACACAACAAAGAAACCAATCCAAAGCCCACCCATAAGTTTCTAGTTTAGCTCACTCTCCTTCTACTAATTCACCCTCAAATGGCACATTATGCCAATCGCCTGGCTGATATTGGAAGGGAGGGTTTCCCTCTAGTTAACAGATTTTATGGTAGAGGGACATCGGGTCAAGCACCAAAGAAGCAATACAATGTCCCAAAGCAGTATGCTTCCGTTCCCAGCGATGAGAAGGTAATCGATAGCAAGAAGGCCGCCAAAAAATACAATGGAATGATGGTCACGAAGTACTACTGAGAAGTTTGTCGGCTGGCGTTTCTATGTTCTAGCTCTGTAAACATGTAAAGGTTCAAGTAACTCCCTAGAAGGTAGAGGTAAACCAAATGAACAAGTCCTTGTCACGGTTTTTGTCATGTTAGTCGTTTTGAACCCTAGTATTGTGTTATGTATACCGTTTGTTTTCTAGCTTTCTGAAGTTTAGTTATATACTTGGATGTGTCTAAGCTAGTAATTGAACCTGTTTTATACAAAACATTCCGCCTTTTATTCCTCTTTTTGGTAAAATTTATGGCAATCTATGGTATAACTGTTCACTTCATTGGTGTAAAAAGAAGATCTCGATCATTTTCAAAGTAAATGATCACAACTTAAATAACTTGCCAAAGTTCTGGTCCAAAGTCAGTCCTAGAACTAGGAGGTCCATTGGACACTGTGGTTCCACTCATAAGTTGCTCCTGCATGATTCATTCGTAATATTGAGTAAGATTTGATAAAGACTTGCCAAAGCCAAATCATCCAATTACGAAAGATTCGGTCGTAAATCCAGAAGCATTTGCAACATATTACTACACAGATGGACCATTCTTTGATTTATTGGTGCAGTTGCGTTCTTTTTCTTGTCTGGAATGCTAACTATCCTCTAGGATCAAACGTCACTATTATTGTAGTGGAAAAACATGTCTTCTAACTTCCAAGATATGTCACGGATTATTCAACTCCTATTCATAAATTACAAGAGGCAAACATAAAATGTCAGGGACCCACATGTTAACAAGCAAAAGCACGTTATTTTTAGTGAATTTAAGTAGTTCATCTTAATTAAAAGAACGAAAATAATAAAGGAAGGGGGACTCATGATGCACGTATCATCAAATATGCAAAGATCTAAGTTTTAAGGCTCAAGAATTTCTCTTAGTTTTAGAGCAGTGCCCATAATCTTTTTAGCATGCTTTCTCGATCCACTTCTGACTAAAAAGTTGGATTCTGAACTTTTTCGCGGGCTTTTGATGAAGTTTCTCCGATATGTTGGTACCTGGTGGTGGTGGAAATGAAGGTAAGTGCGTGGCTACAAGCAGAATCATTAAGTTCTCCGAGAAAGAATCTTGAAACACTAGGAAAAATTTCCACGAGAGAACGAGCAACTTGGTGAAGCAATTTAGTTGCTGTAGCATACCAAACATCTTTTTAAATCCCTCCAAAATCACCGGAGATCTGAGCCAAGGAATTATGAGTACCAGAACACGTTCAGCTGTCGCTCGCTCTTCTCTTGCGCGAAGGCCCGAGGATTCTTTGGATGAATTGAGCTGTTCGACATGGCTCGACACGAATTGTGTCGCATCAATTTTGCTTAGTTCAGATTGTGGCAATTATTCTATGTTTGGTTCACTGAAAAGCAATTTTGACACTACATATGGAAGGATTGTACCTCTTAATTCCTACAAGCAGATGCATTATAAACTTACACTGGCAAGACATTTTTTGAGGTCCCTCTATGAAACAAAATCACGTTATGTTTACAATTAAATAAGAGACCGGAGAGCTGCTTTAAAATAAGGGCTTGGCTTCGAATCCAAGTCGAAAATCTGTTCTATCGCATAATTACTTTTGTTAGTTTAATAAGGAACGGACTTGGCAATCATGCAGGAATCATTCTTTCACGTTTTCTAATACTAAAACCAACCTTTAAGACTGTTTTTCCCGGAGTTGAGTATGGGAATACATAGTGTACACTTTTTTTTTTTTTTTGCTAAGTCTACTATAACAAAGAAGAGTAACAAAAAAAATCATAATGCACATTTCTGGTGAAAGGATTCTACTAATCCATACTCACCACAACGGTTAGTTAATTTAATGAAACTCCAAGATGCCAATGAAACTTCAGCTACAAGAAATGCAGGCATTCCATTTATTTCACTCCGTTAATAAACTATATTACCGAAATATTTTAACTGAATATTCTTTCATACCGGTCAAAATAATCTAAAATATCTTCACCTTTGCACTGATCAAATCATCGACTACATTTGTGGTACCGCAATTTCATTAGAATCTCTTGTAGGAGAATGCAAAGACCAAGTCAAGGTTGTCAATAACAAATGGTACGCAGGGAAAGTTTCCGGTTATGGTCCTAAAATCTTTGGGACCACAAGGCATAGCATCTTCTAAACAATTATCACTCCTTTTCCTCGTTCAAGTGTTTGTAGATCTTTGGGATCTGTAATATGGGAACTCATGAGGCCTTGCTTAATTCCTTCTATGTTTTGATAACCGGTTCCATTAGGTCTATATAAGGTAATATTTGGCCTTCCAACTCCATCACTAGAAAAAAAAAAAAAAAAAAAAAGCCAATACACTGCTTCCTCACTCAACTCACTCGTTGCTCCCATCTGTGATAAATCACAAATGGCACCTCATGTTGACTGCCTTGCCGGAAGAGATAGGTTTGCAACACCAGGCAGAATTTAAGTGTCGAACCTCCAAAGTGTCAAAACTTAACATGGGTGGACACTTAGGGTCTACAATGTAACACTTTAGTTTTTCTGTTCTTTTGTTTTTTTGTTTTTCGGAATAGACAAAAATCCTAATTCCATTTGGTAACATCAATGAATTTTTTTTATTCTCCAAAATGTAAAAGTGGCCAAAGAATAGATTTAGAAAGGAAACAGGAAGTAGAAAAATGTAACTTCTTGTTTCCGGGGAACAATTTTTAGAAATAAGTCAATTTTTTTCTTCTTCTTCTTCATCTTCTAGTTGGTTAGTGGAGACACACCACCCACCACTATCGTCGGTCGTCGGTCGCCGGTCGCCGTTGGCCACTACAGCTTGCCAGTTGTCGTCACGACCATTTGCTAGAGGAGGAAAAAGAAGAGAGGAAAAAAAAGGTTAAAATATTAAAAGAAATTTTATGGCACAAAAAAATTTATGGGTCGTACCAAATACATTCTTATTTTTTCTATTGCAGGAATAGAAATTTTGTATTGTTGCAAAATGTGTTATTTTACTCAAAAATTATTTTAGGAAATAGAAATAGAAAAAATGTCATTTATCAAAAGAAATTGTTTCTTAGAAAAAAAAATTGTAACCAAACACACATATAAGTGCAAAAGCTTCCAAAATATATATCTTTAAGTGCCAAAACATCTTCCACAATACCTCTCGGATATTTAATTGATCGATCAGCCAGTTGAAGTGACACTGTGGTTGCTTTTACCTCACCCAATCCTAATTTCTTGAAAACTGAATAAGGCATCAGATTAATACTTGCACCTAAATCACATAATGCTTTTTCAAAGTAAGAATCCCCAATAGTGCAAGGAATAGTAAAACTCCCTGGATCTTTTAATTTCGGAGGCAATTTGTTTTGTAGGATGGCTGAACACTCCTCATTTAACTTCACGGTTTCATAATCCTCTAGCTTTCTTTTGTTTGCCAAAATCTCCTTAAATTTTTTTGCATAACTAGGCATTTGCGCTAAAACATATGCAAAAGGAATGTTAATGTGCAATTTTTTAAATACATCAATAAATTTAGAAAATTGCTTATCTATTTTGTGCTTTCTTTGGAGTCGGCGAGGGAATGGAATTGGCGGCACATATGGCTTGGGATTATCTGGAAAAAGTTTACTCTTACTTGTCTCCTTTGATTGTTTATTGATCACCTCTTCCTTGTCTCTGACAATCTCTTCTCCCACTTGTTTACCACTTATCAGGGTAATAGCCTTTATGTTTTTAATTGGATTTTTCTCTGTGTTGCTCGGCAAAGAACCCTGTTGCCTTCTTGACATCATGCTTGCTAACTGACCCACTTGCATCTCCAGAATTCTGATTGAAGCCTCTTGGTTTTGAAATTCCACCTCCGTGCTTTTGATGAAGTCATGAGTCGTGTTAGCAAGTTTGGTGACTATATCTTCCAAATTTTGCTTTGTCTCTTCTGATTGTTTGAATACTTGTGGTCTCGTCACATTCTGATTATTCCATGAAAAATTTGGATGATTGCGCCATCTCGGATTGTACGTATTGGAGTAGGGATTATTCTGTGACCTATTTAAATTCCCAACAAAGTTATAATTTTCACTAGATTGTTTGAAAGTATTACCTACCTGACACTTTGTGCTAACATGTCATCCACCACAAAAATCACATGTCAAATTCTGAATTTTCATGATTGAAACACTCATATTATCCAGCTTTTTGTTGAGTGTTTCAAATTGTGTAGCAATTGCAGCAAAAGCATCCACTTCATGAACTCCACTAACTTTTCGCATTGGTAGTCTCTCAGTAGGCCATTGATAACTATTGGACGCCATCTCCTCTAATAGATTGTAGGCTTCTTCTGGTGTTTTATTATTTAAAGTCCCTCCTGCAGCTGCATTAATCATAGAACGAAGATTTGTACTAGAGCCATTATAAAAAGTTTGTACCTGCATCCATACGGGTAGTCCGTGATGTGGGCATCTCCTAAGAAATTCTTTGAATCTTTCCCATACTTCATATAATGATTCATTATCCATCTGTATAAAATTAGTAATATGGTTACGCATCTTTGCAGACTTTGCAGGTGAAAAGAACTTACCAAGAAATTTCTGAGCCATATCATTCCATGTAGTAATTGATCCTGCAGGAAGAGAAGAAAGCCAATTCTTAGCTTTGTCTCTAAGAGAGAATGAAAATAATCTCAATCTAATAGCATCATCTATAACTCCATTATATTTAATGGTGTCACAGATTTCAAGAAAAGCATCGATGTGAGCGTTTGGATCATCGCTTGGTAGACCACTGAATTGCACCGATTGTTGAAGCATCTGAATGAGTGACGGCTTGATCTCAAAGTTATTTGCTTGAATTGCAGGTCTTCTGATACTTGATGTGGTGCCTTGAACTGTTGGCGCAGCATAATCTCTTAAGAGTCTACGTGGATTTTCATTATCACCGTCTGCCATCTTAGCGTGATTTCTCTGTTCTCTTAGTCGCCTATTGAATGTACGCTCGAATTCTGGATCAAGCTCAACAAGTTTCCCTTGTTGGCTATGTGTCATAAACCAATGTACACCCTGAAAAATAAAACAAAACGAAAGCTAGATTAAACTTAGAATTATCTGGTATCAATATTAATTAGTATTAAACAAACGATCCCTGGCAACGGCGCCAAAAACTTGTTCGTAAAATTCTAAACGCAAGTGCACGTATCGAACAAGTAATATAATGATGAGATAAAGTATCGTCCCACGAAGATCGATGATTAATAAACCAATTAAATACTAAAATAGACTAATTCTAAAATTTATCTAACAAATCAAAATATAATTAAGAATAAATTAAAAACGAAATTTGTAGACTAAATGTAGTAAATCGATAAGATAAATATGTTAGAGCATCCAATTTCACCATAACCACTAGATATGAATTTCATATTGTCGTGAATACAAGAACGATATCAAACATGTGATAGCGGAATTTCCTAACCTATTTACTATCCTATCTCTAGGCATAGCAAATCTACTCAGCTTATTAATCCACTATATCTCTATGTGAATTAAAATAAACATGAGTGTATTAAAAACTATGAATATTCCTGGTTTACAATGAGTCTTTTGGATCACCTTATCATCGAAAACTACACAAATAACGCGGTATATCTCTATCCATGTTTAATTCATGGTTATATATTATAATGAGCAATTTTATATTATCACTTCTCAGTCTCAAACATGCACATTAGATCATTCAAGTGGTGGTCAGTCACTCAAAAGTATTAAGCACAATAATATATAACTCACATGAATGAAATCAATTGTAAAACATAAACATCATGAAATTCACATCATCATGGTTAGGCTACATCGCAGCCCTAACAAAAGAAAATTATAACATAGTAGAAGAAAAAATAAAAATATAGATCAAACCCAGCATCTTGAATCAAAGGACAAGAATTCTGTCACCACTTTTGTCTTCTCTTCAAAATACTTGAAAAACTTTCAGAAAAATGAAAAACGATCTAACCTAAACCTAGCTGCTCTCTCTTTGTCCTCCTATTTATAAGAGATCCAAAATATCTATCTTCCAACGCTTGCAAATAACATTAGGGAACAAAATCAAGAATTTCCTGATTTGATATCCATCTTCCACTGGTGCTTTTATTTGAATTCCTGATAGTTGCCATTCTTTTCCTTATTCTCTCCATATCTCATTATTCTGCATAAACAATGAAAATTCAAATAATCAGAAGATTGATCACTCCTAAGATACTGACTTTGAGGAGAAAGGCTAATGAGGATAGAACTCGTATGATTAAATAACTTGACCTGGGAAAACAACTTGACTGTGAGACTTGCGGGAGGACGATCTTGTAGATAGGCATGCCGATTTCAAGGACGACTAGAAGTTGATTTGCGGACAGAACATAATGGAACAACGGGTGAATCCGTTTACTGTTATCGAGCCCACGAACAACCCTAGGTTGATCTTTAGTAATTGTGTACTTTGAAATAAGAATCTATCATCTGTAATTTCATGTAGTCAAGGACGTCCATGTGTCTAAATGTCTTGAACGTGGTTTGGCACGAGTCGGTTACGCGTAAATCCTCAAAGCCGCCTATCAGTCTGAGTTATACCCAAAATGGCATTAGGGCGAAATTGACATGGCATGAGAATCCAAGATTGACTTCGAATTATCGAGAACGTTTGGGACGGACTTTGTATGAAGCTACTTCATCAATCGACAACACCAGTTAAGCCGAGTACTTGGAAAAGGGATTTTCGGACCAAGGAAGCGAGCCCATGAGGACGTGGGTCGAGCAAAGCCAGTGTGGGCCTTAGGCCCAAGGTGAGACAGCCACCATGGAAGGCCCAAGGCAAGCGAGCGAGCCTATGAGGACGTGGGTCGAGCAAAGCCAGTGTGGGCCAGCCACCATGGAAGGCCCAAGGCAAGCAAGTGAGCCCATTAGGCCAAACTAACCCATTTCTTCTTCCAAGCCCATTAATAAACTAATGAACAGGTAGAAGCAGTTGACCAATTCTTTGATGATGATGATCTTGAAATATTGATAGCATGGTTATGCATGGTTGGGATGGACATGTCCGTGCATACGAGAAAACCTATTAAGGACAACAAACTATCGGGATCGGAATGGATAAAAGAGATTATTTATGGATATTCAGATAGAATATATGAAGCCTTTAGGATGGAGAGACATGTTTTTCAGAACCTATGTGATTTGATGAGGATAAGAGGTTGGTTGAAAGATAATCGGTATGTTAGAATAGATGAACAAGTTGGGATTTTCTTATCTTTGGTTGGTTATAATAACTCAACTAGAGATTTATGTGAGAGATTCCAACGTTTAGGACAAACAATCAGCAGGTATTTTAGTTTAGTGTTGAAAGCAGTTCTCAAACTTGCAAAAGAGGTTATCAAACCACCATCATTTGATGTTGTTCCATTGGAAATTCTTATGGATCCTAAGCATGAACGCTATTTCAAGGTATAGTTTTCATATCAAATTTGCATCATCAAATACATGAAGTTGATAATTTTTGAATTTTCATAAATTCACATGGTTTTTTTTTATAAATAAATTCATAGGGTTGCGTAGGTGCTATTGATGGGATCCATATAAATGCTACCATCCCCAGGTCTCAGCAAATCCCATATAGAGGCAGAAAAGGAAATACCACTAAAAATGTGTTATGTGTTTGTTCGTTTGATATGAAATTTACTTTCTATATTCTGGGTGGGAAGGATTTGCCAACGATTATTGAGTGCTTTCGGCAACACTTGAGACTCCTCAATTGCAATTTCCTCGACTACCACCAAGTATTTGATTTGTTTATAAGGAGAAATTCATTTTATGATTGTTTCATCATTGCATATCATAACCAATTTATATATATACATGATAGGCAAATACTACGTGGTAAATTCTGGTTATGCAGCACTCCCGGGATTTTTAACTCCATTTAAAGATGAACGGTATCATTTGAACGATTATAGGGGGAATGGAAGACGGCCAAGGACAGCAAGAGAATTGTTCAACCATGGACATTCTTCTTTAAGAAATGTCATTGAGAGGTCATTTGGGGCATTAAAGAATCACTTCACCATTTTGAGACACATGCCTCCATTTACAATTAAAAAGCAAGCACTTATTGTAATTGCATGTTGTGTTCTTCATAATTATATTTGTGACCAAGACAAGATGGACAAAAACTTTTCCTGATAAGGAGATCCGGAGTACCCATTTGGAACTAGAGAAGTGGATGTTGTAGATGATACATCAAATGAGCAAGCAATGGAGATAAACATGCTTCGGATAAGTATTACAAATAAAATGGCAAGGGATTACAATATGCCAAAGATTCAATAACTTTATGTTTCCGACTTTTGTAATATTGTTTTTGATTATTGACTTATCAAAGCCAATATTTCAAAGTTGAACAATGGACTAAGTTACTTCATTATTCATTTATGGATAAGTTGTAGTGATGAGTTTCTCATTAAAGCCTTTTCTTTGTTTCAAAGAGTCATGTTGGTTTGAAAACTTTTATCTTCTTAAACGTTGGGTGTTCGGTTTTGGGGAAGGGAATAAATAAATAAATAAATATATATATATATATATATATATATATATATATATATATATATAGAGAGAGAGAGAGAGAGAGAGAGAGAGAGAGAGAATCTTGGCTAAATTAAAATTAATATCCATCCATATTAAATTCAAAATGGATTAGATATTTAATCATATAAAAGTAAATATTAATTGAAAATGAGAAATCGCCATGATAAAAAAAAAACTCTTATTTAAATATAAATAATATTGAAATTCTAATAAAAAACAAAATTTAAAATAACAACAATTTTCGTTATCATTTTTATCTATTTTTTATTTCTATATTTTATTTTAATTTCTTCATATTCTGAAATAAATATTTGCTATATATAGAATACATATTTAATTTTTTATTATAATTTGGTATTTATATTTATTACATATTTTAGTATATTAGTATAGTTTATACTATGGTTTATTATTTACTATTTAATAGAAATTAATTAGTTAATATTTTTATTACTTAGTATAAATATAATTAATCAGTGAGTGGCTTATGAGAATTCAATATCAAATTTACATTCATCTAAAAAGGTAATTAAAAACAAAAATTGGAATAGAAATTTTATGCAGTTACCAAACGCGTTTCTGTTCTTTTTCTATTCCAGAATCAGAAATTTTATGCAGTTACTAAACGAGTTCTTTTGCTTAGAATCTATTCCCGGGAACAGAATAAAAAAGAATCATTTCTTATCAAAATTTGTTCCCGGGAACAAAATTGTTACCAAACGCACCCTTAAGGATTTTATTCTCTCTAATTTTATCGTGCTTTGACGAAGTGAGAATTTCTTTTTCAAGATATTATTATGCATAATGTTCTTTCCTTAAATAATATGTTATGATGAATTAAGAAAGAATATTTAATTATCTATGGAGATTTTATATTTTGCTCTAACGAAATGGAATAATCTAAATTCATGGATACCAAAAAGGAAATGAGTTCATTGCAGGAAATTCTATAAGGAAAGAATGATTGTGAATCTATACAAATTTTGGTGCAATTTGAAAAGTATCTCATGCGAAGATTAACAATGACTATTTTTAATCAATGGTATATTTCAAACATATATTTTGGGTCAGAAAATAATTTTTTTTTTTATCATCCCGCCTTGCAAATTTCTACTCGATCTTACGAAGATTCTAGATGATTGCCTATGAATTACATATGATTTATACTGCAAATATCACTTGTAATAAATATAAGGCATTGCAATTATTTTTTACTTGATTTGGCACGTGATAGAAATATCTACTTTTTTTTTGTGAAGTGCATCAATAATATATTTTTGAGATTTATGCTAAAAAAAAAACCCTTTGATCTTGAAATATATTATTGCATATTCATGGATACTCTTGCTATATTCTTAGAAGATGCTTTATATCTAGCAAGTTTGATCCGCAAATTGGAGGAATGTATTACGTGATATTTTTGCAAGGATTGTTATCTATTATACAAGAATTTGCAGATGATAAAAGAATCTTCCATATGGATTTTGGAAAACTCGATTCGAAAATTGTGGAGATTTTGTACTATTTTCTGAAGGCTCGAAAATTCTTTTCTTGCGCAAAGTTCTCTCAAATTATTGAGCAAGTCCATAATGTGTTATACAAAAGGTTAAGTAGCTTTGAATTTAAATATTTGATAATCTCATAAATGTTATTCAATTTATTTATTTGAAGAAAGGGGATAATATATTATGTGGATATTGTTACAGCTTATTTGTGCAAAAAGTTCATCAAGTCTATCCAGGATGAATTTGAGACAAGCTTGCTTGAAGAAAATAAATTTTTGCCTCGAATTTCAAAAAGTAAATGATCGTTGTGAATGTTGTTGCTATGAAGGAAATAATAAAATAAAATAAAATTCGCAAGCAGCAATTAGTGCTATTCGCAAATTTTGACCTAATGACAGGGGGAGAAAGTGAATCCAAAAGAAAGGGAAAGACTCGTGATCAGCTCAAAAAGTCAACAAATTAAGGGGGAACATTGATCAATTATGGAAAAATCTTTTTGAATTGATCATGATCTTGATTATTGTGGAAGGAAGAAAAATGTAAATGTATCAGAAGTTGTTAAGTTCTACAAAATCTGGTTAGTGCATATTTTATTACTTTTTGTCATTAACAAATCTCTTATTTACATTATTGTAAATTATGACAAAAAGGGTAAGTGAATTTTGTAATGTATCCGTAATTTTTATTGGATATTTTTTTATATATATGATCGAAGTGAGCCATATTACATATCTTTGATATTCAACTTACTTTGTAATAGCTGGTTTTTTGAAAATTGGATTTCATGCAAAATATATTTGTTATTGTTTTATATTCTTTACGTGATACCATTTCCATTGTTATTGCTTTTTGTGACATCCTGAAATTTCCAGTTCTATTTTCAATTAAATGAATCAGGCCTTTCATCGACTACCTATAATGCTATTCTCTGAACTAATTACTCATGAGATAACTAGTTAATCTGGGAAAGCCGTTAAGGGATTTTAATACAATAGACTTGAGAATTCGACTAGAAACCGACTATTCAACCGTGCTAGTCTGCAAGGGTCATTACGACACAGCTAAAAATCGATCAGAGATCGGAGATGGGTCGATTCAATTAAGATATGTGATTAAGTATGGGTGATTTCACTAGATTGCAAAATTCTCGTCGATCGGCACTAGACCGATTTTTATGTTGTTTTGGTACCCTGTGTCCGCATTTGAAACCTTAAAATTCTCATGACAACTAAGAGTCGTTAATGCGTTGAAGATGTACAATGTGGCTCGAAAATAATCGACCACGGGTCAATTGTACTAAAAATTTCTGAAAGCTACCCCGTAGGCTAGGTCATGCTAAAATCCTGCCAGATTGAAATTAACCGCAAATTTGAACCCGATTTTTGAGTTCTATCATGTCACGATTTATTTTAAGGCCATCAATTCATCTTCCGAAGATTTTCTGTAAAACGAGATTTTTGGCGGAAATTCAATTTAGGGCCGTTTTTTACTGGAAAATTCAGGGGACTATTTTTACCAAAAATAAAAAAATAAATTCAGAGGACTGTTTTTTATCTCGTTTTTGGGATGCAAGTTGGTTCTATTGACGAGGAAAAATGTGAATTGAAGTGTGGGTATCTTAATTGGATTTATGGGAGCCGGATTGAATCAATTCAAGAAGAAATTTGAGTGGATTTGTGGGAAAATGCTTCAAAATTCGTAATCCCTTGGTCTTCAATCTTTTGGACCACCTCAATGACCTCCTAAGGAAGCTAATGGTCTGCAAATGGCTAAGGATATAGTTGAAGCCAAGTGGGATCTCTTCAAGGGGGACAAAGGGATAGAAAAGAGGCTTGAGGGACCCTCCAAGCTTGAGCTGTCCCCTTTCTTCCTCCTTCAAATTGCTTTCTTCATTTTTAGACACCTAGAAGCTTTGAAAGTGTAGAGAAAACTGAGTAGCCCTCCCTTGCCCATCGCACGCCCGTCCAACCACCGTCAAGCCCGCCGCTCTCCGTTGCTCACCCATTACGTGTCGTGCCTGTCCCGCACCTGTCCGCGCATTGTTCTGCTCCAGCCGTGACCCCATGCCATCCCCCGTGCCCGTCGAACTCAGCCAGAGCCCTGTCGCCGCCGTTCCATCGCCGTCCGCCTCTGCCAAACCCTGCTGCAGTCGTCTACCAGCCACCCTTGCCGTTTCTAGCCCAAACCACCACTTAGCTCACTCCCTCGGCCCATCAACAAAAATCGAAGCCGCAAGCCACCGTGGGCTTCGAGGCTCACTTTGGACCACTTTCGGGCCTCATAGGGTGCCGCCACTTTGGAGTTTGTTGCCCGTCTCCATCTTACCATCATTGTGGACTCATCAAATTTCAAAACCAGTGAGTTTACTCACTAATCTCTGTTTATAGATTTAATGATGCTTAAGGGTTGATTAGTTTATGCTAAATATTGTTTAGGTGGTTAGTTAGAACGGATTAGTGATTTAATTATTCGTTTATGCATGTTAGGTGGTTAGAGTAGCTTAATTAGCAACTAGATAGGTTGTATTATTTATCTAGTTAGGTTCATAATTTTTCCGGACCTGTTTCGGTATTTAATTAGGCTTTTTTGGCCTAAGTTTGCATTTATGGCTTTATTTGTATTTATTTAATTATTTTTGGTATTTATTTATTTATTTATTATTTTTCGAAAATTAGACAAAAATAGTCGATGACCGGAATTTTGTGCTGATTGCAATGGTGTACTTGGTTTATTTAATTGAATGCTATATTGTGTTATTTGAGTGATATTTGTAATTTTGGGAATTTATCCCAAAATTGAGTAATCTTAGTATTTAATCGGGAAACACCGGGCATCGGTTTATAACATCAAAAATATTTTTGTGGACTATATTAAATGGTGGGGATTTAAAAAAAAAAAAGGAAATTACTGTATTTTGGCTAAAGTCGACCGTGTACCCACACACAATTATTTTATTGGGTATAATAAAATAGAGTATTGCACAGGTTTGGTGAGCATTATAAGTACCGCACAGCTTTGGTGAGCATTATAAGTACCGCATAAATTTGATGAGCATTATAAGTATCGCACAGCTTCAGTGAGCAATATAGATATATAGCAGCTTCGGTGAGCATCTTTATATATCTATCGGCTTCGGTGAGCTATACCATCTATTTTCAGCTTAGGGTGAGTAGTGCTTGAATCGATCGAATTTTATAGATGGTATTGATGGTATGGAATCGAGTAAATCGAATGATCGATGATTTGATTTGAATTGAAGTGACTAGTTAAGTATTTGAATCATACTGACTTACAAGAAGGAACTGAGGCAAAGGTAAGTCCTTTGTCTTGTGTGTGCATAGGTAGCCTTTAGGTGTATTTTCTTCCTAGTCGGAGTTTAGAGGGTGAACTTGCTGAGACGTTGTCTTACCCCATCGTGGGTTAACATTTACATGTTCTTAGATAGTTATTCCTCTTGAGCACTTCGGCTAGCTGAAGAAGGTCACTGAGCAAACCTCTCAGATTCCCCTCCTTGGGAGCCAAGGAGCCTAAGTCTACGAACTCGTGAGATCCATTGTCTGGGTTGATGCGGGTCTATCCCGGAAGGTACTCCATCAATTCATATCATGGTATTGTTACGGGCAAGATGGACCCAGAAAAGGCCCCCTTCCGGAATCTGAGATTCTTAGGTCGGTGCTGGAGATCGCTTTTGGTATGGGTACGATTGACCCTCCTAGTGGTCCAGTGGTAGACCCGAGTTCCCCAGAGTCGGAGACCCCGGAGTATTTGGTTGAGAGTTCGAATGCTTAGAGGACCTGTAGCTCCTCTACCTTTTGTAGACCTTGTGAATAGACTAGTATTGTATTTGACTTAGTCTGATGTGTATATAAAGTGTGTTATGGTCTTCCAAAATTATGGCCTTACTTTTCTATCCCATCTTCCTGTTGTCTGGGATTTATTATTCAATTCCGCATGCGCATTAAAATGGATGGGTCGGCGATGTGTCCTGGGACGTCGCAATTTAATTGATCACCGAGGGATGGGCATACGCTCGGAGGATCGGGGGATGACACTTTTTGATCATAACAAAAAGGGGGAGAAAATATAAATATGCATATGTGTTGATTGATTGATATTCTTTATTACATAATATTGAGCTGTGATTATTTTTCTATATTTCGTCATGCTCAATCTATTTGCTTTCTTCAAATCACATTTTTTTGAAAATCTAAAATTTGATGATTGATTTATCAATACTTTAGAAAGTGTGATTACACAACTGCATATTCAGAGATTGTTTTGTCATTATAAAAAATGGGGAGATTGTTAAGCAGATCCTTATGATGTTTTGAAAATGACAAAATAAATCAAAAGCTACTAACGTGTTTAATGGTTGAGTAATAGACTATGCATATAATAAAACATGTAAAAGATATTATTTGGAAGAATCAGAAGATAGACTTTATGCTGAAGCTGAACTTATTCAGACTGTGTCGAAACTTAAAGGCTAAATATGTTCAGAAGCATAATATGTTCAGACTTACATCCAGATTGTAAAGTTTATTTCAGACGGAAAACACTCCAACTCTACTTTAAATGGAAGACACTCAAACTTTCGACAGAACACACTAAAACTTCACATATAGAACGAGACACATGTTCAAAACATAATAAGATCCAGAACGAGACATAAGTTTAGAACGTAACAGATTCAGAATGAAACATGTTCAGAACGAGACAACCTGACAGAATGTAACATAAGCCTCAAACATATAATGGCTAGTGATCTGATTTGGATTCTACATCAAGTTAGATTTGATTGACTCAATCTAATTGATTGACAATTAGATCATGAAGAAAAAAGCTTTATAAACGAAGAAGCTCTACTTATAGAAACCATAATTCTGTTTATATGGGTGATTAGAATCAATTTAGAATTCTACTTCTGTCACTCAACGGCTACTAAATTTTCTAGATACAGATTTGTCCAATGAGTAGATTGGAAGACAATTCTCTAGATACTGTCCAACGGCTAGTTTAGAAGTGGAGGAGTATTTATGTCACGCCACAAACCTCGAGCGCACGAACATCCCTCGATGGTTGATAGAAATTGCGACGTTCCTAGGATGCGTCGCTGACCCATTCATTTTATGCACATGTCGAAGTGAACTACTAATCACCCAACCAACAAATAAACGCATGAGATAGTAAAAGTAGCTAACACCTTTTTCATAAGATGCACTTTATATACATAACCAGTCAAGCCTACAAGTCTATACATATAAGTCCAGTTCAAAAAGAACTATTGAGTCACCTACACTCCTGACCCTGCCATCTCGGGTTCCGGGTCCTCCATGACACCATTAGGGATGTCGATGTCCATAGGGTGCCCTTTTTCCCAATTCCTGGTCCTGATGGAAGGCCCATCAAAACTCTGCAAGGAACCCTCCCGAGCCCCGTTAGGATAGATGATGAACCACGCTATGAAGTGATGGGGGTACCTAGTGACAGAGACCCTCATCGACCCAAATAGTGGTCTCAACTAACTCATGGGTCAGGTTGGTCCCAAGAATAGTGAAATAGGAGGGCTCAAAGACTATTTCCTTCAGGACCCCAAAACGATCAGGTTGCCTCTCTATACTAAGGACTTGAAAATATTAAACCACAATGGGGTGAGATAAAATCTTAACGAGTCAACACCTTAAACTCTGATTAGGATGAGAATTCACTCAAAGACGGCCTAAACATGCAATATATAGGACTTACCTCGCCTTAGCGTATTCCTGCATATTAGCTCATCACATATACCATATGAATACAACAAACGCATTCAATAACTGGAACACTTCATTTCATTCTCAAACAATCGCAGGGGTCTCGATTAGAAAGCTAAATCATTATGACACGTCTCATTCCATGCCACACAGTTTTGTCCCATAATCAGACGTAGCTATCTCAATCACTCAGGCATGTCTTAGTTATTTACGGCCCAACGGCCATGGCCAATTCAACAGTCGGCGGTCATCCGGCATAACCGAGCATCGTTCCGCTCCATCAGACACGACAACATCTACCTCTAGACGGCATTCCATAAAGGAGTATCGGCCCAACCTCTACTGCGATCAGCATCCGTTGTCAAGGGCATTTGAACTTAATCAGGAATCGTCCTGCGTATTCATACGTATCAGGATGGGTTTTGATAGTAATCACACACACATCCATATTTGGCCAAAAACATTGTGCTTTGTACTCCAATACCTCAATTTCAAATAATCAACTTGGCCAATTTTCTTCATATTAAAAATCATCCCAATAAAATAATCGTGCATGGTCACGCATTTAAATCGAACCAGTAAGCATGGTACATTCTCATTTCAAAATTCCACAATTTTATATACTATATAAAATTTTGGCATAAAAACCAATACCCGGTGTTTTTCTAATTAAATATTATAAAATCAAAATTTTACAATAATAATTCACAATGGCAATCAAGTACTCAATTGCACAAATAAGCAATCAATTTCATATATAACTGCAACCACAACGATCAGCATAAAATTCTAATAATGGCTATCCCGTCATAATTTACGCTAATTATAATTAATTAAATAAATTACAATTAATTAAATAAATTGTAAATTATTTAAAATAATTCACTTAATTAATTTAATTAAGCTAATTGAACTAACCTAATTGAGCTAACTAAACTAATCTAACTAGGCTAACTACATTTATCTAATTAAGCTAACTAACTAACCTAACTAACCACCTAACCAAATTATTTAATCTAAATAGCCATTCTAACTAACTAGTTACACTAACTAAATTACACTAATCCTAATTAACCTTAAACTAATCCCCCTAAGTGCAATTAACTTCCTAATCCAATATTAGGGCGTTAACTCACCGGATTAGCGAGGCGACGGGTTCACGGCGATGGCCGCATGAAGACGGTGAAGACCCAAGCCTACAGCGTCTCCAACGGAGGGTTGGACGAGGCTGAAAATAGCCTTGCAAGCTCGCGGCTTGACTTGGTCGAGCTGGCCTGTGGCCGAACGGTTTGGGCTGAGGCAAAGCTCGGACAGCGAGTTGGATGGATAGGCTGAACAGCACGGCTTCTGGACAGGCGGCGTAGCTCGGACAGGCAAGAGTCGCAGGCGGTCAAGTGGCTGGTCGAGCTCGGGGATAGCGAACTGGACTGTGCGGGCTGGCGAGCGGGGAGGGGGATGGCTAGGGACTAGCGGCTAGGCTTGGTTGCTGCTAGTTGGCGTGGGATCGTGGAGGGTGGACGATCGCTGGCTGCTGATCAGGAGCTGGTGTGGCTGAGATGGGGCTGGAGTGTGTTGTAACAAGGAATAAAAATGGAGAAGAAGAAGAAGAAGCAGTAGATGGGTTCTGCTAGGGGGAGGAGGATGCGCATGAAGGGGTGGACAAGGGGAGAGGAAGTCCAACTTGCAGCCAATGGGATTCAAGAAAAATATCAAGCCACTTGAGTGCCCAAGCCTCCAAAGTCTTCAACCATATGAGTTAAGGCATCAACCAATAGCCAATTTCTCTCCAAATCTTCACAAACAAAGGTAATTTGGTGGCCAAAAATCCCTTCAAGGCAACCCATACGAATTTCTTATTATTTTCCTTCAATTTCTCACCAAATCAAGTCACTTTGGTGGTTAATATTCCCATGGTAGCAGGCCATATGAATTTCCCTTCAATTCTTCACATAACAATTCATTTTAGGTGGCCTAAAATGCCACCAACTCAGCCCATCCGAATTTCTTGATTTTCTTCTTGCCGATTTTGATTTTTCCGCAAATTTCCGAGCTCGACGGAATTTTTCCAAAAGATGAGACGAGGTCCTAAAAATAAATCGCGACTTGCTTGAACATTCGATTCTCGAAACTGAATTCAATTTCATGGTTAAAATTAACCGGACGCAATTTTAGCGTGACCTAACCTACCAGGTAGCTTTTAGGGATTTTAGCACGTTTGACCCGTGGTCGATAATTTCCAATCCACGTTTGTGCATCTTCAACTCGTCGGCGACTCTCGGGTACCGAGTACATAATCGACAAAAAATTGGGTTAGTGCCATTCGACGCGAATTTTGTAATCACACAGAATCACCCGCAATTTAATTGCGTGTTTCCGTTGAATCGACTTATATATGATCATTAATTGATCATAACGGTGTTGTATTGACCCTTGCCGATCATCACGGTCGAGCAATCGATTTCTGATTGAATTCTTAAGTCTGTCGCGTTTATATCCCTTAACGGCTTCATCTGATAGATCAGTTAACTCGAGAGTGATTAGCTCCGAGAAAAAGAACCATAGGCACGTCGACGAAAATCCCATTTCATATAATTGAAACGGGGTCGAAAATTCAAGATGTCACAATTTAAGAAGACCAAGGATTGAGGAGCAAAAAAGAGACGAAGCGTAGAACCTATAATTCCAAAATCTGAGCAAACTTCGATCATACACTTGTCTTTCGTGAGCTTAAACGTTTGTGATCCTGAGAGAAATACCAAAAGAGTGACTTAGTGAGATAGTGCGATCTACCACTGAATATTTGTACTCAAAGTTGTAATATCTTGTTGATCATATAATGAAATCTAGCCAGAAGGTTGTTAGCGTGGGAGAATGGATGCAGGCTTGATCTAAACCGAACCACTATAAATTTCATGTGCAACATTCTCTTCTCTTAACTCTTCTTATTTAAGTCCACTGCACACTTACGAGTTATTTCAGAAGTCTGTTCCATTGCATAATAGATTCTGAACATCTACCAAAAGTCTAGTGACTCATTTATCAGACTCTGATCCTTACTCATACTTTGCTCGCAACTTATTTTATTATGCATTTATTTGTCAAGATTTCTTTTAAATACCTATTCACCCCCCTCTAGGTGTTTGTACTAGCATCATCAATTACCACCAGTTGAGGATTAAGAAGGAAGATATACTAAAGACGGCATGTCGTATGCGTTATGGTTACTATGAGTTCATCGTAGTGCTGTTTGGTTTGACGACTGCAACTGTACTTTTATGGACTTAATGAATGGTGTATTTAAGGAGTACTTGGACCATTTTGTGATCATGTTCATCGACGACATCTTGGTGTACTCGAAGAGTCTGAAAGAGCATGAACAACACTTAAGGACAGTACTTCAAACCCTACAAGAACACAAGCTGTATGCTAAGTTCAGTAAATGTAAGTTTTAGCTTACGCCTATAGCTTTTCTTGGTCAAGTGATTTCTGGCGAAAGGATTTTTGCGAACCCAATCAAGATTAAAGCAACTATGAACCGGTCAAGACCAACTACAGTAACTGAAGTTCAAAGTTTCTTGGAATTGGTAGACTATTATAGATGATTCATGGAAAGACTCTCTACAATAGCCATGCATTTGACACGGTTACCAAAGAATGATGAAAAGTTCGAATGAACAAATAAGTGCGAACATAGTTTCCAAGAGCTTAAGCATAAGCTGACTACCTTATCCATGTTGACGATACCCTCCCATCCTTGAAGTTATGAGATTTATAACGATGCGTCGTATAAAGGACTGAGTTGCGTTTTAATGCAACATGAGAGAGTAGTTGCGTACGCATCCGATTAACTAAGGCCTCCTGAGTTAAATTATCCAACATACAATTTGGAATTGGCAACAATCATGTTTGCCCTAGAGATTTTGAGGCATTATTTGTGTGGAAAAAAGTTCCAGATTTTTACGAACCATTAAAGTCTGAAGTATCTGTTCTCTCAAAAGAAGCTGAACATGAGACAGCATTGTTCGATGGAACTTCTCAAGGACTATGACTGTGACATCTTGTATCATCCTAGAAAGGCCAACAAGGTCGCGAATGCGCTAAGTCAAAAGTCATTGATCGCACATATGATGGTTCAAGAGCGGATTTTGCTCGAAGGAGTTTGTGATTCAATTTTCAAGTTTGAGATAAACCACCTTTCAAGTCTTATGGCTACCCTCAAAATTAAATCGGAAGTGCAACCGAAGATCAAGACGCTGCAATCAACAAATCCTGGAATCTAAAAGATTCTGCAAGATGATGCAAAAAGGAGGAAAGCGGATATCACCTAGCATGTTACCAAGTGTTTGACATGCCAACAAGTAAAGACGAAGTATTGCAAGCCTGGTAAACTTCTACAACCTCTTAAAATCCTCGAGTGGAAATGGAAGCATATTACAATGGATTTCATGATAGGATTATCAAGGAGTCAGCGAGATAATGATTCCATTTAAGTCGCGATTGACAAGTTAACAAAGTCTGCGCACTTTATTGTCGTTCAAAAGGACTTTGGATTGGACATATATGCTATTGTACATGCGACAGATAGTTCGTCTCTATGAAGTATCGATGACGATCACGTCCAACTGAGATCCTAAGTTTATGGCAGCTTTTTGGAAAAGTCTTCAGACTACCTTGGGAACTAAGTTGCAGTGTAGCATGGCCTACCATCGGCAAATAGATGGTCAATCAAAAAGGACCATTTAGTTGCTCAAGGATATGCTACGAGCTTGTGTATTGAATTTCAAAGGAAGTTGGGAGGAACAGGTTCATTTGGTTGAGTTTGCCTACAACAATAGCTATCAACAAAGCATCAAGATAGCGCCATTTGAAGCATTATATGGTAGAGCCTGCAGAACGTCTATTTGTTGGGATGAAATTTGTGAGTACAAGATTATGGGCCCTAAGTTGGTTCAATAGTTAGTGGACGCCACCAAAGTCATTTGAGAAAGACTTAAGACCACCTAGAACCATCAAAAAAGTTATACAGATAAGCGGTGCAGGCCTTTGGAGTTTCAAGTGGGTGAGCACGTTTTGGCAAGAAAAGAAAGTCGAGTCCAAGGTACGCTAGCCCCTTCGACATTTTGGAGTGAGTTGGAATTTTGGCCTATCGTCTCACGTTGCTACTGAAACTTGCTCAAGTACATGATGTCTTTCACGTGTCGATGTTGAGGAAGTATGAACCTAATCCGAATCAGGTGCTGAACTTCGAGGAGATAGAAGTGGATGATAGAATGTCGTACATGGAAATACTACTATGAATAATGAATCAGAAGGAGCAAGTACTATGCAACAAGACAATTCCCTTAGTCAAAGTAGTTGAGCAATACCATGGAATAGAGGGAAACATGTGGGAAAGTGAAGAGATGATGAGGCATTAGCATCCCCACCTTTTTAATGAATTCTTATAATAATTCAATTTTGAAGATGAAATTTTGGTAAGAGGGGAAGAGTTCTAATATCCTAAAATTCAACCCTATTGAAATTATATAAAATGGTTATTTCATCAATACACTAATAGTTAAATTACTTTGAATTGATCGCTCATGAGTTAACTTTAGGTAATGTAGTAAAGGGTTAAAATGCAAAAGACCAAAGAATTCAATTAGGGATCGACCGCTTGACCATAAGGATCAACAATGGTTAATTATGCACTGTTATAAGTCAACTAGTGAATGGATATAAATCAAATCGACCGAAGTACATAATCAACTTGCAAATGATTCCGCACGATTATGATACTCGCTACGAATGACGACAAATTGATTTCTTAGTGATCTTGTACTCAAGGTACATAATTGAACTCTCGTGATTACATAATAACCGAGGGTCATCCACGATTCGAAGAGGCACACATGTGGATTGAAAATTATCAATCATGGGTCAACCATGCGAAAACCCCTAAAAGCCACCTGATAGTTTAGGTTATACTAAAGTCATATTTGATTGATTTTAACCATGAGATTTAATTTGATTTGAGGAATCGAACTTTCAAGGATTTCAAAACTAATCTATTGGATGTCGCCTTAATTGTCCGTTGATTTATCGATAAGCCTTAAAATTTTAAGATAAGGACTAATTGGTTGAGAATTGAAAGCCGAAAAAAGAAACTGGGCCAAGCGAAGGCCAATGGGCCTCACGCCCATGTTGTTCGACCAGGAAGGCCCAATTGGGTCCGCCAAGCCCATTCAAGCAAATGGGCCCAATGGCAAAATTAAAATTTTTCGCCAAAAAATTGTGAAAAGACCAAACACCCTTTCATTTATGGGTTAGAGGACAAGAAAAGGAAATTGAGTGAAGGAGAGGGTTTTAGAGAAGATTTTTGGGAAAAAAAATCTTATCTTCTCTCTCACTCTCGCCCCCCTCATTTCTTCCCCCTCACTTTGGCTGACCACTTCTTCTTCTTCTCTCATTTTTCTTCATCATCACCATTTACCACCGCTATTTTCACCGCCCATCCTCGCCGTCCACCACCGCGTCACCGCCACCCGCTTGATGCCGCTCCTTGCGCCACCCCTCACGCCCATGTTTTTCTTGGATTTAAGTATGGGAATAGTTTTCTACTTAAGTATGGGAATAGATTAATTCCATACTTCAGCCAAGTGAAGGCAAGTGGGCCTCACGCCCATGTTTTTCTTGGACTTAAGTATGGGAATAGAAAGTGTACACTTTTCTGGTGATAGATTCCTACTTAACCATACTTTTTCTTAAAGTTTGCTTTATCGAAAGGAAAAAGAAATTCCATACTTCTGCCTAACTCTCACTCATTTGAATGGTCAATTAATTTAGTGAAACTCCAAGATGCTAATGAAAGTTCAGCTGCAAGATATGCAATCGCACCACCGATTTCAGTCTGTTAATAACACACGCCGCAACCATTGCTTTCAGGCAGCAGTATGTTTATGGTGGACCTTTAACTATGGATAGACTTAACTATATATTCCCCAATATCGGTCAAAATAATCCAAAGTATCTCCGCTTTGCACTGGTCAAGTCATCGACTTCATTTGTGCTAACTCGATTTATTAGAATCACTTGTAGGAGAATGCGTCGACCAAGTCAAGGTTGTCCATGCGAAAGGGTACAATGGAAAAGTTTCTGACTATGGTCCAAGAATTTTTGGTATCATAAGGCGTAGCATCTTGCAAGAAATTATCGCTCCTTTCCATGATCTCTACGTAAAGTAACGTTTGGCCTTCCAACTCCATCAACAGAGTTAAAACCAAAGAAAAGCCGATAAATCGCTTTCTTACTCAGCTCGCCCGTCACTCCCATCTTCGATAATTCTCAAATGGCACCTCATGCCGACCGCTTTGACGAAGTTGGTAGACACGGGTTGCAATACTAGACCATCGCATTTGAGCTAATAGCCAGCACGATCCGAATTATATAGACCATTAGCTCAGCCCAGTGCCTCTTCTTGAGTTTGCACCAAATAGAAAGCAATGAGATGCAAATTGGCACGGAATTTAATAGTAGCTGGTTTGTCACTAAGCATGGAATTGTTTTCGGGCAAAAAAATAGGGAGTTTTTCCATACCAGTAAAATTCACTAATTGTTGGTTAATGTAAAATAACTATAGGTAAAATTACAATCCAATGACTTTTTATCTAGGTAACTTATCGGCAACCTACCAAGACTTTCATAAAATTAGGAAAAATGTTTATAGTTTACAAATTAATGATTTTTGTACTAATTTGTTGACTTTCATTTGCATAACTTACCAACGCTTCAAATATTTATCTATCAGATGAAGTTACTAACCTAAATTAAGATGATTCACCAACTATGGAAAAGAGTTGGTACGTCACTAAAAATAATTTAAAAAGTTGATATAGCACTGGATAAATGTAGGCATTAACAAGAAAGATAAATTCGGTTAGTAAAGGATTAGAAAAGTCGATAACCTGCGAAATGTGTAAAAGATTAATAATTTCATAGAAGTGTTGGTAAGTTAGTCATAAATTATCAAAAAATCAGATAACCGGTTACTTTTTAATTAACTCCTTAATAAATACACTGGTCGGAAAAAGGTTTCTTTCTTTTGGGAACGGAACATTAGAACCGTTCTTTTACTTTGAGTACTGCAAAGCGATCTAAACAGGAGGGATGAGAGGGCCTACGAGCGAATCATTTGACTGGGAATGCTTCTTCTAAGGTTAATATCCTGGGCGAACCACACGAATTTACACGAGGCGTCGCAACATAGACCCACTTTGACTACAAAAGTTCGAGATAGAGTGTCTGGAAGAAGAATCAGTTCTCAAAAGAGAGTCATATGACCGAAACCAGAAAGACAGGAAGCGGAGGAAAAGAATCCGATCGACCGAAAGTAGAGCTTAGATCGATTCTTTCTTTGCCACTCTCAAGTGCAGGTTTTCATATGGTGATGCTTGCGATCGCGCGATGACGAGAGCATTATTAGATCAGCGTGCTTGATTGAGCCATTTCTCGTGCAGATTGGACAGTAAGAACCCAGCTTTTTATTCATTCTCTTGTTTTCTCTGGAGAGAAATTGTCCTGATGAATTTGAAGCTTGGAATCACTTAACCTTTATGTGCATGATTGCATTGATACTCAATTCATTAAAATATTCAGTTTGGATGGAGAAATTAGGAAGGAAGATAGAAAAAATCGAAACAAAGAATTCTTGGTCCTCCCCTATATCCGCCATTCTTGATGCTTTCTCTGGGAATAAGAACAGCAGGAGTGTTCTAATTTTCTTATGGCCTCGCCTAGACTATATAAGGGCCGCCTTGCCCTCAACTAGCAGAGCCACGAAGGCCTTGGGCATGGTCATCATCGGATGTGGGAGAGAGCCTTCATGCCCTCGCCAACGGTTGGCAAGGCCATGCAGGCCTCACTTAGAGACATTGCAGCATCACTGACCGCAAGCAACTGTGTGAAAGCCCTCGCCAGTGGCCAATAAGGGTTACCAGTGACCCTCACTAGTATAGAAAAAAGAAAAAAATAAAATAAAATAAAAAATTCAAAAAGAAAATACAAAAATTGTCCACGTTAGCACTGGTGGTGTCATGTTGAACGACCGGCATTCACGTTAGATTTCTAGTGAGACAAATAGCTAATGCAACTTAAATGATTGATTTTTCAAATTTATGACTCTTAAGTGAGCGAAAAAAATTATGGTACTCTTACTATTCTTATCACTCGCTTCATGACAGACAGATTTTGAGTCTAAGAATCTGTTATATTTTCTTTTTCTCTTGAATCTTGGTGGGCAAGGATTCTTGAGGGAGATGTTAATAGTGGATAAGATTGAGAGAATGTGAAATGGGGGTGAGTAAGAGAAATGGATAAGAGTCCCAGATAGCTAATGCTTTATTATTGTTGTTGTTGTTTTGCTGGGAATATTCTCCGTTTCTTTATGGTTTTTGTGAGGTTACATACTTCATATCTTTCCTATTTTATAACATACGGGATTATCCCACGCAGTGCGGGTTCTGCTTGTCTGTTAGACCTCGGTTTATCTTATTTGTTGCCGTTTCGAAAAATGGTACCGAAAGTCCTAAATCATTTAGACTGATGCCATTAAATTATAATTCCTTTAAAAATGCAATCAAGTTCTTTTGGTGAATAGTTTATAAGATTGCTTACCTGATCCTTGAAAATTGCCTGCGGGACATCATTGATTTATATTTTTTAATGAAGATTTTGGAAAGACTAATTTCCACGACTTTTATGGCTTGGAGCAAAGCGTATTTGATTGCAAGAGCCGCTCAGAGTTCCTTTTTTTCATCGCTTAAGCTAGCAAATACGTATATATATTGGCTGTTGCAGAATGGGAAAAACAATGTCTAGCAAAATAGGTCATGATGGTTTGCTTAAAAGATCCATTTTCTAAACTCATTTGGCCTTTTCAAACTCAAACAGGTCTATAGGCTTAACTGAAAGGAGAATTGATTTCGTCAATTTAAACACAAAAGCTAAATGGATTGCAAAGAAAATTGATCCTCATTGTTTGCATGTTCAATTCTGATGTAATTATTGGATTATTCGTGGTTTGATTTTGATGGACCAACTAAAGATATTATCCTCAAACGTATTTTGCAAATCATAAATCACTATCATCATCGTTGAGTAGGTATTAACATAGCATATGATTTAAAAGTTTGATTTAGAGAAAAGAAATAGAGTGGCTCGATGGTAATAGGTGTTTTATACAAAAAGTACCAAAAAGTCTTAAGTCTTGTACCAATTCAGTTTTAAACATTTCAATTAAGCCAATTTAATCATAAACCTTTTTTCATTTATGTCAATTGAATCTATCTAGCCAATTTAAGCTAAAAATCACTAACGTGAATGATACTTGTATGTTCTGGCTGTACCACGTAAAATGGTCAATGTCCACATCAGCGATTTCTGCCCTAAATTGACTAAAAGAACTCAATTGGCAAAAATACAAAAGGTTGAAGACTAAATCTATATAATTGAAAGGTTTAAGATTTAATTGGCACCAATTCAACACATTTAGAACTTTTTTGGTGTTTTTCCTAATGATTTATTCTAGTACAAGTACGGCAACATCTCAACTTTTAATTAATCATTCTTTTTTTTTTCATTAAGTTGTATAACTCAAAAAAAAAAAAAAATCAATGTATAAGTTATGTACGACCACTACTTGAGCTTGGTTAGACCGCAAATTCTTTCAATGAGGGCTAAATGCCAAATCGGGCCAATCAATCAATGATGTATCATCCAAATCAAACTTTAGGTCTAATCCTATCTTTGTCTGGAACTTCTTTTTTTTTATCTTAGAAAAACATCCCAAATTTTAAGTTTAGTCTCAAATTTGCCCCGAACCTTTTTTGGTCTCAGAAAAACCCCAACCTTTTGGTACAATTGGTCACAATCCTAGATCCATTGATCTCCAACTTTGTTTTGTCTAAAAAAAAATCGGTAACTTTCAATTTATATTCAAATCTACCTTCATGATTCAATCCTAACTTGAGATAACATTTCCACATTGATATGAAATATTATCTTCAAAATGAAACTATTCTAGGATACGAAAATTAGGGACAACTAATGACGATTTTTGAACAGAGGGCTAATGGGGGCATATTTGGAACTAGAGTAAAAAGTGGTGATTTTTCTCTTAGACAAAAAAAAAAATCGGGATAGATTTGGAACTTGATCTAAAGTTGGATTTTTTTTAGACAAAGAAAAGTTTGGCATGGATTTGGACTGAATCAAAATTTGGGATCCTTTCTAGACAAAAAAAAAAGGACGGAATTGAGAAACAACCTAAAGTTGTGGATTTTTTTAGGCATTAGACCTTGAAACAAATCACATACAAAGAAGGCTCACATCCCTTTATAGTAAAATTAACTCGTCAGCGTTGACATTTTATCAACATTTTGTATTTCATATTTGATAGGATGGAATTCAATGGAACAGAATCAAAGGAATGGAATGGAATGAAATTTTATCAACATTTTGTATTTGATGTTTAATAGGATGGAATTCAATGGAACAAAATCAAAGGAATGGAATGGAATGAAATATAATGAACTCGAGATTACAATCATTTTGTTTGGTTGTAAAACAAACAGACGCAATAGAATGAAGTAGTGATTCTCTTGTTTGGTTGGGTGGGAATCTATTCGAATAGTAAATTTAAATATTTTTAATTTAGGAGCCACGTGTCATGAATTTCACTTAAACTTCGCCTGTTAGAAACACAAGATTGATAAGCTTACTAGACATTTTATCGATGATTATGAACAATGAGCTTATTAGGCATTATATTGAATAGGTCCTATGTGTTCAGTATATTTGTCATAGGATCATTAACTAACTCTTTATCTTTGGATCCAAATTTTGGGCCTGATTTAACACATGGTACTAGAGTACAGATTAGGGGTTCAAATATGGGTATTTCGGCTCCATTTTCTACTCGATTGTGCATGTTTCCAGTTCTTAGGTTACCACGTTGACGCGGTTTATCCGACATGATCCGTTGCAAATTCTCTTTAGAAAAAATCATGTTAGAACAGGGAAACGATATCGTATAACTATTAATAGAGGGAAGATACTTGAGATCACTATTAAAGAGTTTTGCACCTGGAAATCAGTCAGGTTTCCAAACGACATGGATAAGGTTTGGGGTGGGAACCTGATTCGACACCACCAATCTACTCGTCGTGTATCCCCAGATTTGTTTGACTGAAAAAAGCAGAGTTGCTATGTGCCCCTACATGTGCCTATTTCAAGCAAAGAACAAAAGAAGAATATATTCTTCGGTAAGGAAGTTGGAGCGTCCCTTCATATTTTAGACTATACTTCGCAATTATTATGGAAGGGTCAATCTTAACCTGAAAAATTATGATGCTAATGAAACTTATAACTACAAGAAAAATGCGGGCATGATTCCAATATGTCAGATGTTTGGCTTTGGAACTATTTTTCAAAATCATTTGCGGACGAAAGAAGTCTTCTTAATTTCAATCTAAGTACCTAATTAATCAAGTTCACTTGTGATTGTAATTGATGGGATAAACTCAATCAGACTTGCTCCAAATTTGTGATGTCAATGGAAACATGTCCATAGAGCATACAAGTCCAAAGAAGCGTCTTAATTCACAAAGACTTCAATAATTACCATCCCCATTAGAAAGTGGAAGGAATTAAGCTTGTACAATAGTGAAATGGATTAACCAAGTCAACTCCCTCCTATCTTTTGAAGTAAAAAAAGCTAAAAATTCTTGCCAAAATAAAAGCTTAAGAATTCTAGAATTTTGTCTCTTTACTTTTAGGACCAGGGTAACATTTACTAGCAATTCCCGTTGGAACCCATCAAAATGTGGGGACCGAGAGCCTTCCTTTATTCTTTCCACATTTGCATGACTCTTTCCATGAGTTCTATATAAACTGATCTTTGCCTTCAAACTTGAACGCAAGAAAGAAACCAATCCAAAGCCCTCGCATAAGTTTTTAGTTTTAGCTTACTCTCCTACTAACTCACCCTCAAATGGCACGTCATGCCGATCGCCTTGCCTATATTGGGAGGGAGGGTTTCGATCTATTGGACATATTTTATGGAGGAGGGGCATCCAATCGAGGACCAAAGAAGCAATACAATGCCCCACAGCAGTATGCTCCCGTTCCTAGCAACGAGAAATACAATGCCCCACTGCAGCATGCTACCAAATACAATGCCCCACAGCACCATGCTCCTGTTCCTAGCAACGAGAACATAATCGATTGCAAGAAGGCCGCCGAAAAATACAAAGGAGTGGTGATCATGGAGCACTGCAAGAAGAGGTTTGTCGGCTGGCGATTTTGAGGTTTCTCGCGCTGTAAACTTGTAATGGTTCGAGTAACTCCCTAGAAGGTAGAAGTAAACCGGCCATACAAGTCCTTGTCACGGTTTTTGTCATTTTTGTCGTTCTGAATCTAGTACTATACTTATGTGTCTTTTGTTTCTTGCTTTCTAAAGGTTAGTTGTATACTTGGATGTGTCTGAGATAGTAATTGGACCTCCTTTTCTTAACTAAATGTTTCACTTTTTACTCCAATTTCTGGTAAAATTTACACCAATCTATGATATAATTGTTCACCTTATTGGTGTGAAAAGAAAACTTCAATCCTTTTCAAAGTGAATGACAACAACCTAAAGAACTTGCCAATGTTCTGGTCCAAAGACTCCTAGAACTAGGAGGCCGTTGGACACTGTGGTTCCATCGTTAAGTTGCTTCAGCATGATTCAGCTCATAATCTTGAGCAAGATATGACAAAAACTCGCCGAAGCTGAATCATCCCATTACGCAAGATTCAATAGTAAATCCAGCAAGCGCTTGCAACATATAACTGCACAAGATGGACTATTCTATGATTTATTGGTGCAATTGGATTCTTTTTCTTGTCTAGGATGCTAACTATTTTCTAAGATCAAATGTCATTGGTATTGTAGCCAAAAAATATGTCCTCATGATGCCCGAACTTCTTTCTTAGTTAACAAGCACAAGCAATTTATTTTTCCTTTCTTGAATAGAAGCGCGAACTTCTTTCTTAGTGAATTTAAGTTTTTCATCTTAACCAAAAAGAACGGAAAGAATAAATGAAGGGGGACTCATGATGTCCGTATCACGTTAACTCCAGGTGGGCCTCATCTCAAATAAGCAAAGATCGCTGATTTTATGGCTCCTGGAGAGAATCGAAACAGGGCGCGTAATCTTTTAGCATGTTTTCTCAGTCCACTTTTCATTAGAGAGTGGGATTTGCGAACTTTTTTGGAGGCTTTCAATGCAGTATGTCACGCCTCGAACTCCGGGCATGCGCACATCTCTCGATGGTCGATTAAAATGCACGCGCACATCTCTCGATGGTCGACTAAAATGCGATGTTCTCCAGACACATTGCCGACCCTTTTCTTTTTATCTTTCAATTAAGCACATGCGGAAGCAAATTAAACAAACACCCGGACAACCATCAAACACTGGGATAGTAAAACATACTAACATCTTTTTCCACAAACCACACTTTATATACATATCCAATTAGTCTTACCAGTCTATACACAAAAGTTTGATTCAAAAAGAAACTACTAAGTCACCTACACTCCAGACCCTTCTGCCTCAGGCTTCAGGTTCCCCACGGCACCATCCGGTATATCGATGTCCATGGGGTGAGCTACCTGCCCCTCCTCGATTTCGATGATAGGTTTGTCAAAACCCTCAAACTGACCCTCCCGAACCCCATTAGGCTCGTTAATGAACCATGCTTTGAATCAATGAGGTACCAAGTGATGGTGATCCTCTTGGACCCAAACCGTGGTCACCACTAACTCACGGGTTCAAGTGGTCCTGAGAATAGGGAATAAGGTAGACTCGGACTCTATCTCCCATGACCACCCAAAATGAACGTGACATATCTCCATACTAGGGACCTGAAAATATTTAACCACGACGGGGTGAGATAAATCTCAGTGAGTCAAAACCCTAAACCCTGATTAGGACGCAAATTCACCTAGAGGCAACCTAGCCATGTGTCACACACAAACTTACCTCGCCTCAGCATTTCCCTGCAAATTAGTGCCACATATGTCATATAAATACAACAAATGTATTTAATAACTAGAACACATCAATCTTATCTTTCAAACAATCACATGGGTCCCGATTATAAGGCCAAATTGTTATGACACGTCTCATTCCATGCCACACAATTTTGCCCTATAATCAAGTGCAACTATCTCAACCACTCAAGCGTGTCTTAGTTATTACAACTCATCGGCCACAGCCAACTCAATAGTCAGCGGTCATTTGGCATAACCAGGCCTCATTCCGCTCCGTCAGGCACGGCAACGTCTACACCTAAACAACATTCCATAAAGGAGCATCGCCCAGCCTCCACTGCAATCGGCATCTGTTAACATGGGGCATCCGAACTTAATCAGGCATCGCCTCCCCAATTCCCATTGGGTGACGGGTTCCGATTGTGACCACACGCACATCCATACTTGGCCAAGAACACATTGCTTTGCATCCAAATACCTTGTATTTAAATAATGAACTTGGCCCATTTTCTTCGTATTAAAAATCTCGGTAAAATAATCGTACGTGGTCACGTATTTAAATCAAACCATTAAACATGGTACGCTCCCATTTCAAAATTCCATGATTTTATATAGTACATAAAATATTTTGACGTCAAAAACCGACACTCGGTATTTTTCTAATTAAATACCCATAAAAATCAATTTTTGCAATAATAGACAATAACCACCACCAAGCACTCAATTGCACAAATACGCAATCAATTTCACATATAAACTCATCCACAACGATCAGCATGAAATTTCACTAAACGGCTAACCCGTCACAATTTACTCTAATTATAATTAATTAAATAAATAACAATTAATTAAATAAATCCGACTTAATTAAACTAACCACGGTTAATTAAACTAACCATAGTTAACTAACCTAACCTAGGATAGGCTAACTAAACTAAACTAACCAACCTAACTAACTAGCTAGCCTAACTAACTAACCTAACTAACTAGTTACACTTACTAGGATTAATAACATTAAACTAACCACTAAGTGCAATTAACATCCCAATCCGAGATTAGAGCGTTAACTCACCGAATTAGCATGGCGGCGAGTTCACAGCGACGACGGCGCGATGGTGACCAAGACTTGAGGCGACCGCGTCTCTAACGGAGGACCGACCGGGGCTAAAAATAGCCCAACAAGCTCACGGCTTGGCTGGTCACGATTCTGTGGCTGGGGGCTAGTCGGAGCTGAAGGCGAGCTAGACACAGGCTAGTGGGCGCGAGGACGAGCGGCTAGACAAGCAGGGCTGATTTCTGGTTGTTGGCGGGCTAGACGGCGCGAGCAGGCAGACAAAGATGGTTGTTTGGTGGTTTGGACGGACGGCGGTGTTAGGCGGTGTAGTCATATAAGAGGAGGTGTGAGGGGCTGACTGGTGGATTGTGGCATGGCTAGGGAAGGGGTTCGGTGCAGTGGGTGGCAGCAACAACAATGGAGGAAGAAGATGAAGAACTCAAGAAGAAGAAGAAGAAGAAGAAGAAGAAGAAGAAGAAGCATAAGGCTCAACTGAAGCAGGGGGGTTCATCTGCATGGGGAGAGAGAGATTTGGAGGGAGAGAGAGGCTGCCAAGAAGTCAAGGCTTTGGCCAATCCAAGGCCAAGCAAAATATCCATGCACTCAACTGTTTAGCCTCAAAAGTCTTCAACCTAAAGCCTTCCCTTCCTCCAATGGCAATTTCCCTTCATTTCCACACCAAACAAAGCCTTTTTGGAAATCACTGGGATTCGCCCCAGTAGCCACCCTTCCAACTTGGAAGGGGGAGGTGAGGGGTTCAAATCTCCACCTTCTCAGGGGGGATGGGGTGGGGACGCGTAAGTTTCAGGAGTGGGTTTCGACTCCCACGCCCTGCAAGAGGCAGAGCAAAATTCTGAGAGTGAGTGTAGAGTAGGAATAGAATAGGACTGACCAAAAAAAAAAAAAAAAAAAGCTTTTTTGGAGGCCAAAAATCCCATGGTAGCAACCCATACGAATTTCTTCCCCTTTTCTATTTGTCCAAAATTGATTTTCGCAAAAATCCCAGACTCGACGGAATTTCTTCAAAAAATGAGATGACATCCTAAAAATAAATTGTGACACACTCGAGTATCCAATTCCCGAAATTGAATTCAATTTTGTGGTTAAAATCGACTGAACGCAATTTTAGTACAACCTAACCTATCGGGTAGTTTTTAGGGATTTTAGCGCGTTTGACTCGTAGTCGATAATTTTTTATCCACGTTTGTGCATCTCCTACTCGTAGGCGACTCTCAATTATCGTAAAAATCGCAAGGTTTCAATTACGTGTACTGAGTATAAAATCGACAAAAAATCTACTTAGTCCCATTCAAAACGAATTTCGCAGTCATGCGGAATCACCTGCAATTCAATCACGTGTTTCCGTCAAATCGACTTATATCTTATCACTAATCGATTATAACGGTGTCGTATTGACCCTTGCCGATTATTGCGGTCGAACGATTGATTTCAGATTGAATTCTCAAGTTTATCGCGTTTATATCCCTTAACGGCTTCACCTAATAGATTAGTTAACTCATGAGTGGTCGACTCAGAGAAAAAGAACCACAGGCATGTCAACAAAATTTCCATTTTATATTATCAAGATGGAGTCGAATTTTTAGGATGTCACATAGTATTTCCAACCCATCAGTACCTGGTGGTGGTGTAGATGAAGGTAAGTACATGCAACAAGCAGAATAGGTAGCTCATACCCTGATATTCACCCAATATAAATACTTCATTATTTTCATCAACCATTACACAAAAATGACACGGGTTTACTTTCTTCTAGAAATATTGGAGGTTTCTTCTATTTTCAGGAAATTCAAGAACCACATCAAGAATTAAAGTGGCCACAAAATCAAAGTCTTAAGGAGCATTAGAGGCATTGAATACAACTCAAAGGAGTTCAATAAATTCTGTGAAGATGAAGGAGTCCATAGATCAAGGAGGAGTGTCAAAGTAACTGATCTAATTTTCAGAATATACTCATATAAGATATTTCTAGAAGAGTGTAGCTCGCATAAGATATTTCCAAGAATAGCGTTGAAGCCTCTAGAATTGCGTGGATAAGGATGAAAGAAAAAAATCTCTCTGACTTGCAGAGATAATTTGTGCAGGGTGGCGGTGGTGTGTGCCCCTGTGGTCTTACACTGAGCAGACCAACAAACATAGCTTTTTCCCTTCCCTTTGTAGTACCCACCAAATAGAAAGAGCCTTTCTTTTTTCTTGGTGCTCTCTTGCCGTAATAGTCCTCTCATATATACATCTTCATTTTTTGTTTGCCCAATCCTTTCCCCTACGCATCTACACACACTAACATGTAAATCAAAAACTAACAAAAAGGAATCTCAAAACACTCCCAATCACCAAGATCTGAACTAATAATCTATAAATACCAAAACAAGTTATTCAGCTTTCGCTTGCTTCTCTCCTTGCAAGAAGGCCAGAGGATTCTGTGGATGAATCGAGCTGCTAGACATGGCTTGACACAAACTTTGTGACGTCATGTTTCCTCAATTTGAACTTTGGCAATTATTGTATCTTCGGTTCAATAAAAAGCAGTGTTAACACTACAAATAGACCTCTTAATTCCTATATGCAGATGCATTATAAACTTGCACTGCTAGAATACCTTATTGAGATCCCTTGAGGAAACAAAATTGTGTGAAATGTGTAAAACTTATTGGTAATTAAAAGATTATAGAGCCACGTTAAAAAAACTAGTAGAATATCAATCATAATCGATATACCATACAATAAGGTCTTAGCCTGAATTCCAGGTCAACAAGTATCGCTTGGTAATAAGAAACGGACTTGGGAGTGAGACAGGAATCATTGTTCCACATTTCCTGATACTTAAACCTTCCTTGAGGACTATTTTTCTGGGACTTAAGTATGGGAATAGAAAGTGTACCCTCCTTTGTGGTGAAAGAATCCTACTTAACCATACTTCTGCTTAACAGTTTGCTTTATCAAAAGGAAAAAGATTCCATACTTCTGCCTAACTCTCTCTCACTTGAATGTCGATTAATTTAGTGAAACTCCAAGATGCTAATGAAAGTTCAGCGGCAAGAAATGCAGGCACACCCCTAACTTCGCTCTGTTAATAACACACGCCGCAACTGTCGCTTTCAGGCAGCAATAATTTTATGGTGAAACTTTAACAGTGGACAGACTTAACTTTGTTCCCCCAATTTCGGTCAAAATAATCCGAAATATCTCCACTTTGCACAGATCGAGTCATCGACTTCATATGTGCTGACTTGATTTATTAGAATCACTTGTAGGAGAATGCGTCGACCAAATCAAGGTTGTCCATGTGAAAGGGTGCAATGGAAAAATTTCTGATTATGGTCCAAGAATCTTTGGGACCATAAGGCGTAGCATCTTCCAAGAAAATATCACTCATTTACAAGTGTTTGTAGATCTTTGGGATCCTTATGAGAACTCGTGAGGCCTTGCTTTTCTCCTTCTATTCTTTTATGACACTTTCCATGAGCTCTATGTAAAGTGACGTTTCGCCTTCCAACTCCATCACCAGACTTAAACCAAAGAACAGCCGATACATCGCTTCTTACTCAGCTTGCCCGCCATTTCCATCTTGGTAAATCTCAAATGGCACTTCATGCCGACCGCTTTGACGAAGTTGGTAGAGACTGATCGCAATATAAGACCATCGCATTTGAGGTTATAGCAAGCACAATCCAAATTATATAGACCATTAGCTCAGCCCAGTGCCTCTTCTTGAGTGTGCACTAAAAATGGGGTAAGTACACTATCGGTGCCAAAAGTTGTGTACGGCGCTCACTTTGGTGCCAAAAGTTTCCGTCGGATCACTTAAGTGCCAAAACGGAGAAAAAACGATCACTTTAGTGCCATCGGCGAAATATTCCGGCCAGATTAATTACGTGGCTTTTATATTAAAAAAAATGTTGTGGTGGCTTTTAAACACCATCGTTTTCCATCCTCCTCAAGAAACGATGTTGTTTTGCCGTCATATGTGAACATCCTCGCAAAAACGACGCCGTATAGCTTATATGTGGACTGAAATTAGGGTTTCTTTGTCTTCGCCGCTCGGCCACAGTCACTCGGCCACCATCGCAGTTGCTCGACCAGGCGAGCAAGGAGAGACTAAGATTGTTGCTCAAGCAATAAGTGGCAGGAAGAATGGGAGGCGTGTGACAGTCTGATTTTCCACTTCTGTTTTCAATTAAATAAATCGGGCTTTTCGTCGACGTGCTTGTAGCGCTATTCTCTGAGCTGATCACTCATGAAATAACTTGACTAATCGGGAAAGTTATTAAAGGATTTTGACGCAACTGACTTGAGAATTCGACCAGGAATCGACTGCTAGACCATGTTAGTCTACAAGGATCATTTCGGCACAGTCGAAAATCCATCAAAAATTGGAAATAGGCCAATTCGATAGAGATGAAATTAGGCTTGGGTGATTCCATATAATTACAGAATTCTCATCGATCGGTACTAAACCGATTTTTCTGTTGTTTTGGTACCCTGTGCTCATAATTGAAACCTCGAGATTTTTCAAGACAATCGAAAGTCGTCAATGCGTTGAAGATGTACATTGTGGCTCGGGAATAATTGACCACAGGTTAGTTGCATCGAAAATTCCTAAAAACTAACCGATAATTTAGGTTGCGCTAAAATCACATTTGACTGAAATTAACCGAGGAAATGATGTCGATTACAGAAATTAAGAATTGTCACGTGTCACAATTAATCCCGGGGAATGTTGTTGCATCTTTTCAAAATTCATGGACGACAAGAATTGTTAAAGGAAAAGGGACAAGAGTAACAAATTAAAAGAATAAAAAGGAAATGCCACTTTTTAAATAGGTTTTGGGCATTTATTATGAAACAATTGGAGAAAGAGTTATAGAAGTTTAAATGAGAATTTATAAGTGACTACTAG
The DNA here is from genome assembly GCA_014182375.1 of Eucalyptus virginea. Classification (NCBI taxonomy): domain Eukaryota; kingdom Viridiplantae; phylum Streptophyta; class Magnoliopsida; order Myrtales; family Myrtaceae; genus Eucalyptus; species Eucalyptus virginea. Next base: position 51,790,211 of record CM024521.1, read on the forward strand.
GGGACTTGACCCAATTAACTTAAATGTTAATTTAGTAAATAGGAAAGGAGGAAAAGTCTCAAACAATGAAGGAAAATTCGTAAGAAGGCATGCCCCCATGAATTTCACCTCAATTTCCATGCCATTTGTGTGGAATAAGAATGCATAAAGTAGAGGGACCACTTGATAGGGAAAGGAACTCAATCTCCATGGGAAAAAGCTACGAGAATCAACTTCAAAATTCGGATTCAGCAGTTTACATGGATTCCAACCTTTTCTTTCATCCCATTTAGAAGAGACAACGTTGGAAAATTTGTGGGGCCTATGATAGTGATAGGTGGCCAAAATTTCCATGGAAAAATACGCCAAAAGCTGAAAGAAATTTCAATGAAACTTCCAAGTAATTTCCACTCTGCTTCCTATCCTTTACCCACGCATGAACATCTGCTGTATTTTACGATGGCAACTTCCACATTTTCCTTTCTTCCTCTTATTTTATTCTTCTCCCTTGTCTCTTTCAACATACAAGCTATTGCTTTCTCTTCCCTTGAACGTGCAACTCCCATTTCTGCTCCCTCTTGGACGACAAACCAGCAAGTAAGAAACAAAATAGAGTAAGGCGTGAACATGACGTTACCAAAAATTCTTGGACCCACATAAACGTCGACCACCGACCACCATGGTTTTTATATATAAGTCGGATAGTTCGAGTGAGGAAAAAAACCCCCTCACCCGCAAAAGAACCGCACAACCGACCAAACTCCATATTTAGTTCTCTCTACCGAAAAATTTATAAATTCGTGTGTTGCTGTTGCCATCACACCACAGCACATTCCTCTGCGGTTTCGGCTCAACACCATCACCGAAAGGCTCAAAGCTGGTCTCTGTGTTGCTGTCTAACCACCAACGAGAGCCGCCATTAGCTGTGAATAGGTGAGATCACATCTCAGCGAGTAAATCCCCTAAATCCAGAGTAGGAGAAGGATACACCCTGCATACAATCTAATCACGTTTCTTACCACTCTTTTAATGCCAACAAGTTCCTGCATATTAGTATTAATTAAAATATTCCTAACAGTATCAAATTCACATATCATAGGAATACTTTAACGTGAGCATATGCAGGGGCGTGAATATCCATGTAAGCATACAGACCACAGTCAATGCAACAGATAACAGTCTTCTGGCAAAATCGAGCATCACCTCGCATCGTCGAGCGCGACAACGTCTACATTTAGATGGCATTCCATATAGGAGCATCGGCCCAACCTCCACTGCGACCGGCATCCGTTGACTTGGGGCATTCCCGAAGGAGTATTGCCCGACCCTAAAGGCTCGTGACAGAATCTCATATCGTGAATGCATATAATCAATATTACCTTTCAAGAATTACTCACACATAGCATTCACAACATCAATTGGGCAATGTTACAGCAAGAATATGTCAAAACAAGCATATACTCTTACTAACCCAAATTGACAGAAAACTGTCCAATTACGCTCTCTCGAATTCGAAGTCAGAAACCTAATCGTATGAGCTCGAAAAATTCTCAAACTTGGACACACGCTAGAAAACACATAAAAAAAACATTTTTCATGAAGACACCGAGATCCAAATTCCTCTGGATTCGGTCCCATAAATTCTCTCTATCCAGCACAAAAGTCGGGTCCAGCTCCAGAGAGCCTAACTCATCGAAATCAATTCGTTTTTTGGGTTGAAATCTGGTCCGTTTAATTTGAAATTCAAGTATGTTAAACTAAAAGTTATAACAAACAACTTTCATGAAGAAACCGATTGGAAATTCGACCTCTAAAGGTCAGTAACAGCCCTCGGAATCATAACAGGTCACGGTTTACAAAACTGTCCGAATTACTATTTCAAGGATGACATCATGAAAATCGTCATCTTTTTAAATTCTAAAAATTCTGAGAAAAATATATGTTATTATTTAGGATGTCTAAAACATTTCTTCAGAATAATATTCCTTCAAATTCGCAACATACAGTTGTCTACGAAATTAGCAAAACACACACGTCCTGAAAACTGTTTTAGAAATCAGCTATTGTTCTAGTCCGAATTTTCCTCCACGACGTTTGTCTTGCTCTCTAAACCCTATCTAAGCTTTTCTATGGCCATCATAACATCCCTAACCAACATCCATTCATATATAACGCCATCTACATATTTCTAACTTGTACGAATTCCTAATAGAGGTACTCAACCCCTAGTCCAGATTTAGAAGACAACTCACCTATTCACAGCTAACGGCGGCTCTCGTTGGTGGTTGGACAGCAACATAGAGATCAGCCTTGAGCCTCTCGGTGATGGTGTTGAGCCGAAACCGCAGAGGAATGTGCTGTGGTGTGATGGCAACAGCAACACACGAATTTATAAATTTTTCGGTAAAGAGAACTAAATATGGAGTTTGGTCGGTTGTGCGGTTCTTTTGCAGGTGAGGGGTTTTTTCCTCACTCGAACTATCCGACCTATATATAAAAACCATAGTGGTAGGTGGTCAATGTTTATGTGGGTCCAAGAATTTTTGGTAACGTCACATTCACGCCTTACTCTGTTTTGTTTCTTACTTGCTGGTTTGTCGTCCAAGAGGGAGCAGAAACAGCACTTGCACGTTCAAGGGAAGAGAAAGCAATAGCTTGTACGTTGAAAGAGACAAGGGAGAAGAATAAAATAAGATGAAGAAAGGAAAATGTGGAAGTTGCCATCGTAAAATACAGCAAACGTTTATGCGTGGGTAAATGATGGGAAGGAGAGTGGAAATTACTTGGAAGTTTCATTGAAATTTCCTTCAGCTTTTGGCATATTTTTCGATGGAAATTTTGGCCACCTATCACTATCATAGGCCCCACAAATTTTCCAACGTTGTCTCTTCTAAATGGGATGAAAGAAAAGGTTGAAATCCATGTAAACTGCTGAATCCGAATTTTGAAGTTGATTCTCGTAGCTTTTTCCCATGGAGATTGAGTTCCTTTCCCTATCAAGTGGTCCCTCTACTTTATGCATTCTTATTCCACACAAATGGCATGGAAATTGAGGTGAAATTCATGGGGGCATGCCTTCTTACGAATTTTCCTTCCTTGTTGAGACTTTTCCTCCTTTCCTATTTACCAAATTAACACTTAAGTTAATTGGGTCAAGTCCCCTAGTAGTCACTTATAAATTCTCATTTAAACTTCTATAACTCTCTCTCCAATTGTTTCATAATAAATGCCCAAAACCTATTTAAAAAGTGGCATTTCCTTTTTATTCTTTTAATTTGTTACTCTTGTCCCTTTTCCGTTAACAATTCTTGTCGTCCATAAATTTTGAAAAGATGCAATAACATTCCCCGGGATTAATTGTGACACGTGAAAATTCTTAATTTCTGTAATCGACATCATTTCCTCGGTTAATTTCAGTCAAATGTGATTTTAGCGCAACCTAAATTATCGGTTAGTTTTTAGGAATTTTCAGTGCAACTAACCCGTGGTCGATTATTCCCGAGCCACAATGTACATCTTCGACGCATTGACGACTCTCGATTGTCGTGAAAAATCTTGAGGTTTCAATTACGAGCACAGGGTAGGAAAACAACAGAAAAATCGGTTTAGTGCCGATCGACGAGAAGTCTGTAATTAGATGGAATCACCCAAGCCTAATTTTATCTCTATCGAATCAACCTATTTCCGATTTCTGATAGATTTTCGACTGTGCCGAAATGATCCTTGTAGACTAACACGGTCAAGCAGTCGATTCCTGGTCGAATTCTCAAGTCAGTTGCGTCAAAATCCGTTAATAACTTTCCCGATTAGTCAAGTTATCTCAGAAGTGATCAGCTCAGAGAATAGCGCTATAAGCACGTCGACGAAAAGCCCAATTTATTTAATTGAAAACAGAAGCTGAAAATCAGACTGTCACAAGGCGAGGGCAGAGGAGGAGGAGGAGGAAGAAGAAGGGTCGAAGGTGCCGCTGCCGGTGCATTACTGCTACTACTGCTAGTGCCATTGCTGGTGCCGCTACTAGTGCCATTCGCTGCTGGTGTTGTTCTTAGGGAAGAAGACGACTTGCCTTCTCTCTCTCCCTCTCCCTCTTTCTCTCTCTCTCTCAATTTGGGGATTTATGGTTCTAAGTTGGGGGAAAGACGCCAAAAGACGTCGTTTTGTTGTTTGAATGCTGACTCAACTCTCCGACAAGCCACGTCAGCTTAAAAAATTAGTAAAAAAGTGTCACGTCAAATTTTCAGGCAAATTGATCGGCGTTGGCACTAAAATAATTATTTTTCAAATTTGTTGGCACTTAAGTGATCCAAAATAAACTTTTGGTATCAAAGTAAGTACCGTATATAACTTTTGCACTGATAGTGTACTTCCCCCACTAAAAAGGAAGCAATAAGATGCAAAAAGTAATTGGCATAGAAATTGGTAGTAGTTGGTTGGTCACAGTGCGTAGAATTGTTTTTGGGCAAAAGAATACGGAGTTTTTCCATGCTGGTAAAATTCACTAATTGTTGGTCAATGTAAAAGAACTATAGGTGAAAATGCAATCCGATGACTTTTTATCTAGATAACTTATTGGTGACCTACAAAGACTTTTGTAAAATTAGGAATTTTGTTTATAGTTTACAATTTAACGATTTTTATACCAATTTGTTGACTTTTATTTGCATAACTGACCAACGCTTTGAATATTTAACTATCAGATGAAATTACTAACCTAAATTAAGATGATTTACCAATTTCAGAAAAAAAAAATCGATACATCACTAAAAAGAAATGGAAAGTTTATAGGGCACTAGATAAATGTAGGCATTAATAAGAAAGACAAATAAGATAATAATAGATTAGAAAATTCGATAATATGCAAGATGCATAAAAAAATTAAAAATTTCATAAAAATATTGATAAGTTATTCATAATTATCAAAATATCAGATACTTGGTAATTTTTTTATCAACTCTTTTATAAATACACTGGTACGAAAAAGGTTTCCCACTTTTGGGAACGGAACAAAAGAACCGCCCTTTTACTGTGAGTACTGCAAAACGATCTAAACAGGAGGGATGAGGGCCTATGAGCGAATCATTTGACTGGGAATGCTTCTTTTAAGGTTAATATCCTGTGTGGACCTCACGAATTTGCACGAGGCTTCGCAACATAGACCCACTTTGACTAGAAAGGTTGGAGATGCTGAGGCAACTTGAGTGTCTGGAAGCAGAATCAATCCTCAAAAGAGAATCATAAGACCGAAGACCGAAAGACAGGAAGCGGAGAAAAGGAACTCCATCGACCGAAAATAAGCTTGAAGTGATTCTTTCTTGGCCACTCTCAAATGCAGTTTTTCACATGGCGATGATTGCGATCGCTTGATGACGAAAGCCTTATTAGATCAGCAAGCTTGATTGAGCCACTTCTCATGCTGATTGTCCTGTAAGAACCCAGCTCTTTATTCATTCTCTTGTTTTCTCTGGAGAGAAGTTGTCCTGATGAATTTGAAGCTTGGGATCAATTAACTTTACAGTCTCACCTATACTAGCTAAGGGCCACCTTGCGCTCAACCGGCCGGGCCTCGAAGGCCCTGGGCATGGTAATCGTCGGATGGGGGGGGAGAGACTTCATGCCCTTGCCTTGCCAGCCCTCACCAGCGGGTGGCAGGGCTACGAAGAACTCATACCGGGACATTGCAGCATTGCCGGCTGCAAGCAAGGACGTGAAAGCCCTCGCCAGTGGCCAACACCAGCACAGAAAAATAAACAAAGAATAAAGGAAAATAAAATAAAAATTCAAAAAAGAAAATATAAAAATTGTCCATGTTAGCATCGGTAGTGCCACATTGGACAACCGGCATTCATGTTGGATTTCGGGTGAGGCAAATAACTAATGGCACTTAAGTGATTGATTTTTTAAATTTATGCCTCTTCAATGAGTGAAAAAATATATATATATATATAGCACTGTTACCGTTCTAATCCCTCGCTCCGTGACAGACGGATGTTGAGAGTAAGAATCTGTTCTTTTTTCTCTTTTTCTTGAACCTTGGTGGGCAAGGATTCTTGAGGGAGGCGTATAGTGGATAAGATTGAGAGAATGTGAGATGGGGTGAGTTAGAGAAATGGATAAGACTCCCAGATGGCTAATGCTTTTTTGTTATTATTATTGGTTTTTTTTTTTTTTTTGTGTGCTGGGAATATTCTCTCTGTTTTTTATGGTTTTTGTGGGGCTAAATAGTTCATATTTCCTATTTTATACTGAACATACGGGATTATCACACGCGGCGCGGGTTCTGCCTGTCTGTTGGACCTTGGTTTATCTTATTTGTCCCAGTTTGGAAAAATGGTACCGAAAGTCCTAAATCATTTAGATTGATGCGATTAAATTATAATTCCTCTAAAAATGCAAAATGGGTAACTCATCTGGCCACAATGCGAGGCAAGATGGGTTAATGAAAAAACAATGTCTAGTAAAATGTTTCTAGGTGGGTTGTTTAAATGATCCGTCTTCTAAACTCATTTGACCTTCTAAAACGAAAACAGGTCTGGGGACTTAACTCGAAGGAGGATTGATTTCATTAATTTAAACATAAAAGTTAAATTGATTGCAAAGAAAATTGATCCTTATTGCTTGCATGTTCAATTCTGATGGGATTATTGGATTATTCGGGGTTCAATTTTGATGGACCAACCCAACCGCAGGCAGCTGCGCTGATTGAGAATCTCTCCTTCATCGCTAAAATCGAGAGTTCGAAACCCACGTTTGCTAATGCGTTGTAAGTGAGAGGCCATGGTGTTGGTGTCCTGTGCTAGTCTCCCCCGAGGTATAGTCGTTGCTAAAGTTCAATGGAGGATCTTGTGACCCCGAATAGCATAAGTGAAAGAGGGCTTACGCGGATCCTCAATTACCCAAAAAAAAAAAATTGATGGACCAACTAAAAATATTATCCTCAAACGCATTTTGAAAATCAATTATAACTGTCATCATAATTGATTTGGTATTACTATAGCTTATGAGTTAAAAGTTTGATTTAGAGAAAAGAAACAGAGCAGCTAGATGATAATACACGTTTTATGGGAACAGTACCAAAAAAATCATGAATCTCATTCTAATTCAGTCTTAAACCTTTTAATTTGGTCAATTTAATCCTAAATTTTTTTTCAATTGTGTCAATTGGGTTCATTTAGCCAATTTAAATGAGAGCTTGCTAATGTAGACACTAGTTGTATATTATTGTCGTATCACATAAAACAACCGATATCCACGTCAGTGATTTCTATCAAGCCCCGAATCCTGAGCGCACGAACATCCCCCAACAGTCAATTAAATTGCAACGTCCCAAGATTTGTCGCGACTCAATCTTTTATCTTTTGATTAAACACAAGCAAAAGCATTTAATATAAAAAAACATGTAGTCAAACAACAAACAATAGGGATAGTAAGAACACCGCAAACATTCCAAAACAGCACTTTAATTTATAAATTGTTAACCTTATGAAGTTTAATAATCACAAACCTTTCTACGACCACTTCCTACCAACCATCTCAAGAACTTAAAAGGTCAAGGTTAACTTAAACTTCATTAATGATGAGGCCGATCAAAAGTGACACCAAGCACACCTGCGTTTCGGTCCTTCGGGACCCCAAACCCACGCGATGGTTCTCCATACTACGAACTAAAAATATTTAACAATGATGGGATGAGATATAAATTTCAGCGAATTAATGGCCTAAGCCTCGATTAGGACGCAAATTTGCCTCGAAGCTAGCCTAAACATACAACTGCATACAATCTTACCTCGCCTTGACACACCCCTGCATGTTAGTACATCACATATGCCAACACCAATGCAACAAGAATAATCAATAATCAGAACATATAACTTTCATGCGGCAAACATCCACCCTAGTCTCGATTATAAGATGAAACCTGTTTTGGCCCATCCCATACCGTACCTCACATTTTTACATTATAATCAAGCGTAATGCATCACCATCATTCACACATGCTCCAATTATTACGACTCATCGGGCCACGGCCAACACATGAGTTGACGGTCTTCCGGCATGATTGGGCATCGTACCATCCCATCAGGCACGGCATCATCTAGAACATCCATCTAGACGGCATTTCATAAGGAGCATTGGTTTGCCTCAACCGCGACTCGGCATCCAAACCCCCAATGGGCATCCGATAAACATCGGGTATTGTCCCCAAACTCCCATTGGGTGACGAGTTCAATTAAATGACCACACAAGCACGTCAACACTCAAGTCAATTTTTACATGCTGTCAATTAGCCAAGTGTAAAAGAGTTTGTGCTTAAATAACAATTTTTGGAAAAAATCGCACGTGGTCACGTACTTAAAATCAACCCACCAAATTTTGCACGCTTTCATTTTAAAACCCCATTGCCCCCATTTAGCACATAAAACACAACATTTACATACGTCATCTCAAAGTTTGTCATTTTCTTTTCAAATAAACCTTCTTTGAAAATATCGTTTAAATTCATGATTTAAGCAATCAATAACATGGCATTACAAGCTCAGAGAGTCATAATTATGCATAATTTCACCCAATAAATCAAGCATAAATATGTCATTAATTTGCATAAATCATGATTAATTAGCATCAAACACAATTAATTAAGCTAATAGTGATTAATTACACTAACCGTGATTAATTAAGACTAATCATCATTAATTATTCTAACTATTATTAACTAAGATTAACTATAATTAATTAAGTTTACTATGATTAATTAAGCTAATTGTGATTAATTAAACTAACCACGCTTAATTAGTCTAATCAAAATTACTTAAAGTAACTATGGTTAATTAACCTAACCAAGGTTACTTCAAACTAACTACGGTTACTTTAAACAAACTACGGTTAATTAACCCAGCCACAGTCACTTTACACTAACTACGATTACTTAACCTTACCATGGTTACTTAAACTAACCATGGTTACTTAAACTAATTGTCCTTAATTAAGACAAATCTCCCTTAGGCTTAATCTAATCCTACCCCTAAACGCAATTATATTCCTAATTAAGGATTAGGAGTTAACTCATGGGTTTTTCTGGCTATGACAAGCTCACGGTAATGGCAGTGCGACAGCGTCAAGGACATGAGGCTCACGACTCAAACGGTGGCACGAATGGCGGCAGTTCAGCGAAGTTGAGGCTCACAGCCTCTTAGCTTGGGCAATGGTGTTCAGTGGACATGGTGGTGGTGGCGGTTTAATGAGACAGTGAGGGATGATGGTGATGGAGGTGATGGTGGATGGTGGATGGTGGTGATGAGGCTAGTGGTGGTGGTCGCCCAAAGAAGAGGAAGAAGATGAAGAAGATGAAGATGGAGAAGCAAAATGACATCCAAGGGGGAGAGAGAGAGAGAGAGAGAGATTTCCTGAGATTTTCCCCAAAATTCATGATGACAAAAATCCAACAAAATCCCCCAATTTCCTCTCCACCTTTCCTTTATTCCTTTTGTCTGGTAGTTCATGAATGCAATAGCATTTTGGACATTTCACACACTGTTTGTCCAAACTTTCCAATTTTACCTTTAGACATGTCTGCTTGAATTGGGCTTGGTGGGCTTGGCTTGGCCCATTTGGCCCTCGCTTGGCCCAGCTTCTCTTCCCGACGTCCAATTCTTGATCAATTAACCCTTTTTCCAAAAATTTTACGCTTGCCAATAATTTGACGGGCAAAAGAGGCAACATCCAAACAATTAGTTTTGAAACCCTCGAAAGTTCGATACCCGAAATCGAATTAAATTTCATGGTTGAATTCGATCAAATGTGACTTTAGTACAACCTAAACATCAGACGGCTTTTAGGGGTTTTCCCACGGTTGACCCGTGATCAATAATTTTCAATCCACGTTTATGCCTCTTCTAATCAAGGATGACCCTCGATTGCCATATAATTGCAAGGGTTCAATTACATACCCCAAGTACAAGATCAATAGAAAATCAATTTATTGTCTTTCGACGCAAGTATCGTGATCATGCAGAATCACCTGCGGACTAACTACATACTTATGTTGAATTGATTTATATCGGTTCAATAATTGACTTATAATAGTGTAGTATTAACTCTTGTCGATCCTTATAATCGAGTGGTCAATCCATTGAATTCTCTGGTCTTTCGCATTTCAACCATTTACGGTCTCGCCTAATAGATTAGTTAACTCATGAGTGATCGGTTCAGAGTGAACTAGTTATCAGTGCATTGATGAAATAACCATTTCATCTGTTTTGCAATGAGGCAAATTTCAGGATGTCACAATTTCCGCAATAAATTAGCCGAATTGACTCAATTGGCACAAAGACAAAAGGTTAAGGACTAAATCGGCACAATTCAAAAGTTTAGGACTTTTTTTGTGCTTTTCTCGGTGTTTTATCCGAGCACAAGTACGACTTCATTAAGTTGTATAACTAAAATCAATTTGAATGTATAAGTTACGAACGACCACTACTTGAGCTGTTGAACCACAAATTCTTTCGATGAGGGCTAAATGCCAAATCAGGCCAATCCATTGATCAATGATGTATCAACCAAACAAGGCTAAATTCCCTTTTAAAAAAATCGAACTTTAGGTCTGATTCCATCTTTACCTCAAACTTTTTTTTGTCAAAGAAAAAAATCTTAAATTTTAAGTCCAATCTCAAATTTAACCTGAAAATTTTATTTTTTGTTTTTTGTTTCAGAAAAAAAAAAAAAAAAAACCCCAAACTTTAGGTAAAGTCAGCCATGACCCTAGATCCATTGATCACCAACTTTGTTTTGTCTAAAAAAATTCACCAAGTTTCAATCTATTTTCAAATCTCCCTTCATAATTCAGTCCTAACTCTGACGTAACATTTCCACGTTGATATGAAACTATTCTAGGATATGAAAATAAGGGACGACTAATTATGATTTTTGGACAAAGAGCTAATGGAGGCAGATTTGGAATTAGAGTGAAAAATGGTGATTTTTCTCTTAGAAAAAGAATTCAGGATAGATTTGAAACTAGATTTAAAGTTAAGTTTTTTTTTTTTGACAAAAGAAAAGTTTAGGGTTTTTTTTTTTTTAGACAAAAGAAAAGTTTAGGGTGGATTTGGACTGCGCCTAAAATTTGGGATCCTTTTCTAGACCAAAAAAAAAAAAAAAAAAATCCAAGATGGAATTGAGACCTAACTTAAAGTTGGGGATTTTTTTTAGCAATTGCGCCTTAAAATAGATCAAAACACAAACCACCCACCTGGGTGGCGCCGCTGGAGCGGGAGCTCTTCCTCCTACAAAAGGTCAAGTGTTTGAATCCCGAGCGTCACAGGGTGACTTACCCGATGGCACGTGTGTGGTGGCTAGCACGTGTCACCCCCAGGGTTTACCCCGCCGCAAAGCGGCGTCCGGGGTTCCTTGGGTTACCAAAAAAAAAAACATATCAAAACACAAAAAGAAAGTTCACATCCCCTAATAGTAAAATTAACTAGTCAGCATTGACATTTTAGCAACGTTTGGTATTTCGTATTCAAAAGGATGGAATTCAATGGAATATAATCGAAGTAATGGAATGGAATGAAATATAATGGAATCAAGATTACAATCATTTTGTTTGGTTGTAAAACCAACCGAGGCAATAGAATGAAATAGTGATTCTCTTGTTTGGTGGGGTGGGAATCTATTCGAATTATAAATCCAAATATATTTAATTTAGGAATCACATGTTATGAACTACACTTAAACTTTGCCTATCGGATACACAAGATCAATGATCTCGTCAGACATTTTCTCGATGATTATGAACAATGAGCTTATTAGGCATTCTATTGAATAGGTCTTATGTGTCCAGTATATTTGTCATTGGGTCGTTAACTAATTCTTTATCTTTCTATCCAAATTTTGGGCCTGATTTCAACACATGGTATTGGAGTACAGATTAGGGGTTCAAATTCAGGTATTTCGGCTCAGTTTTCTACTCGAATGTGCATGTTTTTGGTTCCTAGGTTACCACGTTGACGAAGTTTATCTGACTTGATCGATGCAAATTCTCTTAGATAAAATCATGTTAGAACAGGGAAACGATATCGTTTAGCTATTAAAAGAGGGAAATCAGTCAGATTTTCTAAACGGTATCGATAGGGTTTGGTGTGAGATTCTGATTTGACACCCCCAATCCACTCTTCGTATATCCCTAAATTTGTTGACTGAAAAAAGCAGAGTTGATATGTGCTGCTTCCTGTACCTAATTCAGGCGAAGGAGAAAAGAAGAATATATTCTTCCGTGAGGAAGTTGTAGCCTTCCTTCATATTTCAGACTATACTTCGCAATTATTATGGTAGGTTCAATCTTAGCCTAGAAAATCATGATGCTAATGAAACTTGAACGACAAGAAAAATGTGGGCATGATTCCAATATGTCACACGTCTGGCTCAAGAACTTTTTTTCAAAATCAGTCTACTTAATTTCAATATAAGTACCTAACTAATCACGTTTACTTTTTTATTAGAATTGATGGGATAAACTCAGTGACTTGCTATGATTTTGTGATTTCGGTGGAAATTTGTCGATCGAGCACACAAGTCCAAGGAAGTGATTTAACTGACAGAGACTCCAATAATTAGCATCACTCAAGAGAAAGTAGAAGGAATTGAGCTTGTACAATAGTGGAATCCATAGAATGGATAGACCAAGTCAATCCCTTCTTATCTGTCGAAGTAAAAAAAAGCTAAAAATAAAAGCTTAAGAATTTTGGAATTTTCTCTCTATACTTTTAGGACCAAGGTAGCATTTCCTAGCAATTCCCTTTGGCATCAAACTGTGGGTACTAAGAGCCTTCCTTTATTCCTTCGACATTTGCATGGCACTTTCCGTGAGCTCTATATAAACTTATGTTTGCCTTCATACTTTAACATAAGAAAGAAACCAATCCAAAGCCCACGTATAAGTTCCTAATTTTAAGCTTACTCTCCTTCTACTAACTCACCCTCAAATGGCACCTCATGCCAACCGCCTTGCCGATATTGGAAGGGAGGGTTTCGATCTATTGGACAGATTTTGTGGTGGAGGCACATACAATCAAGGATCAAAGAAGCAATACAATGTCCCACAGAAATATGCTCCTGTTCTGAGCAACGAGAACGTAATTGATTGCAAGAAGGCTGCTGAAAAATACGAAGGAGTGGTGATCATGGAGTACTACAGGAAGAAGTTTGTCAACCAGCGTTTTTAGGCTCTAGCGATGTAAACTTGCGATGGTTCGAGTAACATACTGTAAGGTAGAAGTAAACCGGCCATACAAGTCTCTTGTTTTCGTCATGTGGGTCGTTTCGAATCTAGTACTGCTTTTATGTGTACCTTTGTTTCCTGCTTTCTGAAGGTTAGTCGTATACTTGGATGTGTCTAAGCTAGTAAGTGGACCTCCTTATATACTAAACGTTCCCCTTTTAACTCCTCTTTCTGGTTAAGTTTATGCCAATCCATGGTATAATTGTTCACTTGATTGGTGTGAAAAGAAGACTTCAATCGTTGTCAAAGTGGAATGACCACAACTTCAAGAACTTCCCAATGTTCTGGTCCAAAGACTGTCCAACAACTACGAGGCTATTGGACACTGTGGTTCCGTTGCTGAGTTGCTTCTGCATGATTTAGCTCATAATCTTGAGTAAGATCTGATAAAGACTCACCAAAGATGAATCATCCACTTACCCACGATTCAGTAGTAAATTCAGCAGGTGCTTTCAATATAACTACACAGCTGGACCATTCTCTGACTTATAGGTGCAATTGCACTCTTTTTCTTGTCTAGGATGCTAACTATTTTCTAGGATCAAATAGCACTGTTATTAAAGCGGAAATACATGTCCTCTAACTTCCCAGATGTGTCATGGAATACTCGATGCCTATTTATTATTTACAAGCAGCAAGCATAAATTCCTAGGGATCCGCACGTTAACAAGCACAAGCTATTTCTTTTTCCTTTCTTCGACAAAAGCACGAACTTTAATTTTAGGGAATTGAAGTTCTTCATCTTAACCAAATGAACAAAGAGAATAAGGGAAGGGTGACTCATGATGCACCTCTCAGGTTAACTTTAAGTGGGCCTCAACTCATCGCTGATCTTTAAGGCTCATAGTTTGCTCTTAGTTATCAAAATAGTGCATCTAATCTTATAGCAAGCATTCTCGATCCACCTTCGACTAGATAATTGGATTTCTGAACTTTTTCGTGAGCTTATGATGAAGTTTCTCCGATCTGTTGTTACCCGGTGGTGATGCAGGTGAAGGTAAGAATGTGGCTACAAGCAGAACAATTAAGTTCTCAAAGAGAGAATCATATGACCGGAAGGCCCGTGAATAAAGAATCTAATATACACAAAGAAAAATTTTCACCGAGAGACGATCAATTTGGAGACCTACTTCAAATTATAATAAAATAGAATAAAAACTAGCAGAAGATCAATTTGGATCGATATAATATTCAATAAGGACTCAGCTTGGAATCTGAGTCCGACAGGTATGTTCAATTGAATAATCACCTTAGTTAGTTTAATAAAAACGGACTTGGGGATTAGACAGCAATCATTCCTTTAAATTTTTTATTACTTAAACCAAACTTTAAGACTTTTGAAAAAGAACATAATTGTGCGCACTTTCTGGTGAAAGAATCCTACTAATATATACGTCCGCCCGACGGTTTGCATTATCAAAATAATAATAATAATAATAATAATAATAATAATAATAATAATAATAATAATAATAATAATAATAATTCATACTCCTGCCTAAACCTTATTCACTATAATGGTTAATTTATTTGATGAAACTCCAATATGCTAATGAAACTTCAGCTGTAAGAAATGCAGGCATACCTCCAACTTCACTCCATTTATAAATATATCCCCGATTTGTTTGTCGAACACGACATAACTATCGCTTCCGTGCAACAGAATCTTATGTGAACCTATAAGAGTGGATGGATTATATTCTCCGATATTGGTCAAAATAATCAAAATATCTTCACGTTTGAATTGTTCAAAGTAACCACTTCATTTGTTCGAACTCGATTTATTAGAATCTCTTGTGAGAGAATGCATAGACCAAGTCAAGTTTGTCCATGTGGAAAGGTACTGATGGAAATGTAGAAAATATACATAAACAACTGATCAATTAAGAAAAATCAGATCCATATATGACTGTAAAACATCGAGGTCAATAAGCTTAGCGGAATTAAAGAGTACATGTTTGAGCGATTGCTTCAATTAAAGCAAAATAGATCACTCTGATAATCAGAGATCTATTGGAATGCTAGATCTTCATCTCTATGACCTATTTCAGTATAGCAGCTTTCAATGGGATTTAAAGCAACTGATAGATATAACTTACCATTTGATAGGCTAGAGATGGGACCTAGCAAACCCTAATCAACAATATGTTAACTGGGCCCCTCCCATTATGAGCTTCAGTTAAACACAATTGTCTACACCTTGCTGCTCAACTAGGCCCTTTATCAATAGATGCCAATACCAAATTCAATAAGATCACTATAGGGTTCAACAAATATTGGAATATCCATTAACCCGATTATTTAAAATAGAAAATTAATTAATTAATGTAAAACCATATTATAGAAAATTTCCAACATTCTCTCACTTGGGCTACATTAATTAACTTATTTTATTTTGAAAATAATTTTATATTGAAAATGACACTATCGGGTTAATAACTGAAAATTTTGTTTTATGTGGCCACAACTTTAAAAAATAATATTCCAATAACGGCATCTCAAAACCAATCGAATCCTATATAACCTCAATGTAGGACTATGGAAATCAATGTACTAGGAAAATATCAGAACGCATGACCTTCCATAATTACATATAATAAGCATTATATTTTCATGGATCATGGGCCTAGTAGTGTAGTAAGAAATAGTGACAACATGTGATCAAAATACATACTATTTTTTATCGGTCATCAATGCAATTTCTCAACAACATGAAACTGTATTAGCGCAAGTTCTAAACAACATGAAACTGCATTAGCGCAATTTCTAAACAACATGAAATTGCATGACTATATCACAATCCAACATGACATTTCCTAATCAGTGACATACAATCATCTTTAAACTAAAATTTGTTTAAAGATGTTGTTTTATATTTCAATTTCTCAATCAATAGGAAAAAAGATAACAATAGAATCAACAATATTAATCATTAAAAATAAATGCTTTAATAGACATCATAAAAGCATTATCAGTTTGCATATAACTATAATATTTAGAAATATTAATTATACAGCTCCCACTAACAAAAAAAAATCAAAATAATCTAAAACACATATATTCTTTAAACAAAATGAGTCGTAAGCATTTCGTTAGATGATTAGCCAACATTGATCCAATTCTAATATTCTCGATCATAATGTCTTCCTTTTTTGACCAAGTCTTTAATAATATAATATTTAATACAGTTAACATTTTAACCTATGGCATTATTGTTATTTACAGCAAATGTAACTATCTGTCACACATAATATAATAAGATCAATTATGGGCAATAAGCAATTCAGCAAAAATTATTAGTATATTATAAACTCCCCCTAGGCAGAGTGTACAATGCACCCTTATTTTCCATAGCATGAAGTTTATAAAGTAACAAAATAAGAAGAATTACATATAATTGTCAAGGATCCATCCCCTTTGGACAGACAAATCCTTTAAATCATACATCTCTATAATATCAATATAGAAGGGAATTACATATAATTTTCAAAACATTTATCCCCTTTGGGCAGATAAATATTTTTCAATTATACATCCCCATCTATTAAATATGGGAATTAATCTTTATGATATTTTCCAAATTAATATACACAATAATCCCCTTTTGGCGAATTATTGTATATACTAATTTTTATCAATAGGGAACTCCAAAAAATTTATACCCAAAATTCATCAAACAATATGAAACACTTCACAACATGTGCTTCCCAAAATCATATTGCATTTATTAAAAAACAATTTTTGCCACAATTTTTTTAAAATTATTATTTTTATTATTATATTATTATTTTAATATTTCGGACTCCCGCGGGCCCAGGACCGGCGAGCAGCCCAATCGGACCGCGGGCCAGACCCACGAGGCCCAAACCCTCACACGGCCCACACAAAACAATATTGGACTTGGAAATTGTGGGCCAAAAAATTGCTGAAAAAATATGGCCCATGCGTGCAGGAGCCCATCTTCCTTTTAATTAACTTGGCCCACGAATTTGGGCTATAGGCCCACACGAATAAGACTAAATAAAATGGGCTTATGCCCACTATATATGAGCCCATGATTTTGGGCGTGTCTTTTCTCCCTGGCCCACAAAAGAAAATTGGGCTCACGCCCATTAGAAAAAAATTAAGGTTCTGGGCTACGCCCAAAACCTGAAACATAAAAGAACAAAGGATGGGCGTAAGCCCATCCATAGGCCCGGCTCGGCTGGAGGTCTAGAGACCTCCAGCCCGGTCCGAATTTCTGCAAAACCGAGTCACACGACCCGGTTTTGACCCGGAACAAAAAAAAAAAAAAAAAAAAACACCTATTAACCTGATTTTTGATGAACTCTCCATTGGTCTTGCATATAACATCAATATAATTTACTAAAATGAATTAAACGAAAAAAAAAAAAACAAGTAAATCTTCCACATATAAGCTTCAAAGTTTCGGATCTAAGCCTCCCATGGCCAAAACTCGGTTTCCTTAAATTTAAGCACTAAAAACTTACCTTAATGCCACAAAATGACGCTAAAACATATATATAACAATACCCATGCAACAATTTATAACGAACATCAATTAATTGCAAGTAATTTGAAAATTCTAGAACTTTTTCATGTATAAACCCTAGAATTACAAATTTAAAATTCTCTCTCAATTCTCAACGTTATATATGGTTGAAAATATCTCGACATGTAGAACAAAAGCCTTATGGTTTCAAGATCAATCGAGTAAAACATCCACACACACACACACACACACACACACAAAACAACCAAATTCGGCTCAAAAAGGATAATTTCGAGTTTTTGTTCATATAAAAAAAAATGGGTTCTACAATCATATATGATTGCTTTGATACCAAAAAAATTATTCACATAAACAACTAATCAATCAAGAAGAATCGAATCCATATATGACTATAAAACACCAAGATCAATAAGCTCAGTGAAATTAAATTGTATATGTTTGAGCCATTGCTTCACTTGAAGCAAAATAGATCACTCTGATAATCAGAGATCTATTGGAATGACAAATCTTCCTCTCTATGACATATTTAAGTATAGCAGCTTTCAATGGGATATAAAGCAATAGGTATAACATACCCTTTTATAGGCTAGACAGGGGACCTAGCAAATCCTAATCAACAGCGTGTCAACTGGGCCCCTCCCATTACGGTCTTCAGTTAAACACAATTGCCTACACCTTGCTGCTCAACTAGGCCCGTTATCAATAGATGTCAATACCCAATTCAATAAGGCGTTCAACAAATATTGAAATATCCATAAACACGATTATTTAAAATAGAAAATTAATTGATTAATGTAAGCCCATATTATAGAAAATTTCCAACAGAAAATGTTTCTGATCATGGTCCTAAGAATCTTTGGGACATAATGCATGGCATCTTGCTAGATATTATCACTCCTTTTACAAGTGTTTGTAGATCTTTGGGATCAATAATATGGGAACTTAGGCCTTGCTTTTCCTTGTATAGTTTTATGGCACCTTCCATGAGCTCCATACAAAGTGATCTTTGGCCTTCCCACTCCATCACTAGACACAAACCAAAGAAAATCCAATACACCGCTTCCTTACCCAGCTCTCTCGTTGCTCCCCTCCGCAATGAATCTCAAATGGCACCTCATGCCGACTGCTTGTCGAAGTTGGAAGAGACGGGTTTGCAATGCTGGACAGATTTTACAGCCCAAGTCCTAGGGCTCAAGGAAAGAAGAACGAGTACAGCCCACAACATTCCCACGAAACGGTTCGCGACACAGCGGCTACTCATCATGATAATGTTATTGATAGCAAGACGGCAACTGAGAAGTACAGGGAGTGGTTAATATGATCTACAGGAGCAAAGTTTCTGGTTGGAGTGTTTAGGTTCTGGGTATATGGTTCAAGCTCCAACATGTTCTAAGCTCCGTCCTTTAGACTAGTGCTGCTATATACTTATTCCAACTCTACTTTGTGATTAGCTGTGTACTCAATCCATTCTGAATGGTAATATAAATTGTTGCCTCATTCGATCGCAGCATTAGCTACCTAAAGAAAG
The DNA here is from genome assembly GCA_014182375.1 of Eucalyptus virginea. Classification (NCBI taxonomy): domain Eukaryota; kingdom Viridiplantae; phylum Streptophyta; class Magnoliopsida; order Myrtales; family Myrtaceae; genus Eucalyptus; species Eucalyptus virginea. Next base: position 51,809,501 of record CM024521.1, read on the forward strand.
AATGTAATCTTTCTAATAGATAAAACTTTGTAAATGATAAGAGAACAATTTTTGTCAAAGATAAGAGAAGGTGGTAATTTTGACAAAAGGGGAAAAAAAGGTGGTAACTAACTCCAATAAACCTTGTTAATGCAAAACTTGGTGATAGTTTAATTCGATAAAAGTTGGTGACCACTTTAATTAAAAGTTAATTATTTCTAGAAACACTTGATAATTTTTTAGGACTGGTGACACAAATAAAAGTTGGTATAACAAACATAAGAGTTAGTAAATTTCAGGTGTCTGTACGGGACACAAATAAAAATTAATAAACAAAAACAAAAACTGAAAAATTAAAAGAAAAAAAACAAATAAACATTGAAACTAGCTCAAATGAGCGTTGACAACCTAAAGTTTGTAATAAAATTGGTAAGTCGCTCAAATAAAGATTGGTAAATTCATAGAGGAGTAGGTAAATTTAAGGTGTCAATGAAAATAAGAAATAAAAGTTAGAAAAAAAGATAAAAAGAGTCGGTAATTTGTAAATTGTAGAAAAGAGTCAATAATTTGATAATTTCATAACAGTGTCATTAAATTACCAACAAGTTACCGGAATATTGGGTAACCAGTAACGTTGTTATCAAGGGAGCGGTTAGCATAGCGAGACTTATATACTTAAATTCTAACGGTGAGACCACAATTCTTAGATAATGTTTGATGGCAAGCGGTAAACTTAAAAGGGAAACAATGTGGTTATTGTTTAAAGGAAAACCGGATTAGAAAAAAACAGTGGGATTATTTAAAGAAACAAACCTAAGTTGATAAGATTCAAAGGATAAGTAATTTTTTAAATATTCAACTACCATTTTTATAATAGTGGAATGTCAACACATGGTATTAGAGTACATATTAAAAATTAAAACCGAGTACTTCTTCTCAATTTCCTCTATTGTGCATGTTTTCTGTTGTTAGGTTACATGATTGATGTGGTTTATTTGACATGATCGACAATGAATTTTCTAAGATAAAACCATGTTAGGAAAGGAATCTGATCTGACACCACCAATGTACTCTTTATATGTCCTTACATGTGTTGGCCGAAGAAGGGACAGTTGGAAAGGTGATTCAGCTACTGCTTGCGTTCATATCAAATTTCCTAATACTTGCATCGAACCAACCTTGAATAGGAAGAGAATCTGTTCGTACGTGCGTCAAAATCAAGGAAAGGAGACTAGAAGAAGAGTACATTTCTTAGTGAGGAAGTTCTAGCTTTCCTTGATATTTCATGGGAGGTTCTCTCTTAGCATAAAAGGAAATGATGCTAATGAAACTTGAACTGCAAGAAATATGGGGGCATGATTCCAATTCACTTCATTTACTACCCTCACATTTCCAATTTGCTACAATTTTAGTGATGTTAGTGGAAACATGTCAATCGAGCACACAAGTCCAAAGGAGTGATTTAGTTCACAGAGATTCCGATAATTAGTATTGCCCATGAGCAAACGATGTAGTCCAGAGAAGGAATTGAGCTTGTCCAATGGTAAAATGTATAGTTTAAGTCAGTGCCTTGCTGAAAACCAAAAGCTTAAGAATTCTAGAATTTTCTCTATATTTTTAGGACCGAAGTAGCATTTCCTAGCAATTACCTCTTCCTTTTATTCTCCTCCAAGCATAGGTCTATCATTTGGAGGGTACTAAGGGCCTTCCTTTATTCCTTCTACATTTGCACGGCAGTTTCCAGGAGTTATATATATCATCTTTGCCTTCAAACTTGAACAACAGAAACAAACCAATCCAGAGCCCACAAATAAGTTTCTAGTTTAGCTTAATCTCCTTCTACTAACTCATCCTCACATGACACATCATAGCGAGCTCCGCTACAAATGAGTAGTAGTTCCTTATCATTCAATGAGCATCTTGTATTTTATAAAAATTAGGGGCAGGGAGGTTTTCGCACTAGTGGACAGATTTTGCGGTGGAGGGACATTAGGCCAAGCGCCGAAGAATCAATACAATGTCCCACAGCAGTTTCAGCACAAGGTGTATCAAGACGCTTCCTTATCCAGCCATGAGAACGTAATTGACAGCAAGAAAGAGTGTTGATCGTGGAGTACTATAAAAAAGAGGTTTGTTGGCTGGCGTTTTAGGTTCTAGCGCTGTCTTTTTTTTGAGCAAGAGGTTCTAGCGCTGTCTAACTTGTAATGTTTCAAGTAACTTATTAGGACGCAGAAGTAACGGCTGTACTAGTCCTCGTTACAGCTTTCATCATGTCAGTCATTTCGAACTCCAGTACAGTGTTTAAGTTTGCCTTTTGATTTCCGGCTTTCTAAAGGTTGGTTGTATACTTGGATGTGCCTAAGCCACAAATTGGACCTCCTTTGTACTAAACGTTCCACTTTTTACTCTCGTTCTGGTGAAGTTCCTGCCAATCTATGTTGTAATTGTCCACTCGATCGGTGTGAAAAGAAGACTTCAACCGTTTTTGAAGTGAATGATCACAAGTTAAAAAACTTGCGAACGTTCCGGTCCAAAGACCATCCTAGAACTAGGAGGGCACTGGACACTGTGGTTCCATTGCTGAGTTGCTTCTGCATGATTTAGCTCATGATCTTGAGTAAGATTCGACAAAGGCTCGCGAAGCAGAAAAATCCAGTTACGCATCGGCTGTAAATCCAGCAGGCGTCTGCAACGTATAAATGCAAAGATGGACCATTCTTTGACTTATTGGTGCAATTGCATTCTTTTTTCCTGTCTGGGATGTTGACTGTTGTCTAGAATCAAATGGCACTGTTATTATAGCGGATATTTATGTCCTCTAACTTCCCGGATATGTCATGGATTATTCCAATCCTATTCATTGATTACAAGCAGCAAGCATCAAACGTCAAGGATCCAAGTTTTAACAAGCACGAGCTATTTTGTTATTCCCTTTCTTCGATAAAAGAAAAAAAGTTAATTTTAGGCTTTGTTTCTTTCACAAAAAACAAAACCATTGTCCGGATTTTCTGGATTTTGTTTCACAAAAAACAAACCGATCAGGGAAAACATTTTCCATCAATAGAAAAAAGTCTTCTAAAATATGGGAAAATATTTTCCACTTTTCAAGATAAGGAAATTATTTTCCCCACTCGCTCTCTCTTATATGACACTAATGTTAACCTTTCGATCCTTTTTTTCATTTAAAAAAATAAATTTTTAGTTATTTTCCTTTTTCTTTTTGATTTTTTCTTATTTTTTTATACTTACGTCATGGCCGATCACCAACCACAATGACAATTGGCAAACAGCCACGGGGCAACGAGCCAAGCAAGCAGTGAGCTAGGGGTCGAGGCTTGCCAATCTAGTGAGGCCTGAGGCCTTGAGCTCATCACTCGTCACCATGGTTGGCAACTGGCTGAAGAAAAAGAAGATAAAAGGAAAAAAATATATAAAAAATAAAAATAAAAATTGATTTTTAAAACTATTATTAAGAATCTATTTAAAAAATAAAATATTAAAAAAAGTGCATAGAGAAAAAGATTTTTCTTGCCGAACGGTGAAGTTTCCAATTCATTTTCAAGTTTCAGTTGAACATCGAAAAATAATTACATTTTCTTAGAAAATGGCTTTCTGAAAAACATTTTCTAGAAACGCCATATTTTTCGCAAAATGAATAGTCTTAGTGAATTCAAGTTCTTCATCTTAACCAAAGGAACAAGGAGAATAAGTAAAGGGGGACTCATGATGCACATCTCAGGCAACTCAAATATGCAAAGGTCGTTGACCTTTAAGGGTCACAGTTTTCTCATATTTATCAAAATAGTGCAGGCGATCATTTAGCATGCTTCCTCAATCCACTTTTGACTAGAAAGTTAGAATTTCTGAACTTTTTACCGGCTATTGATGAAGCTTTCCCGCTCTGTTAATTCCTGGCGGGGGGTGCAGATGAACGTAAGCATGCGCCATGCAGAAAAAAGCATAATAACTAAGTTATCCAAGGGAGAGTAATATGACTGGAAGGCCGTGAAAAAAGTTTTAGAACGCTCGGAAAAATTTCCACTGAGAGACGATCAACTTAGCGAAGCAATATAGCTGTTGCAGGCGTGCGAAACAGCTTTTGAATATCTTCAAATTCAATCATGATCAGAACCGAAAAATTATTCGTCGCCAAAACAAGTTATTCAGCTGTCGCTTGCTCCTCTCCTTAAATGAAGACCCGAGATACGTTGGATGAATCGAGCTGGCAGACATGGCTCGACACAGACTTTGTTACAACGATTTTGTTCAATTTGGATGGTGGATATTATTGTATGTTCGCTTCACTAAAAAGCAGTGTTGACACGGCATATAGAAGGATTGTACCCTCTTTAATCCTATGAGCATATGCATATAAACTTACACTGCTAAGATAACTTATTCGGATCCCTTGAAGAAACAGAATCACGTCAAGTGTGTAAAATTTATCCATGACTAAAAGACTGAAGAGCCACCTTGGAAAACTAGCAGAAAATAAATTAGGACCGATATATCACGCAATAAGAGCTTAGCTTGGAATCTGCGTCCATAAGAATATTCTATCAAATAATTAATTTTATTAGTTTAGTAAGAAAAGGACTTGGGAATTGGGCAGGAATCATTCTTTCATATTTTCCAATATTTACACCAACCTTGGGGACTGCTATTCCGGGATTTAAGTATGGCAATAGAAAGGGTACACTCTATTCTGGTGAAAGAATCCATCTTATTTTATATTTCTGCCCAACGGTTTGCTTTATCAAAAGCCCAAAAAAAAAAAAAAAAAAACACTCCATACGTCTGCCTCAATCTCACTCACTGGAATGGTTAATTAATTCAATGAAGCTCCAAGATGCTGATGAAACTTCAGCTGCATAATGCAGGCATACCCTAATTTCACTCTTTTAACAAATTATATCTCTGGTCTGTTTGTCGCACAACTATCGCTTCCACGCAATGGAATTTTTTGGTGAACCTGTAATAGTGAATAAGACATAAGTACATATTCTCCAATATCAGCCAAAATAATCCAAGAAATCTTCACTTTGCTCTGATCAAATCATCCACTTCATTTGTGCTAACTTGATTTATTAGAATCACTTGAAGGAGAATGCATAGGCCAAGTCAAGGTTGTCCATGTCAAAAAGTTACAGATGGAAAAGTTTCTGATTATGTTCCTATAATATTTGGGACCAGAAAGCATAGCATCTTCCCAGAAATCATCAGTCCTTTTACAAGTGTTTGCAGATCTTTGTGATCGATAATATGGGAAATACTCATGAGGCGTCACTTTCCATGAGTTCTATGTAAAGTGATCTCAGGCTTTCCAACTCCATCAGTAGACACAAACCAACAAAAACCGATACATTGCTTTCTTACTCAGCTCACTTTTCGCTCACATCTGCGATACATCTCGAATGGAAACTAATGCCAACTACCTTAAGGCGATGGCACAAGGAACAAGGCAGCCATACAGCCCACAACAATCCCATGAGGCAGTTCGAGACAGGGCAGCTCCATATCATGATAATGTTATGGACAGCAAGATGGCTGCTGAGAAGTTCAAAGGTGTGGTTATTATGGAGAACAACAAGAGCAAAGTTTCAGGTTGGAGTTTTTAGATTCTGTTCTTGTGCATGA